>OZ018338.1:55292394-55892394 GCA_963969495.1 Ceratothoa steindachneri | reverse complement strand
GGTCGTGGTGATGTTTCGCGACGAAAATCTGGATCTCCAATCTGATCTTAGTGGTAAAGTTTCCATATAAATAGCCAGGACATCTCCTTGGCGTGGGGGAAAATGGAGTGAAAGCTTGGAGGGAACGCACAGCTGGGCCGGAGAAAAATGCCTTATCTGTTCATAAGCCTAACTCGATCTGGCGAGGTCGGCGAATGGGGGTGAACGGGGGGACGATAACCTCCTTGTTTAAACATTGGCGTCCGGTAGCTGTTGATAAGACTCCAAGCCTCGAATCGAAGATGCACGTGGGCCTCCTCGAGGTTTTAACTAATATGGGATAGGAGTTGAATTTAACACAGATTCAACTCGTTCTATCACACCCCTCCATTCCAGGGGAAGTTGTCACTTCGAAAAAAAAAGAGAGAAGGGACAACGATAGAGCTCCGTTGTAGGGAACTCGTTTTCTTGTACCAACCGTATCTTCCTGCACCTAACTATTATTACCTCAATACATGATTATTTTGATCTTTAGATTACAGGGGAAAATAACCTTTAATACAACTTAATAATAAAAAAAAAGGCATGGAACAATGAAATGATATAAACTTAGTACATACGGGACAAAATAATTTATACGTAAATTAATAAGAACAAATATATATACATCAAGAAAAATTAGACATTGAGCGTTACAAAATTCAGACATATACATTAATTAATTATATTACAAAAGAATCTTAAATTAAGTCGTATAAGACGGTATATACCTACATGGAGATACTAATCCTATGAATACAATTATTCTACGCTATTCGGTAACGCATTCCTACTGAGTGCGTCAGCGACCTGGTTATCGGAACCTTTGATATAATTTATTTTAAATTGATACTCTTGCAAGAGTAAACTCCAGCGCATGATGCGGCCGTTTGAGTGTCTCAAATTCCTAATATAGGCTAACGGACGGTGGTCGGTTCCTATTTGAAAATCTTTACCTATCAAGTACAGCTTGAATTTGTCTATGACCCAGATAATTGATAGAGCTATCTTTTCTCTAGTGGCATATCTCTTTCCGCGTGGTAATAATTGACGACTAGCATATGCAACTGGATGACTCGTTATGTCATCCACGTATTGAAGGAGTACACCTCCAATGCCCTCGTTGATCACGTCGGTCTTAACCCCAAAGGATTTTTCCGGGTTGGGCAACTTAAAAATGGGGGCAGAAATGAACTTACTTTTGAGCTGATTAAAATGGGAAACAGCGACATCATTCCAACGTAAACGATCGGGGAAATTCTTTTCCTGAAGGGGGCATAGGGGGGCCAAAATTGCAGCGAAATTCGGAACAAATCGCTGATAGGGAGAAGCTGATCCTAGGATCGATCTTAATGGCTTCTTTGTAATCGGGAGGGGCATGTCGGCGATTGCCTTAATCTTGTTCTCTTGGGGACCTAACTGGCTTGGTCCTATTTTGAAACCCGAATATTTAATGGGTTCATGAGCAAAATAGTATTTGCTGGGGCCAATGGTGAGGCCATTTTCACGCAGTTGCTCGAAAAGAGCTAATAGGGCGGGTAAATGGTGATTCCATTTAATTAGTTCTTGTATCTGACTCTTCTGACGTGGTGTCAGCTGCGCGTCACTTTTCAGGTCAGAGGGTTCTAAAGACTCGCCTGGTAGGGAATGAGGAGGGTAATCGGCATCAGGTTGGATGCACACTGTCTGGATTACCTTAAGGGACTCCGCGGGGCAATCCTCTTCAAGCGCCGATGCTTCGTCCAGTTCTACGAAGGTATCTCCATGGGCGCGTTGGGGGTTCTTTTTTTCTTGGGGTCCAGGAACAGTCTCCGTATCCTTGTCTGGGGCCTTATCACCTAAGGGTTTTAGTGAATCACATTCCTCTTTTTCCGTCCTAAAGTCCTGGTTAGGGGTCTCCGAGAAATCGGACGGTATCTGGGTTCTGATGGGGACGGGCTCCTGGGCTTCTTTCTTATCTCGGCCTTGAGGAAGGGCGGCCTGAAACACAGGGTCGAAACTTACTTGGGGGCTCTTTCCTATAAGTACGGAACAGAATTTTATTGGTGCTACAATGACTTCAGCCCAGCCATTATAATATTGACACTGCAGGTAACATCTAGCGACGGGGAATCTGTTCGCCCGCCCAAGGTAGTCACGTACCACCGCAAATTTTTCGTGGTTAGAGGCCACTGGGAGGAGTTCGTCGGACACGATGAAGCATGTACATCCTGTGTCCCTGACGAGAGTCGATACTCGACAGCTGTCCACGCTGCCCTCCTCATATTTCAAAGTTCCCGCTGAACTTTTATCAAAAAAAAAATTTACCTGGTGGCCTGACGGATGGGGAGAAGTTTCTGCTTGGGTCTGCACCACCGGGGGAGCCGGGGTTGCATTAATCTGGTGAACTTGGTGGGCTGGTCCGCTTTTAAGCCTAGAATTTGGGGGGCAATTCCAGCTCATGTGGTTTTCTACACCACAGGTGAAGCATATGGTTGGTCGCTTCGGGAAGAGAGATGGAGGAGAAGTCTTAACGGGAGGTTTGGAGTCCCGTTGTTGGTTTTGGGGAAAGAAGTTTTGGGGTTTTACGGGGCTCGGAAACTTTGTCAGCTTCCCTGGGAAGGAGCGCGAGTCCGTCCTTCTTTCTTCTCGTTGGATTTTTTTTTCTCGTTCTTCTCGTCGGATTACTCTTTCCCTTTCTATTACTTCCATTTTTCTTTGAAATTCTGCTTCAATCCGAGCTAATTCAATCTGATGGTCAGCTTGTCTTATCCGTTCCTCTCTTTCTCTTTCTTCCTTTTTTCTTTGCTCCTCTAGAATGTACTTAATTAGTTCTTTTCCGGAAAGTCCACAGGACTCTTCTTGCACTTGGGGGCGCACTAGTCAACCAACTAAAATTCCTTGCAACAAGAATTATGCCTCTATAGAATTAGCCTACCTAAATATGGGCACTGACCTATTCGTACTTGGTTTCTCAATCTAAATAACCACTGACTAAAATCACAAAAAAACACAACAAATTATTATAACCGTTCCTTGAGCTACTCCAGCTTCTTAAGTTTCAAAAAAAAGGGGATAGCAATCGTTAAAACAAAAGGGAACTACTATATTCTATTATTATAACGAATAACACTATGCTTTACTCGACTGAGACCAGTGTTTGCAAAGATATAGCGTTAAACCTTACACACCTGATACCAAATTAAATAGTATATATATATATATATATGTCGTAGAATGACTCCCGACGATACTATATATAACACTATTCGTTGAGGGAACTTCCTTAATTATCTTTAGAGTGCGTTTTACTGTCTGGCGGCCGATATTATGTATCCTCAAAATGCTTAAGAAGTGGAACTGAGCTCAAGGATAATAATATTGCTATCATTAATAAAATAGAGTTTTATTAATAATAACTTTACACAATACACAAAAACGGAAAATATTGACAAACAGAATGGAAAGGGTCGTGGAGACTCGGGCTAATCCAAGGATTTAAGGGATCAAAAAAAGGTAAAACAAATATGGAGTTAAAGAGATGGGATGGTTCGATAAACCATTTAAAGCACAGGATAGAATTGACAAATAAGGGATCAATACTCAAAAGGTGACGCTTGGCTTACGTAACTTCATTAGGGTGCAGTGGAAGGTACTTGAAGGAATATTCGGTCCGCTGGCGAGTTCCAGCCGAAGGGGGGGGATAAAAGGATCCTGACGTGGTGTCTTGGAAAGGAGAACCGTTACTCGACGAACGGCTTGACGAACAATGGCTGTTCTAGGTTGTTCTCTTCTGAACAAAGGGGGGGGATGAGAACCGTCTCTTGTCTACGGGCTCAAGAACAATGGCTGTTCTAATGTTGTTCTCCTTTGAACAACAGGGGGGGTGAGAACCGTTTCTTGGCGAAGGGCTCAAAACGAACAATGGCTGTTCTAATGTTGTTCTCCTTGAACAACAGGGGGGGATGAGAACCGTTTCTTGGCGAAGGGCTCAAAACGAACAATGGCTGTTCTAGGTTGTTCTCTTCTGAACAAAGGGGGGGGATGAGAACCGTCTCTTGTCTACGGGCTCAAGAACAATGGCTGTTCTAATGTTGTTCTCCTGGAACAACAGGGGGGGTGAGAACCGTTTCTTGGCGAAGGGCTCAAAACGAACAATGGCTGTTCTAATGTTGTTCTCCTTGAACAACAGGGGGGGGATGAGAACCGTTTCTTGGCGAAGGGCTCAAAACGAACAATGGCTGTTCTAGGTTGTTCTCTTCTGAACAAAGGGGGGGTTAGAACCGTTTCTTGGCGAAGGGCTCAAAACGAACAATGGCTGTTCTAATGTTGTTCTCCTTGAACAACAGGGGGGGGTGCCTTGGGGACTTGGCGTCACTAAAGGCTCGAACCTTTGGCACTCAAGGAATATTGTCCTCCTTCTGGACAAGTGATGGTGAATCTCGAGGTCGAGGTCCCTTGGCGCACAAAGAGAGAGAGGGTCGTGGTGATGTTTCGCGACGAAAATCTGGATCTCCAATCTGATCTTAGTGGTAAAGTTTCCATATAAATAGCCAGGACATCTCCTTGGCGTGGGGTAAAATGGAGTGAAAGCTTGGAGGGAACGCACAGCTGGGCCGGAGAAAAATGCCTTATCTGTTCATAAGCCTAACTCGATCTGGCGAGGTCGGCGAATGGGGGTGAACGGGGGGACGATAACCTCCTTGTTTAAACATTGGCGTCCGGTAGCTGTTGATAAGACTCCAAGCCTCGAATCGAAGATGCACGTGGGCCTCCTCGAGGTTTTAACTAATATGGGATAGGAGTTGAATTTAACACAGATTCCACTCGTTCTATCACAGTCTCCCATCTTCAAAAGAAAGACCTATTCAACATATTGTGATTCACGGATAGATACGACATGAGGGGTGGTATTCTCCGCCCCCTTTGTCTAACCCCAAATTAAAACGCATTGTTGAAGCAAGAGTTCACCTTTATGGTGGAGCAGCAAAGCTATCCCTTCTATTTTCCTTTGGGCATATTCGCTTCAGATCCTGCCAAAATCCACTTCCGTTAAGTAGAGAGCTGTGGATGATTAAGGAAATTAATTTCCTGTAACGTCCCACACAGATATCCTTTCCTCTACCTTTCTGATTTTAACTCTGCTCTCTTTGGTTGTTTAATCTTTTCTCGATTTGTTCAGGTTCGTGATGTCAGACAAATTCGAATGAATCTAGAAGACATCACAAAAAAGGCCATCAACTGGCCATTTGCTTTATTCGTCAGTCCCTGAATGCCTTATTGTCTTCACAAGTGGTCAAACTTTCCATCGTTTCATGAATCAGGTTCTGAGATGTCTTTCTTTTGCTACAGAGAGGACCTGGTGATAGCATCTTCGTCTATAGAGGAGCATCTCTTTCAGCTTCTTTAGGCTTTCACTGATTTTGAAGAGTATGGTATCGTACTCATCACTTCTAATTGTCTCTTTTGTGACGCACATCTCTCCTTTTCTGGACATCATCTTTCTCCTGACGGAATCCGTCATATCGAGAACAAAGTTGCTTTCATTCGGAATTTCCCCAGACCATCTTCGCTCAATCATTTTTGTCGTTCTGTTGTATGTTTAACTTTAACCATATATTAATTCTTGACGTTTGTAGAATCATGCAACTAAAAAAGGGATATGTTATCCACTGTATTCACCGGTCCTTCCTTAAACTGGGGCTTCTATGAGCGTTGCCACAGATGCATTAGCTACCTATGTAGGGGCAACCTTACAACAAAAGGTTCGTGAGTCATAGCTACCTTTCTACGTTGTTCACAAAATCCTTAACTATTTCTTAAAAGAGATATATCACCGTATGAGGGGAGTTGCTCGTGGTTAGTGCCTTCCGTCACTACCTATAATCTTTGGAAGGAATGAAATTTATTGTGTTCACTGACAAAATGCCTTTGGGTGGTAAACATTGCTCCTATAGCATTTCTTCCATGCACTCTGAAGTCGATGTTCGTCTTCTAGTCTTCATCTTGCAGCTAAAAACGACATTAAATACGTTCTTGGCTCTTCAAACTTCGTACCGGAGCACTTTATCGTATTTAATCAATATCGGGCAAGCATCTTTCTTATGTGCCCTTTGATCATGCGGCAAAAGCGTTGGATCAAGAACAGGAAAAAGATTCACAATCACTACCTTACTTTTCTCAACTGCTCGTTTATGAGATAGCCTTACCAAACAGTCCTTCTAGCGCATGCTAGAAGGACGTTTGGTAAGTCGCGTTCTTTCCTTTCCTAGCATGAGAGCTACTCGCAAGCGCATTGCACTAGGTTTTATGTGGCCAGATATAAACCACGACGTGGACAATCGTCATTCCAGAAATCCGAGCATTCAGCGTCGCTCAGACCTTAACTAAGGCTTGGTACACCAATAAGATGTCCTTAATGGTAGTTATTGGTTCTTTTCGCCTTCGTACCACAAACTACCATCCATAAATCAGCTCCGCCGTATAACGTTTGCATCGGACGCCCCCAAAAGTTTACGCTCCAAAGAACGAATATCACTCTGGTGTACAACCTAGCTTTGATTCCTTTAGGCTACATTAAGACAATGCAAGAGATAGTTGACGTAAATTATATAGAGACTCTAGCAGCTGTACTTTGGATGAAGGTGGGTGAAAAGGACAAACGGTGGGCAGCTCTTATATGTTGTGTCAGGTGTATAAGTTTTCTTTCTGCCTTAGTGATAGGAAAATGGCCTGGCTTCATTCTTGGCTAAAAATGAACTGGAGGGAGCCGAAGGAACATTCAACAGATTGCTACCTCTGTTAAACCAATATTAAAAGTGGTTATTCAATAATTTTTTCTTTCCTGGTCTTTAATATATTTGCAAACGATGTATCAATTAAAATACATACTATTTTGTACTTCCACTTTTTTTGCAAGTGATCACAGCCAGTAATATCCATTTGGGGTCCGATTTTATTTTCATGCAGGGCGTAACAGACAAGGCAGAAAATGTATCATGTATCCAAATCTTCAGGCCGCTATTCGCCCAGTTCGACATTCAAATGCTATTCCTGTCCCACCACCGGCCTCTGAACTACCAAGCGATGGCACGAGCAGCTAAGACGATTCAGAAAGTCAAGATACCTCACATGTGGTACAGCTTGAATCTGATAAGAAAGCACACATCATTAAACAACTGGAACTTAATAATCTAGTTCGTGATCTAATACTTACTAAGCAACAGAGTGAACTCCAACCTCAAGCTTGCAACCATGGAACGTGTTGAAAGTACATGCTCGAATTATTAAGGGTCTTTTAATAAGGTCGTTCAATTTTTAGGTGTAAATAAAACAATTTGTGTGTGATATATGCACTCAATTTATTTTAAATTTGAAAGTACATTTTATGGCATTAAGTGTGGAATATGACGTCATTCAAATGTCCACCCCTTCTTCGCTTGGTTAAACTTATTCGCGAAGACCAATTTTTGATGACTTTGCTGGATGGTGTTTGTTATGTTGACTTTGAGGACATCAACTGTTTGCGGATTATTCGCATAGACCTGCGATTTAAGGTAGCGCCAAAGAAAGTAGTCTAATGGCGTTAAATCGCATGATCTCTGTGGCCAGTTGATGTCGCCGCCGCGCGAGATGACCCTGCCTTGAAATCGCTGGTGCAAAATATCTATCGTAGCGTGCGCAGGCGTGGCACATAGCGACATCCTGTTGGAACCACATATCGTCAGTTTCCATATCGGGCATATAGTCTAGTTTAGGCCACAAGAAGTTGCTTATCATGGATCTGTAGGTTTCGCCGTTGACGGTTATGGCAATCCTATCTTCGTTCTCAAAAAAATACGGACCGATGATTCCGTTAGACGAAAATCCGCACCAAACAGTGACCTTGTTGGGATGCAATTGGTGCTGGTGTATCTCATGTGGATTGTTTTCGCCTGAAATCCAACAATTTTGCTTGTTCACAAATCCATTCATCCAAAAATTGGCCTCGTCGCTGAAACTGATTTTTTGGGGGAAATTTGGGGCAACTTTCAACTGCTCTAGAGCCCAATAAGCGAACAAACGGCGTTGTCTATGGTCGTTTATATTAAATTCCTGGGTAGGGTGGATTTTGTACTGGTGCAGACCAAAGTCCTACGCATAATTCGCCAAACTGAAGTCGCAGAAAGGCCAAGTTCTTGTGAATGACGAGAAATTGACTGCCTCGGATTTTCCCATACACTCTCATTTACGGCAGCGATGTTTCCTGCAGACCTTGCGTTTCGGCGACGTACGGCTGTTGGCTGATTGATGATCGACCCTTTTGCCTCGAATTTGGCCACCAAGCGTCGAACAATGGACTCGGCAGGACGATTGTGGCAAGGATGAAAAATCACGTAATGCGCGGAATGTTTGTCGAACGGAGCACTGATTTTGATAATAACATTTGGTGATTAGCACACGCTGTTCAACGCTATAACCTTCCATCGTGACTTGCCAAGTAAAACTGAACAGTACATAGTGAGGTTGCCAGATGTTGCTTCAACACCATGGCCACTATCGCCTGACAAAGCTCGAGCCTCCTTGTTGAAAGACCCTTTAGTATTTAGAAAGCGTTCTACAGATCACAGAAATTATTTACTTTCGAAAATAACTTTAGTTATTGTTATGATATCAGAGGTCTATTTAATGCCCTTGTACCAAATGAGTAGATGTTATTTATAGATGCATCCTTGTACAGCATGAAAGGTTTTTTCCACACTTCGATCACCAGGTCATTTTACTTAGGAGAGACATATGAGAATCTTGCTTCTATTCTACACCGCATAACTTACAAGGAGCATAAGTGGCTAATTTGTGCGGACTTCAACTTACTAGCCCTACTTACTGAGCTACAAACTAGATGCATAAATTTTATGTGCTTTCTTTGCAAGTGGGACAGTAGGGTCAGATCAAAGCATTATGTACGCTCAGAATGGTGATCTCGGGAAAACTGACGCCTGAGTGATATAATTTAATTCATGAGTCAATAGTTTAGGAGGAAATCATTTTGCCCCCACTGCAGAAATAACTATGCCTAATGAAGCAATTTATCGAGGTACTGCAAGCTAACAAGCCATGTTTCCAGTACCTCAAAGCAATCTTCCCTAAAATAGGTGATGCCGTGATTACAAAAGGCATTTTTGTAGGCCCTCAGAATCATCAACCTATAGCTAATGGGGACTTCGCGGCGACAATGGATGGAACTGAGCTACTGGCCGAGCATACATTCAAAGATGTATACAAAGACTTCTGGGAAGGCATCAAGGGGCACAGCGAGACCGTATAGTAGAGAGCCTAATCAAATCTATCAAAATCTAGGATGCAATATGTCACCGAAGATACACTTTCTTCATTCTTATCTGTCTTTCTCCTCAGAGAATGGCATAGATGTGAGTGATCGACATTTAGAGAGGTTCCATCAAAATATATCGTTAATGAAAAACAGGTATAAAGGAAAATGGAGCCCCGTTGTGCTGGTTGATTTCTGCTGGAAACTGAAGCGTGACAGACCTGAGACGTCTAACACATGAAGAAGTAAGTACTAAAATGCAGGTTAATTCATCATATTAAGCTGATAGACATGCCGTTTTATTATATATTCATGAATTAATTAAAAGGGAGACATTTAATCTGGGAGGAAAATACATTTATGGTATTGTGGAACTCCGTATCAATTGAATAATTATTAAATCAGCAATTTACAATAAAATATTACGTGATGTGAAATCTTTGTTATCGAATTCGAATTCAGCACACTCAACTTCATACAAAAATCCCCATGAGAACTGTTTTTTTCTTGACACTGAAATTTGTTCTACAGTGTAATTACTGTCAATTGATTCGCGAAGCCAATATTTACAATTATGTCCTTTGTACTTCAGGACTACTTCAATACGTTTTAGCGTGTTGGAGAACAAACTTGTCATCATAGGTACTCTATTTTAACTGATATTTCTCCATTTTTGTTTAATATGTACCCGCAACTACTAACAATTGGATGACTTCTTTTTATCAGCAGCAAGTTTGATAATCACTCACAAAATCTCTATTGGGTTCAAATCTGGCAAATTCAGGGTCTAGAGTCAAAAAGATCGATGTTATTTTTAGCCTATAACTTTATTATTGCTTTTATGGATGAAAACGTGCCATCATGCCTATAGTTCATGCAGTGTTTATTAGGTGGCGCTGAAAATAACGGAAAGCAAAGGAGATTTAAATCTATCAATTTAGTGAGAATAACCAGATATTAAATAATACACACCAAGTTGAGAATAAAGAGCAAAAACTAATGAGCAACGGGGACAACAGGAAACAATTGCAACGAAGGAGACATGCATGAGTAAATCAGCATGCCTGAAGAGGATAGATGTGTAAGATCCAATTGTGTTGTAGAAGTGTCAAGTCAATCAGTTACAGAAAATCAATCGTCCAAGAATTTTAATGGCAGTTAACATAAGGATAAATTACCGTAAACCAATCAAACGAGAAAAAATTACGGATATCCTCAAAAGGGAAATAGAGTTGAAAGAGAAAGATCACAGTAATGGTTTGCCAAAAGAAAATACAAGACCAAAGAATAAGAAAAAAGTGAGATAGCAATGCATAAAATATACTTGAGTTTATTCTTTGAGTAATGATAAAAAGATGGGTTCTTCCTGTTCTTTCGTCCGCTCGTCAAACTGGTGTTACCGAGAAGATTCCCCACTAAGGTTCGCAGAGTATTTGCTCGTATGTTTTCTCCTCCTTGATTGACTCTCCATTATCATTTGCTATTTTAATAATTTCTTCTTTTGTTCTCCCTTTAATTCTGTAGATTTTCTGCCATGATTTATCCGACATTTTACTTTTTCCAATTATTGAAATAATCAATTATGTACACTCTTGGATTAATTGCTCTCAATGAGTATTAGCATTTCACTTTTCAGTCTTCATTTCCGGTAGTTTTACACCTGTGTGCTAATCGTGTGGTGTTTAATTTGATCTTATATTTTTTTATGTCCCTTGCTTTCCTTTTCATTTCTCTTGTCCACTTTGGCTAATTTATTAAACTCATTCGATTCTTTTCTTCCTACTGTTTGGAGCTAATAATTCCTAGTTAACTATCTTTAATTTTAAAGTAGATAGATGTAGTCCACGGTCAAGTTTGTAGTAACATCTGGGATCGATTTTCGGAAAATATTTAGATTTATATGTTTTAATTTCATCTTCGTTTGGTTATTTATGACTTAAGTTTTTTTTAGCAGTTATTTCTAATATTTTTTTTTATAATATCAAAAAATAAAATGTTGAAGTTTAGAAAATATATTTTATATATATATATGTATATATATATAAAATATATATATATATATATATATATATATATATATATATATATATATATATATATATATATATATATATATAATCTTTTTCTATCTATAACTCTATATTTTAGCAAAGTGATATTTTGAAAGGTTGGAAATTTCGTTTAGAGTTCCTTTTTAAAATTATTATAATTGGCAAAGTTCTGAAAATTTATAAAAATTTAACCATGGCTTCATTTTTAGATGTTAAATTCTAATTTTCGTATTGAGGCGCAAGCTCCAGCGAAGCCATTACCTGGTCTGTATCAAATTTAATTTGGTATATGTGTCTATCATTGACTTACTTTTTTGTAGTATTTGATTTGTGTGTCCTAGTTCTATTTGTGCTTCGGTTTCTCAATCGTATTCTTCCACTTTCCGTTCTCAGCAATAAGGAAGGCATTATTTTTTCTACGTATATCTATTTTTCTATGTATATCCTGATCCTGTTTTCCATTAATTATTTTTCTAACGTTTCTCAGCGGGGTGCGAACTAAGCACCCATTTACATTTTCTTTACTTAATTGATTTTAAAGCAGCTTCTCGTTTGAATTTCTGAAGCAAATTGCTTCCTACCCGGTTATTCTGTTGTCTGCTTTGATTTTTTGCTTTCTGAACTTTCTTCGATTTATCCCTCTGCTCGAATTCGGGTCTTTGCTTAATCTTTTTTCTCTTGCGCTGGTTTATATTTTCCATTCTTTTCCATCAATTCTGAATATAGTCCACATAAAAATGGAAGAGAAGGTTTTACTCTTGAACAGAGTCAGTTCTTCACTATTTAATTGTAATTTTTGAGTCGCCATCATCATCATTACTAACTATAATTTAGGAAGGGTATTTTTTTCAGTATTTGAATACTAATTTCATCTTAGTTTGGTTATGGCATGTTTTTTATCAAAGTTATTTGTAATAATTATTTTATAATATAAAACCAAAATGTATAAATCAGAAAATTTATTTTTATATATCTTCTATAACTATATTTTAGCAATGTGATATTTTGAATGGGGAGAAATTTAGTTTGTAGTTCCTTTTTAAACGTATTATAATTGGCAAAGTTCATAAAATTTATAAAAATTTAACCATCGCTGCTTTTTATAGATTTTAAATTTTAATTTTAGTAGTGAAGCGCAGGTTTCCCTGGTAGGGGGTAGTGGCGAAGCCATTGCCTGCTTAGAATAATTTAACATCATGATATATTTAAGTTTTATTTAATTTTAATTATATTTCAGGAAAGTAAATATATTTTAAACATTTCACTTGGCTTTCTATATTTTTTCCAGTTGAGGCCAAATCTCTGGAACATTTAGTTAAACTAGAAACCCAGGATTTTTATAGAGTTAAGAGACTATCAGCAGGATCATACGTAATTATAGTTATATTTATTTACAATAGCAAGTCTTCATTTATATTATATTATTTCATCGACATTGGAACTAATTTTCCAATATTTCATTAATTTAATTAATGTCATTCTAAAAATTCTCAGTTGAGTGAAGGTTATCAATATTTTCAAAGTGTTGACTCTCTGCTTTCATTGTCTCTTTCCAATTCAGCTGCATCTCATCAATAACAAATGAATTTTCATAAACTCTATCTTACATCCTACCTCTTGAAAAAGTTTAGACGTAAAGTATATAGTAAGAGAAGAGTGGCTAGTGGTTATTAGATAAATTGGTGAAAGGCAATGATTTGAGTTTCGATTTTAGTTGATGGGTGACCAGACATCTCTTGCGTACTTTATCTTCGTTTGTTTATGTTTATTTTTATGTAAAGGCTCTCAAGCCTTTACGAGTTTTGTTCTTGTATAGTTTCCCACTCTGTTTTCTGTGTTCTATTCTTCTAGTATTGTTCATTATCAGGACTCCAATGTTCAGGACTATTTTTATTTGTTTGGTATTAGCTTTGTGTATTTTAAGTCATATAGCTATGTCGTGGTATACAGCCGAGTATGTATCTACGTTTGTTCCATACATGAATAACTCCGTTCCTTTTTCTCTAAGAGTGCTATACTTTTTTTACTTTTGTTTTGATTCTTTAACCATGGAAGATTCGTAATATTATATATATATTGCCATATGCAGCGTTTCGAGGATTTAATTAAACAATTAGAGAAAAATATACTTTTAATTACATAAAAAAAATGAAATATTAAAACTTTAAATATACTAAAGCTATAATAAAAGGATCTAAGGTAAAAATAATACTACAAATGAGTACTAAGCGATGTTTGACGCAAAAATTCACTTTAGTACGGAATGGTAACTAAATAACATAAATAAGTTGGATTCATTTTACCTTTAACTAAAAGGAAGCCTGGCGTAGGATGACTTGAACGAGAACCTCGTTGATGTGTTGATTCGATAGCGTGAGGCGGACTCAGAATCACCGCTGTCCGTGTGGCTGCGTGAATAATACGTTTGTGGAGGTTATTCGGGAATAACAGCTGGTCTTGAAGTAAGTGTAGAGCGCGTGGCAATTGTTCTTGACTTAATGATATTAGCGAGGGAATTGTGGATGTACGATTATTCCAATCCTTGAGTTACACTTGCGGGCTTCTCAATGATGAGACTTGACGATATAAGCGAGGGGTTTGTGGATGTACGATTATTTCAATCCTTAGGTTAGTTACATTTGCGGGCTTCTCAATGATGAGACTTGAGAATATACGTGAGGGGATTGGGCATGTACGATTATTCCAATCTTTGGGTTACACTTGCGGCTTCTCGATGATGAGACTTGAACAAGAGGTGAATCTTTTCTCGAGTGGAACTTCCCATTGGTTTGCCTCAATGGTAAGTGATATCTCTGTTTTTATTCGAAAAGCTGAGATTGAGGGTTTCTCTGAACGAGATTGGTATGAGAGTGATTCTCTATACCGATGGTTTACTCTTCGATTTGAACATTAGGAACAGCCTTGAGAAGAAAAAATCCCCCTCGGTTCCATTTCTTCTTGATTCCCTGTTTTGCTCAGAGACTGCTCTTCTTCTCTCGATTTCTACCTCGATCCTCTTCCTCTTTTCTCCAATAATTGAATATTGATTATTTCCATGGCAGCCGGGAGGTATAGCAAGCACCACGTTACTTTTTATAGTAGAAATACCCCAATAGGCCTACAATACCACTTCCTTTTTCCTTTTATTGGAAAAAACTGATTTTCTATTCATTTGATGCAGCTGCGACAATGGTCCTATTTTATTTGTCAGTGACCTTTTTTCTGTAGTGCGACACAACCTGCAACAAATATTGTTTTTGCTCCTCGTCATTTGTTTGCAATTGGTTATAGTCCTCGATGAGCTTGACTCCTCTTTCAGCAACGTCATTAACAACTTTGAGATCAGTAATAACACTTTTAGCAATACAAAAGCTTTCTGCTTGTGGCCAGTCATCAAAAGATGTCTAAAAAGTGGAAGATAGCTCAAGCGTATCGAAGAAGGAGACTATGTTTGTTGTCACAGTCCCGAAGCTGCTTCTTGCCGTAATTTTCTTGGTTCATTTTGGTTTTCTTGGGTGGATCTGCATCTCCTGTATTCTTCAAAGCATCTTTCATTTTTACCTTTGTCTCGAATGAGACAGAATCATCAAAGAAAGCCAATGCAGTTAATTCATCTGATAGATAAAAAAGATGGTTTTGAAATTTATTCAAGGCGGTGTTGGCAATCTTTTCATTTGTTACTTTGTAGTAAAGAAGTTACTCAAGAACCAATAAATCATTCCGTGAAGCACTTTCTGCTTTTGGTGCAGAAAACCAGTACTTTACATAGATTGAAGTGGCAAAACTGCAGATATCTTCAAAACATTTTGCTTCCTTTGATGAAATTTTGAATTGGCTTTTAAACATGAAAGTTTTCATAGAATTTTTGAGTTTTGCAATCCATCTAGCTCTGTGGTATGCTACAGGTTTCTTGAATTTCACACCACTAGATGGAGTTTCTCCCAGTATTATTATTGTCAACTCCAAGAGTTCCTTGTAATCTTCTCGAATCTGCTTTTCATCAATCAGTTTTGTACAAAATTTTACCATCTTATCTCTCTGATCGTGAGGATAACTTTCTAAGGTGTCAATTTTCTCTTGGTTTATGGCTGCCCATAATTTTTTTAACCTTTTGAATAAGGGGATATCAGGTCCACAAGAATCTGAAAGAGCAGGTGTTACAACTGCTTTTAAAACAATTCCAAGTATGTGATGTCGACAGGGAAGCCACAATAAGTCTCTCTCTAATCTTTGTTAAATTTTTATGCAAGCTCCTTCTCTACGACTTGTATTTGAAGCAGTTGTGTCAAACAATGTACCTTTCACTTTATCTGTAATTTCCCAGTCAATCATCATTCGATGAACTGCTTCTGCCATACATTTGCCAGTGACCTTAGGAATTTTTGGCTCTCCAAGTAGCTGTTCTGTACCACTGCCGGATATTAAAATCGGCAGAAGATCCACGACCTCTTCTCCTGATATATCTTCAAGACGTTTTCGATCCCAGTGAACTATTAGAGGCTTCTCTGTTTCAAAGGTTTTTTTTAAAGTTCCCACTGAATGTCGTCCTTGATTTCTGTCGATCTCGACGGAGGGTAGAGTAGCTGACATTATAGTCTTCATGGTTCTTTCCCACACTCTTAATTTTAGGAATAATAACAAGAGAGGCTGAGAGGTTACATATTTTTGCCACACCCAAGGAGGAAAGAAGATTTTCATTCAATATTTTAGCCCTTTTCTTTGGTGGACCTTTTGATGTTGAGGGTTCTGAATCATGGAATATTGTTATTCTGTTTCACTTGAAGCATTGCTGGAACTAGTGCTTGCAAGAAAAACTGTTTCATCAAACGAAGCTGTCTGCTGTTTCTTTTTCAACTCTATTTTCTCTTGTTGCAGATGCTTTTCAAGTTCATGCTGTTGTTCCTTTTTATCTATGCCAATCATTATTCCTGCGCTTCCTTCTCTCTGTAGAAGAATAAAGTCTTTATCTTTTTCATTGGTCCTTATTTCATTTGCATCAACATGTGCAATATCAAATAGTTCATGTAGACTTTCCTTCCATTTCTTTTCTTTTTCTCTTTCATGCAAGGATTTTTTTCTCGTTGCTCTTTCTGAGTTGTTTCCACTCTTCATATAATCTCTTAAGTTTCTTTAATGCATTACATACTTGAGTGGTTGGTATCTCAGCTTTTTGCTACGAATCTAACACATCGCTGATAGTTAAGTTAAAAGTTTCTTTCTCTTGTTTATCACTCCTATGACTCATCAGTAAACATAGAAGTTCTTTCTTTTAAGGTAACTTGCTATGTCTCAGGTGTGTTATTGGTTGACCAATCAACCAAACTTCACTTGAACCTCTAAGTGTCATAATGAATTAACTTAATTTTGTTATATTTGGGTAGATCAGCATTAGCGTCACACAACAACTTCCTTTGAGTGCATGCAGCACACTGACTCACAGACTAAAGTTTGTGCTCTAAATCATGTCACACTATCACATATAGACATTTTGTCTTCCCCCAACCTCTTTCACAAATTGTTGACCGTCTATTTTACATATAGTCAAAATTTAGACAAGTTTTTATTCTATTGGAATCTAAATTATTGGTACACACATAATATTACTCCCAAATGTATCAGTAATGCAAGAAAAATATTATCAATGAGAATTATTAGATATTTAACAAATCAAGAAGTATGACAATCATGAGTTATCTCAAGCTTCACTAAATCTGAAATATTCAAGTGCCGGGCGCTACCTTTAAACATAATTTATTTCACTCAAAACTTTGACTATAATGTTTTTACGTGAAAAGAAATCGATTGAGATGGTATCCTGCTAAATTCATGATGGTCGTATTTCTTGCATCACCCTAATATATATATATATATATATATATATATATATATATATATATATATATACATGGAGCGGACAAGGTGAAATATGCGTTTTGTGCCCCCGAGAATCACACTCTTTTGAGCACACGCTCGCAATTTTATCCGGTGTTGAAACCCATTGTTAAAGAGTATCGTGCTGCTTTGCTCCGTACGTACGACAGAAAGTGAAAATTTTTCTTTTTCAATAAGTGCTTTACTGAGAAGCATGTACCTACGTCTTTCATTAGCAATTCTTACAAGTGTATTAATTACTGTTCAATCCTTCGAAGAAATCGAACGTATCATTCTCTTCAAACGTATTTCGTTCGTGAAGTACTAAATCTCCATTGATTTTAAGGAAGTCAACGCTCTCCGTCACGCTTATACCTCCAATGTGATCCAAGATTCCATCTTCCACTCTTTCAGAAAACGGTCTGCAAATTTGGAACCTAAGTTGGATCTTAAATTACAACGCATCATCTCCAACTGTTATGGGACTAAGAACAGCAGACCAGAAACTGTTGTTAACGTCTCATCTCAAGAACTTGATGAAACCACAACTTCTACTGTCGGATTTGGCTTGAACCTTTCCATTCCGGCCAGACCATCTAACATTTCAATTGCCAAAGGTTTTGCAAATTTAGAAAAATGTAGTGACATTGCTAGTGGACATGTTTCTATTGCTAAAGGTTGCGTTTACCATTATTTAACTACTCGAACCCATTATAATTACCCCGCAGGTGTCCGTCGTGCTTCATTACACATTACTAAAGTAGATAAATCTGGTCCAGTCGTTATTATAGATAAAATGTTTCTAAAATGGATCTATTACGAAATGACTATTCTACCTATATTTTTCCGTTTTCATCAAATAGTTTTCAATCGTTTCCCGATCTTTCAAAAAATTATAAAGCAAAATATCTGATATAAATTTAAATATTTATCATTAATATATTCAAAAAGAATGGAAAAACGAAATTAGCGTTAAACTCGCGAGTTTGTTCAATAACTTTCTAAAAAAACTTTCTCTCGATTGAAAAGTGCCAAATGCGGTTCGCATATTAAAAGAAGTTAGATCTTATCTTAAGTTCAGTAATATGCTAAATTTTGTTCTAAAAAGGAATGAAAGTACGTAGTTAACTTTGATAAGAATCTACTTATATAAAATATTTAATACTGTTTAGGTAAAGGTATATTTTTGTTTATAATATAGTCACTTTTTATGACTAATTGTAAAAACTGGATATTTGGTTTACGTTACAATGGCCTATCTAAATTTAACTAAAGCCTTTCATAAATAAGAATTTATTTTTTTCCTCTTAAGAGTAAATCTCCTCATATTTAAAATATTGGGATACATTTGCCGGAAATGTGGTTTCCAGATCCTAAGCAAAGAGTGGTTTAAAATGAGGAATCATTGGTCTGTCAACCATGTACAAGTACAGTAGAGGTCCTCATGTCACCGTTTTAGGGATGACTCCTCATTAATTTTTGCATCAGTATAGGTTGGGGAATCCAGTGCGAAATAAATGCAAAAGTAAAACCTAGGTCAGATAATAAAAGATAAAAATACGCTAATGACTAATATAAGCGCTTAATGAATATTTTATATGGTGTAACGATTTTGGGTTCAAGTTAATTTATTGAAAAAAACGTGTTATGCTTAAGGTTAATAATGTTACATTTAAATAATTTAGGCAATGTGCAAATCTCAAAATGTACATGAACAATTAGATTTGAGAGTTAAAATATATATTATGCTCATGTTTTCTTTAGCCTTTGTGTTACAAAAAGAAAGAGAAACATGTTTATACCTATTCATAAGACAAGGAGTCTGATGGCATTATATACCAGATTTCGTTCTAGTTTTCCGAAATGACCAAATCATCTTGTCCTTCCTTGTCATAATGTTTGCCTAAAGCTGAAAACCTACCGACGAATTGTTTTTCCATCCGGTACGGGATCAGGACGACGAAGTGTCTTCCAGAATGAACGTCGCTCGTTACGACGGATTGACCGTTCTTAACAAACTCTTCAACAACAAATGCACGATTCTCTCCACTCCAGGCCATGGTGGCTTGCTAACTGAAACACAAACTAAAGGGAATTTAATGAAATTCCTAAAAAAATATTTTTTTCTTGTATCTTCTTCGTGTGGTTTTTTTTTATTAACCTTTGAAATCCAGGCAACCATTATGCCGCACCCTATATATATAATTAGGTAAAAGGCCATGTTGTATGCAGGTTATATTGAAGTCCACAGGTGTGGAAGAGTTATTAATTTTAACTTGTATTTTCTTTATATTTCTTACAAGTTTTATAACAGGATCTTCGAGGCGAGAAAAAATATCCGCAAATGACATTCTAGGAATAAAGAATGTCATTAATAAAATACAAGTTAAAATTAATAACGCTGCGACAGTTGTGGACTTCAATAAAACCTGAATATATATATATATATATATATATATATATATATATATATATAAAACACATCCGTACTTTGGTTACGTTGGCTCAGCAGTAAATCACTTGTCTACTAGATAATCAGAGGTCTGAGTTTTGAGTCCTTGTCAGGGTCACGTGTTTTTTTTTTCTCGTGACTTTTCTCGGGATCATCTCCTGTAAGATCCCTATTCTCGTGTTTATGTGTATAATTTGCTATATATATATACATATATGTTTGTTTTTTACTAAGAATACTTAAAGGGACCACATTTTTACCATGGTGAATTTTGATTTTCTAGCAACCAAATCACGATATTTTAGTTTAACCTCTTACCTATAAGAGACATATTCTGTTCGACTTGTTCACTTGTAAGTTATCACATACATAGTTGTATCGCACAGAAAAACAACACTATTTTCTCATATTATGCAACCCACATAACTTACATAGGAGAAAACAAAAAATTCGATTTTCATTTCCTTAGGATAAGAAAATTTAAATTATAGTTTGAATTATAAGTTCTTCATCGATATTTGCTTCGAATCTCTCTTATGATGTAATATTTGTGTCGATTTTAATCCTTGTCACTTATTAAGAATAGGTATTAGGAAATTATTCCCTCAGTAAATTATATGGTTGGATCTTCAAAATAACTATTTCTTTACTCTTTGACGCTCACCTCTAACAACTGCGTGGATCATATCTTCAAAATAAAATCGACAGAAATCAGAGTCCATTTCACATTTGCGAGAAAAGACGTTGATCATTCCGTTTAAATTTAGTTTTATCCATAAAATCATCCGATGAAGCGTCAGAAATCAGTTGATAACATCGATATAGGTAACGACTTGCTCTTCAACGATTTTAATGAGTTGATAATCAATTTAATTCAAAACAATAAGAATGTGAAATCATTTTTATTATGTAAATACAAATATATTAAATTTTCAAAATAGTTTCTTTGAATTGAGACAATGCCCCCCCCCATTGTTTAAATAAGCAGTGGATACCTTTCAGGAAGAATTCGCTCTTGTTTGATTGGATGATTTTTTTAACATCCTTTTAAACCCCCTTCATATTAGAGTAAACTTTGCAATTAGGTAATGTCTAATGACTTAAATTAATTGTAATCACATGCAAGATCAAGGAATTATTGAGTATAAGGAGGAAATCTCCTAACCTAACTCATTATTCTTTTCTTGGGTCAAATGGGCCATGCGTCGTCGTGCATTGTTATGATTGAGCAGCATACGCGTTCGGTTGACCAATGCATACCGATTTTCTTCGTGAGCATCATTTAAACATTCCGTCTTTGGAATAGCAGTCAGAGAAGGGGTTGATTTTTAGGTGGCGGGGGTCACCAGTTCCAATATTCCTTCTCTGCTAAATGATTCGAGTTTGTTCTCGAGGGTGACCACCAAGTAAGTTCGTATTTGGATTTTTCAAACATGATAAAAAGTAACTTTATTCTGAACTTAAGATTTTATGATGAATGGCTTGAGCTTGTGAATCCTATCCACCGAGGTGGATTGATCACAACGATGAAAATCAATGGATTTTATCGCTTGTGTAGACAATGCGAGTAATGTGACATTTTGAATAAAATGTGCTTGTTTTATATGTGTAGAGAAGGTGGGCGTGCCCATTGGGGTTTCTTTGGAGGAGCTTTGTGTGAAGTGAAGATTTGTTGATGTTTGTTAGAGAGCGAGAGAGAGAGAGATAGCAGAGATTATCTGCAAAAGAATTTTATGAATAGATGGTGAAAAAGAAACTTTAAGTAAGGAAACGATAAGAAAAATTGTGAAATATCGTATCATTCAATCAGACTGTGGTTAGTAAAACAAATGGAAGGAAATGGTTAAATGAAAGTTCTGTGGCAATGGAGTTTGTTTTACCCCAAATGAAGAGCACGTGACCAAGGAAGGGAAAGAAAATAATCATCGGTCATATCGAAACACCGTGTACATGAGTGTGTGCAACCTTTGTGTAAATGAATCACCACACATATTTCTGCATTTATTTTTTTTTCTATTCCTGATGAGTTAATAATTAGTAACCACTTCTATGTATCACCAAATGCAAATTATAGGCTTACGCTTGTTAGAGAAAATGTCTAGAAGTAGAAATATTTTTTTAGTTTCAATCAATCCATTGATTTTGAACTTAAAGTTAGAACACACAACCCACTTTATTTTCACGTTGTAATTCTGTCTTAAAGAGCTCACGGGAATTTCGAACTAATAAAGATGATACGATTTTAAAAAATTGCAAATGTCATTTCTCCCAGCCTTTAATAAGGCACCGAATCACTATTATATTTGATGTTTACGCAGCTTTATGTCTGCGACTTAAAATTGCTGCCTTTACATAAATGCCATGTCGAACATTAGGCCTCACGAATACCTTAAGAACATTAAGTTTAATTACAATATGGTAGCTCTACCCTACAAATCTTTTAATCCCAAATCGCTTTAACGGAATCCTTGAAAATAACAAATGATAACTAATTTACCCACAATTTTCTAATGTTTATTACTCTTCCTGCAATACCAGCACTAGAAAGGCCTAGGAATTGCTTGCATGAAAAGATCTAAGCATTGTGAGCAAAAAAAGGCTTGGGCATTGCTAACTTGAAAAGATATAGGCATTACGACCACAAAAATGGCTTAGTCATTACTCTGCTAGCTTAAATAGGTATAAGCATTACTACAGTTATATAAGTCTGAGTCATTAAAATAGTTATCGTTACAGAGTTTGCCCCTATTTGGATCAATTAAAACCCAAATCTAGGATGCATCTTTTTTGTCATCTATAAACGAGAGGAATTAATTGACAACCTAATAGAAACATCAATCATTGTTTAAATATAGGAATAGCGGCTTCGTCACTATCCCTTACAGGAGGAGCTTGCGCATCACAGGAAGACTTTCGGTCCCTGGCCTACAGACCCACAATTTCAGGAATTTGGGGTAATTTTTATTCGTTTTAAAAACGGGTGTATGTATATAAATATATTTCTTTATGTCAGGCAGTGAAAATGAATCGAATTAATAGTAAATCATAGAAATAAAAACACCAATAAAAGAAATAAAAGTAATACTTGTTAAGAAGCCTAAAGGCAAAATATGACAAACTAGGAAGTTTTAGTACCCTCCACCAAAAATTCCTCAGATAAAAATCCCCAAAATATGCAATATTGACCTCTTTAAATATCTACGAACATTTTTTCATTCCGGATTCTGTGACCTAATTTCCAAAGTCCGTTATTTATTCTCAAGGAATCAACCCTACTGTTGCTCTCTTTTTCCATTTAAATAAGCCATTTTTTTATAAACATCGTTGTCTTAATTTTACGGTTTCTTATTCAAGAGATAAAAATGTCGGGAATTCTAATCAAAGATACTAGAGATAAAATGACCTAACTGAAACACGCATGCGCAGGACTCTTAACAAACATCTCACAACACAGAAAAAAGTTCCTCTCATCAAAGACGTCGCATTGAGGGAACGGGGGGAAGGGGGCGTCTCTCTTTCGAAGCTGTCGAAAAGTGAGGGATATTTTGCCAGCTTGGAGTTTGACAGCTTGATATTTGGAAATATATTTCATATGGCTTTGGAAACAATAGCTATTTTCCGAAAAAGAATGGGAAGCCAAATTTAAAGCTGGTATCTTCGGATAATGCACCTTCAACAGTCGCACTGCTCTCGGCACTCCTGAACTAGATTGAGTCGTACTGGGCTCTATTTTTTCTAGACATTTCAATTTTACCCTATTTTCGCTGCTTTTCTCACAAGCTTCTTCCCACAGTTTTACTTGATTGTTAACATTTCTTAATTATTCCTACTCTTTTTGCCCTCTACTCTGCTACTTCTTTATTTCACTTATCTATCATTTTGCACACAAAGAATAGGGTTTAAGGTGATTTTTGGTGGGTTATATGCTTAATATGACTCAAGCAGAGCAGGTGCCCTACTGGCCCCAATTCCCCCTTGCAGCCTAACCTTTATAAGCTATTATTCCATCCTTATACTTCTCTCTTTATCTGCCTCTTGTGCTTCTTCCTGGGATTCCTCCAGTTAGACTCAACTTTTCTATTTTTCCTCTTCGCATAACAGGTCATAAAATTCTTATTTGACTTCTTCTTAGATTTTTTAGTAATTCTCTTCCAGTTCACATATGCCTTAGTACCTCTTCAGAATTACTCCATCCACGAGATCTTCAACATTCTCCGCTAACATCAGACCTTGAATGCCTCCACCTTTACTCTATTTGCTTATTGTTCATCTAAGCTTCTCATCCATACAACAGCACACACCAAACATAAATTTTAATAGTTTTTTTCTTGTTTGTCTTGATAGGTGTCTATTACACAAGATATTCCTCATCTTCTAAAATGCATTCTTTGCCTCGCATATTCTTCTCGTAATTTCCCCGTTATAAATTCCTTCTTCCGTAATATGACTTGCAAAGTAGCAAAACTTCTTACCTGCTTAATAGCTTTGTCATTCACTCTTATCATGCACCTAAGGATCTGTGCCTTTTTACTAATTACCATGACTTCTGTTTTATCAACATTTATTGAGGGCATTTTTCTTCACTTTTCTCCCCTACCACTGTTAAAATGTCTTGAAGTTTTTCTTGGGTGTCAGCAATCAGTATCGTATCATCAACACATCTTATGTTGTTTATATTTTGGACTTCCATGTTGAAACCTTTTATATCCTAATTAATCTCATTATGATCTCACTGGACTTTAACTAATTGACTCATATACTTATAGTTCTGTGTTTATTGCGCTCAGGTGTTCCCGACTTCTTTGATACATTTGAAAATATTGATTTGCACATATCGTCACCGAGTTTACCACCACTGTGTATCTTATTTGCAATACTGGTTATTTTTCTAATACTAAAGTCATTCAGAGCACGCAACATTTCCACTGCTACTCCATCATCTCCAACAGCCTTTCTTGTCTTCATTTTACTAAGTTCTTTTTCTAATTCATCTTCTCCAATAGCAGATCCAGTCATTTCCCCATTAAGCTCGAACTGATCTGTTCTATCATCTTCGCCAGTTCTTCGATATACTCTTTACATCTGTCAAGGAATTCTTTCCTTTCCACTGCTGTTTCACTGTTTTTCTTCATTATTATTTCGCCTGTACATAATTTTCCTTTATTAGTAAGGTTTCTCACTCTCTTATACATCATCTGTGTATTCTTCTTTGATAAATCTTCAATTTCATTACACTGGTCATTTCTCCAATTTTCGTTTGCAGCCGAACATCTTTTTATTTCTCTGTTTATTTGTTTATATTTCTTTCTTTATTCTATCATCTGTAGTATATGTTACGTCATCCACTTTTGTCATGCACGTCTTTCTTTCTTTGCCAGTATTTATACATCTACTTCTGAATATGATCTTTGTAAACATATCCATTCATTCACAAATTCATTCATATCACTCTCACCTGCAAGTACTTTATATCTGTTTTGTACTTCAACACTATATCGCTCTCTATTCCTTCTTAAATATCTTCAAATTATCACTTGGTACATTAATCAGTTGTGTCATTGTTAGTCATCCCAGGTATGTGTTATCATGATTTTTGTCATTACATACATTACTTGGAATAATATCTGAAAGTTTGACACGTTGGATTACTCTTTCATCCATTAAACAACTTAGAATATTTTTATATTCAGATTGAATGAGTTCGATATTTGTTCAAACTGCGTTCACTTCCTGCACGTGTTGCTCGTTAAGACAATAGTGACCGTTCTGCATTACAAATTATATATTGAAATGAATTTACTTCCATTTTTCAATTGTATCGCTTAAAAATAATGCAATCGACACGTTATATTCATCTTATTTCATAGTTTATCAAGATTATTAAGGAATTTTGGCCACAATCCCCAATTCTCACAGACTATGCGCATTTCTCCCAGATCTGAGGAAGTTCCTCTAGTTGGCAGCCCTGGTCAGGGCAAGTAGTGAAGATATACAGAGGAAAAATTGGCATATATCCACAGCTCAATGTATAGATTTCTATCAATAAAAATAATTTCTGAATAATAGAATTCATTTAAATTGATTTCACAAAACTGACGATGAACTCTGTTAGAAGCTCTTTTCCGTTATTATTACAAATATAACTATGCGTGATTAATCTAGTTCTGCCACTTTAGAATTATTTACGCTACCTTTTATTTATCAAAGGGACCTATAGATATATAGATTCCAAACCAAGTGTATCTATATATGGTTGTATTTCTCACATCGAGGCGAGGTTTCAATCCCAGAGAGGAGGCAATAGTTTGTCTCCAATTATGCTGATAGGCTAATACTCAACACTACTAGTTTAAGCTGCTCCAGGAGCCTCAGGGAACAAGATAACCCACTCTTTCTCCTGCTCCGACCACCTGCCGATGAATTATTAGTGTTCTCTCTCGGTGCCTCCATGACTTCATGCATAATAAGACCATCCTTTTGGTGTCACGAAGCGTTCCTAAATCAATGGTTGTAGCGAAAAAACAGAATACAAAACGAAAGCCTCTCCCCACTAAAGGATAACGTGTACCTGGAGCGTTCTGGCTCTCTAGTGATTGCTATTCTGATCTTATCCGTACCTCAATATTTGGTCGTACATATGACCTAGTCATTGTTATGAGGATCAATAGAAGTTATCTAGGCAATGATCCATGTCTTAGGAAGGAGGTTCACAAACACATGTTTTTCTTCCTCTTTACAGACTTAATTCAAACTATCGCCGAGAATAATCTAGGGAGCAAAATAAGAGAACGATACAACTTGATTGAAATATGTACAATAAAATGAGAGGAGGTAAATAAAATTTCCATGTTGCATAAAGGCAGGCATTATGTATGTTTTAATAGGATTTCACTTCATACAATTGTATATTCAAGAAATTATGCTAAATCAATTAGCAAAATGAAATATTGACTCATTCATAATGCAGATACACCCACAAAGGAAAAGTGAGAAACAATTCCGAGCGCTTTCTTCTTTATTCTTAAAGACCTTTTTAAGGTCTTTAAGAGAACAATCATTCACTGAATTGCTTAGAAAGCGAATGTTCTAGAATAAGAGCACGATTTAACAACAATGGAACTTAAAACGATTAATATGAAGGTTTCAGCCTTTGTTTTTTATCACTTCAGTGCAACGATGACCACAGATCCTCATTAGTTTCTTGCCAGATTCTGGTAGTATTTTGTTCAGTTCTTACTCAATTTTCGTCCATAATTCGTCACTTCGACGGCTGCAGGTCTGAAACTTTGCCTCCAATAATCTTCCAGAGTTTCTCATTTGGGGCCAGGTCTTGGATCTGAGCAAGCCTCTTCATTATTTCGATATCATCTTGTTTGAAGTAGTATTTTACTCACTTTGCAATATGGCATGGCGGCTTGTTCAGAGATGCTCGAAGTGGAGTTATAAGTAGTATGTTGGTGTGCAATGTTTAGGTACACATTCGCATTTAGCCTTCTAATTATTTGCAGTAGTGGACCAACTCCTTCAGACCAAAAACATCCGCCATGCTAAGATGCTGCGTACTTAATTCTTAGTTGACTTTTTAACCATTAGGTTTGGGTCTCTCAACTGAAACGGATCTAGCAAAGGGTCTGCTATCAGATCCAACTTAATTAAATTTATTTTCGTCGCTGAAATGAATTCATTCCAAATATTCATCTCTCCAAATGGCATGAGCTTCAGCATTTTCGAGGCTCTCCTTCTGTTTTTCTTCTCCTTTTATGTATAACTTCAAAACCACTATTGAAATCGCATAAAGAGTCCTGCCCGAAATCTTCAGGCAAACGATTCTATGACGGAGCTCATGAGTCACATTCACGTGTGGTTGCATTTCTGAGTCCTTACTGAGCAAAATGTTGCCATATTTTTTCCAGAAACTTCCAGAATGTTCGTAAAATAATCGTTCTCTTATTTTGTACATGATTCTTAGTTTATTTGGTCCAATTTCGTGAATATACGATTGTTTCATATGAAATCTTCGTAAAATTTGTTAAATGCATACTTTTATATACCATGGTAATTTCATTTGCCTACTCATCAAATATTTTATTAAAATGATCATTTTCTTATTTTGTCCGTAGTTTAAAGTCACCAGCAACAACGTAAATATAAGCAAAATTATATTGGGAAAAATTTAGGAGGGAAGATTATACTAGTTATCTTTTAAAATAAAAAATGCTCATTGTCAGGATTTGCAGACCTAGTGTTTTAATACAGCTTTCAAACATTTTTAAATTAATATCGATATCCAGAATCACAACTTAATATCATTTAGGTTGGTTAAACCAAAAGGCCTGGTTTATTAAACCTCAACTCCATTGTGAGATTAAGAACTAATAACATACTGTAAACAAAGTAGAGCAACTAGGCATAATCATTTAACTTGCGAAAATAAAATATACCTAGGACCAAATACAAGCCTATTTACTGTCAGTATACACTTAAGGATCAATTAATAGAGGTCGTCTAACACAAGCCAGTAACCAGCCCTAACATTTGGCTCTATCTAGAATGAGATATATTTGTTTGAGACTTGCACACAATAACCTAATTCTTTTATTGTCCCAAACTAGCTCCTAACTTGCCTTGTCATCTACAACTCAATAAAATTTATGTAAGGTAAATGTCTACAAAGGGAAAAATTTTAATTTACGGTGAAAGAGATAAAACGGGATAAAGAAGAAAATGAAAATAATTAGTAAAGAGATGCAAAGTGCCTAGTGGTCAGGTTAATAACTATGGTTGTTAATCGTTGAGTGTTTTTTATACTTTTTATAGTCTATACTTCTTTAAGGTTTTCAAGGCTTTGAATTTAGTGCTTTCGTTGTTATTTATGTTGATTTTCAATGCCTTTGCATCCTATATTTATTAACTACTTAACAAGTCTTTATGAGAGCCAATCGTAACACATATGTATAAGTGCAGATTTAACAGTACTGAGTACTATATTACAACTGCAGCTTTTATAAGCCGCCTCGTGCAGTCGATATGATTTTGTCCCTTGTCTTCACGTATCAACTAAAATGGCAAGAGTTAAACCTTTTCTTATTAACTATAAAACACCCCTTGACTGAATAGTAAAACACATAGTTTACCTCGGATAGTGTGCGTATGTAAGAGATAAATGAGTGAGACCAATAAATATCGACAAATAGGAAACGATAAAATGTTTTATGTCAAAAATAAATTATTATTTTAGAAATTCCTTGTTTCTCTATCAGACCACTTCTAAGTACTGTCAAAATCCAAAATCCAATCTCGCTCCCAAAACTCCAAAGGAACTACCAGTTATAAAATACCTTTCAGTAAAGAGCGATGCAATTCTTTTCGGTATACGTGGACATTAACTACAGTGCTTCCAAGAAAAGAGCAATAATTTACAGTTTTGAAAATCCTGATGGCATTTTACTTTTATTTCCACAGCTATTTTTTTGTAAGATTCTATGATTATTATCAATCGACCTAACTCTTTAATCATTTTATTTCCAGGAATTTCTGGATAAAAAAATACGGACTCACTTTTTTTTAGAACAGGAATGTAGAAAGAATTTGGTCGTTCTAAACTAAGATCCATAAAGTTTTTAGTCATTCCAATTCTACCTCTCTCATATATGTTATATATATATATCATAATTTGGAGCTAATCTCATTGGCATGACGATTTTATTATTTCATATATAATAGATTAGTGAGCACAAATCTATATGTTAATCGAAAATATTGTGAAATTGGTTATGATAGTAATTGAGGAGATACCCATGTGGGTAGTGTAAGTGATATTTGGGATCTTTTGCAAACATTCCTTATTGATTTGCTTAATAATATGTACTCGTACTTAATTTTCAATCTCATAGAACCAGCCAGCAGCGAATAAAACCACATTTGCAAGTGACAATACCATTCATTTAAACTATATATATATAATTGAGGACTTTCAGAAAAAAGTAAAACACCTCTTTTAACATTGTCGTAGAATTCTTTCTGCTAAGAACCCTACTGACCTGACCTCTGACACCTCTTTTATTTAGTTAGTGTCGTAGAATGTCCCTCCTTTTTGTTCTATTCTAAGAGTGCTAAGAGTGTCTAATATATTGATATTATAAGAATATCTTAATGAACTGAGCCTTTACCAAACACGTCAGGATATAAAAGAAACGCCCACTACTTCACAAAATAAACTTATATTTTATCTTTAACCATTGAATACACAACCTTTATACTTTAACTACAGCAATACTCTAAATATTATTATAAACAAGAATTAATTCAATTAGTTGACCCACAAAATTAAGTTCACGTTTTCTCTAGACAAAACAATAATATTAGAATTAGGCTTACGGACTCGTGGAGTTTAAAGGGCCTCAGAAATATTTACACTTGACGCGTGTAGATGGGCGGAATTCCACGGTCGTCTTGGCGAGGGTAGCAGCTGGGGGGTCCACACGTTCTTCCGGGAGGGGAAGGGTTCTTCAAGGACGAGAACCAATACGGTGCTCTATGTAACACCCAGGTAGTCGTGGTCTCTCTGGCGAGAGTGAGTTGAACTTGGTTCTTGAATCAAGCTTACTTGGAGTGCGGTGTGATCACCGAGTAACGAGCTCGAGGAGGAGCTTTTCCTTCGTTACTAATTTCCTTATGGACGAGGACTGAACTCGGGGAGGGTCTTCTTTACTGGCGAGGATGACGGAGGGGGGGTTTCTCTGGCGAGAATAAGTTACTTACAGTTTGGTGTGGCCACCGAATAACGGGCTCGAGGGGGAGCCTTTTCCTTCTTCTTCTTAATTCCTCAAAGACGAGGAATACCCTTGGTGTTTACGGTGCACCAGGATATGAGGAGTCTCACTGGCGAGAGTAAGTCGAACTTACCAAAGTTCACTTATTGTTTGGTTTGACAACCAGGGACTTAGCTCAAGGATGAGCTTTTTCTTAGTCCCTTAAGGTAGGTAGCCCTGCCTCTCTTGCAGGGTGCTTCTTGGTCTGGCGACACAAGTAAACTACCTCTCCAGTCTCGGTAGCTCGGTTGGGGATCCGAGGACTTCGTCACCTAGAGACTGACGTATACTACCAATCCAGTCTAGGTAGCCCGGTTGGGGATCCGAGGACTTCGTCACCTGGCCTGACGTATACTACCTATCCAGTCTAAGGTAGCCCGGTTTTGGAACCGAGGACTTCGTCACCTGGCCTGACGTATACTACCTATCCAGTCTAAGGTAGCCCGGTTTTGGAACCGAGGACTTCGTCACCTGGCCTGACGTATACTACCTATCCAGTCTAAGGTAGCCCGGTTTTGGAACCGAGGACTTCGTCACCTGGCCTGACGTATACTACCTCGATTTTCCTCAGAGTTCCTCATTTATACCTCGCACCCCCACTGGGGGTGGTAAGGGGGGGAGAGGGGCTTGAGGACGGCCCCAGGAGAGTTCTTTTTTTCAAACGGTCTTTCCCACGAAGTCAAACATCGGCTCCTCGTTAACCATCGAGGTTGGGAGAAAACCGTCTCCAATTTCTTTGTTCGACCTGAAACTGGATCTCACTCTCCTGGGGAAAGATCTTACCTTTTTGACCTTTAGGGTCTTACATGGCAACGAGTTATGCCACCCTCTGGTCAAACTTTCGACTCGCCGATGCCTGGGGCGGATGTCCTTGCGGTAACCACCGCCTTGGGACTGCATCACGAGTGAACGATGGGGGGGGGTGACCTCTTTCATGGCACGGTCTGGGGCAGTGCTGCGGTCACGCGGGACCCGCCGATGCCTTCGGCCGGATGTCTTTGCGGTGACCGCCTTGGAACTGCACCAAGAGTGAACGAGGGGGGGGGGAAGTGACCATTCCCTTACACACCTCCCACCGAAGAAAATAATGGGGGGGCGGGGGATGCTCCCGGGAACTCAAAACAACTTACTCAACCTAGTCGAGCTTAGCAAAGTTGTATTTCTTTGAGCCCTCCCTTACATTAAGTTTCCTTACATATGAGCGCCCACGCGCGCGTTTACACAGGCAATGTGTCGAGCTAGACACTCGATTTACAATTTTACATGAACATAACAAAACCTTAATTCATCGATTACCCATAAAAAAAAACAACAAAACAAGCTACTTCCTTACATTTCTAAGTTTTTGAGAACTTAATTCCTACCGATAAATATTTACACGAACAACAACTGAAAACATGGTTTCACGCTCATTAGGTGCTGAAATAACCCTCAATGGTATTTCGTCTCCGCCTATAGAGCAGCTGTCCTTTATCGGCTCCTTTGAGGTAGCTAATACTAAAATGGTGCTCTGTGACCATTATTCTACCGCGCCTGAGTCGGCCGTCCTGGTTATTGAGTCTACCCAAGTATGTTACTAAATGGTAGTGGTATTTCAACCTACTCGACTTACTCATATTATGGTACTTGACTACCTTTAAATTGAACATTAAGGCTTGAGCGGCCTGTTGTAGCGGGGCATAATTGATGGGAGCGTAGGTCCCATAGCTTTCCTTTAACCAGGTACACGGGAAGATCGTGTCTGGGTTCGATCTTTGGGGATCGAGAAAATTTTTCCCCGCGAGGTCGTTAATGGGCTTGGCGCTCACTATGACTTGGCGATTTAGCGGTAACTCCGTGGACGTTCCGTTCGGGGAGGAGACTACTAGGAGTAGGGGATACTCATCCGCGTCTACCATTTGACTAGTCTTACCTGGGTGCTTAGCCATAGCACCTCTTTCCTCCTTCCTTGTCAACTCATTTGACTCACTTCTCTTAGTAGGTAGTTCCTCAGGTACACCTGCTCGTACCTCTACTCTACCTTCTTCTTCTTCCCTGATAACCCCATTTGGCTGGGTTCTCCTCGTAGGGTTTCCTTTAGGTACTCCTGCTGGTACCTCATCCCTACTTCCTACTTCTTCCATCGTTACCCCATTTGGATGGGTTTCCCTCGATGGTCCTTTCTTAGGTCCAGGCCGGGCTACAACTTCCTCGGCCTCTATGAGATTCTCGATAGGTGCTCTTTCGAGTGCGAGCAATCTTTCCTTTTCTTCTCTCTCTTCTCTTTCCGCTTGAGCACGTTCTATTTCCCTCTTCATTCTCCTTTCATCTATTTCTTTTTTAATCTTTATTCTCCTCTCTTTCGACTCTTTTTCCATCTTCATTCTCCTTTCCTCGGCTTCTTGTTCTGCTTTCGCTATTTCGTTTTCCCGTTGAGTTCTTCTTTCTTCATCTTCCAGCTTTATCTTTAGTCTTCTTTCTTCATCTTCCATTTCTGTCCTTATTCTGAATTCTCGTGCTTCTCTTTTCAATAGTATTATTCTTTCACTTGCTTTACCTCCTCTCAGCATTCTTCTTTCCTCTGTTTCTATTTTCCGCTGTATTCGGGATTCTTCACTTTTCCGGTTCATCCATATTTCCATTAATTCACGTTCTCTTGTATCCTCTCTTATTATATCCTCTTTTTCTCTCTCAAACTTTATTAATTCTTGTTCCTTTTCTATATCCCAAATTCTTTCTTCTTCTACACAATCTATTCTTAATTCTGCCATGACGTAGTCATGCATTTCTGTGCCTTCAAGTCCCAGACTTTGGGCTTGTTGGTAAAATCTTTTGACTGGATCCATTTCGTGTTGGTCCGTCGATTTTTCCTTTCTGTATTTTCAGATAATTATGCCGCCACTCACCAGGTAGCGCTCAGCATAACTTACCCTTAATCCCACTACTATGCTGAATGAAATATCACTCCCGACAACAAATTTACCACTTGACCTGCCAATTACCTTTATATTGTTACCACCCCTAACTCTACCAATTTTCCTCTCGTCAATTATTCTCTTGTTCCTGATATTCCTTTACGTGTTGGCTCTTTCTTAATTAGACACTGCTGGGTTCTTTCTAATAACAACCTACAAAACCTCTAGACCTGACACCACTTTAATTATATGTCGTAGAATTCTTTCTGCTAAGAACCCTACTGACCTGACCTCTGACACCTCTTTTATTTAGTTAGTGTCGTAGAATGTCCCTCCTTTTTGTTCTATTCTAAGAGTGCTAAGAGTGTCTAATATATTGATATTATAAGAATATCTTAATGAACTGAGCCTTTACCAAACACGTCAGGATATAAAAGAAACGCCCACTACTTCACAAAATAAACTTATATTTTATCTTTAACCATTGAATACACAACCTTTATACTTTAACTACAGCAATACTCTAAATATTATTATAAACAAGAATTAATTCAATTAGTTGACCCACAAAATTAAGTTCACGTTTTCTCTAGACAAAACAATAATATTAGAATTAGGCTTACGGACTCGTGGAGTTTAAAGGGCCTCAGAAATATTTACACTTGACGCGTGTAGATGGGCGGAATTCCACGGTCGTCTTGGCGAGGGTAGCAGCTGGGGGGTCCACACGTTCTTCCGGGAGGGGAAGGGTTCTTCAAGGACGAGAACCAATACGGTGCTCTATGTAACACCCAGGTAGTCGTGGTCTCTCTGGCGAGAGTGAGTTGAACTTGGTTCTTGAATCAAGCTTACTTGGAGTGCGGTGTGATCACCGAGTAACGAGCTCGAGGAGGAGCTTTTCCTTCGTTACTAATTTCCTTATGGACGAGGACTGAACTCGGGGAGGGTCTTCTTTACTGGCGAGGATGACGGAGGGGGGGGTTTCTCTGGCGAGAATAAGTTACTTACAGTTTGGTGTGGCCACCGAATAACGGGCTCGAGGGGGAGCCTTTTCCTTCTTCTTCTTAATTCCTCAAAGACGAGGAATACCCTTGGTGTTTACGGTGCACCAGGATATGAGGAGTTTCACTGGCGAGAGTAAGTCGAACTTACCAAAGTTCACTTATTGTTTGGTTTGACAACCAGGGACTTAGCTCAAGGATGAGCTTTTTCTTAGTCCCTTAAGGTAGGTAGCCCTGCCTCTCTTGCAGGGTGCTTCTTGGTCTGGCGACACAAGTAAACTACCTCTCCAGTCTCGGTAGCTCGGTTGGGGATCCGAGGACTTCGTCACCTAGAGACTGACGTATACTACCAATCCAGTCTAGGTAGCCCGGTTGGGGATCCGAGGACTTCGTCACCTGGCCTGACGTATACTACCTATCCAGTCTAAGGTAGCCCGGTTTTGGAACCGAGGACTTCGTCACCTGGCCTGACGTATACTACCTATCCAGTCTAAGGTAGCCCGGTTTTGGAACCGAGGACTTCGTCACCTGGCCTGACGTATACTACCTATCCAGTCTAAGGTAGCCCGGTTTTGGAACCGAGGACTTCGTCACCTGGCCTGACGTATACTACCTCGATTTTCCTCAGAGTTCCTCATTTATACCTCGCACCCCCACTGGGGGTGGTAAGGGGGGGAGAGGGGCTTGAGGACGGCCCCAGGAGAGTTCTTTTTTTCAAACGGTCTTTCCCACGAAGTCAAACATCGGCTCCTCGTTAACCATCGAGGTTGGGAGAAAACCGTCTCCAATTTCTTTGTTCGACCTGAAACTGGATCTCACTCTCCTGGGGAAAGATCTTACCTTTTTGACCTTTAGGGTCTTACATGGCAACGAGTTATGCCACCCTCTGGTCAAACTTTCGACTCGCCGATGCCTGGGGCGGATGTCCTTGCGGTAACCACCGCCTTGGGACTGCATCACGAGTGAACGATGGGGGGGGGTGACCTCTTTCATGGCACGGTCTGGGGCAGTGCTGCGGTCACGCGGGACCCGCCGATGCCTTCGGCCGGATGTCTTTGCGGTGACCGCCTTGGAACTGCACCAAGAGTGAACGAGGGGGGGGGGAAGTGACCATTCCCTTACAAACATCATCATCGGAAATTACTAAATAGTCTGATGACTAATCCCCATCCAATTATTTTCAAAACCTTAATCCAAGTATAGAGGTCACTGTTGATGAAACTGAAGAGCTTGCAAGAGTGGTTCGACCTCAAAGAAGCTTATGTTGAAATAAAAATTTATACTTTTATAGGAAATGAGCGCTGACACGAAAGGTCAATGTCCCTCAAAGTGAGCCACTTACCTATAACCGACTTTAGAAAGAGTCGGATATGGAATAATTTACATTCGAAATTCGTTGAAAGAACTTCAATCAAGATGATCAAGAATATAAATTATAAATATTATTTTCACATATATAATTACTATTAAGTTTAACATTGCGCATTGCTGACATATAATTTTAATCCGCTTTTGTATCTATTCTGATCTTCTCTTTTCCATTCTTTACCTTCTCTGAAATGGCCTCAATCGTATCTTAGGATGTTTTCTTCTCTATTTCAAAAAGTTCTCAGTCATTTATTCTATCTAGAACGTTGCTTTTTGTTAATCTCTATTAACAAGATAAATTCATACGAATATTTTATAAAGTTTTCAATTTTTTAAATACGTGCTGATATGTCTGTTTATATTAACTGAAACTACCTAGCAATGGATTTCCGAATAAAGTTTGAACTACTCTGAGAGGTTGCTTTCATAATTGAGATTATCTTAAGTTAGTTTTTATTATCACCAAGGTACCTATTTAACATTTAATCGTAGGCGAATACTATAGTCTATAGTATATTTTATTAAGAGTAGCGCAAGTGGTTTTTCGTTTCTTCACCCCAAAATACAGAAAAAGTATCTCGTTTCTTTCCTAAGCAAATTTGACCTTTCGCTATTGTGCGAAGCCAATTTAAGAATAATTACATAAAAAAAGTTAGAATCAAGATCCCTTTTATCGGTATCCACAAACGAGCATCGCACCTAAGGCCTATTCGACTGATTCTAACGAAATTTGAAACCCTTATCTTGTTTTACATTTTCTTTCACATATAATAATTGCCAACGTCCTCACATTATTAGAATGGGAATAATTTAAAGTTTTGAAGGTCGTAGGATCATAAATCAGAATAAGTTAGGGACGCGACATTTGGTCAGCAGACCTTGTTCTAATAAATCCTACTTACCCTCTTTCGTTTTATCCCAACTGATCCTCAAAATATTTACTTTTACTTAGTTTATATATACCTGTAGGTTATCATACACCCATTTTCGATCATTCTGATGTTCGGACAGAAATATTGAACGTCCTGTATATATATATATATATATATATATATATATATATATATATATATATATATATATATATATATACAAAGAAAGAGCAAATACAGGTTCTGCGGGTGATAATACAACCACCACAGGGCTAAGCCATTTTTATTTTCTGCCTTTCAAATAAATTTAAAGACAGAAAGATGGATGCAGAAACCGGAATTTTTTAAAGGCAAGAGAAAGGAACATTAGAAGAACCAAGAATCAAAGAGAGCAGAGGGCAGCACAGTTAAGGCGATCCTTTACCGAGAAGACAGAAATAACGCCAAGGGAAAAAGGTTTCTGAAAATTCCTGGCCGGGACTCAAACCCGAGTCTGCTGATTGCCGGTAGATGCTTTCCCGCTAAGCTACCAGGCACAGTAACTATATTTCGCCCAAAGCGTTACCCCATCAAACCCAATATCTTCCGAAGCTAAGAAACTCCAAGGAATTTTTATACCACAACCTCTTACCCACTCACAATTTAAAGGCTCATTGTCCATGTCACATACAAAGAAAGAGCAAATACAGGTTCTGCGGGTGATAATACAACCACTGGTTTCATCGCCTTATGTGCCGAGACCAATGACGTGGAGGAGCTCCTATACGAAGAGGGAGCGAGGGTCCAACGGAACACTGGCCTGCAAGTGAAAACCCCTCCACAAATGGCAGCAAACAAAAGTGTGATCTGTCGCAAAGTGAAGAGCTGGGTGGCTGAGCATACACCCGAGGAGCTCAAGGAAGAGATCACCAAGAGCAATCCCTGGGCTCAAGTTCGCTACCACAGTAATGGCCAAAAAATGGACACAAAATGGAATACAGGTATTCAATATGATAATACCAGGCGAAAACATACAGCAGCAAAAATTTAATAGCATACAAATGTGCTTTGTATGCTACAAACTCGAAGAACACATTACATCGACATGCAGGGACAAAAACAAACTGTGGTGCAGTGAATGGGCCACAGAAGGGCATCGATTTGATAAATGCGAGAGCAGCAAGCAAACCAGAAATGCCTAAACTGTGAAGCATAGGACCATGGCCCTGAACTGCCCCAAGCGCCTCGAGATTATAAAAAGAAAAGAAGAAGAAGAGAGGAAAGCCAAAGAAACGACATACGCGAACGCCGCCAAGAATAATGCGGAAATAAAGTCTGCACCTGCACTTGCACAAATGAATATGACGGGAGATAGCGCGAAGATACTAATCTGTATTACCCACGAAATGTGGCAAGCAGTAAAACCTGGCTGCTATAATCAGGTACTGAATGCTCCCCTAAAGGCGAATAATCTCCCTTTAGTAATTATGCCTGCAGACCCAGAATGCTCCAAGACATTCAAGGTCTAGGTCATAAAGAATAATACCGTCAAGTCAGGACTGGAGGAGATCGCTGAATCTCCCTCATCGGAGAAATCCGAAGAGGACGACGAAGAGGAAAACGCTGGAAGTGAGGAGGCATCCTCCTCTTCTGACAACGAAGAGGGCCCCTGAATCCGTACACGAGCTACGAAGAGCAGGTCCAAACCCCAGATTACCCCTCCGAAAAAGGAAAACCCTGGGCCAAGTAAAACCGCCCAGCCAGCCCCCAAGAAGAAAAAGAATAAAAAGAGTCATAGATAAAAACAATTCACCTTGTTACAGAACGCCAAGAAGATATTAGATATTAATACCAACGGCTGGACGACATAAGGAATTCTTTACGGAAATGTATTCAGGGAAATTGATGCGGAGATCATCTTAATTTCAGAACAAGGGATAGAAACGCGTAGTGCAAAAATGAAAATCTGGAAGTACGATGTATTGCTCACAAATTATTCGCAGGAGCGGTTCGAAGGAACCGTTATTGAAATAAAAAAGTGATTAAATACAAGCAAATAAGAAATCTAGAAGAATCCTACCTCGCCATTGAGGTAAAACTCGACCTAGGACAGTTGGTCATTGCTACCGGATATCAAGCGCCAAGAAGGGATGTGTTACCAATTCACACTCTCACTGGCCTATTTACCAGAAGAGCCACCACTATATAAATGGGGGATCTGAAAGTCGGATGCCGAGAATTCGGTTACAGGACCTTCAATGGTATAGGAAGAAGGCCGGACCTGTTGCTGGACAGAAATACTGCCAAGGGAATGGGCCCGAATTCTCCACTTTTGTCAGAGCAGGAAGTGCCACAAAACAAGACATCTCTCTGACTAATCGCCAGCTGCCGTTCAATTACTATATGGAACCAGTCCAGGTAACATGTAGTGACCATATAGGGATCGTACTCACTATCAACAGAAATCCTATACAAGTTCCAGCTGTAGTCAGAAAGAAGTGCAAAAGAGCAGATTGGACACGGTACGCGCGCCTTTTCGGGGTCTACAATCCGCCCAACTTGGACAAGGCAATTGTCGAGGAGATTGAAGAAGCACTCGATGACCTCAATAACCATCTTATCGGCGCAGATAGGGCTTGTATCCCTAAATCTGAGTATAGAACCATCTATACCTACATTTGGATCGACTACATGAAGAGATTATACCGTGACTTGAAGTTATTGTATGAAATCAACATCGTGAATGCGTCGGTTCACTCAATAAGGCGAAGTAAATAAGTCAAAGAAGAACTGAACCAGTTGATCATCGAACAAAAATGTAGAAAATGGAAGGGTGTGATCGATGGCCTCGATCACAAAGCAACTCCCAAAGATTTTTAGAAAAAGTTCCGAAATCTCAAGGATCGACTGGGAAGAAGAAGCAGAAGATCGAGTTACAAAAGGAAGATGGAAACTTTGAAACGGAAGAAGGAAGAATTAAAGAGCTATTCAGAAGTTATTGGGAAAAGATCTTCAGTATAACTGAAGAGGAAAACGAAGATTATGACCTAGAGTTTAAGGAAACATCATCGACGAGGTTAACGAACAAATACACAAGACGCACCCTCACCACCATGTGGATAGACAGCTCGACAGGGATTACCGAAGAAGAGCTACTCGGCGCGCTCCGCTCATTCCAACAAAAAGCCCTAGGACAATCGGGGCTTACAAAGCTTAACTTTGAAAAGTCACTAGCTAATGCCATCGAAGGGATTTCCTAAGCACGGAAAGAACCCAACGTTGAAGGACAGCTATCGGCTAATTTCAATTCTAGAATTTGGCGGGAAGCTCTTCGAGAAGATCCCCAAAAAAGACTGGTGTTGAGGAGATGGCGTTAATGTCATCAAGGAAAAGCTAGCCCAAGCAAAACAGGAAAAGAGTTACGTGTACATTGTTTGTCGGGATGTATCAAAGTTATTTGATAAGGTGTGGCAAAGAGAAATGCAGTACAAGATCTTACAACTGGGCCTAAGTGAAAACTTAGAAAGAACTCTCTGTGACTATGTCATGGAGAGAGCGGCATACATCAGTTTAGGGTGCACGGACGGACCAAAGTTTTTGCTCACTGCGGGCCTCCCGCATTGGGGGGGGATGTCCCCCATTCTCTACTCGATTTACACTGCGGATGTCCCGGCCCCTGTAAGCCCTACTTGCCTCAACATTCAATTCGCCGATGATTTTACCCAGATAATCACTTGTCCATGGAGGAATGCGCCTTGGCAAGCTCGTATGACAGCAGCAGAAATTGGAATCTTAACACCTACGAGGTCCGGTGCAAGATCCGCACCAACCAGGAAAAGGTCAAAGTAGTCCCCATAGGCAGGAGACTACTTTACGACGTCAGGGTGTGGGATAGACGTTATCGCTACACTAGGGAGTGCAATGTACTCGGAATGAAGATTAACTCATCCGGGTACAAGAAGCACGTCCAATAAAAAATCACCAAGGCCACTACTGCAGTCAAGACTCTATATAGCTTCAGAACTCTTTGTCAAAGCAATAAGAATAAGATCTACAATGCACTTGTAAGATCGACCCTGCTATACTCCGTTTCCGCAATCTCGTGTGTCTCGAAGACACAAAGGAGGAAACTACAAGTAGTGCAGAAGAAATGTACGTACTTAATTACAGGTACACTCAGGCGAGAAAGAAGACGCCAGGAAGAGCTCCACCGGGAGGCGGGGTTAAGTCACATTAACATTGCCGAAAGAGGAACGGACAAGGAATATGATTAAAATGGTTAATCGTGAATTAGATGATGATATCGTCCAAATGATCAAGCAGAACAGAAGAGGAATAAGTCGCGCGGGATTTTCAAGCTCCCATCAGGTTGTAGCTGGCGGAGCAGAGGTGCTGATCTACACATGATACTAGAAATGTTTTTACCCTAAACCAATAAAAAATCCGTCCAAGAAAAAGATACCTAACTATGAAACTTCAACGATTCCTAGAAATTCACCGATGAAGACCCAAATCTACAGATGAAGACCGAAATTTATCGAAGAAGACATCCACGACAAAACAAAATACACGAATTACACACACTACAAGATATACGAAAAATCAAAGACTCTAAGCACAACATTAAATAATTAATAAAGTAATTATTACAACAGTAAATGCGCATATCTTATCCAAAGACATTAATTGATTTTAAAGACAAATGGCTTGAACGCCATATTTTTTATATATATATATATATATATATATATATATATATATATATATATATATATATATATATATATATATATATATATATATATATATATATATATATATAAACTAACTCAAAGACAACAAAGGAACTACAAAACCCATAATACTTGAAAGCGATAGGCCTGATCGGCAGGCTCTAGGATCTCTTTGCACCCTTCCACACTTCTTTCTCTTTTCACCACTGGCCTACTTTCCGCTATCTGTCCACACACCCTTACTCTATCCCCTACCTACATCTACTCTTATAACATATGAATAGGAACAAGACAATGAATTTAAGTTATTCAGACTCCTGCCTTTTTAGTATTCACTTATTTTATCAACGCCCTTTCTTACATATTCGCTATATGGTTTCTGTATTCTATTTGCGTTTTTAATGTTTGTTGACGTTTAAGAACCTATTAGTTAGAGACTTGTTTTCAATTCTAATTCTCTTCCTTGTTCAATTTGCTCTGACCTTTAAAAAATCAGAAACTTTGAATAGAAAAAAGAGAAAATGCAAGTAAGGTGAATATATAATAGATCAAGTGGTATATATTTGGGTGTATAATAGGAGGAAGATTAATATTTTGAATTAGTTCATTTAATGTGAGCATTAAAATATAATAAATATTATACCCTTCAATTATTTTATAATTCGATTCGATCTAACTTATAGCTGTATATTCATGTTTACGAAAGTAATAGACGGCTAGATGTAACTCTCAAAGTCAACTTATGAGTCGATTTCGAGTTATCCGACCTAAAAATCTTAGGATTATGTTCTTCTATTTAACTTTTCTGGCAATGTAACTTAAACACAGTTTCTCTTTCTCATTCTTCACCACTTTACTCCATATATCATAAATCTTTTGGAGGTATATTCGTCATATGAAACCTCTATTTCTCTAAATAAATTCGAAAATATGACACAGCGGTTGTGAGGTCCGAGTAGTCTATATAAGCTATCAGTTGATTTTTGGGAAGTTTATTGCATTTTGTCAATAGGGTTTGTAGGTCCTTTCTAAGATAGACATCATAATGTATGAAGGTCCTTTCCAAGATAGACATCATAATGTATGAAGGTCCTTTCCGAGATAGATGAAAACTTAGCAAAACAAAATATTGACTTTACGTTAGATGATCCGTGTAATCTACCAAAAACAGACGAGCGAATGGATAATTATACATTGAGTAGTGCAAGTATCTGTATTTACATATAAACCATATATATTCAATGTAAATGATTAAAAATTAAGAAAAATCAGTTAATATTGGGTTTAGGCATGATCTGAGTTAGGTCCCCTTTGAATTAGTCAATGTATGATAGGATATATGCGGAAATCAGGTTTCTCCTTTCAGTTAGAAAATAAGTTATTTCATCAATATTTAAGCATATTGGAGGACATTATCCTAGCAATACTTCTAAGGCACTTTCGTTAACCGAGGTTCTCTCGTTTGGAGGCGACTGGGTATATTGCTTGATTTTTTTTATTAGCCTGTTTCACAACTAGATAAAAAGCATCGAATTGAAAATAAAACGTTGATTTATGCAATAAGAGTATCTTGTGGAGAGGCTTTTACTGATTCCCTTCACATATTATATCAATAAAAAATGTTTGATATTTTCAATACCAAAGATTTTTCGTGCCGAATTGAATAGAATATAAAACAGCAAAATTTATTATGTGTAAAAAGTAAATAGAGCTATAACTAACACAGATCATTCTATCAGTTAATCACCTACGACGAGAAAATGCATGAATAATAAATAAACTTAAAGGTAGAGGACTAGTTTATTACTAGATAGGGTTGTTAAGATACTGATGCGAAAACAAGTTGCAATTATTAGTCAGCTCTTTATAAGAAAAAATAATTTATCAGGAAAAGAAAGAGAAATTGCAACATAATGAAACGAATATACAGAAATATAAAAACATATGGATAAACTATACAACGCAAGGTCCATAAATGTTATGCTAATCGTGCACATTGCAAATTCTACCACCAGTGATCTCATTTTGACAGGAGTTCTTACCATATTTTAAGATATCAGCAATTTAATTAAACTTCAAAAGCTCTAACTAATATTCTTCGAGGAATTGTAATGGAATGTGTATTTCAAAATGGCCAAATATATGTAGACTTTATTTCAGGAAGTAAGTTTTCGATTTCATCCTAACATTTGTGCAGATGAAACTTGCAGGTCACACTTAATTCTCTTTAAACCTAAGTTATTAAGAGAATAGGAAAATCTATTTCTCAGGTCTAAGTTACATTATAGATGCTGTTGCAACTAAAGTTTATCCGCCACATACATTTGAAACAACAGTGGAATAACATGTATCTTTCTGTGTTTCAAAGTTTGTACACCCTTAATGATGAGTAAAATCTTTTCAGATGTCTGATGCTCATCTTTTTCCAATGTTTTTTCCTCGTAAGGAATCTTTTTCATTACAAATATTGCAGGAAACTTTAACAACAAAAATTAACTTTGAGATGCAATCCAAGATGCTTCACCGAGAATTTCTGCAGATTTTATCGAAACTTCAACTTTATCAGTAGTTAGATATTTAACAAATCAAGAAGTATGACAATCATGAGTTATCTCAAGCTTCACTAAATCTGAAATATTCAAGTGCCGGGCGCTACCTTTAAACATAATTTATTTCACTCAAAACTTTGACTATAATGTTTTTACGTGAAAAGAAATCGATTGAGATGGTATCCTGCTAAATTCATGATGGTCGTATTTCTTGCATCACCCTAATATATATATATATATATATATATATATATATATATATATATATATACATGGAGCGGACAAGGTGAAATATGCGTTTTGTGCCCCCGAGAATCACACTCTTTTGAGCACACGCTCGCAATTTTATCCGGTGTTGAAACCCATTGTTAAAGAGTATCGTGCTGCTTTGCTCCGTACGTACGACAGAAAGTGAAAATTTTCCTTTTTCAATAAGTGCTTTACTGAGAAGCATGTACCTACGTCTTTCATTAGCAATTCTTACAAGTGTATTAATTACTGTTCAATCCTTCGAAGAAATCGAACGTATCATTCTCTTCAAACGTATTTCGTTCGTGAAGTACTAAATCTCCATTGATTTTAAGGAAGTCAACGCTCTCCGTCACGCTTATACCTCCAATGTGATCCAAGATTCCATCTTCCACTCTTTCAGAAAACGGTCTGCAAATTTGGAACCTAAGTTGGATCTTAAATTACAACGCATCATCTCCAACTGTTATGGGACTAAGAACAGCAGACCAGAAACTGTTGTTAACGTCTCATCTCAAGAACTTGATGAAACCACAACTTCTACTGTCGGATTTGGCTTGAACCTTTCCATTCCGGCCAGACCATCTAACATTTCAATTGCCAAAGGTTTTGCAAATTTAGAAAAATGTAGTGACATTGCTAGTGGACATGTTTCTATTGCTAAAGGTTGCGTTTACCATTATTTAACTACTCGAACCCATTATAATTACCCCGCGGGTGTCCGTCGTGCTTCATTACACATTACTAAAGTAGATAAATCTGGTCCAGTCGTTATTATAGATAAAATGTTTCTAAAATGGATCTATTACGAAATGACTATTCTACCTATATTTTTCCGTTTTCATCAAATAGTTTTCAATCGTTTCCCGATCTTTCAAAAAATTATAAAGCAAAATATCTGATATAAATTTAAATATTTATCATTAATATATTCAAAAAGAATGGAAAAACGAAATTAGCGTTAAACTCGCGAGTTTGTTCAATAACTTTCTAAAAAAACTTTCTCTCGATTGAAAAGTGCCAAATGCGGTTCGCATATTAAAAGAAGTTAGATCTTATCTTAAGTTCAGTAATATGCCAAATTTTGTTCTAAAAAGGAATGAAAGTACGTAGTTAACTTTGATAAGAATCTACTTATATAAAATATTTAATACTGTTTAGGTAAAGGTATATTTTTGTTTATAATATAGTCACTTTTTATGACTAATTGTAAAAACTGGATATTTGGTTTACGTTACAATGGCCTATCTAAATTTAACTAAAGCCTTTCATAAATAAGAATTTATTTTTTTCCTCTTAAGAGTAAATCTCCTCATATTTAAAATATTGGGATACATTTGCCGGAAATGTGGTTTCCAGATCCTAAGCAAAGAGTGGTTTAAAATGAGGAATCATTGGTCTGTCAACCATGTACAAGTACAGTAGAGGTCCTCATGTCACCGTTTTAGGGATGACTCCTCATTAATTTTTGCATCAGTATAGGTTGGGGAATCCAGTGCGAAATAAATGCAAAAGTAAAACCTAGGTCAGATAATAAAAGATAAAAATACGCTAATGACTAATATAAGCGCTTAATGAATATTTTATATGGTGTAACGATTTTGGGTTCAAGTTAATTTATTGAAAAAAACGTGTTATGCTTAAGGTTAATAATGTTACATTTAAATAATTTAGGCAATGTGCAAATCTCAAAATGTACATGAACAATTAGATTTGAGAGTTAAAATATATATTATGCTCATGTTTTCTTTAGCCTTTGTGTTACAAAAAGAAAGAGAAACATGTTTATACCTATTCATAAGACAAGGAGTCTGATGGCATTATATACCAGATTTCGTTCTAGTTTTCCGAAATGACCAAATCATCTTGTCCTTCCTTGTCATAATGTTTGCCTAAAGCTGAAAACCTACCGACGAATTGTTTTTCCATCCGGTACGGGATCAGGACGACGAAGTGTCTTCCAGAATGAACGTCGCTCGTTACGACGGATTGACCGTTCTTAACAAACTCTTCAACAACAAATGCACGATTCTCTCCACTCCAGGCCATGGTGGCTTGCTAACTGAAACACAAACTAAAGGGAATTTAATGAAATTCCTAAAAAAATATTTTTTTCTTGTATCTTCTTCGTGTGGTTTTTTTTTATTAACCTTTGAAATCCAGGCAACCATTATGCCGCACCCTATATATATAATTAGGTAAAAGGCCATGTTGTATGCAGGTTATATTGAAGTCCACAGGTGTGGAAGAGTTATTAATTTTAACTTGTATTTTCTTTATATTTCTTACAAGTTTTATAACAGGATCTTCGAGGCGAGAAAAAATATCCGCAAATGACATTCTAGGAATAAAGAATGTCATTAATAAAATACAAGTTAAAATTAATAACGCTGCGACAGTTGTGGACTTCAATAAAACCTGAATATATATATATATATATATATATATATATATATATATATATATATATATATATAAAACACATCCGTACTTTGGTTACGTTGGCTCAGCAGTAAATCACTTGTCTACTAGATAATCAGAGGTCTGAGTTTTGAGTCCTTGTCAGGGTCACGTGTTTTTTTTTTCTCGTGACTTTTCTCGGGATCATCTCCTGTAAGATCCCTATTCTCGTGTTTATGTGTATAATTTGCTATATATATATACATATATGTTTGTTTTTTACTAAGAATACTTAAAGGGATCACATTTTTACCATGGTGAATTTTGATTTTCTAGCAACCAAATCACGATATTTTAGTTTAACCTCTTACCTATAAGAGACATATTCTGTTCGACTTGTTCACTTGTAAGTTATCACATACATAGTTGTATCGCACAGAAAAACAACACTATTTTCTCATATTATGCAACCCACATAACTTACATAGGAGAAAACAAAAAATTCGATTTTCATTTCCTTAGGATAAGAAAATTTAAATTATAGTTTGAATTATAAGTTCTTCATCGATATTTGCTTCGAATCTCTCTTATGATGTAATATTTGTGTCGATTTTAATCCTTGTCACTTATTAAGAATAGGTATTAGGAAATTATTCCCTCAGTAAATTATATGGTTGGATCTTCAAAATAACTATTTCTTTACTCTTTGACGCTCACCTCTAACAACTGCGTGGATCATATCTTCAAAATAAAATCGACAGAAATCAGAGTCCATTTCACATTTGCGAGAAAAGACGTTGATCATTCCGTTTAAATTTAGTTTTATCCATAAAATCATCCGATGAAGCGTCAGAAATCAGTTGATAACATCGATATAGGTAACGACTTGCTCTTCAACGATTTTAATGAGTTGATAATCAATTTAATTCAAAACAATAAGAATGTGAAATCATTTTTATTATGTAAATACAAATATATTAAATTTTCAAAATAGTTTCTTTGAATTGAGACAATGCCCCCCCCCCATTGTTTAAATAAGCAGTGGATACCTTTCAGGAAGAATTCGCTCTTGTTTGATTGGATGATTTTTTTAACATCCTTTTAAACCCCCTTCATATTAGAGTAAACTTTGCAATTAGGTAATGTCTAATGACTTAAATTAATTGTAATCACATGCAAGATCAAGGAATTATTGAGTATAAGGAGGAAATCTCCTAACCTAACTCATTATTCTTTTCTTGGGTCAAATGGGCCATGCGTCGTCGTGCATTGTTATGATTGAGCAGCATACGCGTTCGGTTGACCAATGCATACCGATTTTCTTCGTGAGCATCATTTAAACATTCCGTCTTTGGAATAGCAGTCAGAGAAGGGGTTGATTTTTAGGTGGCGGGGGTCACCAGTTCCAATATTCCTTCTCTGCTAAATGATTCGAGTTTGTTCTCGAGGGTGACCACCAAGTAAGTTCGTATTTGGATTTTTCAAACATGATAAAAAGTAACTTTATTCTGAACTTAAGATTTTATGATGAATGGCTTGAGCTTGTGAATCCTATCCACCGAGGTGGATTGATCACAACGATGTGTAGACAATGCGAGTAATGTGACATTTTGAATAAAATGTGCTTGTTTTATATGTGTAGAGAAGGTGGGCGTGCCCATTGGGGTTTCTTTGGAGGAGCTTTGTGTGAAGTGAAGATTTGTTGATGTTTGTTAGAGAGCGAGAGAGAGAGAGATAGCAGAGATTATCTGCAAAAGAATTTTATGAATAGATGGTGAAAAAGAAACTTTAAGTAAGGAAACGATAAGAAAAATTGTGAAATATCGTATCATTCAATCAGACTGTGGTTAGTAAAACAAATGGAAGGAAATGGTTAAATGAAAGTTCTGTGGCAATGGAGTTTGTTTTACCCCAAATGAAGAGCACGTGACCAAGGAAGGGAAAGAAAATAATCATCGGTCATATCGAAACACCGTGTACATGAGTGTGTGCAACCTTTGTGTAAATGAATCACCACACATATTTCTGCATTTATTTTTTTTTCTATTCCTGATGAGTTAATAATTAGTAACCACTTCTATGTATCACCAAATGCAAATTATAGGCTTACGCTTGTTAGAGAAAATGTCTAGAAGTAGAAATATTTTTTTAGTTTCAATCAATCCATTGATTTTGAACTTAAAGTTAGAACACACAACCCACTTTATTTTCACGTTGTAATTCTGTCTTAAAGAGCTCACGGGAATTTCGAACTAATAAAGATGATACGATTTTAAAAAATTGCAAATGTCATTTCTCCCAGCCTTTAATAAGGCACCGAATCACTATTATATTTGATGTTTACGCAGCTTTATGTCTGCGACTTAAAATTGCTGCCTTTACATAAATGCCATGTCGAACATTAGGCCTCACGAATACCTTAAGAACATTAAGTTTAATTACAATATGGTAGCTCTACCCTACAAATCTTTTAATCCCAAATCGCTTTAACGGAATCCTTGAAAATAACAAATGATAACTAATTTACCCACAATTTTCTAATGTTTATTACTCTTCCTGCAATACCAGCACTAGAAAGGCCTAGGAATTGCTTGCATGAAAAGATCTAAGCATTGTGAGCAAAAAAAGGCTTGGGCATTGCTAACTTGAAAAGATATAGGCATTACGACCACAAAAATGGCTTAGTCATTACTCTGCTAGCTTAAATAGGTATAAGCATTACTACAGTTATATAAGTCTGAGTCATTAAAATAGTTATCGTTACAGAGTTTGCCCCTATTTGGATCAATTAAAACCCAAATCTAGGATGCATCTTTTTTGTCATCTATAAACGAGAGGAATTAATTGACAACCTAATAGAAACATCAATCATTGTTTAAATATAGGAATAGCGGCTTCGTCACTATCCCTTACAGGAGGAGCTTGCGCATCACAGGAAGACTTTCGGTCCCTGGCCTACAGACCCACAATTTCAGGAATTTGGGGTAATTTTTATTCGTTTTAAAAACGGGTGTATGTATATAAATATATTTCTTTATGTCAGGCAGTGAAAATGAATCGAATTAATAGTAAATCATAGAAATAAAAACACCAATAAAAGAAATAAAAGTAATACTTGTTAAGAAGCCTAAAGGCAAAATATGACAAACTAGGAAGTTTTAGTACCCTCCACCAAAAATTCCTCAGATAAAAATCCCCAAAATATGCAATATTGACCTCTTTAAATATCTACGAACATTTTTTCATTCCGGATTCTGTGACCTAATTTCCAAAGTCCGTTATTTATTCTCAAGGAATCAACCCTACTGTTGCTCTCTTTTTCCATTTAAATAAGCCATTTTTTTATAAACATCGTTGTCTTAATTTTACGGTTTCTTATTCAAGAGATAAAAATGTCGGGAATTCTAATCAAAGATACTAGAGATAAAATGACCTAACTGAAACACGCATGCGCAGGACTCTTAACAAACATCTCACAACACAGAAAAAAGTTCCTCTCATCAAAGACGTCGCATTGAGGGAACGGGGGGAAGGGGGCGTCTCTCTTTCGAAGCTGTCGAAAAGTGAGGGATATTTTGCCAGCTTGGAGTTTGACAGCTTGATATTTGGAAATATATTTCATATGGCTTTGGAAACAATAGCTATTTTCCGAAAAAGAATGGGAAGCCAAATTTAAAGCTGGTATCTTCGGATAATGCACCTTCAACAGTCGCACTGCTCTCGGCACTCCTGAACTAGATTGAGTCGTACTGGGCTCTATTTTTTCTAGACATTTCAATTTTACCCTATTTTCGCTGCTTTTCTCACAAGCTTCTTCCCACAGTTTTACTTGATTGTTAACATTTCTTAATTATTCCTACTCTTTTTGCCCTCTACTCTGCTACTTCTTTATTTCACTTATCTATCATTTTGCACACAAAGAATAGGGTTTAAGGTGATATATGGTGGGTTATATGCTTAATATGACTCAAGCAGAGCAGGTGCCCTACTGGCCCCAATTCCCCCTTGCAGCCTAACCTTTATAAGCTATTATTCCATCCTTATACTTCTCTCTTTATCTGCCTCTTGTGCTTCTTCCTGGGATTCCTCCAGTTAGACTCAACTTTTCTATTTTTCCTCTTCGCATAACAGGTCATAAAATTCTTATTTGACTTCTTCTTAGATTTTTTAGTAATTCTCTTCCAGTTCACATATGCCTTAGTACCTCTTCAGAATTACTCCATCCACGAGATCTTCAACATTCTCCGCTAACATCAGACCTTGAATGCCTCCACCTTTACTCTATTTGCTTATTGTTCATCTAAGCTTCTCATCCATACAACAGCACACACCAAACATAAATTTTAATAGTTTTTTTCTTGTTTGTCTTGATAGGTGTCTATTACACAAGATATTCCTCATCTTCTAAAATGCATTCTTTGCCTCGCATATTCTTCTCGTAATTTCCCCGTTATAAATTCCTTCTTCCGTAATATGACTTGCAAAGTAGCAAAACTTCTTACCTGCTTAATAGCTTTGTCATTCACTCTTATCATGCACCTAAGGATCTGTGCCTTTTTACTAATTACCATGACTTCTGTTTTATCAACATTTATTGAGGGCATTTTTCTTCACTTTTCTCCCCTACCACTGTTAAAATGTCTTGAAGTTTTTCTTGGGTGTCAGCAATCAGTATCGTATCATCAACACATCTTATGTTGTTTATATTTTGGACTTCCATGTTGAAACCTTTTATATCCTAATTAATCTCATTATGATCTCACTGGACTTTAACTAATTGACTCATATACTTATAGTTCTGTGTTTATTGCGCTCAGGTGTTCCCGACTTCTTTGATACATTTGAAAATATTGATTTGCACATATCGTCACCGAGTTTACCACCACTGTGTATCTTATTTGCAATACTGGTTATTTTTCTAATACTAAAGTCATTCAGAGCACGCAACATTTCCACTGCTACTCCATCATCTCCAACAGCCTTTCTTGTCTTCATTTTACTAAGTTCTTTTTCTAATTCATCTTCTCCAATAGCAGATCCAGTCATTTCCCCATTAAGCTCGAACTGATCTGTTCTATCATCTTCGCCAGTTCTTCGATATACTCTTTACATCTGTCAAGGAATTCTTTCCTTTCCACTGCTGTTTCACTGTTTTTCTTCATTATTATTTCGCCTGTACATAATTTTCCTTTATTAGTAAGGTTTCTCACTCTCTTATACATCATCTGTGTATTCTTCTTTGATAAATCTTCAATTTCATTACACTGGTCATTTCTCCAATTTTCGTTTGCAGCCGAACATCTTTTTATTTCTCTGTTTATTTGTTTATATTTCTTTCTTTATTCTATCATCTGTAGTATATGTTACGTCATCCACTTTTGTCATGCACGTCTTTCTTTCTTTGCCAGTATTTATACATCTACTTCTGAATATGATCTTTGTAAACATATCCATTCATTCACAAATTCATTCATATCACTCTCACCTGCAAGTACTTTATATCTGTTTTGTACTTCAACACTATATCGCTCTCTATTCCTTCTTAAATATCTTCAAATTATCACTTGGTACATTAATCAGTTGTGTCATTGTTAGTCATCCCAGGTATGTGTTATCATGATTTTTGTCATTACATACATTACTTGGAATAATATCTGAAAGTTTGACACGTTCGATTACTCTTTCATCCATTAAACAACTTAGAATATTTTTATATTCAGATTGAATGAGTTCGATATTTGTTCAAACTGCGTTCACTTCCTGCACGTGTTGCTCGTTAAGACAATAGTGACCGTTCTGCATTACAAATTATATATTGAAATGAATTTACTTCCATTTTTCAATTGTATCGCTTAAAAATAATGCAATCGACACGTTATATTCATCTTATTTCATAGTTTATCAAGATTATTAAGGAATTTTGGCCACAATCCCCAATTCTCACAGACTATGCGCATTTCTCCCAGATCTGAGGAAGTTCCTCTAGTTGGCAGCCCTGGTCAGGGCAAGTAGTGAAGATATACAGAGGAAAAATTGGCATATATCCACAGCTCAATGTATAGATTTCTATCAATAAAAATAATTTCTGAATAATAGAATTCATTTAAATTGATTTCACAAAACTGACGATGAACTCTGTTAGAAGCTCTTTTCCGTTATTATTACAAATATAACTATGCGTGATTAATCTAGTTCTGCCACTTTAGAATTATTTACGCTACCTTTTATTTATCAAAGGGACCTATAGATATATAGATTCCAAACCAAGTGTATCTATATATGGTTGTATTTCTCACATCGAGGCGAGGTTTCAATCCCAGAGAGGAGGCAATAGTTTGTCTCCAATTATGCTGATAGGCTAATACTCAACACTACTAGTTTAAGCTGCTCCAGGAGCCTCAGGGAACAAGATAACCCACTCTTTCTCCTGCTCCGACCACCTGCCGATGAATTATTAGTGTTCTCTCTCGGTGCCTCCATGACTTCATGCATAATAAGACCATCCTTTTGGTGTCACGAAGCGTTCCTAAATCAATGGTTGTAGCGAAAAAACAGAATACAAAACGAAAGCCTCTCCCCACTAAAGGATAACGTGTACCTGGAGCGTTCTGGCTCTCTAGTGATTGCTATTCTGATCTTATCCGTACCTCAATATTTGGTCGTACATATGACCTAGTCATTGTTATGAGGATCAATAGAAGTTATCTAGGCAATGATCCATGTCTTAGGAAGGAGGTTCACAAACACATGTTTTTCTTCCTCTTTACAGACTTAATTCAAACTATCGCCGAGAATAATCTAGGGAGCAAAATAAGAGAACGATACAACTTGATTGAAATATGTACAATAAAATGAGAGGAGGTAAATAAAATTTCCATGTTGCATAAAGGCAGGCATTATGTATGTTTTAATAGGATTTCACTTCATACAATTGTATATTCAAGAAATTATGCTAAATCAATTAGCAAAATGAAATATTGACTCATTCATAATGCAGATACACCCACAAAGGAAAAGTGAGAAACAATTCCGAGCGCTTTCTTCTTTATTCTTAAAGACCTTTTTAAGGTCTTTAAGAGAACAATCATTCACTGAATTGCTTAGAAAGCGAATGTTCTAGAATAAGAGCACGATTTAACAACAATGGAACTTAAAACGATTAATATGAAGGTTTCAGCCTTTGTTTTTTATCACTTCAGTGCAACGATGACCACAGATCCTCACTAGTTTCTTGCCAGATTCTGGTAGTATTTTGTTCAGTTCTTACTCAATTTTCGTCCATAATTCGTCACTTCGACGGCTGCAGGTCTGAAACTTTGCCTCCAATAATCTTCCAGAGTTTCTCATTTGGGGCCAGGTCTTGGATCTGAGCAAGCCTCTTCATTATTTCGATATCATCTTGTTTGAAGTAGTATTTTACTCACTTTGCAATATGGCATGGCGGCTTGTTCAGAGATGCTCGAAGTGGAGTTATAAGTAGTATGTTGGTGTGCAATGTTTAGGTACACATTCGCATTTAGCCTTCTAATTATTTGCAGTAGTGGACCAACTCCTTCAGACCAAAAACATCCGCCATGCTAAGATGCTGCGTACTTAATTCTTAGTTGACTTTTTAACCATTAGGTTTGGGTCTCTCAACTGAAACGGATCTAGCAAAGGGTCTGCTATCAGATCCAACTTAATTAAATTTATTTTCGTCGCTGAAATGAATTCATTCCAAATATTCATCTCTCCAAATGGCATGAGCTTCAGCATTTTCGAGGCTCTCCTTCTGTTTTTCTTCTCCTTTTATGTATAACTTCAAAACCACTATTGAAATCGCATAAAGAGTCCTGCCCGAAATCTTCAGGCAAACGATTCTATGACGGAGCTCATGAGTCACATTCACGTGTGGTTGCATTTCTGAGTCCTTACTGAGCAAAATGTTGCCATATTTTTTCCAGAAACTTCCAGAATGTTCGTAAAATAATCGTTCTCTTATTTTGTACATGATTCTTAGTTTATTTGGTCCAATTTCGTGAATATACGATTGTTTCATATGAAATCTTCGTAAAATTTGTTAAATGCATACTTTTATATACCATGGTAATTTCATTTGCCTACTCATCAAATATTTTATTAAAATGATCATTTTCTTATTTTGTCCGTAGTTTAAAGTCACCAGCAACAACGTAAATATAAGCAAAATTATATTGGGAAAAATTTAGGAGGGAAGATTATACTAGTTATCTTTTAAAATAAAAAATGCTCATTGTCAGGATTTGCAGACCTAGTGTTTTAATACAGCTTTCAAACATTTTTAAATTAATATCGATATCCAGAATCACAACTTAATATCATTTAGGTTGGTTAAACCAAAAGGCCTGGTTTATTAAACCTCAACTCCATTGTGAGATTAAGAACTAATAACATACTGTAAACAAAGTAGAGCAACTAGGCATAATCATTTAACTTGCGAAAATAAAATATACCTAGGACCAAATACAAGCCTATTTACTGTCAGTATACACTTAAGGATCAATTAATAGAGGTCGTCTAACACAAGCCAGTAACCAGCCCTAACATTTGGCTCTATCTAGAATGAGATATATTTGTTTGAGACTTGCACACAATAACCTAATTCTTTTATTGTCCCAAACTAGCTCCTAACTTGCCTTGTCATCTACAACTCAATAAAATTTATGTAAGGTAAATGTCTACAAAGGGAAAAATTTTAATTTACGGTGAAAGAGATAAAACGGGATAAAGAAGAAAATGAAAATAATTAGTAAAGAGATGCAAAGTGCCTAGTGGTCAGGTTAATAACTATGGTTGTTAATCGTTGAGTGTTTTTTATACTTTTTATAGTCTATACTTCTTTAAGGTTTTCAAGGCTTTGAATTTAGTGCTTTCGTTGTTATTTATGTTGATTTTCAATGCCTTTGCATCCTATATTTATTAACTACTTAACAAGTCTTTATGAGAGCCAATCGTAACACATATGTATAAGTGCAGATTTAACAGTACTGAGTACTATATTACAACTGCAGCTTTTATAAGCCGCCTCGTGCAGTCGATATGATTTTGTCCCTTGTCTTCACGTATCAACTAAAATGGCAAGAGTTAAACCTTTTCTTATTAACTATAAAACACCCCTTGACTGAATAGTAAAACACATAGTTTACCTCGGATAGTGTGCGTATGTAAGAGATAAATGAGTGAGACCAATAAATATCGACAAATAGGAAACGATAAAATGTTTTATGTCAAAAATAAATTATTATTTTAGAAATTCCTTGTTTCTCTATCAGACCACTTCTAAGTACTGTCAAAATCCAAAATCCAATCTCGCTCCCAAAACTCCAAAGGAACTACCAGTTATAAAATACCTTTCAGTAAAGAGCGATGCAATTCTTTTCGGTATACGTGGACATTAACTACAGTGCTTCCAAGAAAAGAGCAATAATTTACAGTTTTGAAAATCCTGATGGCATTTTACTTTTATTTCCACAGCTATTTTTTTGTAAGATTCTATGATTATTATCAATCGACCTAACTCTTTAATCATTTTATTTCCAGGAATTTCTGGATAAAAAAATACGGACTCACTTTTTTTTTAGAACAGGAATGTAGAAAGAATTTGGTCGTTCTAAACTAAGATCCATAAAGTTTTTAGTCATTCCAATTCTACCTCTCTCATATATGTTATATATATATATCATAATTTGGAGCTAATCTCATTGGCATGACGATTTTATTATTTCATATATAATAGATTAGTGAGCACAAATCTATATGTTAATCGAAAATATTGTGAAATTGGTTATGATAGTAATTGAGGAGATACCCATGTGGGTAGTGTAAGTGATATTTGGGATCTTTTGCAAACATTCCTTATTGATTTGCTTAATAATATGTACTCGTACTTAATTTTCAATCTCATAGAACCAGCCAGCAGCGAATAAAACCACATTTGCAAGTGACAATACCATTCATTTAAACTATATATATATAATTGAGGACTTTCAGAAAAAAGTAAAACACCTCTTTTAACATCATCATCGGAAATTACTAAATAGTCTGATGACTAATCCCCATCCAATTATTTTCAAAACCTTAATCCAAGTATAGAGGTCACTGTTGATGAAACTGAAGAGCTTGCAAGAGTGGTTCGACCTCAAAGAAGCTTATGTTGAAATAAAAATTTATACTTTTATAGGAAATGAGCGCTGACACGAAAGGTCAATGTCCCTCAAAGTGAGCCACTTACCTATAACCGACTTTAGAAAGAGTCGGATATGGAATAATTTACATTCGAAATTCGTTGAAAGAACTTCAATCAAGATGATCAAGAATATAAATCATAAATATTATTTTCACATATATAATTACTATTAAGTTTAACATTGCGCATTGCTGACATATAATTTTAATCCGCTTTTGTATCTATTCTGATCTTCTCTTTTCCATTCTTTACCTTCTCTGAAATGGCCTCAATCGTATCTTAGGATGTTTTCTTCTCTATTTCAAAAAGTTCTCAGTCATTTATTCTATCTAGAACGTTGCTTTTTGTTAATCTCTATTAACAAGATAAATTCATACGAATATTTTATAAAGTTTTCAATTTTTTAAATACGTGCTGATATGTCTGTTTATATTAACTGAAACTACCTAGCAATGGATTTCCGAATAAAGTTTGAACTACTCTGAGAGGTTGCTTTCATAATTGAGATTATCTTAAGTTAGTTTTTATTATCACCAAGGTACCTATTTAACATTTAATCGTAGGCGAATACTATAGTCTATAGTATATTTTATTAAGAGTAGCGCAAGTGGTTTTTCGTTTCTTCACCCCAAAATACAGAAAAAGTATCTCGTTTCTTTCCTAAGCAAATTTGACCTTTCGCTATTGTGCGAAGCCAATTTAAGAATAATTACATAAAAAAAGTTAGAATCAAGATCCCTTTTATCGGTATCCACAAACGAGCATCGCACCTAAGGCCTATTCGACTGATTCTAACGAAATTTGAAACCCTTATCTTGTTTTACATTTTCTTTCACATATAATAATTGCCAACGTCCTCACATTATTAGAATGGGAATAATTTAAAGTTTTGAAGGTCGTAGGATCATAAATCAGAATAAGTTAGGGACGCGACATTTGGTCAGCAGACCTTGTTCTAATAAATCCTACTTACCCTCTTTCGTTTTATCCCAACTGATCCTCAAAATATTTACTTTTACTTAGTTTATATATACCTGTAGGTTATCATACACCCATTTTCGATCATTCTGATTTCTCTGAGAAAAGTTATGGAAGATGTTCGGACAGAAATATTGAACGTCCTGTATATATATATATATATATATATATATATATATATATATATATATATATATACAAAGAAAGAGCAAATACAGGTTCTGCGGGTGATAATACAACCACCACAGGGCTAAGCCATTTTTATTTTCTGCCTTTCAAATAAATTTAAAGACAGAAAGATGGATGCAGAAACCGGAATTTTTTAAAGGCAAGAGAAAGGAACATTAGAAGAACCAAGAATCAAAGAGAGCAGAGGGCAGCACAGTTAAGGTGATCCTTTACCGAGAAGACAGAAATAACGCCAAGGGAAAAAGGTTTCTGAAAATTCCTGGCCGGGACTCAAACCCGAGTCTGCTGATTGCCGGTAGATGCTTTCCCGCTAAGCTACCAGGCACAGTAACTATATTTCGCCCAAAGCGTTACCCCATCAAACCCAATATCTTCCGAAGCTAAGAAACTCCAAGGAATTTTTATACCACAACCTCTTACCCACTCACAATTTAAAGGCTCATTGTCCATGTCACATACAAAGAAAGAGCAAATACAGGTTCTGCGGGTGATAATACAACCACTGGTTTCATCGCCTTATGTGCCGAGACCAATGACGTGGAGGAGCTCCTATACGAAGAGGGAGCGAGGGTCCAACGGAACACTGGCCTGCAAGTGAAAACCCCTCCACAAATGGCAGCAAACAAAAGTGTGATCTGTCGCAAAGTGAAGAGCTGGGTGGCTGAGCATACACCCGAGGAGCTCAAGGAAGAGATCACCAAGAGCAATCCCTGGGCTCAAGTTCGCTACCACAGTAATGGCCAAAAAATGGACACAAAATGGAATACAGGTATTCAATATGATAATACCAGGCGAAAACATACAGCAGCAAAAATTTAATAGCATACAAATGTGCTTTGTATGCTACAAACTCGAAGAACACATTACATCGACATGCAGGGACAAAAACAAACTGTGGTGCAGTGAATGGGCCACAGAAGGGCATCGATTTGATAAATGCGAGAGCAGCAAGCAAACCAGAAATGCCTAAACTGTGAAGCATAGGACCATGGCCCTGAACTGCCCCAAGCGCCTCGAGATTATAAAAAGAAAAGAAGAAGAAGAGAGGAAAGCCAAAGAAACGACATACGCGAACGCCGCCAAGAATAATGCGGAAATAAAGTCTGCACCTGCACTTGCACAAATGAATATGACGGGAGATAGCGCGAAGATACTAATCTGTATTACCCACGAAATGTGGCAAGCAGTAAAACCTGGCTGCTATAATCAGGTACTGAATGCTCCCCTAAAGGCGAATAATCTCCCTTTAGTAATTATGCCTGCAGACCCAGAATGCTCCAAGACATTCAAGGTCTAGGTCATAAAGAATAATACCGTCAAGTCAGGACTGGAGGAGATCGCTGAATCTCCCTCATCGGAGAAATCCGAAGAGGACGACGAAGAGGAAAACGCTGGAAGTGAGGAGGCATCCTCCTCTTCTGACAACGAAGAGGGCCCCTGAATCCGTACACGAGCTACGAAGAGCAGGTCCAAACCCCAGATTACCCCTCCGAAAAAGGAAAACCCTGGGCCAAGTAAAACCGCCCAGCCAGCCCCCAAGAAGAAAAAGAATAAAAAGAGTCATAGATAAAAACAATTCACCTTGTTACAGAACGCCAAGAAGATATTAGATATTAATACCAACGGCTGGACGACATAAGGAATTCTTTACGGAAATGTATTCAGGGAAATTGATGCGGAGATCATCTTAATTTCAGAACAAGGGATAGAAACGCGTAGTGCAAAAATGAAAATCTGGAAGTACGATGTATTGCTCACAAATTATTCGCAGGAGCGGTTCGAAGGAACCGTTATTGAAATAAAAAAGTGATTAAATACAAGCAAATAAGAAATCTAGAAGAATCCTACCTCGCCATTGAGGTAAAACTCGACCTAGGACAGTTGGTCATTGCTACCGGATATCAAGCGCCAAGAAGGGATGTGTTACCAATTCACACTCTCACTGGCCTATTTACCAGAAGAGCCACCACTATATAAATGGGGGATCTGAAAGTCGGATGCCGAGAATTCGGTTACAGGACCTTCAATGGTATAGGAAGAAGGCCGGACCTGTTGCTGGACAGAAATACTGCCAAGGGAATGGGCCCGAATTCTCCACTTTTGTCAGAGCAGGAAGTGCCACAAAACAAGACATCTCTCTGACTAATCGCCAGCTGCCGTTCAATTACTATATGGAACCAGTCCAGGTAACATGTAGTGACCATATAGGGATCGTACTCACTATCAACAGAAATCCTATACAAGTTCCAGCTGTAGTCAGAAAGAAGTGCAAAAGAGCAGATTGGACACGGTACGCGCGCCTTTTCGGGGTCTACAATCCGCCCAACTTGGACAAGGCAATTGTCGAGGAGATTGAAGAAGCACTCGATGACCTCAATAACCATCTTATCGGCGCAGATAGGGCTTGTATCCCTAAATCTGAGTATAGAACCATCTATACCTACATTTGGATCGACTACATGAAGAGATTATACCGTGACTTGAAGTTATTGTATGAAATCAACATCGTGAATGCGTCGGTTCACTCAATAAGGCGAAGTAAATAAGTCAAAGAAGAACTGAACCAGTTGATCATCGAACAAAAATGTAGAAAATGGAAGGGTGTGATCGATGGCCTCGATCACGAAGCAACTCCCAAAGATTTTTAGAAAAAGTTCCGAAATCTCAAGGATCGACTGGGAAGAAGAAGCAGAAGATCGAGTTACAAAAGGAAGATGGAAACTTTGAAACGGAAGAAGGAAGAATTAAAGAGCTATTCAGAAGTTATTGGGAAAAGATCTTCAGTATAACTGAAGAGGAAAACGAAGATTATGACCTAGAGTTTAAGGAAACATCATCGACGAGGTTAACGAACAAATACACAAGACGCACCCTCACCACCATGTGGATAGACAGCTCGACAGGGATTACCGAAGAAGAGCTACTCGGCGCGCTCCGCTCATTCCAACAAAAAGCCCTAGGACAATCGGGGCTTACAAAGCTTAACTTTGAAAAGTCACTAGCTAATGCCATCGAAGGGATTTCCTAAGCACGGAAAGAACCCAACGTTGAAGGACAGCTATCGGCTAATTTCAATTCTAGAATTTGGCGGGAAGCTCTTCGAGAAGATCCCCAAAAAAGACTGGTGTTGAGGAGATGGCGTTAATGTCATCAAGGAAAAGCTAGCCCAAGCAAAACAGGAAAAGAGTTACGTGTACATTGTTTGTCGGGATGTATCAAAGTTATTTGATAAGGTGTGGCAAAGAGAAATGCAGTACAAGATCTTACAACTGGGCCTAAGTGAAAACTTAGAAAGAACTCTCTGTGACTATGTCATGGAGAGAGCGGCATACATCAGTTTAGGGTGCACGGACGGACCAAAGTTTTTGCTCACTGCGGGCCTCCCGCATTGGGGGGGGATGTCCCCCATTCTCTACTCGATTTACACTGCGGATGTCCCGGCCCCTGTAAGCCCTACTTGCCTCAACATTCAATTCGCCGATGATTTTACCCAGATAATCACTTGTCCATGGAGGAATGCGCCTTGGCAAGCTCGTATGACAGCAGCAGAAATTGGAATCTTAACACCTACGAGGTCCGGTGCAAGATCCGCACCAACCAGGAAAAGGTCAAAGTAGTCCCCATAGGCAGGAGACTACTTTACGACGTCAGGGTGTGGGATAGACGTTATCGCTACACTAGGGAGTGCAATGTACTCGGAATGAAGATTAACTCATCCGGGTACAAGAAGCACGTCCAATAAAAAATCACCAAGGCCACTACTGCAGTCAAGACTCTATATAGCTTCAGAACTCTTTGTCAAAGCAATAAGAATAAGATCTACAATGCACTTGTAAGATCGACCCTGCTATACTCCGTTTCCGCAATCTCGTGTGTCTCGAAGACACAAAGGAGGAAACTACAAGTAGTGCAGAAGAAATGTACGTACTTAATTACAGGTACACTCAGGCGAGAAAGAAGACGCCAGGAAGAGCTCCACCGGGAGGCGGGGTTAAGTCACATTAACATTGCCGAAAGAGGAACGGACAAGGAATATGATTAAAATGGTTAATCGTGAATTAGATGATGATATCGTCCAAATGATCAAGCAGAACAGAAGAGGAATAAGTCGCGCGGGATTTTCAAGCTCCCATCAGGTTGTAGCTGGCGGAGCAGAGGTGCTGATCTACACATGATACTAGAAATGTTTTTACCCTAAACCAATAAAAAATCCGTCCAAGAAAAAGATACCTAACTATGAAACTTCAACGATTCCTAGAAATTCACCGATGAAGACCCAAATCTACAGATGAAGACCGAAATTTATCGAAGAAGACATCCACGACAAAACAAAATACACGAATTACACACACTACAAGATATACGAAAAATCAAAGACTCTAAGCACAACATTAAATAATTAATAAAGTAATTATTACAACAGTAAATGCGCATATCTTATCCAAAGACATTAATTGATTTTAAAGACAAATGGCTTGAACGCCATATTTTATATATATATATATATATATATATATATATATATATATATATATATATATATATATATATATATATATAAACTAACTCAAAGACAACAAAGGAACTACAAAACCCATAATACTTGAAAGCGATAGGCCTGATCGGCAGGCTCTAGGATCTCTTTGCACCCTTCCACACTTCTTTCTCTTTTCACCACTGGCCTACTTTCCGCTATCTGTCCACACACCCTTACTCTATCCCCTACCTACATCTACTCTTATAACATATGAATAGGAACAAGACAATGAATTTAAGTTATTCAGACTCCTGCCTTTTTAGTATTCACTTATTTTATCAACGCCCTTTCTTACATATTCGCTATATGGTTTCTGTATTCTATTTGCGTTTTTAATGTTTGTTGACGTTTAAGAACCTATTAGTTAGAGACTTGTTTTCAATTCTAATTCTCTTCCTTGTTCAATTTGCTCTGACCTTTAAAAAATCAGAAACTTTGAATAGAAAAAAGAGAAAATGCAAGTAAGGTGAATATATAATAGATCAAGTGGTATATATTTGGGTGTATAATAGGAGGAAGATTAATATTTTGAATTAGTTCATTTAATGTGAGCATTAAAATATAATAAATATTATACCCTTCAATTATTTTATAATTCGATTCGATCTAACTTATAGCTGTATATTCATGTTTACGAAAGTAATAGACGGCTAGATGTAACTCTCAAAGTCAACTTATGAGTCGATTTCGAGTTATCCGACCTAAAAATCTTAGGATTATGTTCTTCTATTTAACTTTTCTGGCAATGTAACTTAAACACAGTTTCTCTTTCTCATTCTTCACCACTTTACTCCATATATCATAAATCTTTTGGAGGTATATTCGTCATATGAAACCTCCATTTCTCTAAATAAATTCGAAAATATGACACAGCGGTTGTGAGGTCCGAGTAGTCTATATAAGCTATCAGTTGATTTTTGGGAAGTTTATTGCATTTTGTCAATAGGGTTTGTAGGTCCTTTCTAAGATAGACATCATAATGTATGAAGGTCCTTTCCAAGATAGACATCATAATGTATGAAGGTCCTTTCCGAGATAGATGAAAACTTAGCAAAACAAAATATTGACTTTACGTTAGATGATCCGTGTAATCTACCAAAAACAGACGAGCGAATGGATAATTATACATTGAGTAGTGCAAGTATCTGTATTTACATATAAACCATATATATTCAATGTAAATGATTAAAAATTAAGAAAAATCAGTTAATATTGGGTTTAGGCATGATCTGAGTTAGGTCCCCTTTGAATTAGTCAATGTATGATAGGATATATGCGGAAATCAGGTTTCTCCTTTCAGTTAGAAAATAAGTTATTTCATCAATATTTAAGCATATTGGAGGACATTATCCTAGCAATACTTCTAAGGCACTTTCGTTAACCGAGGTTCTCTCGTTTGGAGGCGACTGGGTATATTGCTTGATTTTTTTTATTAGCCTGTTTCACAACTAGATAAAAAGCATCGAATTGAAAATAAAACGTTGATTTATGCAATAAGAGTATCTTGTGTAGAGGCTTTTACTGATTCCCTTCACATATTATATCAATAAAAAATGTTTGATATTTTCAATACCAAAGATTTTTCGTGCCGAATTGAATAGAATATAAAACAGCAAAATTTATTATGTGTAAAAAGTAAATAGAGCTATAACTAACACAGATCATTCTATCAGTTAATCACCTACGACGAGAAAATGCATGAATAATAAATAAACTTAAAGGTAGAGGACTAGTTTATTACTAGATAGGGTTGTTAAGATACTGATGCGAAAACAAGTTGCAATTATTAGTCAGCTCTTTATAAGAAAAAATAATTTATCAGGAAAAGAAAGAGAAATTGCAACATAATGAAACGAATATACAGAAATATAAAAACATATGGATAAACTATACAACGCAAGGTCCATAAATGTTATGCTAATCGTGCACATTGCAAATTCTACCACCAGTGATCTCATTTTGACAGGAGTTCTTACCATATTTTAAGATATCAGCAATTTAATTAAACTTCAAAAGCTCTAACTAATATTCTTCGAGGAATTGTAATGGAATGTGTATTTCAAAATGGCCAAATATATGTAGACTTTATTTCAGGAAGTAAGTTTTCGATTTCATCCTAACATTTGTGCAGATGAAACTTGCAGGTCACACTTAATTCTCTTCAAACCTAAGTTATTAAGAGAATAGGAAAATATATTTCTCAGGTCTAAGTTACATTATAGATGCTGTTGCAACTAAAGTTTATCCGCCACATACATTTGAAACAACAGTGGAATAACATGTATCTTTCTGTGTTTCAAAGTTTGTACACCCTTAATGATGAGTAAAATCTTTTCAGATGTCTGATGCTCATCTTTTTCCAATGTTTTTTCCTCGTAAGGAATCTTTTTCATTACAAATATTGCAGGAAACTTTAACAACAAAAATTAACTTTGAGATGCAATCCAAGATGCTTCACCGAGAATTTCTGCAGATTTTATCGAAACTTCAACTTTATCAGTAGACAACAGACTGTTAAAATGTATTCAGTTGAAGGGTTCCTTTGTCGGGTGTCTCTTGCTCAGTTCTTCCATAAAATTATGTTGTAAATAATTTCCCTTCATTGTTATTTTTAAAATACTTCATATTGTTTGTTTAAACATGTTTAAACTCTATTTATTCATACAAATTAAAAAAATTGCAAATTATCTTTTAACTCTTAATAGTTAATCTAAAATTACTTTGCCTTATTTCATTCTCATATTCTTAAGATTCCATATATTTGCGTTGCATTTTCTGCTCTTGATTTTTCTAATTCTATGAATAACGTTGCAAAAAAAAATATAGGAGCCTAATATTTACTCTCGAGACTAGACATGGTATGAAGTTTACAATACCATCTTCAGTAGTATACTGAGAATAGACACCCACATCCATAGATAAATTCCTTAACGCAAATTTGAACAATGTCCATAATACAGGATTTGAATCTAAGGTCATTAATTAAGAATATAATTTAGGATTAGATTTTGGCCAAAAGCACTATATTTAATTTGTCCATCCATAAAGTTGAAATTAAGGATTCCACAATTTGTTTTACGAAAATAATTTCCAGAGTTAATTATCTGAGACTGAAGGTAAACTATTATCTGTATATTCTATTGAATTTGCGAACACTTTTGTATCCAAATAGCATTTATTCTATCGATCTCCGAGACTATCTTAAGTAGAACGAAGACCAATTAGTGGATATGCAAGGCATTTCATATACGCAGGGATCATAAATTTAATCTTTATGTTTTGTTAAATGGCACGCTATTAAAAGTTTGTTCGGATGGGATAAAGAACACCGCTTAGTCTTTTAAGTAAGGGATGAATTGAAAGTGTTAGACAATTCGTATTAATCTTTGAGGTCTTAACTTTGTAGTAGGGGAATATTGATCAGGCTTTAGATAAGCTTTGGTTAAAGAGCTATAGCGGGGATTTCAATTCGATAAATATGTAAGTCAAATAATATTTTGAACTTGAAATAAGGAATATCTTTTGTTTTAAATGCTCTTGAAAAGATATCAACTGCAACAGCTTCTTTAATCTTACATCGAGATGTGATAAGAAATTATATATATAAACGAGTGAGAAAAGCTGGTGTACAAAAAAAAAGGTGAAGGTGGTATGATTGTTAACATTCTGACTACTTCAAAATATAAAAAAATTAAAACAGACAATAAGCAGTATACAAAAAAATATATACAAGAGCAACCTAAATTTGAATAAACACTATGAACTTCGCCATTTCTATATTTTTTACCAATTCCAAACAATCGATAATAAAATATATTTTTCTGTACTTTAGCTTTTTTATTTATTCAATCTTTAAAGGAACTCTTAGAAACAACTCGGATCATAACTTCAAATTTAACTAGGTAAAAACTAAACTAAGAAGAAAACCAATTTATTACATTTTAAATGCTCAAAAATATATTGTTATGGCTAATATAATTATAATATCATATAATTAGGATATAATTATCAAGATTATATAAACTAGGACTGTAAGTAAAATTTAAAAATTTAATACTGTAAGACAAATCAATAATATTACCTGTCATAGCAACTTTTATTAAGAGAAGTGATTTTATCAATTTCAGTCGATTTCAAGGTTAAGCATTGACATATAAATAAAATATTCGCCCCTCTTTTCGCCTCCTTATACATATTCGTTTGGAATGCGAGTAGTATATGTAGGTAACCGCACCGAAACATTTTTCCGGTAAGCCGGTTTACACGGCGGGAAAGACTCGCCTGGCAGATCAGGGGGTTATTCCCCTCTCCCTCCACACCGATCCTGATCTCCTCTGTAAGATCGTCTAGGAGATCACCCAGTGATGGGAGTTAATCGCCTTCCGGAGTTTTAAGATTTCACTCTCTGTATCACAATACAGGGCACGTTCACCAACGAGTGTAAAAAGGCTGTACTATGACACTCTTGCATAATCAGTCTTAAAACCGATGAGAATTATATTGATGACGTGGGATTCGATAGTCGCATGGTCTCCCTTTCATATCTAGCGATTATTTTTACCAAAATGCACTCCAAATAGGTATATATCAGCGAATTATCGCTGAAATTCTTGATAACTTCATGATCCTTTCGACAGAGGTTGGAAAGATATTATAGAGAAGAGATATTATTTCCAATGATTATAAATAATAGCATACATCTACACACGTTCACAAACACGCACACCAATAAAGCACACGTCAGACAAAAACATATTGGGGGAATATATGCCTGAACTTTTTCATAATATCATACATCTACTCATATACGCACACGATATTGCTAAAGACTAAGCTTGTTCATTTCTTCTATACACTGACACTCTTTCTCATCTGACTCCACACACAAGGAAATTCTGAAGCGTGAGCCTTGACTTGAAAGAATAACTTTATATAGTTATTGAAGACTGTGTCATGCCTTTGAAACCGGAAGAATTCGTATAACATCTTGACTGTATATACCAATGCTAACCTAAATTCTGACATAGAATATACTGCTGTTATGGTTTCCTGAAAGTCATTATGGATGCATTGATATAAGCTACTTTAAACTACTTTCCAATCAATAGTACATGGCAAAACAGAGATGTATATATTGTCAGGGGGTAGAATATCTACTCTGACGATTTTAACATAGTCGTCGTTTATTCCGCGTACGAAACCTCCAAGGTAAGGTAGATTTTTGAGACCGATACTCTTCTCTGGCTTGCCAACAGAAAATCGGAAAGTTTTCTTCACAAACAGGTAAAAAAAACAGAAATATACGTAGTAAATTTTCCCTCTTTCTCTCGTTGGGTAGGAAAGAAAAAAGGGTTGCTGCTTCACCCGTATAACAACTCTCCTACTCTCAGCACCCCTTTGTAAATATTGATCAGCATTTTATATATAGCATCTCTCTAGCAACCTCAATTTGTATTCAATCCTCTTCGACACATTCCAAAATGGAAACAATTTCTAACTATGTCTCTATGATTTGTCCAATTTTCTTTGTGCAATGAAAGCTTTCCAACGCTCACTGTCCATTGATGACATGAGCGCGTTTCAAAGAGCAATTGTGCTTCTGACAAGATGCGTTTATTATTGAATTGACTTCACTGACATGAAGCACTCTTTATATGCTCTATAACAGATGGATGCAATGGTTATGCATGGCTGCAATGGGTCAATGTTGAAGTTTTCTAAGAAAAATCGAAGATAATTCTAGAATCACCTTTTCATTATTTTCACGCCCTGGATACACTTTATTGCTCCAGTTTAAAGGTAATATTCATTATAATTGATATATTGATTTACAGGTATTTTATGAATATAGATTTTAGTTTTCTCGTAGAGAAAATAGTAGGCAAAGTAACCTTTCTGAATATCTGAGATCCCTCTTTCTTTGGGAAGCTGTATTTACGACCATGGCATGAAACGAAGTGTTTGTAAATATAATATTATCTACAAGTTCTATCTGGAATATTTACATTCCCCATACCAGGAATTAATCTGTAAAAAAAAATGTGTATAATTTTGAAGAACGTCCTGATATTCAAACTGAGCTTCAAAATTGGCATCATCGTGAGCAAAAACATAAATCTTTAACATTCGCCTCTTTTCTCTCTCTCTCTTTCTCTCGAATGCATGATAACGCAGTTAATGAAGTGTTTAGCTGGGGAAATGGCGTCTGAAGCCTCCAAACCTCGCTTTTTCCGTCCATAATTTTTGCAGTTGTCATAGTGATCAGTGTCGTAGAATAGTCTCCTGATGATATACTATATATACCTATTCGTTAAGGGGATTATTCTATATTTCGAGTGCGTGGTAATCAGATTCCGAGAATGGTTCAAAAAGAAAAGGGGGGCCTGGAGAGGGCTTATTTATCTTCAATATACTTAAGAAGTGGAACGGATATATAATATGGCAAACATTAATAAAATAGAGTTTTATTAATTAATCTATCGAAACAACACACGGAAAATGTTTAAATATTCGGGGATTAAAATGGGGGAAACATAGGAAAGGAGAAAGGTCATAGGAATATTTGACTAAGCTGAGGATTAAGATTTGGAGGGCTTTAAAACGGCAAAACAAACAAAAAGGGGAAATGGTTGGCTATAATCGTTTAAAGCACAGAGTGGTGTTAAAAAAGGGTAAATAATTAAATGTAATGCGTAGCTTACGTAATTACAAGGTTGTCGTGCAGAGGAAGGCGATGGGAAGGAATGTTCGGTCCAACTGGCGATTCTTTTCCAGGAGAAGGGGTTCTTCGGAGAGTTGTCCTTAACGAGCGGGAAGGACTGTCTTCAAGGAGTGAGAGCGAAGTGGGGCTCGGAAGTATGAGCGATCCTTGAGCTAGGATATCGGAGATGTTCTAGATGAACAATGGAGGTTATTGTTGTAATCAAGCGTTCTCTGGAAGAAAGTTAAAAAAGAGGGGAATTAAATTACCCTTATGTGATGTCTTGGAAACGAGAACCATTTCTTGACGAACGAGCTTGAAGAACAATGGCTGTTCTAATGTTGTTCTCTTTCTGAACAACAGGAGGGGGGGGGGAAGAACCGTTTCTTGTCTAACGGGCTCGAAGAACAATGACTGTTCCAAAGTTGTTATCTTTCTTAACAACAGGGGGGCCCTGTTGACTTAGCGTCTCGAGGGGCACGAACCTTGTCACTCACGGGATATTGTCCTCTTCTGGACAATAAGGGGTTTCTCAGGGTAGAGTTCCTAGTTGTACAAGAGAGACCGGATCGGCGTGATGCCTCGCGAAGTTAATCGGGATCTGGTTCAAATGCTAAATGCTATCGCATAAATAGCCGGAGCCAGCCCCTTGGCGTAGGGTACAATGGGGAGGGGGTTCTTCGATGGAATGTCCCGTTGGCTCTTGGGAAAATATCTTATCTGCGCATATGCCTAATTCAATCTGGTGAGATCGACGCGTGGAGGCGAACGGGGGATTGAACCTACTTGATTAAACTTGGGGATGGGGGGGGGGCGATAACGCGCGTTCTACTTCCTCTCGGAGCATACACCTTGGGATGCATGTGTTTCGACATGTCATAGGGGCTGAAGCATGGCGGCCTCAGACCATTCTATTACAATCAGTTTCCTTATGATATCACATGTTATAGATCATCTCCATTGCCTAATCAAAAGAAAGAATACGAAGGGTTTTATCTTTTTAGCGTTTAAATCGCGTAATAGACAACTTTCCTTGTGTTTACTATCTTCATTTTCGCTGCTTTCATCTAGCATTCAGAATTTAATCCATCGGTTTCGTATTTCTCATGACACACGTTGGAGTGTATCGTTTCACTATAATTTTTTATTTCTATAGTCATTTATAATTACCATTTAATTACATTCTTGTCATATATTCATCCATATACAAGTGTTAATCACTTTATGCTTGTCAAATTATGATCGAGTAAGGTATGTCTATTACAAACTCACATTCAATTGACTCATTTCATCTTCCTGTTTTCACTGACCAAGACATGATCATAAACACAACTACAATCTTTCAAATGTGGAAGAATATTATTATCAAAGCTTTTCCATGATTTTCAGAATCCATGTAAATTTTTCATGCCACTCACATTCTTTTGATGCGTGTCATCCAAATGCCTAATAGGATAGTAAACACGATTCTCCAGACCAAACTGCCGTAGAGGGGTATTACATGCCTGAATTAGAGAGCTATAATAGGAAATTTAATCTTCGTTCTCACCCAAGTGCATCGAATATGAGAATGCGACATTTCAGAACTTGCTCAACTTTAAAGGAAATTTGAACTGCGCTATAGCTTTCATAGTCTCTCCTACAATGACAGGCTAAAGATTTAGCTTCCTTTAACATAGTAGGAATTTATATATTTCATCTATCTTTCTTCTCCACTAAAGTCTATAAACACACAAACTCACTCTCATTTGAACTCCATACACCCTTTTTCGGATCAAAACGTAGATAGAGAGGAATATGTGAATGTCTAATTTTATCCTATCCATTTAAACTTTCATATCAAATGAGGAGAACATCGCTGAATTAGTGGATTGTAATGCTTCTTTAATTCTTTCACAGAGATGTTTAAATACTAAATCTTACTCAACTGATGAAAGGATATAAGTACATATTTTAATTTCCACCTTCATCTTCAAACTTGTGATAAATATTTCTATGATACTCACCGTCGTTTTGCAAAATGAGAGGCAAGTTAAATCTCAAAAGACAGAAATCTGAAAAGGTTCCATGTTATATTGTTTGACAGAAAGAATATAATGAATTAAAAAATGAGGTCATGTTCCTTAATGCTATATGATATTTCTCATCTCCAAGTAAACCTTCTAGTTTTTGATGATCAGATGCATAAAATTAACGTCTCTATATCTGAAATTGACAAAGTATTCGCACAATAAAAATATTAAATATTCCTGATTACACAAACCTTATTTTAAAAAATCATCATATAAGAGATAATATGCTCAATACTCCCTATCTAATACTGTTTAAACAGAAAAAGATGCATCCCAAGTATATTTATGAGCGGGTCAAATAATGTAGTGAAGAGGGAAAGTTTTGATTGTATATAAAGAAACTGCTTCAAGACCATATGGGTATTTGCTAGGTAACTTTAGTCTCATTTACCTCTCACGATTTTCCCTTCGTCATCATAAATTTCCAGAAAAATTAAAACCTTTTAGCCACCATAATGACTCAGAAATAGAAGAAAGGTGCGTTTATTTCCACCCATCTCAAAGATGATGGACGAATAGACGAAGCTTTAATAGGTGTACATATGAACTATGCCTGAACATCAAAAAATACAATGTACGAGTTCTCTTCCAAAACGTAAACTAGCTCGCTTTAAGTAGATGATTTACACATTATCTCAGAAATTTAAAAAGGATAGGAATAATTCAACGTGGTTGGTCATTACTAACGATAGTATTTTCCGTTTTATCATCGTTTGTTATTAACCTTTTAAGATAAACAAAATACTGTACATTCAAGAAGCATGAGAGAAGCTCCCCATAATATCAGGTATTGCATATCGTGAAGAAGTTAAGAATTTTCCCTCTAATCTCAACTCTGATCTAACTGGAGAAAGAACTAATTGAAATTTAAATATTGGAGCGGTACCACTAGAGAGAGGCATGATCCTCTATACGACGAGATTTAATAGCTATGTATCTAAAATGAATAAGAACAGTTGCTTATACTTCATACATAAAATCTTCTGGAATTATTAAAATGATATGAAGGCCAAGGAATATGACCTTGCTCATTTTTAAGTGATGTCTAAAATTACATTAAACCTAAAGAAATTGCTTTATCTAACCATCTGATTGATATAAAAAGTGATATCAGATCAGAAGAAGACGGAATGTTTATTTTTATGAAAGTAATGCAAGAAAGAAGTCGTGAGAATTGTCCATCAATTAATCAAGCTTTGAAAAATGTAAGTGGAATTGAGTGAGGGAAAGACGGTGTACTCAGTGGAGATGGTAAAAAAATTCCCCAATCCAATCTCATAAATATTGTAGACGATCTTGATAGGTCATGGAAGAGGTCCGTCCTATATTCTGGCAACAAGTATAGGCAACCTGCGTAATTCTAATTCCCCAAGCTCGATCAGTCACAAGCGTCGAAGTAGGGAAGAGTTCGCTGCACTTTAAAAGACTTCAAGCAATATATTTAAACAAACTGTGAAGCTTAAGCAAATGCGAGTTACTCAGCAAAACCAGTAAAATGGTTTTAAATGTTCAATTATTAATTTAAACTAAACAATTAGAAATATAAGTCATATATTATATATGCGTCTTCGCTACTATTAGAAAATCGTCAAATGAAATAATTTTAGCAAAGGTTTTGATTATCAACACTCGAAAAGCCTTATCTGATTTTCGCATGTACAGATGTGTAGGTTTAATAATGGTTGTTAAGTACTTGGAAACAAATCAATAAATTCTGGTGCATCCAAAGTGCAGGATATTATATAAGGGAAGAATCCCTAACAAGCTGTAAAAGATCAAGGGAAAGAGATGAAAACCACTATTGCATATGAAAAACTTTTTATAATAAAAAACATTAAAATGTTAGAACCAACCTCTGTAGTAAAAAGTGAGAGAAAAAAAACCTCACGAATAGTGTACAGAGAATAAAGCGAAAAAGTAAGAAAGAAAATTATAATGAACACTTATTTTTGTCTTAATCATTAGACTCTTTCACATCATTCAGATTTATATATCAGCCTAGTAAACACGGATGAAATGTATGATCTTCACCAATTTCACCTCAATGTTCTAAACAGAGTTAGAACTATTCTTACTTCCAAAGACTCAGACTTCAATTACCGTTACTAACTTCTACTTATATTCCCCACTTAATAATAAATTTATAGATCTTACTATAATTGATTATATATCAAGAATTAGTGAGCATTTTATAGATGAAGGTTAATTTTTTTTCATATAAACCTAAGTTGTAAAATCAGATAAAGCTATACTTTAGAAAACTGAAACGGCCTTTTCTGAAAATTTAAATCTAAAAATGCTCTTTAATTAACAGTCTAAAATGATACGACGATCTAGTTTATCAGTAATACATACCCTTAGAAGCCGTATTTTGAAGCAATATTAAACTTTACAGAATAACAAAATTCAACACTTATTCGACTGCCAACTATTAATAGAATTCGGATCATGTAAAAGAGAAGTATAGGAAGTCTACAAAAAAGCTGATTTGACGTAAAGGCTAAAATAAATCCTGAATTCTTCCCGCAACAAAAGTTAGTGGTGAAGAAGGTATCAAAATAAATTACCCCGTTTATCTCAACCTTGTACAATCCTATGAACTAAATCCAAACTAGAAGCTAAAATTTAAACAATGGAAAGCTGTATATATGTAAGAAAAGTGCGTTTTTCACTGGCAATCTACCAAATGAAATCGAAGGATCAAATAAATTTTATCTCTCAGATGAATAGCATTTATGCATCTGTTGGATGTTGTGTAAGTGTGGAAAATATAGGAATCATTTATTAAGAATTTCTTAAAAGTAAAAAGTTTTTTGCAGGAATTTAAATCAAGATAAACTACTTCATGTATTGGCGAGAGTTCTAATCCTATTCAGCAAAACCACTTTCTCTACAGTTAAATTTAGTTCACTTTTAATCAACCCGCTTGCACTAGATATCTTTAGTGAATTTAAATCGGTTATTGGAATACATAAATTCATGAATGTATTAGTATATTTAAAAAAATATACCGGGTCTATTAATATGTAGAGAAAATTTTGTTAAATTTTCAATCACTTGTATTTATATTTCAGGAATATTTTGAAATTATAACCACTTATCTTTACCATAAAACTTACCTGCTGCCTAAGTAATAAAAAATAATAAATTTCGATAATTATAGAAAACCTGGTTCACTTGGGTTTCATTTTTGTAGAACCTAATTTAGTGTTTTATTTTGCTAGCCTCAGTCTCGTGTATCATAAGACAGAACAATTATACAGAAATCTTCGGCGATTAAATAATTGAATTGTTATCAATTCATTTACATTTCCGAGTTACTAAATTAATACGTGTGATTTGTTGAGGGATATTTTCTTATAGAAATGAGAAATAGAAAAACCTACTAAGTTTTTCTCAATCATTTTAATTACTATTATGTAAATGAATGAAATTTTAATTATCAATAAAGCATACAAATTTTACAAATCAGTTTGTTTATTCGTTTCTGAAATAGTTTTCAGGGTTAGCTAATTAGTTAATCTCTAAATGGTCCATTGGCCGGGCTAATTCCAATCGGTTAATGAAAATAACATAAAACAGAATATGGTGAATTATGTAACAATTTAATATAGACTTATCAGTTAAGCGGTTTCAAATTTGGTCACCTCTAAATGCTCGATACAGATTTGCAATTTCAGAGCATGATTCAAATTCGTCGCTTAATAAAGGGTTGAGCTCTATTTTGGACAAAATACGGAGAGAAACCTTTGTATTCTCATGCATTCCTACTATGATTTATATACTTCAAAATAACAACCCGTCGAATAAAATGATTTACGAAATGATTATTGTGATTATAAAGCATTTACGAAGGAAAAGGAGGGGTTTGTAGAGTTTGTGAGAAAAATAATTCTCTATAATTTCAAATTTTAATAACTCACGAAAGATACATGGAGATGAAAATAGATTATATCGTTAAATTCTAGTTTCAACGTGCTCATTGCGGGGTGAATCCATTTTTTTATAACTCCCACAGAAATTTTATGTGCTCGAAGAATCTAAATTCAAGTCATTTCCAACGGGTGTCTGAAGAGAATCCTCACTATTATTGATAAATCATGAGCAGGGGATGAATACAGGAAAATGATGCACAATGAATTGAAATGAAGAATAATAAATCCTTAAACTTATATATGACAATATTCTTTTGAGGTATGAAATGCAAAGAACAAATGGGGATGATCCCAAATCTTTGAAGGCTCTGCCCTTAATTTCCTGTAGTTTGGAAACCCAGAATTGCTTACTTCATCAGTAATTGAATCAGCCGCGGGAACGTTAAAATCCCTCGACTAAACTGCGACTAGTCAAGCTCTGTTTGTAAAATTATAACAAAAGTTGACCTGCTGACTGCGTTATTTCTTCTTTTATTTCCTTTGTTGAAATAAAGACGATGCTCTTTATAGAAGAATACAAATGAAAGGCCTTTTGATTTTAGGATTTAATGTTCTCAATTATATATATTTTTATTTATTTCCACGTAATTTCGAAATTTATTTTCGAGGACAATAATGAAGGAAATATTAATTCCCAGGCAAAAATAGAAAGAAAACTTTCAGTCACAATACCATGTGCACTTTTCTTTTCAAAATAAACCTCACTTACCTAGAATTTCCCGAATCTATCTATCATTCACACACTTTCTCCATTTGTGCTGTTCTCACTTAAGATCTTTCCTTCTCCTTCCTTGGCAGACTCTCAGTCCACTACACTTAAATGGGCCCAGGATAATCTCAGTTATCTTCCTGGAACATTTCTCACTTACAAACTCTTTAATAGCTACCAGAAAATCTTGCATTTATAATCCTGTGGTCTCAACTTGCTCCTTCATTAACAATTGAATTTTTAATGTATCCTATTAAGATAATCATAACTTTGCAAATATTAACGATACACAGCACAGATCCTGATATCCGACTTCACACACACATTTTACACCCAATTTACTATTATCTTATGCTATTCCACATTAAAATTTAAACCGCTCCTCTCATACAGCCTCTCTAATTCTACAATTAACATTTCCAATATCTTCTCACGCTCGGGTATTTACAAGCCATCATCAACATAGCAACATAGATAAAACAGATCCATCATTCATCTTCATCAATCTATGCCTACTTCTAACAGTACTCAATCCATAATGATATTAAACAGCCATGTTGACATCACAAAACCTTTTTTACATTCACACTTTTTACACCCACAAGTTTACCCTAACGGAAACCTTGATTGGTAAATAGATACTATTTACACATTTCCAAAGTTTACCACGCACTCTTTACATTCTACCACTTGGCACATTGCTTCTCTACTTACAAGAACATTAGCTTACTACAGCTCTATGAACCCATCCAGCGCTTTACACCTATTATCACTCGTGTCTTCAACTTCCCGTGATCGTCACAAAACCTAATGAATCAAATTCTCCCTTGTAAATCTACTATCAATCGATCACTTATCATTCTTATATACCATTCTGAATATTTCTGTAGTCTATTATGTGCGGACAACACTAAAGATTTATCCCCTATACAACATTGCTTAGAACTTTCTCAAATTTAACATTATACAACAACAAAATTACTGCATTCTTCTAGCATTCAGGTACTCTTCCAATTTCCAAAGCGTTACACTATGTTAGCCAGATCCATTCCATAACATAATCGATGTCACTTTAGAGCATGTAAGCGAATTCATGAACTCCAGCTGCTTTCCCAGTTTTCACTCTTGCATGCTTATTATATCCTCGACACCTTGATGCATCCCCAATTTATGCACGTGGAACTATTTTTACATAAAATGTGACATCTTTCATACCAATATTATGCCTCAAGTTACTCTCAGCCTCTACGCTTGACCTGATTGCTCACAAGTACCGCCCCGTACTTCCCTTATTCTCTCCTCCCTTCTCAGTTCTTTTAATAATAAACTATTCTTCGGAAGTTAAAACGGAAATACTATTGTATATACTTTCGGATGTGGATGGATGTAAATCTATTGCTCTTCCTTATATCCATGTTGTTTATCCGATTACTTTTTCCGACACTGTTAAATGTTTGTTCATCACAATCATAGGAAGGTTTTTACCCAAGCCCAAGTTGCTTATGTCTGCAAATTATCGGTCTTCTTTCCCCATGATCTTAACTGCCAATCCTCCACTGTTGAGCGCATTTATTTCTAAATTCCTGATTAATGCAACAGACGCTGCCAAAGTTTTGACACTTGGAATTTTCGTATTTCTTAGGGGTTTATGAATATGTTAGTGTTGGTTTTCATACATATGTTCAATACATATGCAAAGCAAAATAAAAATACAACCTGCAATATAATTTTTTTTTAATACGTAAAATGGCGATGGTGTTGAAATATATGTTACAGTTAAAAGATCTTCATATAAAACATCATATGTTTTTATTAATACGATATCGGATGTGGACCTCATCTGAAAATCATATGATGAGGAAGAAAAAGGTTACTACTCTGGTGGATTAGATCTCATACGTACACTGCACGAGAACGGTTTCACATGTCGACAAATCGCACGGAAGTTCAAAGGACCACATTTTGGTATTGCAGAAGTGTTAAACTAGAACTTAGAAAGTGGAAAGATATAACGTTTACATCGTTCTGGACGACCTATAGTCAGTATGCATCGTAACGACAAGTCGCTGCAACATCAACGGACAGAACAGTCGTGGACTGCTTGCCCATGGGTCCAAAATATGTAATGTAGGCCAGAAGTTGCTTATCATCCTTCAGTAGAAGCGACGTCGAGTGGCCTGGAAACATGCCCAAAACTGAAATATGCATCAGTACGGACGTTTCTTCTGGTCCATGAATCCACGTTCAGGTAATTCTCGAACCCAAGCTTCGTTAAGTTTGCCAGAGTGGGCCAGCATCACACGCCTCAGTTGTGAACTATTGTGGAGACCAATGCCTCGAAGAAGTGTGCTCCCATTACTGCCATGGGACTCTGAACAGGCCATTAAGCTGCATGTATTAGTTTGGTGTGGCTATAATTTTCACAGAGCTTCATCTGCGTATTAGATATAGTGTATGTTACTTATATGATCTGTTTCGGCCAATTTCGTATTTTCTTAGTTCTTGGTTGGGGCTTATATATGTTATTGCTTTTATTCTTCCTTAATTCACTCTTATATTAATATTGATATGCAAATAAAACTACGACCCTACATTTTTCTAATTTCCTAACATTCACAAGGTCTCATAAAACCTTTGGCCGCTGCTGTACGATTTATATATTTGTCAAAATAACTGAGAAAAAGGATATTATAACTGTATCAGGTTTGGGATGTCATTAGGCCACTTTTTGTTATTATATCAATTTGCCCTGTTAATTTCTACTTCACCTGTTTTATTTTTTTTTTAGAGAAATTGTTATTTTTGTTTATAGTTATATGCCTTTATACTCGTATTTTACTTACTTCAGGTGGTTATTTATTTTAATACCCTTTAATTTCCTCTGGATTATTTTCAAAATCAATGCACTTTTCTCGTTTAGTGTCCACAGTTTAATCCAATAAGTTAAAACGGTTAAAATGCAAGTATACTACCTGTATAATTTAAGTATACAGGTAGATCGCTTATGTAAATATATTAAGCTTTCATATATCCTTTATTCTTCTCATACCTATTTCCTTTTCTATATTCCTCATCAGAGGTCAAATCTTTCCTAACTTTAAATATGTTTCTTATTAGTGATGTTCAGACATTACTAATAAGTAATTTAAAGTTTGATTCTCTGTTCGTACCATTGAGCGTCCTCAGACGAACATTGTAATATGGAATAAGAGACTTAAAGAAATATAAAAAAATTGAGCCCTTTGATGTATTTTAAAGGGTTCACGTCAACCCTTAGAACATTTTACATTAGGTGCCAGAATTGACAGAGGTGGTCTGGAGACCGCTTATTCCAACGGCTTTATCTCTTTTGGACGAATGTCTGCGTAGATAATGTTGTAAAAGGAGCAGTTTGGGTTTTTTTCGTTCACTATTCTGATGCGATGCGTGCAAGCTTTGCAACTAAAGGTAATAATGACAAGGGCCAAACATTATTTTCAGAACTTTGAAAAGAGTGAGGAATGCTCATTTATGATACGTTAACGTCATCTAGCCTACCTTATATCCATATATGGCTCACTGTGTAATTATAAAATTTTATTCAAATAAAAACCGTCAACTTTATAATATACAAGTTTGATAACGTAACCAATTTAATGTCATTTTGTAAACTGTTTATTATTTTCTCCCTACCTATTTTATATTTTCCCATGAACTCAAGTAGGCTTGTTGTATCTATTCAAAATGAAAAAGACCTTAAGAAAATAATATTTCTTTAGTTTGCTTAATATATATTAATATATATTAATATTAATACAATACTGGTTGTATATTCTGTTCTAATCAATAAAAAAAGACAATCTGATAAAAGAAAAATAGGCTTGATACGCTCCGTAGCAAAATAACGCCCTCCGGTACCTCTCTGGCCTATTCTTTATTGGTTACCAGCTATAAGAGGTGGTGGCAAAAAGGTTGTTGCGTTCTGGATAATTGGATACAGAGCGATAACCTTGGGCTGACTCCAATTTGCGAAAGATTATCCTCAAACGCGTATGCGTTTGAATGAGTCTCGAATTCATTTTGGCTATAGCCCTCACAAAAACAGTATGAATTAATATTTACATGTCCAAATGTTATATATTATTATTTACATGACCAAGCGTAATATATTATTATTTGCCTGAAAAAATATTATATATTATTATTTACATGACCAAATGTTATATATTATTATTCGAATAAAAAATATTTTTTGTAGATCAAATTTGTGTTCTTAACTATGTGCGGGCCCATTTCAAGACCTTTAATTCAGTTGTGCCTATATTTACAAGAATACCGATTTAAATATTTTTTACATGAAAAAATGTTATACACTTTAGTAGATTAATTGCATGTGCTTAATTATGTGCGTGCCTATTTCAAGACCATAAGATTCTTATGACACTTATTTGTAAGGCTTCCTTGTTGATCCTATTCCACCTTGCAATGGGACACTACACCTCTAACGGTTGGATCCAACTACCTCTATTTTCATTGTTCATACATATTTATATATTAAAATATTAATATTTATATTGATACAAAGGAGAAACTTATAGGGTTATAATATTTAATTACACTCACCAATTCTCGTAAATTACCATATTACTTACGTTAAATAGACTGATAGTAGGAATTGAATGCAAACAGGATTGGTCCGAAACTGACAACTCTAAAAGTTATGAACGGATTTTTATATAATTTTAATGAAGTATTCCTAAGGTATTTGTCAACCTGACCTATGAAATTTATGAAAGTATACTGAATATTCTTCTAGTTATATGGGTCCAAATCCATGGTAACTCTTTCGTAACGCTTGATAATTTTGTAACTTACTATAAATGCTTCCTATATTTACTTTATTATTTAATATTTTTTTCTGTTATCATTTATATTATTTTTCACAAACTACAGTATCTTTTCTTTACAGGAGACAGGACTAAAATGACTAGAGATTCAAAAAATTCTCCAGACAGTTTCAGCAAATATGTGGATCAGTTACATTAAGAAATTCCCACAGGCAGTTGACTAAACAAGTGAATAAGCTTTATGAGTTGTACTTTGGATGTAACGTGGGTGACCAGAACAAACAGTGGCCATCTCACATATGTTGTGTCAGGGGTACAAATTCATTTTCTGCCTGGGTGAAAGTCAAAGGGCGTGGCCTCATGCTGGCGTACCTATGTTCTAAAGGGCGACACAAGACCATTCAACGAATTGCTACTTCTGCTTAACAGATATTAAAGGTGGGTAATCAATATATTTTCTATCCTGCTCTTTAATATATTTTCAAGAGATGTATCAATTAAAAAATTCAAAATACATACTATGTTGTACTTTCTCTATTTCTGCAAGTGATCACATGCAGTAATATCTATTTTAGTCTAAGTTTATTTTATAGCACTGCTGGTAGCAACAGAAAAGGCATGGAATCTATCATGTATCCAGATCTTCATTCTGCTATTTGTTATGTTCGTCATTGAAATGCTATTCTTGTCCCACAGCCGCCCTCTCAACTGCCCAAGCCATGACACGAGCATCTTAGATTATTCAGAATCTAAAGATACACTATATGTAGCTCAGCTTGAATCTGACAATAAACCACTTACTAAGCAACAAAGTGGACTCCTCGCCTCAGGTCTACAAAAATAAAACCTGTTGGATGAACATGCTCAAATTACAGAATTTAGGCAAGATTAGCAGATCGACAACAATTCTTCACCTTTGTAAATAACTTGAATAATTGTAATGATATCAGAGGCATATCCAATGCCAATGAGCATACCAATGAACCAGATTAGTAGAGATTATTCATCGATGTATCCTTTTTCAGCATAAAAACGGTTCTGTTGCACACTGGTAACACCAAACCCTTCAGTTCCAGTTGCTCACTCAGTCATTTTGACATAGACATGAGAACCTTGCTTTTATTCTAGACCGGATAAGTTACAAGCAGCATGAGTGGCTAATTTGCGCGGAATTAAAGAGGTAGCCTTACATAATGGGCTAAAATCTAGATACACCAAGTTTATGTGCTTCATTTGCAAGTGGGATAGTAGGGCCAGATCAAAACATTATGTATGCTCATAATAGTCACCTCGCTAAACGATAACGCCTTGATGCCATAATCTAATTCATGAGTCACTAGTTAAGACAGAAAAGCATTTTGCCTCCACTTATGTTCTTATGTTCTTATGTAAGCAATTTACCAGGGCATCGCAACATAACAAGCAATGTTTCCAGTACCACAAAGCGATCCTCCCTAAATTTGAGATGCCAAGATTAAAGAAAGCATATTCTTAGGCCCTTAAATGCGTCTACTTATTGATGAGGACTTCGCGGCGACATTGGATGAAACTGAGATAGCGGCCTAACATTCATTCCAAGATGTATGAAAAGGACCTCTGCGAAAGCACAAAAGGGGCCGAGCGAGAGCATATAGTGGAGAACCTAATCAAGTGCTACCAATTTCTCAGATGCAATATTTCACTGGTGATTTACTTTGTTGATTCTCATTTGTCCTTCTTCCCAGAGAATGCAGGAGATTTGAGCGATGAACATGGAGAGAGGCTTCATCAAAATATAGCGTGAATGTAAATCAGGAATAAGTAAAAATGGAGCCCTGCAATGCTGGCTGACTTCTGCTGAAACTTAAAGTGTGACAAACTTGAGACGTCTTACAAACGAAGAAGTAAATACATTATATAATTATAATAAACATGCTGATTCGTTATATATTTATGAATTAATCACAATGGACACATTTCATCTGAATTTCGGAGCGAAACTCATTTATGGTATCTCGGAAATCTCTATCAATTGCATAACATACGATCTTATCCCCACAACGAAGATCAATTAAAGTATAATTAATTTTGATTCCAATCACGAACCACTTATGTTTTATAGCTTGGGCACTAATTTGAAAAAATATTTTTATCTTCACCTCAATTAGTGCGTTTGATAAAATAGATTTTAAAGGTTACATATTTGCATATATTTATTTTTTATCGGAAAAAGGGCTGTTTTTTTCAATAAAAACTTCCTAAAGTTTTCTGATTTTGCTATATTCCTTGTTTATTTCTATTCAGTCAAATGTATATACCTGTTTATAAAGAGATCAAGCTCTTCTTGTTTAATCTTTATCACCATTTCTTGATTCTGGATGCATTTAAATCTTCACAGTTTCTTACGGAAGTATGAATTAATTCTTCTAAATATCCAATAAATTTATAGTTTCCCGAGATATATAATTTGATTTTTTATAGCTACTTTCCTTTATTAAAAAAGCACAAACAACGCACCTTTTATCTCACAAATAATTTCACTGAACATTATAAAGATAAGTGCAAAATAGAAGACATGATTTCTAGTGCATTATTTTTATTTCATTGCAATAAGCTATGTCTTTTTCCTTATAAATCAATAAAGAAGTGTCTTCTGTTTCAATTTTCTTTGAAGTTATTACTCGTCCAATATCATTGATATTCCGGTAATATTAAAATGAATTCTAATCGAAAAAAAAATTAATATGTAGCATCTTTCTACATGTCTTTCGAATCCTCCACGATCTATTCTTCTTAGAATTTTATGTTCCACAAGGTCGTCTCTGATGCATAGGAGATCCTGTCTTCTCAACATATGCTTCGAGAATGTAGAATGAAACTCATTTTTGCATAATTTCACCCCTACCCATTTGTCGGCGCCTTTAAGCATACCCTGAAGACACAATTCTTCTTTCAAGTCTTTCCTTATTCAGAAGTTGAGCGCTCTGTGAATGCCATTGGCGTTTAAAGGTGCTATATAAAAATTCTCTATTATTATTATTATTCCTCTATTTTTAGGTTGACTTGAGGACAAACTAATGTTGGGATGTCATGTTTCATCATATATATATTAGACTTCTTAATTATTATAATAAATTATTTTATATACTTTCAAATCTAAATTGATAAAATAATATAAATAAAAACCTTGAAAACTCCCCTTACTTCTCGTCTTCTGCATTAATACTTGTGCTCTTTTAATTGTATGGCAATTTGTTTATTGATCTTCACTATAAGCTTTGATTTGATTACATCTGACTTAATCGATGATGAGGTATCAAACCCAAGGCATCTTGTAGATAGCTTGGATTATGTTGCTCTTACAATCTCATTGAAGAGGGCAAAGGATTTGGCCTTAAATTTCTTGCAATTCTTCCCTGCACATGATGTTTGCCATGAGATACTTCTGTAGATGGTTGGGAAAAAGTCCTCATTTACTGTTGCCTCTCACAATTGAATCCATACAAGCTTGTTAGTAATTGTTTCATCGCAGTAAATCTCACAAATTACATTCCTAATGTTTTATCGGCACATCTTATTAATCAGGTACGTTTTTTTATGCATCAAGTTTAAGTTTTGCAGGAGGTAATAGATAGGGTACAAACAACAGGTGTGAGAATCTTCTGCTTTCGTTTACCTCCTTCTTGAACCTCTGCTGCAGAACTTGAATTTTGATTCTACCTATTTCACAGAACCTAGAATTTTGGTAGAGAGCCAGCATCTTCCTCAATCTATCTGATTAATTTTAAAAGGAAACCTTGTTTTTCTATATAGATTGGCAGCAACTGAATAAATTAGGCCGGTGATACCGCGAAGAATTTTAAATAATTTTCCAATAAATTTTCCGAATGAATTTTTCAGGAACTAGAGATTACATGGAAGTGTGTTAATGACACCAACAAAATTTGTCTGAAAATATGATATTTTTCAAATGTTTGCAAACGATATTTGTCAAGTGTATGTTTGTACAACCCGGTGCCCTTTGAGCAACAAGATGAATGAATTAAACCTCTTAGTTGCGTGAGCAAACTTTATATTTAGGTTTGTCGCTGACATGGTCGCCGCCGCAGTTTTTACAAAGGGGTGAGGTGGCTGTGCTGGTGGTGTAGTGGCAGCCCACCATACTACATCTTGAGCAGACCAGGTCTGTTTGGCAGTTTCGTGTCTCGTGTCTGGTTTTGTAACACCAAGGGTACGGTGTGATTTTATGTTCAGCTGTGCCTCGATGTTATGTGGATGTGTTAGTGTGCCGCAGACCGTGATGAATTGGTCTAGCAGTGTTTTTTTTGTCCTTGGGACAGTGCAATTACTACCCATTGATTTGTACGGTTGTAATAGAGTCTCTGATGACCTCCTCCCCATACTTCTCTCTGAGGTGTGTGCCTAGGTCATCGTTGGAGAAAGCCAGCCATAGGGGGTTGGTCTTGAGGACTCGTATTTGGTGTTTCTTGTGTACACCATCGGCTAGTTTTGTGTGAAGGTCTTGTGTGGTGAGTGTATCAGACGCAAGTTTATAGAACTTCACTGCATCCTCTTGTGAGCGGAAAACGAGTTTGTGGCATGTATGAGGGTTTATTAGGTTTGTGATAGGGGTGTCATGTGTAACGGCCAGGTTAAGAAGTTTCTATTCATTGTTGGTAGTGGGTGTTTTTTCTGTTATGTGTAGGAGTGTGAGTGTGGATGTATTTTTATGTACCATTAACGATCAGTTTTTAAAACTTACTTTGCTTTGTTTATAGGGGGTTCTCCGCCCCACCGATAACGCCCCCTTTAAAATAACTTGGATGTGATGATGACTAGTGAGTGAGTATGGACCTGGTTGGGCTCATCAGAGGGTGTGAAAACATTGCGGAATTAATGATAAGTGAAGCCCGAATCAACTGACTCCAGTCGGGGCGCCGCCCCCTTTAATGGGTCTTGGGTATTTCTCAGTTACATCCGACTTCTCACAGAGACGGTGGTATATCCCTCTGTGGTCTTGGACGGTGCCACAGGGTAGGATATTAATCCTCCTCGCATTAGTAACTGAGTACCAATCCAGGTTTGCTCCTTCCTTTAGGTTCTGCAGTGGGCTAAGCCTCATACCTCCTTTCCCTGAAGTTTGTAATCATGTTCTTTCTAAGTAGAACGGCAGAGTTGCGACGGAGCTCTATGTGTAGAGTCATATTCACGGAGCCAAGTCATGGCGGGGCAGGGATGGGGAGGGTTTTGCGCGTCATATCACTATGACGAGGCAGAGAAATAAAGGAATTTTTATTTAGCGGGGTGGGGGCTGGGGGCTCTCCTGGATGGCGTCTATTGGCCACAGGAGGTCTCTCTAATCAGACTAAGCACGTATCTATATTGGGTGCAGCGACGTCAAAAAAGTTATTTGCGCTAAGTTTTCACGTAACGCGTATTCAAACTTTCCCCAAACTTTACCTCTTTTATCAAGGAAAAAACTTTCTTAGAGCGTAATAAGTGACTGTTTTAGCAGCTTGGGATGTTGATGTGACGATTGATGCAAGTTTCGTTGGAGAATTACGCCACCTCAAGGAACTACCTGCCTTTCTTGTTGGTAGATCGTCCGAGAACCGTGGTTCCGTCTCAATTCATGTGGTGTCGTTAGTTTCTCTCGTGTGTGGCGATCGCCGAGAGAGGGTCATCCGTCTGGATGGCCCTCTGGTGTTCCTGTATCCTTGTCCGTAGCAGTTTCCCCGTTTATCCTATGTGCATTGTTGGGCATTCGTGACATTCAGCCCATACACGCCCCGGGCTTGGTCTCTTTTGCTTCGTTTGTCTTTCACTTTAGTTAGTTGTTGGCGTATTGTATCGATTGGTTTGTGCGCTACATCGATATTGTAGACAACTGTCTCGAATAACAAGGCAGATTTCTTCATTAATTTATTACAAAAGTCACAAGTAATGGAGATTAAATTTTAATTTATTTAATTTATTTAATTTTTCCTAATTGTAATTTTATCAAGACCAAAAAACCCTTCCATTTACTTTACCCTTAACACCTTTACAATTTTCTAACATGGCCAACTTGATGCTACTTTACCAGGCACAGCACGGCTGCTAATACAGGTGCCCTCCTCACACCACGATGACTCTTTTATAGCCTGCAAGGTACAGACAAGCGCCAGCCCCATCCTAGTTGCCACGCACTACAGACCATCACGCTTTCAGTTAAACATAAAAGTCTCACTCCGGGCAACATCAAACCACAACCTACGAGTACCTAAGTTCTTTGCGGGGGACCTCAACGCTTTCCAACCAAAACTCCTTTCTAATACCACCAATGATGCAGAAAGGTGTCTGGCCGGTGCCCCGCCGTGCTATCGCTGCGAGCACATCAGCACAACCTTCCACACATTCTTCGGTACTCGCGGAGGGACCACATCTCTTGAAGTGGAGTTCCGCAATGGCCACACTACACGCTTCTACACTCACATCTCACCGGGTCCTCATGTACTCTCTAACCACATACCGATATACCCTATCACATTGACATCTCTTTTACTCATACCCACACCACCTCTCGTCGACTTCAATAACACGAACTGGAAAGAGATTAAGAGACACATAACAGAATACACGCCACAAAACCTCGACCTGGACCACACCAATCCAGATCTGTTAGACGACCGCTGGTGCTCAATCTTGAACACTGTAACCGCAGCACGCAATCTAAACACACCACATAATACCTACACATGTATAAAACACCTCACATATTCCATACACACTCAGAGATTTATCACACAATACAAAAAGTACTACACCAGAGGCCCATGACAACGCAACATCACTCACCTACGTGGCCGAATCCTAAGTGCGTGCCACTAGACAGGAAACGACAGGGGAGAGGGTCGTCCGCATCGTGGACGACACTTGTTGCACTGATCCATCCTTCTTCTGGCAGCGCGTAAAAAGGATGCTATGCATCGATCCACCAAAAGCCATCACTCTCCAAGTAAATAACCAAATACTCACAGACACCAACGTAATCCTCGACGTATTTAGGTCCCACTGGGACACAGTACACACACAGGGACCACCCAAACCACACGAGTAAGAGCACTTCCAAGAAGTTTAGGAGTGGTGGCGGACCCACGCTCACGAGCTAATGCCCGCCCCTCTGATAATAGTACAGCTGCTCGACAACACATCTACACTGACCACTCCGATCACCGTCGAGGAAAAAAAAACATTACATTAAAACAAAACGCACACCCGGCCCCTCTTGCCTACTAGCCTCATTAATACACAACCTCCCGGAAGACATATTACTTACACTTTCACACTTATTCAACGCCTCACTAGCCTCAGGCCAGTTCCCCAAATTATTCCAAGTCTCTCACAACATACTTCTACCCAAAACAAACAAAGACCCCGAACACCCAAACAATTACAGGCCTATTGATCTATTAGAACACTTGGGCAACATACTTGAACGATGATCAACTGCCGCCTACGGGACTACCTGGAAGAGAGGGACTGGTTCTGCCCACACTAATATGGGTTTAGGAGGGGCCGGTCTGCTCAGGTGGCTGTGACCATCGTTCAAGACATAACACTAAAAATGTAAGGTACGACAAAAGACACTCTCCATAAACAAAAACGTGGAGAAGGCCTTTGGTAAGGTGTGGCACGAGAGATTCCGTTGAAAACTTGCCAATAATCAGGAGTTACCTCTCTGCACTAGAAGGCTCTTATCGCACTACCTCACTGAACGGAGATGGTACAAAAAAACAACAATACCCTATCACAACCTTCCATCCCTGGCTCAGGCGTTCCCTAAGGAAGCGTACTGGCACCCACACTTTACTTCATGTACACAAACAACACCCCACGCTCACTCGAAAACTGCCGTCATACCTTCACAGTGTCTTATGCCGATGACGAGACCATTCTCGTCAGCGGCCGCGGACAAGACGAGATCGCGCACCATGCACAAATAATACTAGGCGATAAGACAGAATACAAGGTTAAATATCCGAATGCCACGAATTCTCAGAAGACACACATAACTATCTTCGGAGTAAGAGATCACTACATGCCTAACCTACAAATTTTCTAACACACCCCAGATAGGAACCATCTGAACCCAAAGAAGCTCGACAACACACAACAGACAAAAATCCTTGGGGTAACCTTTGACAAGTCATTTAGGGTTCAACAAACACCAGCACATAATACAAGCAAGAGTCGCACGCACAAACAAAATGCTGCGCAGGTTCTACCCTGCGGGCACGAAACTACAGTTACACTTATATAAAACACTCATGCGACCTCTTCTCACGTACGACCGGCTCTCACTCGTAGATGTAAGTGTCACGTGGTAAAAGAAGCTCCATATATTCAGAACTCTGCTCTGAAGCGCGCTTTCCGCTCTCCCATTTACGCGAGAATCTCCACACTACACAACAACAACACATTAGTACCCCTCAACACATACGCTTACACTAGACTCACACAACAACTTGGGATACTCGCCAGAGACCCCATATACTCCGCACTACACGCAAGAATGTATGTTACGATGGCACTGCGATACGCCGCAGCCCATGACCACCCGCAACCCATACCGTTTTACGCATAAGTTGAGCGCATCATGAAAAACGCGTTTCCGACTATGCACGATCTCCTTTCTGACCACCCCCGAACCATCGTTTATTCACGAACACTTCGAGACTGGCTCAACTACCAACTACAGCATGCATCGGCATCTAGCCACCGACCTAACAACTCTTCCTATCCCCTTTCAAGTTATTCCCGTAGACTTTTCCTATACGACTGCCTGATCTTTTGTGTTACACAGTGATCTCTCCCTGTTCTTTCTCTATACATAGATTCAATTCAACCTAAGGCATTCCTAGTTTGGACTCCGCTCTGCTCACTTCTCTGAAGAAGGACCCTAGCTTGGGTTTGAAGTCTCAGAATAAAGACTTGAAGCTGAGTCGTGCATTTCCTTCCCCTCAACATGTTTCCTGAGCTACAAATCTTCCGCGATATATATATATATATATATATATATATATATATATATATATATATATATATATATATATATATATGTATGTATATATATATATAATATCATATCCTTGAAAATGGGTCCCTACCCGAAACGTCGGTACCAAGAAGTTATAATATAATAATAAACTTCTTAAATTTAGCATGCTTATTTATCCTAAAAATACGTATATATATATATATATATATATATATATATATAAGAGCTGGGGTTTGGGCTACTCTTAGTGAGCTTCAATTTAAGTTGGAGGGTGAACGAAAGGACAGACACGGGAGAAATTTGTTTGAGGTTGGAACGAAAATAATGTCCCATGTATATTAAAAATGAATAAGCTTATAACTATGGAAATAGTTAATCTTCAACATAACTACATTGCTTTCTAGAACCTAAATCCATCTCTTAACAAACTTATTAAAGTTGATTTCAACCTAAAACCATACAGATGGTTCTGTAATCCCAATCGACCTCCTCCAAGAGAGCTTTGGTAATTCGAACTGTGTGAGGAGGGGCATTATCGTGACTAAAGAGTGTCGTTTTGACCTAAAGTGGCTCTCACACGAGGAACTTAATTACATTACAGATAAGTCTTAATTTTTTATTGTTGTTTAACAGTTCTTAATTAACAATTCCTTCAATATCCCACCATACACTTAACATGGTTTCTTGTGTTGCGAATTTCTGCTTCCTTGAATCATTCACAAACAACAGAGTTTAACGTTGGGATAAAGAATCCATTTCTCATCACGAGTAACAAATCTGCCAAAAAATCGTGTCTGAAGGTATCAAGAAAGCATCATCTCACGACAAGCAACGTGCTGTTGCAGATTATCGGTACCAATATTTCACTAATTGAAACCTTTTCAATCCTTTTCAATTAGTGTAGGAGAGCCAAATGGGTTAAGCTGAATTGATCTGCAAGTTCGCTGGAAGTTTAAACACGATTACTATAACAAGAGCTTGCAACGCTTCAGGGTCAAGTTTTCTTGACGACCTTCTTTTGTTCACTTCAGAAACGGAAAAAAACAGTTCATTCAACGTATTTCTTTTACTGCATCATCCCAATATGTGGTCTGGATAACTTTTCCGTGATACTTGCATTGAATCCTAATGAAACTCATAAATAAAGTAAAATATATCTGATATGTTGTTTAGATGGGTGGATCACTGGAGACAGGAGGGAAGACCTAAGAAGATTATCAACAGTTTTTCTATAATCTGAAAGAAACGGAAATACATTTTTCATTGTACCAATCCTAACCGATATCAAGAGGCATTACTTTAATAAATACTATCTAAATCTTTATTCTAGAAGAATGAACATTACTTTCGCTCCAATCAGATAGAACGCTTGGATCTTTAGTTTAACCATCTTCTTGTAATAGATACAACTAAGGAATAAGCTAAGCATTTAAATTCTTAAAATAAAAAAAATAAATTTATGGAAATGCTTTCGAATTTATGTTGACATATTTAAATTGTAAAGTTTAGTTGGACCCACTATGAGGATCATGCAAGCAATAACATTATTACCCAATCAATTAACATCGGAAGAGTGTTGGGAAAGTGCGATAAGGGTAAGAAGAAAGATTGGATTAGAGGGTTGGTTAAAATATTATAGCAGAAGTAGAAGATAGGAAGAGAAATATGAATTTGGAGAAAAGAAAAGGTTTTTGATCTACATGCTATCTGGTCATTGCAGAGAGGATCGAGGATAGTTTTCAAGATTCGAAATGTTATATGTTAACTTCAGTTTTAAAACTGACAATAGAATGTAACCGAACAGGTTAGAAGTGTTTATTCGAATAACGATCACAGTCCTGTAGCTATTTCCCATATTAGAGCAAAATCTTGCCTTTAACGAGCGCACCATATTGTCAATATACATATCCCAGATTACATGTGAAGTATTTGAATTAAAATATGACGGATCACATCCTCTATTGCGAGCTTCTGTTCTTAAAATTAAACTGATGTACTATTTTGTGATCATGTATAAAAATTATCTTTAACTTTGTATGTAGAAGAAATTCTTTAGTAAATTCCTAATTTACTTTATAATTTTAGATTCTAGATAATAAACTCATCTTATGGGAAATTTATTTAATGCAAATAAATATTGAATCAGGGATGGTAAAAGGAATAAAATAAGACAAACATAAAATGAAATACTTTTAAATAAATCATAATGCAAACTAAAACCCTCCGTAAAGAATTACGGAGGGTTTTAGTTTGCATATAAAAAACGAAATAATAATATTTTTTCCTATCTCACAATTGAATGGTAGTAAAACTTTCAAATTCTTACACTCCAATTACATCTCATATATTTGAGTATGATCGTAGATTTGTGAAGAGCAAATGTCCGAGAAGACAATTCGGTGGGCTGGAAAATTAGAAGGAAATAAAGTTGTTATGAAAACAATGTTTAAGGTTAAACAATGACCTTACTTTAAGGAGATTGATCAGAGTATCTGGGCTGATCACAAAGTATTGACAGTCCAACTCGTGGCAGAAGTAAGGATTTCCGAGCAGAAATCGCCTTTTCACCATCTTCTTCAATTCTCAAGAACTAATATGTGTGAATATGGTGCGTCAACATTCTACTATCATAGCCAAGTACTACACTTACCAAGTCCTTCCTCAAGTTCTTGAATATCAGGCCAAGTCCTCACTAACTCACCGCCGATCGCGCCTTTTGCTGCACCACGACAATGCTGCACTCCACAAAGCGCGCCTGACTATGCAATCCGTGGAGCATCAGGGGATCACACTTCTTGCCCACCCACCCTGCTCACTTGACCTTGCTCCCTGTGATTTTCGTTGGTTTCCAAAGATCACGGAAGCGATGGCAGGGACGCAATTTTATCGTATCCAAGACCTGGCACGAATAGTCAATTCAGTGTTACGAGGTATATCATCTTCTGAGTACTACTTCATGAAGTGGCGAATGAGAATGGGACGCTGCATAGATGCCGAAGGGGAGTACTTTGAAGGAATGTAGTCTACTGTTTTGATTTTCCTCTGTTCTAACAAAATATACGATCTCACTATCATTACTTTCTGATCACTCCTCTTAAATTTAACACTCAACGAAGAAAAATCACTTTTATAAAAATTTGAAGCACTCCTCTCATCAATAGGGTTTGTGTACCACAAATAAGGGAAGCTTATGATAATCTGTCTCTAAAATCAGTAATTTCTGTTAATAAATATATCTAAGAAATCAAAAATAACTACTATCAGAAAACAATTTAAAAACATTAAGTTTAAACTAAGTATATTCTAATAAAAATAGCTTTTAATGGCAACCTTATTCAAAAGTACGGTTTCAAAATGTGAGACGGTATTTCATGTAGAGTTTGTGCAAATAAAAACAAAAAAATACCTAGAGACATGCCAACAAATGTGTGGCTTACCGTAATTTGAAGTAACAAATTTATTTCTAATCTAAACTTTTAATATTGACCTCCAAAGATGTAATTGAACTATCATTCTCCTGGTCAATCGTACATTTTCGATTTTTATGCCGAGGTTAAAATAATTTAAAATTTTGATAGAGTCATTCTTGCAAAGAAAAAGAAATAACATGCCGTCAACATATTTATCTGGTAGAAATATTGTGATAGAACGGGTTGAGGCCGCTTAATTTCAACCACTATCACATGTTTTTTAAAAACACGATGTTACCCACGTGCATCTTCGCTTTGAAGCCGGGCGCATTATCGCCGCCACCTGAGTGAATGTTTAAACAAGGAGATTTATCTTCCCCCGTTCGCCCCATGCGACGACCTTGCCAGATTGAGTTAGGCTTATGGGCAGTTAAGGTATTGTTCTCAGGCATGGCTGTGCATTTTCTCGAAGCCCCCACTCCATTGTCCCCTACGCCAAGGGGATGTCCCGACTATTTATTTGGAAACTTTACCACTTAGATGAGATTCGAGATCCAGATTTTCTTAGTGAAACATCACTACGATCCACTCTCACCTTGTGCGCCAAGGGTCCTCGAACACGAGATCCACCATCACTAGTCCAGAAGAAGGACAATATCCCTTGAGTGCCAAGGTTCGAGCCTTCGTGACGCCAAGTCCACAAGGCTTCCCCTGTTGTTCAGAAAGAGAACAACGTTAGAAAAGCCATTGTTCTTTCGAGCCCGTAGACAAGAAACGGTTCTCACCCCCCCCAATTGTTGCTCAGAAGAGAACAACGTAGAAGAGCCATTGTTCTTTCAGCCCGTTCGCCAAGAAACGGTTCTCACCCTTCCCCCTTGTTGTTCAGAAGAGAACAACATTAGAACAGCCATTGTTCTCGAGCCCGTAGACAAGAAACGGTTCTCACCCCCCCTGTTGTTCAGAAGAGAACAACGTAGAAGAGCCATTGTTCTTCAAGCCCGTTCGTCAAAAACGGTTCTTATTCCCAAGACGCCACGTGAGGATCATTTAATTCCCCCCCTTCGGCTGGAACTCGCCAGCGGACCGAAAATTCCTTCACGTCGCCGTCCTCTGCACAACAAGTGTAATTACGTCAGCTAAACGTTACCTTTGAGTATTTAACCCTTTTTTCAACCCTATCCTGTGCTTTAAATGGTTTAGCGAACCATCCCATCCCTTTAATTTATATTTGTTTTACCTTTTTAAATCTCTCTTAATCCTCGGATTATCTAGATTTCCCACAACCCTTTCCAATTCTCTGTTTATGTCAATATTTTCCGTTTTGTGTGTTGTTGATAGTTTTTATTAATAAAACTCTATTTTATCAATGATAGCCATATTATTATTCTTGAGCTCAGTTCCACTTCTTAAGCATATCTAAGATAAATAATATCAGTCAACCCAGACAACCACACACTCTAAAGATAATTAAATAAGTTCCCTCAACGAATAGTCATATATGGTATATCGTCGAGAGTCCATTCTACGACAAAATATAGCAAAATCATTATCAGTAAACATCAAGCAATTTTTTCTCAAAACTTTCTCTCTATCTCTATTTCTTTTATTCATTATCAGATTAAATGGTTTTCCTAGATCTCATTTACCGGAAAAATATTTTCCTTAACAATATCATCTCTTCTGCAAAGGTGCTTTTAATTGCTAACCAATGACTTCTCAAAGAAATTTACACTTATCATAGTCCGGAGTGAGACTCGGTTGTTTCTAATGATAATAAAAATTTAAAAAAACACCAAAAGTCGCGTGATCTCACTTATGCTGAGTTATGACCTTGAGAACTAAAAAGCTTTTAAATAATTCCTGGACTAATCATGGGAGGACTTTGGCAATTATATCTTTCGAAAGAAAATTTAAAACAACATAAAGGTTTCAAATTTCGTTAGATCGGCAAAATAGTTATGATGTTATTCCTAAAGAATTCCCAGGCTAACCTTGAGAGGACCTTGGCAGTCATATCATTGGAAAGAGAATGTATAAAAACATAAGGGTTTCAAATGTTAGAATCGGCCTAATAGTTTGGATGTTATTGCCAAAACAAAAAAAGCAAAACGGCGACCGACCGACATAGTGTGATGTAGAGTCACCACGAATAAAAACTAAACGATGTAACATGACCTGATAGATTAGCGTCAAAAGAAAAGGGGAAAAATACCTAAGTATGCAATTTAGGGTTAATACTCGTCTAATTTCTATGAGAATTAAAATAAAATATTCCGTGAACTTTGATTATGTCAATGTACAAAATTCATTCAAATCAACACCGTGTAAAATAACTTAGTTGAAAAAAATGCGTAATTAAAGAAAGGATGCGTCCAAAAGAAACAACGATAATTTATAACTTTTAATTTACACGTAAAATTTATCGAATTATCTATGGCAAAATTGTTCAAAATGGATTGTTGGATACTATTCTCCTTTGAAGCTAGCTTCAATGCCTAGATAATTTCAGGTCGCTTTCTGTCTTCTTCCAATAGGGTACACGCGTGGTACGCAGCCCCATTTGATGGGACACTCCCTAGCACCTTACTGCAACGACTACCTAGTCACCGAGACTGTTCGGCTAATTCTTGTTAAATGTCTAAGTCTGAGGGATATCACACACATTACCTGTCTCAGTATCGGGACTAGCGCGGTCGCTATCGCTTGTCCCTTGTGCTCGAATGGGCTAGTGTACATTAACGTGTGAACTCAGGGACTATCTGGAGGAGGATGGCCAATTGACTATTTGCATTTGGACTCATGTTCCGGTGTCTTTTTCTTCTTGACCTTGATTATTTGTTTTGTGTTTGATTTTTTGATAGTGAGGTTTTATTTTGTCTTGCCTTTTCGTGTTTATCTTTAATGTATCCCATTAATAGGCTAAAATAGATGACAGCGGCTTATGCATTTAGCGGCAGTTGACAGATTGGCGCCTTATAAAATGATGAGTAGTACTAATGGTATGAGTCAGTTTCCAAAAAGAAGACCAGTTAAGGTGGACAAATATTTCCGAAAGCAGGTTGTTCAGTGGTCATAGTGATATTATAACACATTCTGACAATATGAATCACTGTAACTTGTCAAAAAGTGTGACTTCACGAATACTAGATCTCCATAAATATATGAGTGTTCTGCAAGTTGACGAAGAAAAGGAATCTTTCTCTACAAAAGTCTATACAAATCGTTGCATCTATGTCTATTGTTGTATGGTTTTGGAGGCATCAAATACCTATCATTTTCCCCATAACTTTGTTTATCCAGTTTTCCATTAAATGAAACTTGGACACTATCGGATATAAATTGGAAATTATATTTTTTGTACTATTCATCAAAGTTAACTGATTATTTTCAAGAAAATTATTTTGGGTTGAATCATCGATAGTTTTGGGTGGCACAGTTTGCAGGAAAGTATAGCAGTTTTTGTTTTGTTTATCCCTTGTTTCTGTAAAGTGAAGGAGCTAAATAGAGTACAACTAAGTTAAAGGTATTTATGTATATAGTGTACAAACGCGAGATAGAGAAAGTTCGTATTTTTCTATGCAATAATTGTTGCAAGGAAGAGTGATGATCATAACTAATATAGAAACATCTAATACATTGAAATCGAGTGTTTGCGTCCGTTTATCGGTTATGAATTTTTATGCAATTTATATTTTATAGATCAATGATTAATTGAATCACTTGTCTTTTACGCCTTCCAAATACATTTTCTTAAAAAATGAATGTATGTACAATGTAAGAGTGGACTTTGATGTAAGTAAGAATTTATGACAAGCATTCATAATGTTGAATTTAACCCTTAACTCTACAACCGCCTTACCATGTTTCATTCTTTTATTTGCGTGTAATCCTTTTGCCTGTGTCCTTATACATTTGTATGATCTTCTCTTTTTCTCAATATGTATCTAAATCGATATTTTCTATGCAGAGCTTCCATCCACTTTCTGGACTGGTGACAAAAATCATCCTAATCTCCTCATTGTTCTTCTAATTAATATAAAGCTAAATATATATAAATAGACATTGCAGAAAATATCGACCAATTAGTAATGGAGAAGGACATAAATTTGCCTCCATGAGTCATTTTGTTACCTATCTTGGAACATCCCCTATAAATTTATATAAGAATTAAAGTAATTCGAAAGCACCTTGCCTATTGGACGAATACATATAAACTTTGAAGAAGAAGCTATATAATCATAATCACGCATAAACTTCAGATTCAAAAACTATTATTTTATAAAGATTCAATATACTTATTGATTCCCCTAAGAAATTTTTAAAATCTTCTGACAAAGGGCGAATTTGGTTTCAGGCATATCCATTATAACATTTGGTTTCATTCGCTCCTTATTAAGATTGATGGTAACAACAACTAACTACTCTTGAATTCTCGAATATACGTAATCATACACGAAATATTAGTCAAGCTCTGTCACTAGATAAATTTTCTAGCATCTCCATGGCCAACATAGAACGACTCCTTAAATATGCGACATAAAGTCAATTTATATTAAGAAAACCAAGAAATGGCTTAACAAAAGAAAATTCCCATTTCTACAACCCGCAAATATAGAACGGAACAATATAAGGTGATTTGAGCATTTTCTTCTCTTTTCATTCTATGGCGTAATATACTTTGGTTTTAGCATTTGGTTTGTTTGAATTGTTTCTTGTACCATTTGAAATTTTTGAATACTACTTGATTTTTGAACCAGAATTTCTTTCACCATCACCGGCACTAGTATACTCATTTTTTGAGGTTGTTTCCAGATAAGGAATAAAATATCTATGAAGACAAATAAATGTCCTTTTACATCAAATATCGGATATTTGTTAAATAAATACAATTGATCTTTCCTTGGTTAATGAATTTAGCATTGTTAGTTTTCATGTATTTATTCACCATGGAATAAGATATTAAAGACTACTTTGAGATTTTTTAAATTGAGTAAGAATTATATTAAATGATGCATGTCGGAGCATTCAGGCCAAACTAGCAAAATTGCGGAGAAATCATTTCAACAAAAGTTACTATTGTACAGAAAACACTCGGTCCATATACTTGTTAATAAAGTATAACAAATCGGGAGTAACTACAATATGTATCCTTATTATTGTAATTAGTTAACATGAGGTAATAGAGACAACATTCTTAAGTTTCTGTTAAAGTCAATTATCCAAAAAATGATACGGAAAGAAATTCGTCCGTAAAATTACCAAATTGAGGCCAAAATTAAAAGTATAGAGCAACTAAAATGTGAAATGAGATGTAATATTCGTAGTGACTTTTGATTAACATCACATTCCAAGCGAGATCAATATCTAGCAAAATTTAACGCAAGTTGTAATTAATTTGCATATTGAGAAAATGTGTTATCAAACGTCTTTTTGATTGTAAAACGTTTTGGAGACGGAAGAGAAGACATAATATAATGAAAGGGGAGACTATTTTTTATCACTCGCTGGCCTGAAAATAAGGATTTAATAAAAACTTATTTCCAACCTAATCGTGAATCAGTGGCAGAATGCCATTAGAAGAACCAGACTTTATCAGAACTTATTGTCCAAGATCTTTGGGAATAAAATCCCAAAGGATCTTTGAAAAAGAAAATTCAATGCTTGGTTTGTTCCCGTTTTTTTGCACAGGCTCAATGGAAGGTTATTTGGGCTACTATACTAATCTAAACTAATCTAATTCTAAACATTATTCACATTGTAAATCCTTATTGGAAATGAAACCTATTGCCTAAAATTAGGATTAACTTCCGAAAAGACGTGTGAAATGTTACTAATACACGTCATACATGGAAAACAAGTAAGACTGATAAAATTTTATAGAACTCGGGTTAAACATATGGAAGTTGTTCTGTTAGGTCAAATTTTAATCAAGATTTTATATTAATTTTTACATACGTTTACAAATTAGCAGTAAAGGAGACAGTCTTCTGTTACAGGAAACGCGAAGATGGTTTCCCTTCCACGGCGATGCAGCTCCGCATACAGCTTCTAACGTAATTGATTTTCTCCACTGCCTAATCGCGGTGACTTTAAGGTTAAACGGAATTTCGATATTCTTGAAATAGATCGACAATCACCGAAATACTTTGGGGCATTTCTCTACATTCAGAAGAGAGAAAAAATGGATATTAAGTTAAGAAAAATTATTTTCAAGGAACAAATTAAAATAATTATATATCTACTTTTTTATTTAATTTATTTTCTTTAGACTCTTAACATTCTAAACAAATATTTTATTAAACAATGAGGGAGTATTCAAGAAAAAGCATGAATAATAGGCATGTATAGAAATAATTCTAGCAAAAGTCACATCGAAAATTTACATGTTCCTAAGTTCTATAGTAACCGTCAAAAAGGTCTTTCTGAAAAAGATATACATAGTTCATTAAATAATAAACAAACAGATTCTAATACAGCAGTAAAATTACAAGGTTATCTAGTTTATGAAAAAGAATTTCAGAGTGCAAAGAGAGAAACTTTTCCTAGGCAAAATGGAAGAAACTTATTGTAATGCTATTTTGTATGTCAGTACCGGGTTATATCAATTCAACTCAATCATTTTATTATCACTTTTTCACTTTCATTTTTTTTATCACTATAAATTTGTTTTCTACGGAGTTCTGCTTTACTATGTTTTAACTCTGCAGTACCTACTGTTTTTTATTCCTCTCTCATCTAATATAACTAATGATTATTTATTGATACTATTTAAGGACTCGTTTCTCTTCCTTCTGGATCTTTTGATCTTTCCCATATGCAACTGACAGATCATTTCATCCGGCAGACTTTCAAGTTGACATATTGACAAAGCAATTACATTAATGGAACATTTAAATAGAGACAGAAAAACAAATGAAAGGATAAAAAGATCAAACAGACCAGGTAACCATGTCTAAAAAAGAAATCAGAAGGACATACAAGGAAATAGACTTAGGCAGAGAGAAGCAAGGGATCGAATTACATTTAAACTTCACTTTCTGTCAACCTGTCTTTCCCCTTCCTCACTTCTGTCAGTTTATTTGGTAATCTGCATTTGTTGCACCCTCTAATTTCACGGAAGAGGGACTACAATACTTCACCTCGTTATCCCGCCGTTTTTTTCACATGTCTATCATTAAAAGTTCCTGTCAGTCACAAGAGATCAACTACAATTTCTGAAGTTAATATTTTGCTTATTGTGTTTTCTTGTTAACATTATACAGGTTATTCCATTTTCTCCATTTGTTACTAGGTTCACTTAACTAAACGATGAGATTTTATTTCGTTTTGCTCTCATGTTCAACTAACCGTTCATTTTCCTCCTTTCCTATTTTGGTTTATCTCTGTATCCCTTATATTTTAATTTTTTATTACAATTGATGAAGGTGAGTAGTTGTGTGTTGAAGACAAAAAAGGGTGTTGCGGATAAATAGCCGAAAATAGACAAGTGGTGAAAAGAGACAGAAGTGTGGAAGGGTGCAAAGGGATGCTAGGTGCCTGGTGGTCAGGCCTATCGCTTTTATTATTTTCTTGTGTAGTTTTTGTTGTTGTTTATTATAGTTTACATTTTTTCACGGGGTTCAAACCATTTGTCTTCAGAATTTTAATGTTCTTTGGTTTGTAATGTGCATTGCTGTTGTTTATGTAATAAATTACTGTAATTTTGTGGTTACTTTAGGTTGTTTTTGTTTTTTTCGTGAGTCATTTTTTTTTCTTTTCTTCTCTCTTCTCGTCTCATTTGGTTGATGAGTCTTGATCGATCGTAGTTTATCAAAGCTCGGTGAGTGTTCGTAATTCGAAGTTATATTGAGTCTTGATTGGTTTTGTGGCATCCAGTATTAATATTAAGCTTCCTTCATGCTTATAAATCTGGTTCGACATACGGCTTTTCTGTTCTGGTTAATCATCTGAGTGATTTCCTCATTCAGTTCTCGATTAACCAGTTCCTGCAGATTTCGTGTCCGTTCAGCTATGACTTGGTCAATGGGATTCATTACCACTTCCATGTGCAGCTCTTCTTGTCTCCTTTTTCCAGCCTACCCCCGTAATTAGGTACACGCATTTATTATGCACAGTTTGTATCTTTGACACACAAGAGAGAGCGGAGGCTGGATTAAGCAACGTAGATCGTGAAAGTGCGTTGTAGATATTTTTCTTTTTGCTTTCTCGGAGGTTTCTGAACATGAATAGAGTTCGGACTGCACCTGAAGCTTTGGAAATTCTTTCTGTGACGTGCTTCCTGTAACAGTTGAAGTGATTTTAATTCCAAGTACATTTCACTCTGTGTTATAGGGATAGCGCCTATCCCGCACTCTAACATCAGAAAGTAGTCTCTAATTTTCCATTTGGCCTCGTAGATGTTTAGATTTACAGTTTCTACTGCTGTCATTCGAGCTTGCATAAGCAAATTGAATTTTGAGGCAACTGGGGTTTACAGATGCTGAGACTTCCGCAGTGTATATCGAGTAGAGAGTAGGGGACAGACACTCCTCTTGCGGAGGCCCGCAGTGAGCGGAAACCTCGGTCCGTCCGTGCAGCCCATACTGACACACGCCGCCCTCTCCATGACATAGTCTCTAAGTTTGCACTTAGGCCCAGCTGTAAGATCTTGAACTGCATTCCCCGTTCCCACACCATATCAAACGCCTTTTACAGATCCCGTAATCAATATCCACGGAACTCCTTTCACGTTGTTCTTGGGCTAGCTTTTCCCTAATTACACTTATCGCCATCTCCGTACTTCACCTTCTTCTAAACCCGAATTGATTTGGGCTATAGATGGAGTTCTTCTCCAGATGAGACATCAGCCTTCTGTTGAGGATCTTCTCAAGAGCTTTTCACCAAAATCTAGGAGAGAATTTGGCCGGCAGCTCTCTCTCAACGTCAAGTCCTTCCCGTACGTGGGCATAAAAATCATTTTCTCCGTATTATATGCATCTGGGAAGTATCGTGTGTTTAGAGACGTGTTAAAAATTCTTCTCACTCCTTCGATGACGTTTGCTGGTACCTTTTCGAAGTGTAGCTTATTCAGCCCCAATTGTACCGTGGTTTTCTGACGGAATGAGCGGAGCGCGCCAAGTAGTTCATCTTCGGTGATCTCTGCGTCTCCGTCGCGCTGTCTATCTAGCTGGTGGTGAGGGTGCGTTCTTTGTATTTGCATGTGAAGCTCGTCTATGATGTTGCTTTCAAACTTTATGTCATAATCTTCGTTCTGTTCTTCGGTTATCCTGAAGATTCTTTCCCAATAACGTCGGAATATTTCTTTCTGTTCCGATTGTTCCGTCTTCATCCTTTGAGACGTCGGATTTTACTCTAGAAGTCATTGGCTCAAGGCTCTCGATTGCATCGTCCCAACACCTCCACTGCTCGTCAAGGATCAACTGGTTGAGCTCTTTGATCTCTTTACTACGTTGTAGTGAGAGGATTGATGCATTTATGATGTTAATTTAATACAATAATTTAAATTCACGTTACAAATCCTTCATGTATTCAATCCATCTATAGGTTGAGATGGACTTATACCGGGACTTAGGGATAAAAGCACTACCCGCGTTGATTAGGTGGTTATTAAGGTCGTCGAGTGCCTCGTCGATCTCCACGAGAATTGCCTAATCTAAGTTGGCCGGATGGTATGCCTCAAGGAGGCGCGCGTACCGTTCTGAGTTTGTTGTTCTGTAGTGCTTCCTGGAAGATTCCTATTGACGGTAAGAAGGATCCCTATGCGATCAATACATGGTACCTGGACTGGTCCCATGTAGTAATTAAATGGTAGCTGTCGGGTAGCCAGACATATGTCTGGTTTTGTGGCAACACCTTCTTTGGCATAGGTGGGGAACAAGGGACATATACGCTCGACCATTTTCCTTTCCAGCTGAATTCTAGGGATCTTGCGTTCCCAGTGTAAGTTCTGTAAACGGATTCCTGATATCTGGCGTTCAGGTCTCACATTAATATAGTGGGAGTTCTTCTGACAAATAGGCCATCGTGAGAAGGAATGGGCAAATATTCTCTTCTTGGCGGCTGGTATCCAGTGGCAACCACCAGATTCCCAATGTCATCTTGTCAACTTCGACCTCAATCGCGACATAGGATTCTTGTAGTTTTCTGATGGGCTTGTATTTGATCCTTTTTTTAATCGCATTAGCTGCTCCATCGAAGCGCTCCTGCGTATGATTTGTCATCAACACACTGTATTCTAGATCCTCATCTCTGAAATTCTTGTATAGATTCCGTGCTTAAAAATTAAGATGATATCTGCATCAATTTCTCTAAACACGTTCCCGTAGAGTTATTTTTTTCAACCCGCCGTTGGTTTTCATTTCTATTACTGTTTGTGTGTTCAAGTGCATGGTGAAGTGTTATTATCGGTGTTTTATATTATTCCCTTTCTTATTCTTGGCCTATGATACGCTCTAAGTGTACCCAGGCTTTTCTTTCTGTGGTGGAGGACTTGGGGTTTTCGATCAGCTCTTCGTAGCCCGTGTACGAGTGCATGGGCCCTCATTATTCCCTGAAGAGGTTGGTATCAACTCCGTCTTCTTCCTCCTCGGAGTTTTGCAATGAGGATGCTTCGACTATTGCTTCGAGCTCAAACTTCACTTGGTTGTTGCCTATGACCACTGTTTCCCTGAATATCCTTGAACATTCCGGGTTTGCCTGCATTTTCACTTACGGCAGATTATTCTCCTTCAGTAATGCTTTGAAGACTTCTTTGTAGCAGCAAGGTTTGATTGCGTTAGCTACATTTGCGTGTGTAATGCAGATGAGAATCTTGGTGCTTAAGTCGATCGTGAGATTGAGTTCAGTCGGTGATGGCCTCGTTGGTTCTGACTTTTTGGCGGCGTTGGCGTAAGTTATTTCTTTTGCCTTTTTCTGTTCCTCTTCTTTGCTTTTTATTAATTCTTTACGCAGGGGGCAATTCAGGGTCATAGTCCTATGCTCCCCCTTGCAATTTAGGCATCTCTTCCTCTGGGCTTTCACATTTGTCTTGCATGCGACCTTCATTGGCGCACTTACTGCACCATAGTTTCTCCTTTCCGTGACAATTCACTGTTGTATGGGTTTCTAGTTTGTAGCAAACAAAACACATTGAATTTTTCTTGTTTTATGTTGTTGCCGGGTATTTTTATATTGAATACCAGGATTCCGTTCGTGCTTGCTTTTCTCGGCATGTCCGTCGTGGTCGAAAACGTGATCTTGAAAACATGTGTATATTCGTGGAACTTGAATATTTCACGAATTTCAGCCAATTTATTGCTCCTCTGAAATTCCTCTTTCAGTTTCTCGGGTGAGTTTTCGCCAACCAGAATTCCACTTTGCGGCAGATAATGCTACGATTCGCTGCCACTTGTGGGGGAGGGTGGGGCTAGAGTCCAGTCCGACCTTCTTTAGTACCTCGGCTCTCCCTTCTCATAGGGAGCAGGTCGACGTCCTTAATTTCGGCACAAAGCACTATGAAGCCCGAGGAGACATCGATAAATTTCACGTGGTCAACATTCAGGTTGATGAAGAGAGTTTCGCACAACTAACCTGTTCTTGCTCCTTCGATGGTCCTGAGGGAACACTCTTAGTGAGGATTTCCATTTATTCATTGTGTCCTTATCCTCTTCTTTCTTGGTTACTTCTTCTCTCGTCTGAAGAAAAGCGTTATTATGGTGTTTTAAGGGAGAGGTGCAAAATGAAGTGGTGAGATGAAAAAGAAGGTACTGGTTTAGGTATGTGAGGTCGCAAACCTGATTTAAGCGTTCCCATCCATTTTCCAGTTGGTCGCCCGCTCAAAAGCTGACGGGATGATGAGTGATGATGGAGGATGAGATGGACCTTGAGTGGGAACCTCAAAATGAATTATTCATGTTGGATTTGATGGCAATAGCGGTCGAATCAACGGCTGCTAAAGTTTTGCCATCCCCATCCAGGTACTTACGCCAAAACCGCTTCTTACTAAATAAAGACGAGTGTTACTTCCCTTTATGATGCTGGCCGGGTCCCCCGGGCGATGAGAATCTCGTCTTCGTCCGGGACTTGCCGTTAAGTCTCAACTTCGAAAAAATCTCTCACTTATGCTTCCGCTGTGGGCTAGTCCTCGAACCAGTTTTCACATAAGCTCTTAATTATGTCAGTCCAAGTGGCCGACATAGTTAAGTTGAAATTAATGAATAGCCGACATCCGAGGCAGGTTTTCACGCAGGACGATGGACGAGAGCAGTAAGGTGCTTAGGCCCTCATTGAATTATGAATCCTCGATCAAGTGAATGTTATTATCTCTTTCTGAAAGGTGAAGCAAAATTCCCTAAAAGACTTCCAGAATAGGCTCCTTTCTATGTGGGTGGTGCTCAAAGTCCGTTCCCAAGCAATTAAAAAAATGCTTTATGCGTATGATCCTCAGCGGTGCATAGTCATCGAATACTCGGCCGTCTTTAATTTCTTTTGTTCGTTGAAGAAGCAGTTTGTTCCATTTGTCCACAGTTATCAGACCCTATATCTTGTGTACTTACTTATTATTAGCTCTGGTGCAGGTGGTAAGTACCTCACTTCTTCAGTTGATTGACGAAAGGGGCGCTGGTTATTCGGAAATGTTAAGAAATGGCCTGTATGTTAATAATTTACTTTGTTCCTTCCCTAGACCTAAAGACATTATTCAATTTTATAAGGCCTCAAAGGAAATTCTAATACTGGTATTCTAATCCACATGACATTAATAATGTTTTTTGAGGCCAAATGAATTGGTCTGTGGTGGAATGCTCGGATTAATAAGCTCTATTACTACAATCCAAACATACAATTTGCGGCCCAAACCAAAATGCAGGTGTTAAGGTGTATAGCATCTATATATGATCCATTGAGATATCTACTCCCAGTAATGATATTTATCTGCGCCGCAACTCGTGCTATCCATCTTGAGCTAGGAGCAGATGGGGGTCTTAAAATCTTTATTTGATACTTAACTGAGGATTCGAGATAAGTGATTCCACATTTCTCCTTTATACCTTTAATGAATTTAAAGTAAGAATCTGCCCCCAGTAAGGATATTTCTATCGTAATAGAGGCTGATTCTTACTTTAAATTCATTAAAGTTATAAAGGAGGAATGTGGAATCACTTATCTGGAATTCACAGTAGGTATCATGCCCTTGGGGATCTTACCTTCTAAAAAACTATTTCAATTAATCTACAAACTAATGGCGTACTCATGCTTAAGGCAACTGTAGATGAATTGAATGAGTTGGGAGGCGTAAATGCTAATTCCCATAGTGACGGTTCCGGGGATCAAAGCGTCTATGCCGACTTTAAATTAACGGCCGAGTTCCGTCATGGAAGGTTTCCGGTGGGCCTACCATGGCATAAAGGGCATGCTAACCTAGGCGACACTTATGCAATTGCCAAAACTAGGTTGTGTAACATGACAAACCGATTAAGACAAAATGACCCTTCACTACTAAACTATTATGATTAAATATTTAAAGGAAAATTAAACAAAGGTTACATAGAGGAAGTAACTCCAAGAAGCCCCCATATAGAGGACCTAAGGTGCATTATTTAGCACACCATGGAGTAATTAAGGATTCCTTTATTATTTTAAAGCCACTGTATTTCCTTCACAACACACTCCAATGGTCGTTTTCTACCATAATTCCCTCTTTACCAGTTCTCTGCATTTTCTATGCTCGAAATATTTTCTTGATTCGTAGTAATTTTGTTTTCTCTTTAGTACAAGAATTCTTCGAGGCTTTTAATATATCTCACTACGAACTCCATACAATGCATACATTAAGGGCGAAAAACTTTGTTAAAAGATTTCGAATTGTCCACTAAGAGTGAATCCAAGGTTTCATCCCTAAAAAACCGGCGGTGGTCCACACATTTTGAGAAGTAAACAGGTTGTTCTGAGGCCACCTTCATATATGTATATAAATCCAATCCAAGGAAATACCGTAGATCTTTGATAATTCGACAGAGAATCTTTGGGTGCTTCTTTAAAATAGCGGGGGGAGAGATAGAAGCATGATAGATAGCTAGCTCTCAGCGAAAAGTACTAACGACGTAGGTCGGACATCACGACTATATACATGATGAGAAACCCATGACGCAGATAGTCGCTAGGTTTAAATCCGATGCAAAACCTGTAGGAGAATCTTAAAATGACCGATTATGAATTGGAAAACCTAAGTTATCACAAATCTCGAAGAGCCATCGTTTATATGCTATCAAATTGCTAGCGAGCTAGAACGAGTCACAGAAGTCATTCTCCTATATCTTTTTTGTGAGAGAGCTCGTAACTTTTAGAAATATTCTCTAAACTTTCCTGCAAGACACTTCCTTATAGTGCAAATGCTGCAGTTAAAAAGTCTGAAGCAATGGAAAAGGATAGGACACGACTATATGTACATCATATGGTATAAAAACAAATTTTTATTTAAATACACACCTGCACACAATGCAAAAAACGTTTTAATGACACATGCTAGAAAAATAGAACTTCAATTTTATTTAACGGAACTTTTTCTATTAGACACGTAAACCTCTCGAAAGATAAGAAAACCGAGTGAAAGAGAACTTTTGCACAACTCGGTAATCTTCAAATGACTAAATATTACCTTTAGTGTCAAAATTCACTGCAATAATAGTATTCGTTTTATCCAAATTTGGAGAATATTATATTTGTGCTCTAAATACTTTTCCAATTTCCAGGTAACAGTGTTAAAAGATGTCCAAAATTCAGTTTGTTTCTATTTTCATATGTGCTGTTATTTTTACTCGAGAAGTTGAGCAAGTTTGTATCTTTCATCCAAACTTGGCAACAATTGCAACGAAGCTGTGGCTTAGTGAAAAACAACCTTCTGCTTGTGACCTCTTCTTTAAGATTCAGTTCTTACTTAAATACTGAATGTAGCAAGTATGACGAAAATGACTCAAATAAGAAGTCCATTTGCGGTAATGACGATTATACTTTTAAAAATTTAAATTCTATATTTAAATAAATCTATCCTTTTGCAATGCCTGGATAATTGCTGTGTAATTAAATATGAATTTGAATTCAAGTTTTATTGCACTACTAATATTTTATGTGATTTATTTCCTAGGATTAAGTGAAATGGTTTATTAGGATATAATTAAATTAATAGGTAACCTCAGCTAGTATTTTGAGGTAAAAGCTTCCTCATAAAAATGCTAAAATAAGGGTACGCTAGCTAAAGCGAGATTCTGTTTACATTTGTGTCTTGAAAATGGGTAGGCGGCATTCGGAGAAAGAAATTTTCGTGTTCTTTCACATTGTATAAATTGTAAAACTGATATTTCTATTAATAAATCTAAAATTCTTAAAACTAGCTATAACTTACAATTCATACCAATCTACATATGTTTGTTTATTAAAAGTCTTTTACCTTCTTTCATTTCTTACAGCTTGTAAAATTAATTACTTCGATTTTAAGTATAATTTTTGGCAAAGAAACCAACCAACTTTCTTCCAGCATTTCTTCATGCATCTAGACAGATTTCTGTCCTCTTTAATGCCAAACAGTTTTCTAACTTTATTTTTAGGCCCTTTAATTTAATTAAACTTACAGTGTCTTTGTCTCCTTACGACTATAATAATTATAAATCAAATGCTACATAGCTTCTTCTACATTTTAATAAGTTGTTTAAAATTTATTTCTGTTTATCGAACAATTTTAAATGATTACAGTTTGTTTTAAGATTTTTTCGCGTATCAATGCCCTAAGAACTTTGTTTTATAATACTCACTCTGCGTTCCTAGAGACTGGCGTGAAGCGGAGGTGACTCCTATCTTCAAGAAAGGAGACCGAAGCCAACCGTCAAACTACCGACCTATCAGTCTGACTTCGATAGTCGGTAAACTCATGGAAAGCATCATGGTGGACAACATGACGTCGTATTTAGAGTCAAACCTGCTATTGAGGAGTTCCCAGCACGGCCTCCAAAGGCAACGGTCATGCCTGACAAACCTTGTGGAATTCTTCCACTTCGTGTTCAGTGGTCACGATCGGGACAAGGCGGTGGATGTGGTGTACTTAGACTTTCAGAAAGCCTTTGATAAGGTACCACATCGCCGCCTTCTCCAAAAATGGCGAGCGCGGGGCATAGACGGAAAAGTAGCCGGCTGGATCGAGAACTGGCTAAGTGGCAGACGGCAACGGGCGGTGGTGAATGGACAGGCTTCTGAGTGGGCGCCCGTTACTAGCGGGGTGCCTCAAGGTTCTACCCTGGAAACACTGATATTCATCATCTACGTCAACGACATGGACAGTGACATGGTTGCCAAGATTTCCAAATTTGCTGACGATACCAAGCTTGGTATGAACGTTGCAAAGGATGGAAATACTGCCCACCTGCAAGAAGATCTTGGGAAGATTGGGGAGTGGTCGGACACGTGGCAAATGCCTTTTAACGTGAACAAATGCAAAGTGATGCATATCGGCCACAGAAACCCCCAATCTCAGTATATCTTTAAGGGCACTGCTCTTGAATTGAGTGACACTGAGAAGGACTTGGGTGTAACTATTACTAGCGAACTCAAGTTCTCGAAACAGTGCATCGAGGCAGAGAAGAAAGCCCAAAGGATGTTAGGCTACATAAAGCGCCAGTTTGGATACCGTAACAAGGAGATAGTACTTTGTCTGTACAACCCTCTCGTTCGGCCGCACCTGGAGTATGCCGTACAATTTTGGAGTCCTTCGTTTCGAAAGGATATCGCAAGGTTGGAACGCGTACAAGCCAGGGCAACCAAACTGATTCCCTCTATACAACATAAAAGTTATGAGGATAGACTAAGGGAACTAGATCTGTTCTTGCTGGAAACCCGTAGACTGCGTGGTCAGCTCATCGAAGTTTTAAAAATACTTTGAGCGTTCGACAATGTTGACTACCGGGATATTTTCACACTGAGTGAGAACAGAACGCGCAATCACGGCTTCAAACTTGAACTAAAGCGTTACAACTGCAATCTGTGTGGAAATTTTTTCACCTACAGTATCTGTGGTAAGTGGAACGCACTTCCAGTGGAAGTTGTCAACAGTGAATCTGTTGACCAGTTCAAGTAAAGACTTCACTCCATAAATCCCAGGGGACAAGTCCTTGCCGATCTGATCGAAGAGCTTAAGATGGGTGTCCTAAACGTGGATGAGTTTACGCATCACTGTCCGAGAACCACTTCATTTTCTTGCCTTGACCTATCTTTGTGCTCTTCGGATGCACAGCCTGATTTTGATTGGGGGGTGGTCGATGACCTCCATGGTAGTGATCACTTTCCCATTCAAATATCATTTTCAGGGCAACTGCCGCCTGAGAGACCACCTCGGTGGTGCTTGGCGCGGGCACGGTGGCCTGCATTTCAGGAAATGACTGAATTCTCTATCTCAGTCGAGGAGTTTAGGTCGGTAGATGAGGCCGTTGAGTTCTTCTCCGGCAACCTCATCGCCGTAGGCCTGACTACTATTCCTAGGACGTCTGGCCGTTTTGCACGCCGACCACTCCCATGGTGGTCGGCCGAGTGTGAGACGGCCCTCAAACAGAAGCGTTATGCCTACATGTGCTATAAGCGCCGCCCGAACGATTTCACTGTCGCTGAATTTCGTCGGGCTAGCGCTAGGTTCCGGTATATTTCGAAGCACGCCCACCGCTCTTCTTGGCGGGCATATGTGTCTTCACTTAACGGGAAGACCCCTTTAGCTGAGGTGTGTAAGCGAGTCAAAAGGATTCGGGGCAAGTTCTCGCAGGACCACTCTCCCGTTCTCCAGGAGAATGGGACCGCAATCTCGGACCCCGCGTCCGTGGCGGAATCCTTCGCGACCGCTTTTTCTGCATTCTCTAGCCGTGATGCTGCTCCGCCAGCATTTAATGCACGTCGTGATGTCGCGGAAGGCCGCCGGCTGGACTTTACCTCCAGAGGCGGAGAACCCTTCAACGACAAGTTTACTGTAAGCGAGTTGCGTTCCGCTCTCGCTTCGTGCGCGGACACCGCCCATGGTCCGGACGATGTCCCGTACGCCATGCTTCGACATCTAGGTGAGCGAGGCATGGCCTTTCTGTTAGATTTGTTCAACAGGATCTGGGTGGAAGGTCTTCTCCCAGACTCCTGGCGAATCGCTACTGTGCTTGCCTTTCGCAAACCGAGGAGAGATCGCTCTACTCCGACCGGTTTCCGCCAAATCTCTCTAACCTCTTACGTGTGCAAGTTGATGGAGAAATTGGTAAATGTTAGATTAGCCTTTTTCATGGACAGCGGAGGCCATCTGTCTTCCGCACAGTGCGGCTTCCGCAAGTTCCACTCCACGTCGGATGCTCTGCTCGGACTGGAAAATGCCGTCTGCGAGGCTTTCCTTCGTAGACAGCACTACGCCACGGTGTTTTTCGATCTGGAGAAGGCCTATGATACCGCATGGCGATACGGTATCATGGAGACTCTCCACACGATGGGGGCGAGGGGACGCCTCCCAATGTTTATATCTGAATTTTTGCGAGATCGTCGATTCCGCGTACGGGGGGGGGGAGCCCTCTCCGGCCCAAAGGAGCAGGAAGAGGGTGTCAAGGAGGGAAGTGTCCTCAGTGTCACACTCTTTGCCCTGAGCATCAACGGCATCACCTCGGTGCTGCCGGAAGATGTTCTCACTACGCTCTACGTGGACGACCTTTCGATCTCTTTTGGCGCGGCCCAGATGCCAACTCTGGAGCGTCGACTCCAACAGGCATTAAACCGCGTCTCTCGCTATGCCGAAGCGCACAGGTTTCGGTTTTCTTTGGCCAAGACTAAGGTGGTGCACTTCTGCCGCCATCCACGGCTTCCCCCTAACCCAGATTTGTTTCTTAATGGGGTGCGCCTGGATGTGGTTGAGTCGCACCGTTTCCTTGGTCTTGTATTCGACCGACGCCTCACCTGGGAGGCTCATATTCGCATCCGTAAGGTCTCTTGTACCCGCGCCATGGACATTCTCCGTTCCGTGACGTTCAGCGCTTGGGGCGCTGATAGGGCTACTGCCTTACTTTTTTATCGATCCTTCGTTCGTTCGAAGCTCGACTACGGATGCGAGTTTTATGCATCCGCAGCCGAGCGTTTATTGCGGAAGGTAGATTCGATCCACCACACCGGCCTTCGCCTTGCGACCGGTGTTTTCCGCACTTCCCCCATTGAGAGCCTGTTGGTCGATGCTGGGGAGATGCCACTCGTTCTGCGCCGCGTGCAGTGTATCACTCGACTGTACGCGCGAGCCCGGCGCCTCCCTCAGTCGCCAACAGCTCTCACTGCATCCGCAGCTGATCTCGATGGTGCCTATGCCGTCAAGAGACGCCAGTCATACGCTAAGCCTTCTGGTTTTAGGGCCAGGAAACTTCTTCGAGAGGTAGATATCGCTCTCGGGCCGGTGGCGCCCCTAGGTCCGCCCAGGACGCCACCCTGGAGGGTACCACATTTGGCTATTTGTCGCCACGCCTCTGCTCCTAAAGCTTGTACTGCGCCGGGAGTATTGCGTTCGACCTTTTTGGAGCACAAATCGTGTCACGCTGGAACCGTGCCAGTGTATACAGATGGCTCCAAGTCCCAAGAGGGGGTCGGCTTCCACGCCGTATCCCCTCTGTTTGAAGTCAGCGGAGCTCTACCAGGCGCTGCGTCTGTCTTCACGGCCAAGCTGGTGGCAATACACCACTCGGTACGGGAGATTACGCGACGTGCCCGGTTCGGAAACCGGATTGTGATCTATAGCGACTCACAAAGCGCCCTGAGTGCTCTCGGGGCATTGGAATCTCCGCATCCCCTGGTTCGCGATATCCGTGACGCCACGGTTTTGGCGAGCCGGGCAGATGTCGAGATTATCTTCTGCTGGGTTCCTGGACATGTAGGAATTGCGGGGAATGAGCGCGCCGATGAGGGCGCCAAAGAGTCCGCGAGGACTCTGCGACCGGACCAGCGTTTCGTTCTCCCTCACACCGACTACATGGCAGGAATACGGGCAGCTCTTCGGACTGCTTGGCAAAGAAGATGGGAGACGGTCCTAGGTAACTTAAAGTTGCGTGCCATTGCGCCGCGACTGTTTCCATGGACCTATCCACCAATGCCGCGGAGGCTTCAGGTTGCTTTCTGTCGTCTTCGAATCGGACACACTCGTGTGACGCATCGCTACTTGATGGAGCGCTCGCCTGCGCCCTATTGCAACGACTGCGTCGTCCCCCAGACTATTCGGCATATTCTTGTCGAATGTCCCAGTCTGGGTGATCTTCGCGCACGATACCTGTCTCGGTACCAGGATGGGCGGGGTCGCTACCGCCTGTCCCTTGTACTCGGGAGGAGTGCGTGCACCATGACTGGTGGACTTATTGACTTTTTGGGAGAGGCCGGCCTTTTCCCTTTTTATTGTTGTTTCCTGTTGAATTATTTTGAAGAAGCCTAGAACTAGGCTGTTTGTTTACGGCAACTTATGCCTAAGTCGGCAGTCGCCAGATAGCCCCTTAATAAAAAAAAAAAAATCAAGTCAAGACTAGACAAAGTCTTGAAATTGGCCGTTTAGGGACGCAAAAAAATTGACCAGCCATGTGCCTGCTCGATTGCTAGTCCAAAGGTACCCTCTGAATGGACCGTAAGGTCTCCTAGGGTACTTCCTTTCCTTGTTACTCCTTGTTACTCCTTGTTACCTATTAGTATAATAGTAGTGAGGCTGTAATTTACCTCTGCCTTCATTAACTTCAAATTTAGATCCTTATAGTCAAATTAATGTTTATTTCTTTAATACTTGAGGATCGGTGGTTGCCTGAAACTTCTTACGTTATATAAGGAATGAAGGTCCATGTTTCGAGCCATTCCTCATATTCAGATTCTATTAATACATATGAGATATGTGAAATAAGGAAAATCTTTTAGCGAAATTTGGGCAATAAAAGATATTAGAATGGTGAGTGTGATAGAACGGTCTAAGGCTACCACGCTTCAGCCCCTATCACATGTCGAAACGCATGCTCCCCACGTGCATCCTGCGAGAGAGAGTAGAAGGCGCGTTATCGCCCACCATTCCCAAGTTTAATCAATCCCCCGTTTGCCTCAATGCGTCGATCTCGCCAGATTGAATTAGGCTTATGGGAAGATAAGATATTTTCCCAAGCCCCCCTGGGACATTCAATCAAAGTCCCAGCCCCATTGTCCCCTATGCCGAATGGCTGGCTCCGGATATTTATGCGATAGCATTTCGCGTTTGAAGCAGATCCCGATTATCTTCGCGAGGCATCACGCCAATCCGGTTTTCCTTCCCAGGAACTCTACCCCGAGAAACCACTTATTGTCCAGAAAAGGACAATATCCCTTGAGTTCCAAGGTTCGTGACCCTCGAGACGCCAAGTCAACAGGGCCCCCCCCCCTGTTGTTCAGAAAGAGAACAACTTTAGAACAGCCATTGTTCTTCAAGCCCGTTCGTCAAGAAACGGTTCTCACCCCCACCTCCGTTGTTTTTCAGAAAGACAACAACTTTAGAACAGCCATTGTTCTTCAAGCACGTTCGTTAAGAAACGGTTCTCATTCCCAAGAAATCACGTCAGTTGTAATTTAATTCCCCCCTTTTTAACGTTCTTCAAGAGAACGCCTGGTTACACCAATAACCTCCTTTGTTCATCTTGAACATCTCCGATATCCTGTCTCAAGGATCGCTCGTACTTCCGAGCCCCACTTCGCTCTCACTCCTCGCAGTCAGTCCTTCCTCCTCGTTAAGCACAACCCCCCCGAAGAACTCCTTCTCCTGGAAAAGAAACCGCCAGTTGGACCGAAGATACCTTCCCATCGCCTTCCTCTGCCGAGACAACCTTATAATTACGTAAGCTACGCATTACATTTAACCATTTAACTTTGTGTCAACACAACTCTGTGCTTTATACGGATTCTAGCTAAGCATTTCCCCTTCTTGTTTGTTTTGTCGTTTTAAATCCCTCCAAATAATAATCCTCTGCTTAGTCAAATATTCCCATGACCTTTTTCGTTTCCTGTGTCTCTCCCATTTAATCCCCGGTCATGTAAATATTTTCCGTGCGTTGTTTTGATAAATTAATTATTAAAACTCTATTTTATTAATGTTTGCAATATTATTTATACTTGAGCTCCGTTCCACTTCTTAAGTATATTGAAGATAAATAGGCCCTCTCCAGGCCCCCTTTTGAACCATTCTCGGCATCTGATTACGACGCACTCGAAATATAGAATAATCCCCTCAACAAATATATATATATATATATATATATATATATATATATATATATATATATATATATATTATATCGTCGCGAGCCTATTCTACGATATATATATATATATATATATATATATATATATATATACATATATATATATATATATTTATATATTTATACTATTTAAATTTGGTGTCAAGTGTATAAGGTTTAACGCTATATCTTTGCAAACACTGGTCTCAGTCGAGTGAAGCATAGTGTTATTCGTTATTAGAATTAAGTATATTAATTCCCTTTTGTTTTAACGATTGCTATCCCCTTGTGAAGACTTAAGAAGCTGGAGTAGCTCAAAGAAGTGGTATAATAATTTGTTCGTGTGTTTTTTTGTGTTTATTTTAGTCATTGGTTATCTAGGTCGAGAAACCAATCACAAATAGGTCAGTGCCCATATTTAGGTAGGCCAATTATCCAGAAGGAATACTTCTTATCGCAAGCGAATTTATTTGGTTGACTATTGCCTACCAAGAGCAAATATGACTCAGTTTGAAATCTTCAAAGCGCAAGGAGAATCCTTGGGACTTTCCGGAAGAGAATTGATTGAGTACATCCAAGAGGAGCAACGAACAGAAAGAGAAAAGTTAAAAGAAGAAATGCAAAGAGAAGCAGAAAGAGAAATTGAACGAAAAGAAAGAGAAAAGTTAATAGAAGAAAGGCAAAGAGAAGCAGAAAGAGAAATTCAACGAGAAGAAAGAGAAAGAGAGGAAGGGAAAATGCAAGCCGAGCTTTATCATGAGCTTGAAATGGGACGCGTACATGCTGAAACACAATCAGTGAGTACACGTTCAGAAGCTCCGTCCACTTAATTTCCCCAATTTCAGGGATGGAGAGGATTTCAGAGCATTTTTATCACACTTCCAAAAGTTCCTCGAAATCAACAACCTGGACTTGAAGGCCGAAGGCGTAGTCAGGTTACTTCCACTCTTAAATTTCAAATTGTGCGACATCTTCATTTCCAAACCATCTGAGTGTACAATTGACTACAGTACCTTAAAAGCTGAGTTATTGGCCGCTCATAATATGACTCCCGATTTCTACAGACAGGAATTTCAAAGATGTCGTATTAAACTCAGACAGACGTTTCGGCAATTCGGATATATTCTTCAGAGGAATTTTAAATTATAGTCAAAATCTCAAAAGTTGCTTTTGACTACGAGTCCTTAACAGACTTCGTGTTGTGGGATCAATTTTTGGCTTCTCTCCCGACGGAGATCCGCGCGTTCGTCAAGGATCGTCGGTGCCAGACATTTAAAGAATGTACCGAAGAAGCGGATGTCTATGCTCCCAGCCATAATTTGTACCCCAAGGAGAAGAGAAATTCTCACCAATCGCCCTACCAGGAAAGAGGGAAGGATTCGCGCCTCTTCACAGGTAAACCGACAAAGTTTCCGGGCCCCGTAACACCAAAAAACTTCTTCCTCCCAAACCAAAAACGGGACATCAAACCTCCCGTTAAGATTTCTCCACCATCACTCTTCCCGAAGCGACCGATCATATGCTTCACCTGCAGTGTAGAAAACCACATGAGCTGGAATTGCCCCCAAAATTCTAGGCTTAAAAACGGACCAGCCCACCAAGTTCACCAGATTAATGCCACCCCGGCTTCCCCGGTGGTGCATACCCAAGCATTAACTTCTCCCCCTCCGTCAGGCCAACAGATAAATTTTATTTTTGATAAAAGTTCCCCGGGAACTTTAAAATTTGAGGAGGGCAGCGTGAATGGCTGCCTGGTATCTACCCTCGTCAGCGACACAGGGTGCACTTGTTTCATCGTGTCCAACGAGCTCCTTCCCCCAGTGAACCCTAACCACGAAAAAATTGCAGTAGTACATGACTACCTTCGGCGGGCGAACCGATTCCCCGACGTTAAATGTTACCTGCAGTATCAGTATTTTGATGGCTGGGCTGAAGTCATTTCGGCACCTATAAAATTTTGTTCCGTACTTATAGGACAGAGCCCTCAAGTAAGCTCCCACCCTGTCTCTTAGGCCACCGTTACTCGAGCCCGAGCTAAGAAGGAAGCACAGGAGCCCGTCCCCCTCAGAACCCCGATACCGTCCTAATTCTCGGAGATCCTTAACCAGGACTTTAGGTCCGCACAAAATGAGTGTGAAACACTAATACCCTTATGAGATAAGGCCCAAAACAAGGACAGGGAGACTTTCCGTGGACACAAAATCATAAGGTACCTGGAGCAAGGTGGTCTACTCTACTGATCCGCCGAGGACAGTAATAACGCCGTTACAACTGTCTTATACCTATAGTACCTATAGTGCGACAAATAGCTAATGACAGCATCTTTTCTGGTCATTTTAGTCATACCAAAACAGGTCAGCGTATTTTTAGATATTTTTACTGGTCGGGTGCTGCAGCTGACATCTAAAAGCACTGTTGATCGTGCTAAGGGGCGGGTCAAACCTGCTCCCTAAACCAAGGGGACCAGTCATCACTGAACCCTTCTCCAGAGTGGCCATCGACCTGGTTGGCCCTATCCACCCCCCTTCGAGCGAAGGGCACAGCTACATTTTTACCTTGGTTTATTTTGCTACCCGTTTCCCCGAGGAAGTCCCCTTTCGCGGAATTGATAGTATTTCTTGCGCCGATGCCCTCATTTCCATCATTTCAAGGGTAGACGTCCCCAAGGAAATACTCTCAGGCAGAGGACGGCAATTCACCTCCGAGTTGATGGAGTACGTAGGGAAGCTGCTCATGGTAAAGCCCCTTTTTACCACCTCCTTCCGGCCACAGACAAACGGAATGTGTGAAAAATTAAATGGAAATCTAAAATCCATTATTAAGAAGATTCGTGCCGAGCGGCCCCGCGAATGGCACCGATATCTCCCGGTCGCCCCATTCACCTATCGAGAAATTCCTCATCGTACATTAGGCTTCGCACCATTCGAGCTCCTTTATGGACGTAATGTACGCGGACCACTCAGCATTTTAAAGGTGTTGCTAACCAAGCTCCAACTGGACCAAGAACTTCAGTCATCATACGCCTATGTCTTGGATCTACGCCAGAGGCCCGAGAAATGCGCGAACATCGCCTGTGAAAATGCCGATGTGAATTTGGACAAATATAAAACCTATTTTGATGTCAGGTCCGAAGGTAGGAAATTTAAGCCCGGTGCAGAGGTACTCCTGCTCCTTCCCACAGCGAGTAATAAATTACTGAGCCAATGGAAAGGTTCGTACTCTGTCTGCAAGGTACGAGGACCGGTAGATTACCTCATTGGTACCCCAGCAGGCGATAAACTCTACCACGTTAACTTATTAAAGAAGTACCAACTACGCTCCCATGGAGATAAGTTCGTAGCACTAGACGAAACATCGGCGTTTGAAGAAGATTACCCCGCGGAGTCCTTTAATGTCATTCAGACAGTGTGCATTCAACCTGATGCCGATTACCCTCTTCCTTCCCTGCCAGGCGAGTCTTTTGAACCCTCTGCCCTGGATATCGACGCGCAGCTGACATCAGATCAAAAGAGTCAGCTACAAGAATTATTATGTCAGTTCAACGACGTTATTTCAGAGAAGCCTGGATGCGCTACTAGTTTCGAGCATGACATTGAATTGACGAAGTTAGAACTTGTCCGTTCAAAACCCTATCCCATGCCGATTCATCTACGCCAAGATTTTAACGCCGAAGTAGATAGTTTGATTAGTTTAGACATAATAGAACCTTAAACCTCTAGTTATTGTTCCCCAATCGTCATGGTCAAGAAACCTGATGGCTCTTATCGGATGTGCATCGACTTCAGGAAGTTAAATTCGGTAACTGTGTTCGACAAAAGCCCATCCTGTTGTTAGATCAAAACCTCCACCTTTTTGAAGACGCTAAGTTCATCTCAGAACTTTAGAGACAGCGAAAACAAGTAAATTTATATGCAACACACCTCGCTATCTCAAAAGGAGGTATTTCTTTCTGGCTAGTAAGTAAAAATTTAAATTTGTTAAAAAAGCAAATTAAGTTACTGTCGTCGTATGACCGGTGTATGCCGTTATATGCACACAGACCTACTGGCCGACCGAAATTAAGGCTCCACCTGAGGATGGTTCTAAGAGTGCTTTACATACACAGTTGCTAGGCCAAGAAATATTCAAAGACGTCTACAAAAATATACTTTAATAGGACTAAAGATTACATATACATATAAGGCAAGTTAAATGGCAATGCAATTAAATATTGACGATTCATTGCTAAGATGATTAACACTATCAATTAAGTTTGAACCGAGGGATAATTAATTAAGTAATGATTTTACAATTATGCAAGTTTTAGAGAAAAGGGGATCCTTGAGGTTCGATGCGGTAAAGGGGAAAAAGCGTGACGAAGTACGGGTTAAATCCTTTTACCTTTATGTGCGGCGAGTAGCACCAGGTAGGTAAGTTCGACCTTAAACTTGTGAGCGTCTCACGGAACGCTTAATTCAACTTCGCGAAATTGAAGTTGGGGAGGGGAGCTTTTATCCTTAAGATCCAAAGACGTGGTGAGAAGGGTTGAAGCGCGCCTAGTTCCATAAACAACACTGAGTGATGACTAGCTCTTCCTTGGCTCTTCGACAATCACTCAATTCTTCTCTGGACGAGAATGTAGACGATTTCCTCTCGACTAAAGAAGACGTTTCACCTAACGTACTGGACGGCGATTTCAGACCCAATCTGCATGTGAATTCTGAACTATCGAATATACACCTTGAAATTATCTAGACGGGAAGAGAGATTCATCGCCAACCGACTTCCTTAATTGCTTTGGGTCGCGATACGGTTTCATAGCGCGAAGCCACGATACCCCCTTAATGATCTTTCTATTGTTCTAATTTTCGCAGTATATAGGGCAGACGAATTTAAAGCGGTCAACGGCGAACTAGGGAAGTCAGGGGTTGGGGATTCCTTCTCTCTCTCCTCATTCTTCCACACTTACTGTTATAAATACCGCTTTAATGATTTTTAACATTTTCGTCAGAATTATCAGATAAGTGAGCCCATTTCAGGCAAAATAATATATTTAGAATATTTTCGCACTTTAATTTAATGATGGAAAAAGTGAATATTGGCTGTTTAGTGATTTATTAATAAGCATATTTATTAGTGATATTGGATAAGACTTACGAGTATTCTTACAACAAGTTGTTAGAAATTCATTTTCTTCGTGCATGAGTAAAAAGGAAAAGGAAAGTTGGAAGCCAAAATTAATGTGACTTTTGACAGAGCTCATTTTATAGGCTAAATCACCAAAAACTAAATAATTGCTACCTAGTAGAGTATAAGTCAGTTTTCTATACATTAATGTTGATAAGCATTGGTAAGTCTTTTTGATTAAAATGTCTAAAACAGGAGACAATTATCTTTTACGGTTTTCATTGTAAATATAATATTTTGGTGAATAAAATTAACGATTACAATTAAGGAAATAGTTTGGCAGATCCTGGTTCTTCGTTGGAATCATCTAAAAATCTTTGATTAAAGTGTGTTTCAAAGGAAGAAAGATAATTTAGGAATAGTGTTTTTTTTCAAAGTCCTTCATGAAAATAATTGCTGCAAAGCTAGAAATGGGAGAAACCATAGCTAGTCCATGCATTTGTGTAAAATTTTCACATACAAAGGAAATATACGTTCTTTAAACAGCATTAACAAAAGTTGTTTACATTTCTGAAGTGAAACTTATAAAGTTGGTCACGTTTGGAGAAAATCGAATCTATATTAATTTCCTTGGTTTGATTAACGTGTAAGATGATAAACAAGGAAGATTTATCGTAACTTGCGAGGAAAGAATATTTTGGGAGTTCTTGAAGCAAAAAATAGGGTTTTTATGTTAAACTTGGGTGGGCTCATAAGGGAGAGAGCAGATTAACTAAACAAATATGTTACAACCATATAGTTCGGATAAACGTAAGACCCCAGTATAGGTCTAATGGGTATGTGAGGTTTGTGAACTTTTGTTAAGCCATAAGCAATGAAATAATAGCTAGCAGAAAAAGACTTGTAAAGTAGATTTGATAATAGTGAGGCGAGGGGTGTAGACAGTTGTAATTTCTACCTGGACAACCACCCTGCCCCCCGTCTTACAATTCCTTCAACTGTCTCAAGCTAAATTGATGCTACCTCGCTGTAGTCTTTCGAGACACTTAATTTTGCGCTTTATTACCCACTTTATTTACAAAGATCTTATCATTTATCTTTCCTAGCCGATGGCTGATATAGCAGGTTTAGTCCATTCATTCCTGGTAGGGATCTTTTTACGGGCAATTTACATAAATTTTCTTCTTGTTCTCGTGTCGCTCTTTTTTACTTTATTATTTTACCCCAAAGCATGAAGATTCTCAGTATAGGATGGAAACTGTTTCAGACCTTGGATCAAAAGCGGTGGACGAGAAGAAATTACCTAGCGGAAAATAAAATGGGTTGCCCAAAATTCAAACAAATTTAATTACTCAGAGAGTGAAAGCAAGAGGTCTAGAAAGTTAAAAATTGCAGAAGTCAAGGTGGTAGAACAGCCAGTCGGCAGGATAGAGGAGAGAGACTAATCTGAGTTTAAAGGACGAGGCGAGAACACTTAGTTTCAATATTATTCATGGATTTACTTTTAATCGCGAGAACAAAATGCGGATATGAGCTTCGTGGAGGATATCCAAGAGATGAATGCTTGAGAGCCCAATGTAAGAGTGGGTTTGGCACATCAGAAGGTAAGAAAGCTTCGAGAATTTTAAAGCTACTGAAATGGTTTAGTGGAAATATGGAAGGGGATATATTTATGGCAGTAATTCAAACGACGACACCTCACACTTAGTAGCTCTCCAAACATGCTACAAAGGGATTCTACAAAATTGTTTCTTACTATTTCACAGCGTCCATTTGGCGATTGTCATAATGACATAAGTTGCAGCAATTAAATTTCAATCTAATCCTATGTTACTGTAAAATTCCCAAATAAAAAAACAAAAATAAAAAAAACAAACGAACGAAAAAAGGAAAGAGTACGAAACCTAACAAAACAACAAAAATAATAAAGAGGGGGGGGGGGGGTGCAGTGACAGTTGGCGGACTAGTAGCATTGCCTTTAGAAAGAGATTTACATAATTGTGTGAAATAGTGGTTAGCCTTCTTTACTTAAGGTGTTGCAAGGAGATATGGAGGGGCTGTTGCGGTACATAGGATTAGGAAATCGCCTTGAAAGGTCATTGGTTAGATTTAGCCTATCTGTGCAAATTCTTGGATAGTATATATTCTTAATAAATATTTGTATACATATATGCTTTGTATCTTTAATTTTTTATTATCAGTATATAAAAAGGAAATACTGGTTAGATGGATAACGGCTAGATGGTGGAAGAATCCCAAAACAGAAACTACAGAGTAAAAACATACCGCTGTAGAAATACGACAGGGCGGATCATAATGGGCGTAAGACTAATTATGAGCAAAACTTGAAAGACTGATATTGTAAAATCTGCATTACTTGAATCGCGTTTCACTTTTCACTGATCTACGGTAGTGGCTATTGGGTCGCAGGAATAGAGCAGGTATATTAACTACATAAGACATTTAAACAATAATATTCACGGCGAGGCTTACCACTAATTAGTTTGAATATATTATAAGATTCCTGTATGTCGGAAGAAATATTTTCAACAGTGGCCATATTTCTACTGTCACCAATTCTTTGAATTACCCAAAACACAGGTGCATTTGATCTTCGCCCTTGTCAATAATTATCTAGTAGAGGTGTGTTCAGGGCGCATTAAGTGCATCGCAATGATCATTGATTAGTGATGTTATGAACGTTATATTACGTACATTATTATTCTCTACATTCGAGAAAGCTTGCATTTCTTGTTATTTTTTCATCCATTAAAGATATGTATATAAGTCTTACACATTCTTTTGAAATTAAATGTGACCCCTACCAAGCCTTGGATAATTATAACAAGGTTAAATAGTAATTTTTTAGCAATGTTAGCCACAGATTTTATTCACACATTAATAAAACGTATTTCTACTAACATCCATCTAAAATTTTACATTTACTATTACAAAAGAATACTAACGCATTATGAAAAAATTAGCCATAACTCATTGCCTACAAATATAACGGATAATTTTAGGATTTTCTTAAGGCATTAGATATCTTACACACACACTTGTTAAATGTCTCTTTATTTCTTTTAATATATAGGTTAATGTTATTTTTGTTCTTCTTCTTTTCACATTATCATTCTTATTATTGGAACAAATATCATGATTATAAAAAATGCCCAAAATATCGTCAACAAACATTGAATGAACAACAAAACCCTCATCGCTATCATTCATTACATGATTACCTGAATTGCATAAGATAAAATGAAGAAAAAATCAGAATAAACTATAACACTGTCGCTTATTGCATATAGGGATTGTGTAGGAAATAAAGGATTCCATCCTCTAAGTCAAGCAATTTCACACTATGACCACAATAGAAATAACTTATCTTTGAATAAAGGATGCTTATTACTCTTAAACATGATATGGAGGTGATATTCTGAGAGAAGAATATTTACCGTAAAATTTAGGTATATTATTAATTTCAAAATGTCGATTAGTGTAAGTGGAGTAAAGGTTTCATACTTAAGGGAGGAAAATACGAATTGTCAAGGAAAAAAGATGAATTAATATCAAGACCATAAATAAAACAAAGCTTATGTTTGACTCCTTCAGTTTTCAGACTATTAAAAATCAATTATTCTTAGAAATGACCCTATAGATTCAATCACTTCTCATTGAGATTTTTCTCTATAAAAAGATATCATTTCTTATTCTAAAATTTAGAATTATAGGGAAAAGCTCACCACATAATGTCGGATTATAGGATATCACATACTATATTCTCAGGGCATTTTTTATTAAGCTAGCCCTATCTCTTCCCTTTAGAGTTGTCGTTAGCTTAGTGAATAACGCTTTTGATTTAGCCCGAGAAATTTAGTTTTATTCTTTGCAAGAAATTATCCAAAATTTTATGTCGCTCGCAGGGAGCTAGGAACATATCGATGTTGAGTCAATTCAAACGAATGCAAGCTGAGACATAGACCAATTACTTCATCCCACACATAATTAATCCCAACACCACGGTCTCTTCTTTCACTTAATATTGCATTCACAACACATTGTTCGGTTCCGTTCTCGAAACCAGCCATGGGGTTTAGACACAAAAATACCCCTGCTAACGGGTGGCCCTTCCTTGAGCAACAATATGTCTCCTGTTCGCTGTTTGCTGTCAAAATGCAGTACTACCACACTGGGCCGAGTACATTACGGCGCAGACCCGTTCCAACGCAGACGCTATTCGGTGCGGACCGTTTACGACGCAGACCTTATCTCGAGCACACTTTGCTTCTAGTTTTTCGAATAATATTTCCCTTTTTAATATATTATTATTATTTTTACTATTAATGTATGCGTTCACTAGTGTAACATGATTATCACAATATTAAGTTGGAGTAGAAATATTAACTGTTATTTTTCCATTACTTATCTCGAGTTTAAAAATTTCTAGATGTTTAATAAATTTTCAGCATTTAGTTTTTTATATAACTTCACGTATTAAGTAAGACCACCAAGTTATGTTGTAAATAAACTAATAATTTCCTTCTAAGCTAATGCTCTAGTGTTCTAGTAAATTTAGTAGAGAGCAGGCCAATAGTTTTTGAGTGCGTTTAAATACGAAGAAACACAGTCGTTCATATAATATCCGACTTCCTTGTCAGAGATTTATAACAATAGCCCTTCTTTTCAATTTTTTAAAAGTAGATCTGGTTAACTTTAAAAACATAGACAACGTCTTTGCCGAACAGAGTCTGCGCCGAATAGGGTCTGCGCCGAAAATAGACTCTGCGATGAATAGGCTCTCCACCGAAACAGTTCTGCGCCCAACTGGGCCATTCCTTCACACAATCAGTGCCCTTTTCATCCCCAAAAGGAACGGAAATCTGTGGTTATGGTCTTGATAACGATTATCCTTTGTTCATATGTAAATTATCTGGTCAGGATTTCCTCCCACAATTGGGAAGGAAGAGTTGCTCAAAATATCCCACTAACTTGTCCCCTTGAGTATATTTGAAGTATATATAACCATTTTCTTATGTTCGAGAATCGTATTTGTGATTTTACTCGATTACTAAAACTTTGCGATACTGATTACTATCTTCTCTAGAATTTTACGATACTATTTGCCACTTTTTCGAACTATATGCTATCTCAGGGCTTTTACTATTGAATTTGTCATACACTATTCACTCGTAGTGTACTATACAAATTACCTACCAAGAGGCTATCTTGGCGTTCACTTGAAAAACTTGGGCGTCCAGAAGACTTATTCACAGGTGTGTACCAGTATTCTAAAAGCCATTAATGATCTGTAAGATGATGGTCCTTGATGCAATACCGTTAGCAACTATCTTTTTCATTCCAAATTACTTTGGTGCAGAGCAACCTCGGTTGCACGCTTTTCCTTGGAAAGCAACCAACATTTCTGGAATTAAAACAAATTTATACATTTATTTTTGCAAAATATTGTTACAATATAGGTTATAATTACTACATATTACTCATTTAACCCTGTGATTCCCAACGTGGGTGTTGATGATGTACAATTAGGTGAGGTAAGATATTGAGGGCGTTGAATGCTAACTGGGGGCCTTCGGCATTTATTCAATGTTAACCATATCAACTTTAAATATTACTAAATTATTATAGCATACCTACTTGTTTGACCTGCAGAAATCTATAGAAATACTGCAAGTCTATGGAAAAAAAGCATCTGCAGAATTGCAGAATTATTTTAGATTTCTAACGAAAATTCTACTGGATGCCAGTGATATGTGTTAGTGTGCTTCTTTTCTCGTTCAGTTGTTGTTACACCCCAGGGTTGCCAAATTGAAAATCACTTAATCATAATTCGTGAAAATTTATGAACTTTTAACGCTGTAGCCATGAAAAAATTAATGTCGATCTTTATGTAAGTGCCATTATAAATTTTATTGTTATTTAAATTTAAAATTATATGCATTATTTGCATAACTTTATATTTTAAACGCATTGTATTAACACTATTGTACGACTAGTTGTTAATACTTCTTCACGCGGCATTTGGTTTGCGGTGACATGTTTGATGTAAACTGTTACTGAGAATGTTTGTTTGATGACTTTTTAATATATTTCTTATAGCTGACTTATAGTTTGCTATAACTTCTTCAATAATGCCAATGAAGAAAAAACAGGGAACAAAGAAGAAAAAGAAAACCGAAGAAGACGAAGAAAAAGAAAACCCTACAACAGGAGAAGAGGACGATAACGAAGAAATCATAAAGTACCCAAGAGCGAAAAGTGAAAATATGATTAGTGAATAAAACGATGGGTATAAATTAAAGAGAAAGTGAATAATTAACGAAAAGTGAAAAGTGAAAATAGGATAAGTGAATAAATTAAAGTGTAATGAATTACCAATGTGAAATAATATAAATTGAATAAGGCAAAAGATAAAATTGGTAAATATAGAATAAGGTACAAATAAATAAAATAATCGTAAAACATGAAAAGATTAATAAGAACGTAAAGTATGTAAAAATAATAAACTGTATAAAATATCCGTACTAATGTGAAATAATATAAATAGAAAATAGGAAATGTTAAAATTGTGAAATATTGGAAAAGGTAGAAATAAATAAAATATCGAAAACATGAATAAATTAATAAAATAACGTAAATTATGTAAAAATAATAGTGCAGGAAATAAAGCAATAAATAATATAAATTTAACGTTAAAGAAATGTCATAACGATAATAAAATAACGGTATTAATCGAAAGCGAAAGTAAATGAGTAATAAGAGATAATACAAAGTAAAATTAAGTAAATATAATTAAATACTAAAAATTTATAATTTGAAATGTATAAATAAAAAATAAAATATAGATATAACACAATAAATAATATGTAACAATTTGATATGATAATTTGTTTGTTACTGAAATATATATTATAATAACAGTGTACATAGAATAAAAAGGATCGATGACCTCCACAATTCCTGGAGTTTCTTTCTTTTTACTTCTCGATCATAACTTTCCCTTCTCTACTCTGCATTTTTGTGTGTATATTCACTACTATCGACATGTTGTAAGAGTATATGTAGGTAGGGGGTAGACAAAAGGGTGTGTGGACAGACAGCAGAAAGTAGACCAGTGGTGAAAAGTGAAAGAAGTGTGGAAGGGTGCAAAGTGATGCTAGAGCCTGGTGATCAGGCCTATCGCTTTAAATTTTGGGGGGTTTGTAGTTCCTTTGTTGTCTTTGAGTTTGTTAATATATATATATATATATATATATATATATATATATATATATATATATATATATATATATATATATATATATATATATATACATATATAGTATGGAGTTTTTGCCATTTGTCTTCAAATAAATTAATGTCTTTAGATATGATGTGCGCATTTGCTGTTATGGTGATAATTGCATTATTAATTACTTAATGTTTGCTTAGTGTCTTTGATTTTTTTGTATATTTTGTAATGTGTGGAAGTTTGTGTTTTTTGTTTCTTCGTGGATGTCTTGTTCGGTAAGTTTCGGTCTTCAATGGTAGAGTTGAGTCTTCATCGGTAGGTTTGTGTCTTCATCGGGGAGTTGTAGAAATCAGCGAGGTTTCACAGTTAGGTTAGCTTTTTCTTAGTTTGGGATAAAAACGTTTCTATCATGATGCGTAGAACGGCACTTCTGCTCCGCCAGCTAAAACCCGGGCGGAGCTTGAAAATCTGGCGCGACTTATTCCTCTTCTGTTCTGGTCAATCATTTAGACGATTTCATCGTCCAATTCACGATTAACCTTTTCCAGCATATTACTTGTCCGTTCTTCTATGACAATGTTAATGGGACTTAACTCCGCCCCCCAGTGCAGCTGTTCTTGTTGTCTTCTTTCTATTTTGCGTGTACCTGTAATTAGGTACGTGCATTTAATCTGCACCAATTGTAGTGCCCTAGACTGGTTCCATGTAGTAATTGAAAGGCAGCTGACGGTTCGCCAGACAGATGCCTGGTTTTGTGGCACATCGTGCTCTGACATAGGTGCGGAAGTCGGGGCCTATTCGCTGGGCAATATTTCTGTCCAGCAACAGGTGCAGGCATCTTCCTATATCGTTGTAGGTCCTGTAACCGGATTCTCGGCATCTGGCCTTCAGATCTCACATTAATATAGTGGGGGCTCTTCCTCCAAATAGGCCAATGAGAGTGTGAATTGGTAACACATCTCTCCTTGGCGGTTGATATCCGGTACCAATGACCAACTTTCCTAGGTCGAGTTTGACCTCAATCGCGAGGTAGGACTCTTCTAGGTTCCGTATCTGCTTGTATTTAATCCCTTTCTTTATTGCAATAGCGGTTCCGTCGAACCGCTCCAGCGAAAAATTGGTGATCAATACATCGTAGTTCCAGATTTGCATTTCTGTTCTACGCGTGTCGATCCCAAGTTCTGAAATCAATATGATGTCCACATCAATTTCTCTTAATACATTTCCGTAAAGAATTCCTTTCGTCCTCCAGCCGTTGATGTTAATTTCCATTATCTTTAGTGCGTTTCGTAACATGGTGAGTTGTTTTTACCTACGTTTCTTCTTATTCTTCTGCTCCTTGCGGGATGACTGGGCGGTTTTACTCGGACCAGGGTTTTCCTTTTTCGGAAGGGGACTCGGGGTTTTGGACCTGCTCTTAGTAGCTTATGTACGAGTGCAGGAGCCATCTTCGTTGTCCTCTTCGTCTTATTCTTCGGATTTCTCCGATAAGGGAGCTTCAATAATCTCCTTTAGTCCAGACTTGATGTTATTGTTCTTTGACTGAGTCCTTGAATGCCTTGAGGCATTCGGGGTCTTCAGGCCTAATTACTGAAGGGAGATTGTTTGCCTTCAGGAGAGTGTTAATACTTGATTGTAAGAGCTGGGTTTTACTGCATTTGTCACATTTGCGTGGGTTATGCAGATTAAGATTTGTGCACTCAAATCTCCGGTGATACTCATTTGTGCATGGGCCGATGCAGGCTTTACTTCTGCATTCTTCTTGGCAGCGTTTTGCATATGTAATTTCTTTTGCTTTCCTCTCTTCTCCTTCCTCTCTTTTGATAATTTCGCGGCGCTTGGGGCAGTTCAGGGCCATGGTCCTATGCTTCCCTTTGCAATTTAAGCATCTTTTCATGGTGCTTTCACATTTGTCGAATCTGTAAACTTCTGTGGCTTATTCACTGCACTACAGTTTGTTCTTATCCGGGCATGTCGATGTCGTGTGCTCTTCGAGTTTATAGCATACAAAGAACATTTGTATGATATTGAATTTCTCTTGTTGAATGTTTTCACCTGGTATTCTCATATTGAATACCAGTATTCCATTTTGTTTCGCTTTCCTTGCCATGTCTGTCGTAGAGAAAGTTACTTTAAAGACGTGGGGGGGGGGGTCTCAAAATTTTATTCTTTCGTGAACTTGGGCCCATGGGTAATTTCTTCATTAAGCTCCTCGGGTTTATGTTCACCCACCCAGCTCTCCACTTTGCGGCAGATCACGCTCCTGTTCGCTGCCACTTGTGGAGGAGTTTTGGCTTCTAGGCCGGTGTTTCTTAGGACCCTCGCTCGCTCTTCCGATAGGAGCTGGTCCATGTCCTTGATCTCGGCACACATGGCGATGAATCCAGTTGAAACTTCAATAAGTTTCACTAGTGCCACTTTCAATTCAATGTAGAGGGTTTCGCATAGGTTCTTCTTGGCGGTGATCATCACTCCGGGGATGGTCCTTAGGGCGACCCTCTTATTAAGGGCCTCTATAGTTTTCGATGTCCTCTTGTAATGTCTTCTTTTCCTGAAATCAAAGTGTAGTTATTGTGTTTTGAGAGTGGAAAAAAAGTTCTGACGTGGTAAATGAGGTAAAGTATGGTGCAGGTAGGTTTGGGTACGAGTCCAATAAATGGTGAGAAACGCCCTCGTCTATTTTTCTGTTGTTTCCCTGCTCCTTTGCTGCCAGAATGATAGGTGATAGATGGATGGGGTGAGTCTCGAGTGTGGACCTCAGAGGGTTGAGCTTGGTTGACTTTATGCATAGCGGCCGAATCAACGACGGCTAAGTTTTTGCCACCTCCTCACGGGTACATACGCCCTAACTGCATCCAACTACATGATTCTGGCCGGGTCCCCCGGGTAAAGAGGATTTCTCCTCCGTTTGGGACTTGCAGTTATGCCCCAGTATCGAGATAATTTCTGATTTACGCTTCCGCTGTGGGCTAGGCCTCAAACCAGTTTTCACATAAGCCCTTAATTATGTCAGTCCAAGTGGCCGGCATAGTTAAGACGAAATCAATGAATGGCAGACATCCGAGCAGGTTGACACGCAGATCGATGGACGTGATCAGTGAGGTGCTTAACCCCTCATTGAATTATGAGTCTTCGACGAAAAAATAAATAGCTCTCTTTTCGAAGGTTGAAGCGGGATTCACCTTGAAATTTCCAGAATAGGCGTTCGTCTATGTAGGCTGTGCTCAAAATCCGTCACTGAGCAAGTAATAATGCTTTATCCGTAGGTTGTCAGCAGAGCGTAATAGTCAAATATTCGGCCGTCTTCACTACTCTCAATCTAAATTACTTTGGTTATATGTAATTTTTTTACTTATATGCAAAATACTCAATTCTCTAAACGCTGGACGGCGTAGAATTCCTGATTATAATCATCCCACAACTACCTTAGAAGCAGTAAAGGAGGGAAAGTTTTGGGAAATAATTTCCCAAAACGCCTCCGAAAAAATCGAAAGAGTACTTAAGAAAGAGAGATATTACTCATTTTTAGTCACCATTCGCCATTTTACTTATTTCAACTTTCTTTTTTAGCGGCCCCACTTAAGCAGATGAATGCTTAAGTCCCCGGCCCGGCCCGGCCCCCCTGCGTGAACTGCCGTCGGATGAGAGAGGGGTTTCACATTCATGTTTCGTCCCAACTAGGCCGGGCAATAGCTCAGCCATAATTAGGGGCATTGGAGGAAGCTGGTTTAAGGAGTAGCCCACAGCCTATAACAATGCCAGAAACAATTCCGGACAAGGGACGGACTGCCACCGCCGCTGGTTATCACAGCGTGGTCCCTTCCACGACCATAGAGGAACACACAAACCTCTCTATGGTATGTTGGGTTGCGGTCGTCGCGATTAAAACACCCTCGAGGGAGGCGGCGTTGTCAATAAGTCCGCCATACAATCACACCCCTGAGATGATCCCACCCGCATTCATCTCATCCATTTTCATCATTTACCCAAAGGAAAATCCCCTTTTTATCCAGGCGGTGGTTTTTTTAATGGGGGGGGGGGCTCTTTTCCCAAAAGGTAACATAATATTTTCTTTCCAAGCGAGTAAAATAACAGATACTCCTGAGTACTAGTGAGTCCCGAATAAGAAGAAAAGGCTAAAAACAAAAACAAAAAGTGTGCTCCCTCTTCAAGGGGTGCTCACCACGAAAATGGCAACCCAAGATGCCCCGAGGGTCCCGCTAAGGTGTATTAGCAGCCTTGGCAAACCAGACAAGGGTAGAGTCTACAAGACTCTGTTCGGCAAGTTCTGTATGGCTGTTTTGAGGCTGATTGACACCTGCTGCATATGTCGCAGTGTGCGAGCATGAAAAAGACATAGAGTCTCTAACAAAGGAGGAAGGAATAAAACACCTAAGAGATATCAACCTCCAACCAACCACGCCTCCTCAAATTCAAGCGCAAAGGAGCTTAATTTGCAGAAAGCTGGACCCATGGGTCGGCCAGCACACTAAAAAGGAGATAAAGGAGGAGATAGAAAATAACCAAAAATGGGCAAAAGTGTCCGAGATTATCAAATTTGAAAATAAAAGAGATAACTCGGATCAGCAACATGTTTTCAAGATTATTTTCACCGACACTGAAATGGCGTCCAAGGCGAAAGAGAGAGGGCTGTTTCTCTTTCAAACCAAGATTAGTGGTCAACAGATCAAGCGCGAAGAATACACCCCCGTGCAGATCAGCTTCAAATGTTATTCCCTGGAGCATTACACCACAAAGGACTGCAAGAAGCAGGAATCAATCTGTTCCAGATGCAGTCAAAAAGCTCACGGTTGGCGCGAATGCCGGCAAAAGAAGAAAAGTGCCCTAACTGCAGTCAGAGACATGGGGAAATGGCGATGTCCTGCCCCCCCCCCAAAAAAAAAGGAAATTCTAAAAAGAAAGGCGGAAGGAATTAGGAGAGCAAACACCCCCTACGCCCAAGCGGCTAAAGCCGCCCCCTCAGTTAGTGTCCCTAACAGCCGAGCTCCAAAAGCATTCATCAAAGTAGGCCAAGAAGGACAAAAACTCCACTAAAATCCTTACTTGCATTCTTTATGCACATGTACGGAACCTGACGAACCCGGGTTGCTTTGCCAGTAAAATGAACAATATTCTAAAACGCAATGGCTTGGCAGAGATGTGGTTCCCGGAGAACCCGCTTCGGGGAAAGTCCTACAAATGCAGTTGTAGCAGAGAAAGAGGCACCTGCGACCCCTTTCCCAAGAGATACCGAAGAAAAAGAAATAAGGAGCAAGAACACAGAACAGGAGCCAGTCCCACATAGGTCCCCAAACAAGGACCCAAGAATAGGACCGAGAAAGAAAAGGGAAGAGAGTGCGAAGAGAGTAGCCAAACGAATCAAGTAGGCTGAAGGTAACCTCCTAAGCTCAGCTTCGTCATCCGAAGATGAGCAGGAGATCTCCCAGCCCCCCCCCCAAGAGGCAAGAAAAAACAAGGAGCAAGAACTGTAAGAAAATGAAAGAATACGATGGTGAGGAAATCAACATCAAATCTTTCAGAAAGTCTGAAACCTCCTTCCCAGAAGACCTCAAAGTTGGAGAGATCATAGAAGGAGCAATAATGGGCCTATTAAAATGGTCTTACGACTCGCCAGACTAAGAAGCGCTAGTAGATACAGCGCTCATGGAGGCCAGAATAAAACTTTATAGGGGACTCCTGCCTCGCCGTAAGTAAGGCAGAATTCAAGAAAAAACGGAACGGGAAATACACATGCAACAAAACTCAGTAAAAGAGGAAACTAACACACAAGAAACAGAAAACACAAACAGGAAAAACAGTAAAAATACATTAAGAAATCTCACATTGACGTTGATGGATGGGAAGGGAAACACATTCCTTACGGGAACATATTTCGTAAAGTGGATCCCGACCTAATACTGATCATCGAACACGGCGTTAATTCAAACAAGAACAGCATCAAGATACACAACTACACAGTCATAAACAAAAACCACACACAGGAACGATACCTTGGCGCTCCAATCACGATCCGAAACAACATAACATACAAAACCCTTCCAAACATAGATGAATCATTTGTGGCGGTAGCAATACCTACTCTGGTTGAAAACCTGACCGTGGCGGCTGCCTATCAACCTCTACGACGAGATTACCTGCCGATCCCTAACTTTTACAACCTTTTCGGGCGCGGGAAACTTATATTGCTTGGTGGTGATCTTAATGCCAGATACCGTGCTTTAGGCTACGAAAGCACCGACCAAAGGGGAAGAAACCTGGAGCTGTTACTCGAAAGAGACAGACTCAGAGGGCCAGGCCAGATTTCCCGAACTTCTTACCGCAACGTTCGGCAACAAAACCGGACATCGTGTTGATATCCAAGAACTTTCCCTTCAACATCGTCAATGAGCCCGGACCAGTGGTACCGAGCGACCATATCCTGATTCTCACCACTATCTCGCTTGCCCCAATACTCAAACCCATTCCACTTTGGAAAAGTCACGCGAAAGCTGACTGGGAGCTATATAGAGAGATACTCAAAGAGATTGATGGGAAGATTAACAAGATCACCAATCTCCTCATTCAAGCCGATGAGACATGCGTTCCAAGAATCTCCTATCAAATGCTCCCCCAACCTGAGTGGACGGACGAGATGAGAGAGATCGCTCGAAAACATAGAGAAATCTATGATGATATCGACAAGACAGGAACCAAAAGGAAAAGGACAGCCAGAATGAGGCATCTAGGCGTGGAACTGAAAGACATTATAATTAAAAAACAAAAAATCTGGAATGACATCATTGGGAGGCTGGACAGAGAGAGCAATCCTGTAAAATTTTGGAATAACATCCGAAGAATTAGGGGATTGCTTCGCAGACCTAGAACCAAAATCAAAGATGGAGACGACATCATAGAGGACTCAGAGTCTCTCGAAAGAAGATTTAGAGCACACTGGCAAAAGATTTTCGCTATATCACCTGAGGAGAACGACGACTTCGACCAGGACTTCGAAGACCAATTGCTCGATGACCTCGGCACAGTGATACATAGAACCCACCCCTATCCGCAAGTATCTCGGGAAAAAGTGATGGTTGGCCACAGATGCCCAATAACTGTCGAAGAGACCTTGAACACCATAAGGTCCTACAAGCAGAGGGCTCCAGGCTGGTCTGGGATTACGAAGAACAACCTCATAAATGCCCCAAGGCAAATTATTCACGGCTTGGCGAACACAATGAACGCTGCCCTGAATACAGGTTACTTCCCTGACGGATACAAGATGGCCAAAATCATCTTTATTCCGAAGGGAAACAAGCCCCCGGACCAGGTGGCAAACTATCGCCTGATCTCTCTTCTTGAGATACAGGGAAAAATCTTCGAAAAGATTTTAGCAAACAGGCTACAAGCAGATGACGTCACTCAAATTGTCCCATGCCCTGAGAGGAAAGCGAGGGCGCAGGCGACACGCACAATAGCGGAAATCAACAACATCAGCCAATAAGAGAGACGATGGAAAATCAGGACAAACAGGGACAAATTCAAGATCGTCCCGTTGAGCCGAGAGTTGACATGGCCCATCATCATAGATGGGAGGAGATATCGCTACTCCGCCGAAGGCACCATCCTGGGCCTTAAAATCACCGACCGTGGATACTCGAGACACCACACGAAGAGGCGGAACCTGGCAAGGAGAGAAATCTCCAAGCTTTACAGGTTTAGAGATCTTAGCTCGGCCAACATCAGGAAAATATATCTGATGTATGTCCGGGCTAAGCTGATATACCCCGCAGTTGTCTCCAAAGCAGCAAAAAAAAACCTCGATGAAAAGGCTCCAACGTGTCTAGAACACTGCCTCTCCACTAATCAATAAAGTAAGGAGGCGTAATTGATTTGCACAGGATGAAACGTTTGGAGCCCATCAATCTCGTCACCCAGAAACTGGGTAAAAAGATCTGGTCCACTCTAACGAATGGTGTCATTTTAGAGCTACAGGGAACAGGCGACAGGCTTAATATACTTGCAAGGCTACGGGCGAAAGTCTCATGCCGAAGTCGATACCTGAGCACAAAACAATGTCCTCAAGAAGTAATCACACCACTATACACATAGAAATAACACAATACAACTCATTAAAAACGCTACAGTGAAACACACAAAAAATGAGAACAGCAAACAATACGAATATCACTAAACAAGTAATACAAGGGAAATTGTCGGCAAAGAAAGCTAAGAAAGGCTTGAATGCTAAATATTTTCCATTAAAAATTAGAACAACAAATCATAAGAAAAAACAATAAGAAGAACACTAATAGAACACACAGAAGAACATAAACAGCAGATAAAAAGCATAAACCAACAAAACTAATAGAGGCAAAATGAACAGAAAATAAAAATAAAGCGATGCCCTCCCTAATAAGGCAAAATACCCCCTCTCCATCTTTGATTTTCACCTTCTATATCTTCCATTATCCTATTTTCTATTAAAACTGAGTATATCATCATCAAACGCTGTTGTTATAATAAATAATAATTCTGTTATTGACTGATCGTATTTGTTCGGCATAAGTTAGCAACCGGCAAAGGCGGAAAAGTTTTGATTAAGGCGGCAAAGGTCTGGCCAGAATCTGCTAGAAAACGCCTCCATAATCGCTTTCTCTCTTTGACGAGGAAGCTTCAAGAAATAGAGGAAAAAGAAAGAGGAACAACAAGAGAGATTATACTCAATTACTCCTATACCAGTTCATCATTATTTTCATCATATTCTTTTCAGGCTACGCTTTTTATAAAGATGACCGCGTAAATCCATCACTCCTCCCTCGCGCTTGACAGCGGCCCTACGGAGGAAAATCGCCATACACAGCTTTCCCCAACTATGTCGCTCACTAGAGAAGACATAATTGTGGGCACTGGAGGAAGCTGGTTTGAGGATTAGCGCACAGTGGATAACAATGTCAAGAGACTCGACTAGTCAAGGGACAGACTGCACCCTCCGTTGCTAATTACTGCGAAGGCCCATCCCAGGACCACAGAGGGACACAGAATCGTCTCTGTTTATGGTGGGAGCAGTCACGTATCAAACACCCCCGTGAAGCGGCGTTGTCAATGAGTCCGTCAGTAGTCATTTCCCGGGAGGATTCCGCCCACTCTCACACCTACTGAATCATCCTTCATCCCATCATAATGCGTGATCAACATATTCTTCCCAACATTTACCAAAGCGAATACCTCTTACGTACAAAGTTGCTCCAAAAGCGTTATGAGGGATGGGGGGGAGTCACCCTAGGAAAATAATACTTTCAATACACACTTAATGTTCACCAAATTACACATCCGTTAACAGAAGTCTGCTTAACCAAAGAGCTTGCCTCACAATGACCCCGAGGGGTTACTCTCTACAACATGGCAATGGATCTGGCCACACGAATACCCCTCAGGCTAATCAATGGCCAGGCCATACCGGAAAGAGGCTTTGTTTTCGAAACGATCTTCGCAAAACTTAGAGTCGCGGTCATTCGCCTAATAGACACTCCAACCGGTTACTTAGCGATCTGCGAGAGGAAAAAGTACATCTAGATGATAACCAAGGAAGAAAGCTTTCTCGCACTCGAGGAGATAAACTTCCAGACCGCAGTACGACCCCAATTCCAGGACGACCGCAGCGTGATTTGCTGTCGACCCGATCCCTGGATAGGTGATCGCACGAAGAAGGAAATAGCAGAGGAGATAGAAGCCAATCAGACCTGGGCGAAAGTTTCTGAAATAATAAAGTTCAAAAACCGAAGAGAAAACAAAGAATACACTAATGTATTTAAGGCGATCTTTAAGGAGACGGAGATGGCCCAGAATGCCAAAGAAAAGGGACTGCTACTCTTCCACGCAAAGATCAGTGGGAACCAGATCGAGCGTAAAAAATTCACGCCAGTGCAGATGTGTTTCCGCTGCTACCAAACTGAGCAGCACTCCACCAAGGATTGCCAAGAAACATAGGAGACATGCTCCAGGGGCAGTGAAAGGGGGTGAAAAAACTGTATGAAGAATGTGAAGTGTGTCAACTGCGGTCAGAGCCACAGAGAACTAGCCATAGCTTGCCCCATAAAATGTAACATGATTAAAAGAAAACAAGCTGACAAGAAAGAGGAAGAACACAGGATGAGGACAACTTCGTAGGCACAAGCAGAAAAAATGTCCCAGCCAATGCAAGCCCCGACAAAAAGCTACATCAAAGTTGAGAACGAAGAGTCAACGAAATTCTTACCTGCATACTTTATGCGCACATAAGAAATATCATGAATCCAGGCACGTTCTTAAGTAAGCTCAACATGATGCTCAAGAAAAACAATCTGAGTGAGATGTGGTTCCAAGTTGTACTGCAATTGCAATTCTCCCCAAAGGTCAAGGAGGAGGTAGTTTCAGTCACGTCTCCCAACCCTACTGCAATAACGGCCGTAAACCACAAGGATCAAGGAAAAGAAACACAGGAACCCATCAAGAAACCTGAACCCATAATTTTAGTGAAAAAAGAGAGGGGAGAAAAAGCGAGGAAAGCAACCGTGGCATTGAAAGTTGCCACAAACGAACCCCGCAGGAGAAAACTCTAAACTTCACCCGATGCAGACTCCGACAGTGACAGTACCCAGAGCGATTCCGCAAGAGAAAATAACATTAAAAGAATTAAACTTAGAAAAACAAGCACAGGTACGACGGTGGAGAACTAGGTCTGAAGGATTATGCTTCTAACAAGAACCTTTTCTCTGAACAAATATCCCTCGCGGTCATCACCAAAGGCATTAAGAACCAGAAACTCAAATGGACAATAACAGAATCAGAAGATAAATCTGAAGTCGCGGCAGCACTCTACGCAGGTAAAGTAAAACTCGATAACGCCTTATTATTTACGGTCCCGGCCATGGAATACAAGAAGACGCACAGCGGAAAGGTGCGAAAGAACAAGGAATAAGCAGCAGACTCTAGAAGTAGACACAAAACATGGAGAACATAAACAACACCTTAAAAATTTAACAGTAAACACGAATGGATGGTTGGGAAAAGCGAATGAATACGGCAACATATTCAGAGGGGCGGACCCCGACATTATCTTAATATCTGAAAACGGGGTCAACACGACTAACACTCGGATAAAAGTCACGAACTACCACGTCCTGGCAAGGAACTCGTCGCAAGATAAATTCTACGGTGCTGCAATCGCTATATGAAGGAACATCACCTTCTAAAGGCCTCCAGAACTAAATCAGTCCTTCGTAACTCTTGAAATACATACACTTCTTGGGGGAATCACGATATTTGCTCATCAATAATCTACTAACCCTAACAGCCCACCGCAGGAATTTATTCATAAGCGGCGACCTCAATGCTAGACTGAGGCCCCCGGGCTACACCAGAACAAACGAGAGGAGCAGAAACATGCAGCTTGACCGGGATAGGCTCGAGTAAGCCGGGCCAGAATTTCTAACCTATATCCCTGAAAGATCAGCGACAGCCTCGGATATAATATTGACAAGTACTAACTTCCCTTTCAATCTGGTCAATATGCCTGGCCCCATGGTTCCAAGTTACCATATATCCATCATGACTACCATCTCCCTTGCACTTATTCTGCTTTCTATCACACCAAGAAAAAGCTTTGCAAAAGAAAACTGGGAGCTGTACAAGCGAATGCTCAACAGCTTTGAACCAGCCAACCTAAGCGAAGCTACCCTGGAAGATATTGACGAAGAAATAAATCAGATACCAGACCTTATCATGGAAGTGAACGAGAGATGTATTCTATAAATTACGCAGAAAAACTCTCCACAACCCAGCTGGAACGAGGAGATGCGAGATATTGCCTCAGAACACAAGGAGATCTACGAGGAAGTCAGGCAATTTTCCCAGACAGAGGTCGCAGCAAAAGAATCTGACAACCCAGAGAGGAACTCAAAGCGCGGATTAACGAAGAGCAACGGACAATATGAGACGGAATTGTCGAGAGGCTCAACACAGAGCAGAAGCTCCAGAATTATGGAAGAATATAAAAAAACTGAGGGGTGTGCACCCCGAAGGGGAAAATCAGGCTGGAAGAACATGGGGAAACCATAGAGACTTGAAAGAGGTTCAGGAGTTACTGGCGACAAGTATTCTCCATCACGCCCGAAAAGAATGAGGATTTCAACATGGACTTCTAAGGCTAGGTAATTTACGAACTAAATAATATAATCCACCGCACGCATTCCCACCCGCAGGTTTTTCGAGGAGACGAGAATGGAGGGCCACGGCCAACCAATCATTGTTGAGGAGTTCCTGAGCCCGCTCAAATCCTTCAAGCAGAGAGCTCCTGGCCGGATAAGGATGACCAAAAACCATCTGGTAAACGCTCTCCCACGCCTGCATCAGGGCAAGACCAACATAATGGATGCAGCCCTGAACACTCGTTATTTCCCTGACGGATACAAGGTGGCAAAAATTATATTTATCGCAAAGGGCAAAAAGTTGCTAGAACAGCCGATGGACTACAAGCCCATCTTCCTCTTGGAAATCATCGGCAAGATTCTGGAAATGACCCTAGCCAACAAAGTTCAAAATCAACTTGACGAGAAAGGGGCCCACAACCCACAACAACACGGGTTAGGGAAGAAGCGTGGAACGGACACTGCACTCGCGCTCCTAGCTGAGAAAATCGCCAAGTGCCGAGCGGATGGAAAGTACATTTACATCGTCCTAAGGGACGTGCAAAAGGCCTTTGATAAGGTCTGGCTGAGGGGCCTTCAACATAAGAACATGAGCTCTCAGCTAGACCCAATCCTCGAACGAATCATCTGCGACTTCGTCATGGAACGGCGCACCCGGTTCATGATAGAGGGTCACCAAAGACGAGAGTTCATCTTCGAGGCCGGTGTCGCACAGGGATGTTGTCTGAGCCGTCTCCTTTGGGTTGATATAACCCAGGTGATCCATGGTACAATCAGAAATCCCAGGGCTAAGGCTCTCGAGACTGCGAACGAAATTCGAACGTAAATGAATACGAAAGAAAGTGGAAGATCCGCACGAATAGCCGAAAATTCAAGATCCTCACCCTCCGCCGCAGGAAAACAGCGGATGTAACAATAGGACAGTTAATATTTCCCTATTACCAGGAAGGGAGTGTTCTGGGGATCCACATGACCTCCACTTCATAATGCAGGAAAACCTGGCAAAGTTCGAACTCAACGAACTTCATAAATTTAGAAATCTGAGCTCTAACAACAGCAGAAAAATATATCTCATGCATAGTCGAGCAACGCTCATATACCCCGCGGTGCTGATCCAAACCTTAAGTACGTCTCGCTTGAAGCGCCTGCAAAGAGTGCAGAACAAGGCGACTCTCTATATAAACAAACACAGAAGGAGAGCTCGAAGACCCCAAAGAGAACTCCACCGGAGAGTCGCCTTGACACCAATCAATCTTGCGATCCAAACTTTGACAGAAGAACATTAGAGAGGATGCTGAAAGAAACGGCATCCAAACTAGCTGAGGGTCTAAATATCCCAGCGAACAAAAGGAAGAAAGTGGCCAGAACAAGGTAATTTCCGAGCTCGAGACAATGGTCCGGGGAACAGTTGGCACCGTTTTTCACATAGAGATCACACAAACCACTACACATACTATATATTAACGAATACACTCACAAACATGAATGAATGTGTTTGAACGAAAGTGAAATAATTGTATATAAGTGTATATATGTCAATATAACTAGTAATTAAGAAGAAAACAAAATAAAAATAAACAAATTCTTAAATTAGTATAATAGATATAGAATAGGTGATTAACTATATTATTACCTTTAAAAATCTTATCTCTCTTAAAATAAGTATAGTACTAAGGAGATAAATATATAAAATTATAAAAAACAAATAAAATAAAAAAAGGCAGAGAAGAAAGATAATATAAACAAACTAATAAAAAAATAATAAAAAATAAAAAATAGAAAAAATAAAATAAAATAAAAAATAAATGAATAAAATAAATATAAATATTTATATAATAATTTTAAAAAATTAGTTCAAAGGTAAGGAAAATAAAAATAAGGTTGCAAAATAAGGATAAAAGAAAAGGTTGAATGCGTTATAACACAAACTCAGGTTCACACAACCATACAAGTTGCAGGATTTAAGGTCATGGACAACGAAAACAAAATCTAAGAAAAATAAAAAGTGTAACCCTCACTACCAGGGCAAACCATACACACTCTCTTCACCCACAATCTAACATCTTGTCTCACACACCAACCTTTTTGTAACTAATATTCATCAATTTTATTTCTATTCTTAGTTTTCTGTTACAATGAGGAATCTCCAGAGGAGCGGAACGTGACTAATAAATAACCTTGTTACCACTTTTGGCTTACCTTATTCTCCCTTACTCTCTGTGGTCAAAGACACACATCCATTTTTAATTTTGCAAATGACTGCCTCTTTATATCTTTCAGGAGGAGAGATCTTTCATCGTGCCCCATCAAGCTCATTTTTGATGTGTCTGGATGGCAATTTAATGCAAATTACTTGCAGTGGAATCCATGAAATTTGGAAGAAGCTTCGCAGGTTTTTTTCTTATATTCATTTGTTAACTGTCTGCTCTCAAGAAATGAGGATGTATGAAATCTTAATGTAAGCCTTTCATTTCTGGAAGCGTTTCGCCGCATGTGATCAAAACAGGTCTTGGACTTTGCAAGATGTATATTTGTTCTTTATCTGCCCCTTATACCTACTGTCATGGGGTCGATGTCCAGTTCCATCTAAATTGAACTAATATTTTGGTGTATGTGTATGTACATTCTATCATTAGCGTGCTTCATTAATGCGAAATTACAACGAGTCTTAAGCTGGGCTTTTAGGGACATGATCCTTTACTGTCACCTTAAAGATATAAAATCTCTCTGCTAAGAAAATTACTTTTTTTAAACTTTTGCACTCAATGCTGCCCTCCGATGATGCAGCGGGTTTTATTTGCCCCTGGTGCCAGCTTGATCTTATTTCTCTGAAAGAGTGTTTAATATCAATTCCTCTCCAAAAGCTAAGGATCCAGTCTCTCCAAAGCTGGACCCTTCAGGAAAAACGAAGCAGACACGTTCCATCACATGTAATACTTGACTAGTAGGACGTCTTTCAGACATTCAGATCTTCATATGATGTTTTTCAAGTCATCATGCCCCCATGAAGTAAGTTGCAAGAGGATATCTTCAGCTGCATGTGATGTTTTCGAATCCGGCCTAAGCTCGTACACTGATCAATCTCACTTTAAAACGGGAATTTTGACTAAAAGATTGCCTCCTGGAGAAAGATTCAGGCTGGATAAAATGTGGACCAGCGCATTGTGCCTAATCTTCTCAAATAGATGATTGGAGCATTAGTATTTTTGCGCCTGGAGAAAAAAAAAATATGTGTCCGAGCGGTTTAAGACTGCTCCTTTAAAGGTCTACATTGGATCGGATTTTAATCCAATCTAGACATCGATTTCTAGATAGATATGGATTAAATTACCCTAGAGATAAATTGAGGTGGATCTGATCGATTTGGAAGAGCATTGGATGATCAATTTAACTGTCGGCCATGAAAAGAAGATATTGTGTTTCTACTCTTTACCTGCCTTCCAGAATTACAATTATGTAAGATATTTGACCTCCTTTTTGCAAATCTCTACCTACTATTATGGGGTTATTGTCTAGCTGGACTTATGTAAGATTTTTCACATTTGTGATTGCTGGATTCTATTATTATTTTACTTTCTTAATATTTAGTCTCAAAGTGTCTTAGGACTAGGTTTCGTTGTCCTTACTCTTAATCATACCATTTATCCTAAGAACCCCTCCAAGTAGGAGTACATACTTAATAACCTGGGACAATTCTTAGAGCAAATGATCCAATAATTGGAGTTGGGTGTCCTTAAAAGAGCATTTTCCTGCCGTGGTACGCACCTGCGATCTCCTTGTCGCCAAAATTACTCTAATCTCTTCAACCCAATCTATTATTCATTCATGCGCTTTGACTATAGCTAATTAATTTAAGATTGATCTCTTTCGTCTAAGCAACAATTTTGGAGAGTACGAGAACGAATCCCTCTCACTATTTGCGAGAGGCCAAAACTAACCATGCCACCTTCTTTAAAAAAAAAATGAAAGGAGTTTCGTAAAGAAAGTGGTGAAATTAGGCAATTGCAAATTTTTTGACCTTCATGTTTTGTCTACTATAATTTTTCGTGAGCTTTCCATCTGTGTGTGCTTGTGTGTGTCTGAACAGTGTTCCATATTGAGAAGCCGTAAGAATATTACTTAGGGCTTCATATACGCGCTTCTATTTTCAGCCCTTCAATTTATCCTAAAGTATTGAATGCACAAAGGTATTAATGCTCCGAATGCATTCGAATTTCAGGGCACTAATAAAATTCAATCTGCATCATTAATGGAGGACTTAAAAAGTGGCGTTTTCGAGAAATTATAATTAATTCCCAACTCAAAAATTAAATTTTCGTAATTCAAAAATGAGAAATTATATAAATATATCTCATTTATATTTTTGATTAATCAAATACGTGGATTAACGTTTTTAGAGTGATTTTTAATAAGTAAGAATATATTGGTAGGTACTTTTAATTATACCGAAGAATGGTTTCATGAGGGGAATAAAGCTTATTAAATTTTGGGCAGGTTTTTCAGTTAATAATTTAGCGAGCATAAAATAACATGAAAAAACAAATTTTGGGGGCGGAATATCCACGTTGATGACGTCTTTTTTTGTGGGTTTAATTGATTTAGCGATATTTATTGATGTATTAGTAAAAATATAAGTTTACAAGATTTATACAATAACTAACAGACAAAATGAAAAAAGTCCATAATTTTAGACGGAGTTTACGTCAAATTTGAACAATTTTGCTTCATTTTATATTTTTATTCGTGCTTTAAACTCGACCCAAATCAGGACTCGCTCCTGTGAATTACCACAGGCAATATAGGTAGTCAATGGGAAATAGCCAGACCGATAAATACAAACAAAGTTAAACTAACCCTATAACATTTATCAAGTAATTTAACTTGTGATAGAACGAGTTAATTTCAACTCCTATCCCATATTATTAAAAACCACGATGCTGCCCACGTGCATCTTCGATTCGAGGCTTGGAATCTTATCTCCGCTACCGGATGCCAATGTTTAAACAAGGAGGTTATCGTCCCCCCCCCGTTCACCCCCATACGCCGACCTCGCCAGATCGAGTTAGGCTTATGAACAGATAAGGCATTTTTCTCCGGCCCGGCTGTGCGTTCCCTCCAAGCTTTCACTCCATTTTTCCCCACGCCAAGGAGATGTCCTGGCTATTTATATGGAAACTTTACCACTAAGATGAGATTGGAGATGCAGATTTTCGTCGCGAAACATCACCACGACCCTCTCTCCCTTTGTGCGCCAAGGGACCTCGACCTCGAGATTCACCATCACTTGTCCAGAAGGAGAACAATATTCCTTGAGTGCCAAAGGTTCGAGCCTTTAGTGACGCAAAGTCCCCAAGGCATCCCCCCCCTGTTGTTCAAGGAGAACAGCATTAGAACAGCCATTGTTCGTTTTGAGCCCTTCGCCAAGAAACGGTTCTCATCCCCCCCCCCTGTTGTTCAAGGAGAACAGCATTAGAACAGCCATTGTTCGTTTTGAGCCCTTCGCCAAGAAACGGTTCTCATCCCCCCCTGTTGTTCAAGGAGAACAGCATTAGAACAGCCATTGTTCGTTTTGAGCCCTTCGCCAAGAAACGGTTCTCATCCCCCCCTGTTGTTCAAGGAGAACAACATTAGAACAGCCATTGTTCGTTTTGAGCCCTTCGCCAAGAAACGGTTCTCACCCCCCCTGTTGTTCAAAGGAGAACAACATTAGAACAGCCATTGTTCTTGAGCCCGTAGACAAGAGACGGTTCTCATCCCCCCCCCTTTGTTCAGAAGAGAACAAAGTAGAACAGCCATTGTTCTTCAAGCCGTTCGTCGAGTAACGGTTCTCCTTTCCAAGACGCCTCGTCAGGATCCTTTTATCCCCCCCCCCCTTCGGCTGGAACTCGCCAGCGGACCGAATATTCCTTCAAGTACCTTCCACTGCACCCTAATGAAGTTACGTAAGCCAAGCGTCACCTTTTGAGTATTGATCCCTTATTTGTCAATTCTATCCTGTGCTTTAAATGGTTTATCGAACCATCCCATCTCTTTAACTCCATATTTGTTTTACCTTTTTTGATCCCTTAAATCCTTGGATTAGCCCGAGTCTCCACGACCCTTTCCATTCTGTTTGTCAATATTTTCCGTTTTTGTGTTTGCTGATAGTTATTATTAATAAAACTCTATTTTATTAATGATAGCAATATTATTATCCTTGAGCTCAGTTCCACTTCTTAAGCATTTTGAAGATACATAATATCGGCCGCCAGATAGTAAAAACGCACTCTAGAGATAATTAAGGCAGTTCCCTTAACGAATAGTGTTATATATAGTATCGTCGGGAGTCATTCTACGACATATATATATATACTATTTAATTTGGTATCAGGTGTGTAAGGTTTAACGCTATATCTTTGCAAACACTGGTCTCAGTCGAGTAAAGCATAGTGTTATTCGTTATAATAATAGAATATAGTAGTTCCCTTTTGTTTTAACGATTGCTATCCCCTTTTTTTTTTGAAACTTAAGAAGCTGGAGTAGCTCAAGGAACGGTTATAATAATTTGTTTGTGTTTTTTCGTGATTTTAGTCAGTGGTTATTTAGAGTAAGAAACCAAGTACGAATAGGTCAGTGCCCATATTTAGGTAGGCTAATTCTATAGAGGCATAATTCTTGTTGCAAGGAATTTTAGTTGGTTGACTAGTGCGCCCCAAGTGCAAAGATGACTCAGTTTGAAATCTTTAAAGCGCAAGGAGAATCCTTGGGACTCTCCGGAAAAGAACTAATTGAGTACATTCAAGAGGAGCAAAGAAAAGAGGAAGTAATAGAAAGGGAAAGAGTAATCCAACGAGAAGAAAGAAGGACGGACTCGCGCTCCTTCCCAGGGAAGCTGACAAAGTTTCCGAGCCCCGTAAAACCCCAAAACTTCTTTCCCCAAAACCAACAACGGGACTCCAAACCTCCCGTTAAGACTTCTCCTCCATCTCTCTTCCCGAAGCGACCAACCATATGCTTCACCTGTGGTGTAGAAAACCACATGAGCTGGAATTGCCCCCAAAATTCTAGGCTTAAAAGCGGACCAGCCCACCAAGTTCACCAGATTAATGCAACCCCGGCTCCCCCGGTGGTGCAGACCCAAGCAGAAACTTCTCCCCCTCCGTCAGGCCACCAGGTAAATTTTGTTTTTGGTAAAAGTTCATCGGGAACTTTGAAATATGAGGAGGGAAGCGTGGACAGCTGTCGAGTATTGACTCTCGTCAGGGACACAGGATGTACGTGCTTCATCGTGTCCGACGAACTCCTCCCAGTGGCCTCTAACCACGAAAAATTTGCGGTGGTACATGACCAACTTGGGCGGGCGAATAGATTCCCCGTCGCTAGATGTTACCTGCAGTGTCAATATTATAATGGCTGGGCTATAGTCATTGTAGCACCCATAAAATTCTGTTCCGTACTTATAGGACAGAGCCCCCAAGTAAGTTTCGACCCTGTGTTTCAGGCCGCCCTTCCTCAAGGCCGAGATAAGAAAGAAGCCCAGGAGCCCGTCCCCATCAGAACCCCGATACCGTCCGATTTCTCGGAGACCCCTAACCAGGACTTTAGGATGGAAAATGAGGAGTGTGAATCACTAACACCCTTAGGTGATAAGGCCCCAGACAAGGACACGGAGACTGTCCCTGGACCCCAAGAAAAAAAGAACCCCCAACGCGCCCATGGAGATACCTTCGTAGAACTGGACGAAGCATCGGCGCTTAAAGAAGATTACCCCGCGGAGTCCCTTAATGTAATCCAGACAGTGTGCATCCAACCTGATGCCGATTACCCTCCTCCTTCCCTACCAGGCGAGTCTTTAGAACCCTCTGACCTGGATAGTGACGCGCAGCTGACACCACGTCAGAAGAGTCAGCTCCAAGAACTAATTAAATGGAATCACCATTTATCCACCCTATTAGCTCTTTTCGAGCAACTGCGTGAAAATGGCCTCACCATTGGCCCCAGCAAATGCCAGTTTGCCCACGAAACCATCAAATATTTGGGTTTCAAAATAGGACAAAGCAAGTCAGGTCCCCACGAGAACAAGATTAAGGCAATCGCCGACATGCACCTCCCGATTACAAAGAAGCCATTAAGATCGATCCTAGGATCAGCTTCTCCCTATCAGCGATTTGTTCCGAATTTCGCTGCAATTTCGGCCCCCTTATGCCCCCTTCAGGAAAAGAATTTCTCCGATCGTTTACGTTGGAATGATGTCGCTGTTTCCCATTTTAATCAGCTCAAAAGTAAGTTCATTTCTGCCCCCATTTTTAAGTTGCCCAACCCGGAAAAATCCTTTGGGGTTAAGACCGACGTGATCAACGAGGGCATTGGAGGTGTACTCCTTCAATACGTGGATGACAGAACGAGTCATCCAGTTGCATATGCTAGTCGTCAATTATTACCACGCGGAAAGAGATATGCCACTAGAGAAAAGATAGCTCTATCAATTATCTGGGTCATAGACAAATTCAAGCTGTACTTGATATGTAAAGAATTTCGAATAGGAACCGACCACCGTCCGTTAGCCTATATTAGGAATTTGAGACACACAAACGGCCGCATCATGCGCTGGAGTTTACTCTTGCAAGAGTATCAGTTCAAAATAAATTAGATAAAAGGTTCCGATAACCAGGTCGCTGACGCCCTCAGTAGAAATGCGTTACCGAATAGCGTAGAATAATTGTATTCATAGGATTAGTATCTCCATGTAGGTATATACCGTCTTGTACGACTTAATTTAAGATTCTTTTGTAATATAATTAATTAATGTATATGTCTGAATTTTGTAACGCTCAATGTCTAATTTTTTGTATGTCTATATATTTGTTCTTATTAATTTACGTATAAATTATTTTGTCCCGTATGTACTAAGTTTATATCATTTCATTGTTCCATGCCCTTTTTTTTTTTCTCTCTGATTAAGTTGTATTAAAGGTTATTTTCCCCTGTAATCTAAAGATCAAAATAATCATATGTATTGAGGTAATACTAGTTAGGTGCAGGAATGGTACGGTTGGTACAAGAAAACGAGTTCCCTACGACGGAGCTCTATCGTTGTCCCTTCTCTCTTTTTTTTTCGAAGTGACAACTTCCCCTGGAATGGAGGGGTGTGATAGAACGAGTTAATTTCAACTCCTATCCCATATTATTAAAAACCACGATGCTGCCCACGTGCATCTTCGATTCGAGGCTTGGAATCTTATCTCCGCTACCGGATGCCAATGTTTAAACAAGGAGGTTATCGTCCCCCCCCCGTTCACCCCCATACGCCGACCTCGCCAGATCGAGTTAGGCTTATGAACAGATAAGGCATTTTTTTCCGGCCCGGCTGTGCGTTCCCTCCAAGCTTTCACTCCATTTTCCCCCACGCCAAGGAGATGTCCTGGCTATTTATATGGAAACTTTACCACTAAGATGAGATTGGAGATCCAGATTTTCGTCGCGAAACATCACCACGACCCTCTCTCCCTTTGTGCGCCAAGGGACCTCGACCTCGAGATTCACCATCACTTGTCCAGAAGGAGGACAATATTCCTTGAGTGCCAAAGGTTCGAGCCTTTAGTGACGCCAAGTCCCCAAGGCACCCCCCCCTGTTGTTCAAGGAGAACAGCATTAGAACAGCCATTGTTCGTTTTGAGCCCTTCGCCAAGAAACGGTTCTCATCCCCCCCCCCTGTTGTTCAAGGAGAACAGCATTAGAACAGCCATTGTTCGTTTTGAGCCCTTCGCCAAGAAACGGTTCTCATCCCCCCCCTGTTGTTCAAGGAGAACAACATTAGAACAGCCATTGTTCGTTTTGAGCCCTTCGCCAAGAAACGGTTCTCACCCCCCCTGTTGTTCAAAGGAGAACAACATTAGAACAGCCATTGTTCTTGAGCCCGTAGACAAGAGACGGTTCTCATCCCCCCCCCTTTGTTCAGAAGAGAACAAAGTAGAACAGCCATTGTTCTTCAAGCCGTTCGTCGAGTAACGGTTCTCCTTTCCAAGACGCCTCGTCAGGATCCTTTTATCCCCCCCCCCTTCGGCTGGAACTCGCCAGCGGACCGAATATTCCTTCAAGTACCTTCCACTGCACCCTAATGAAGTTACGTAAGCCAAGCGTCACCTTTTGAGTATTGATCCCTTATTTGTCAATTCTATCCTGTGCTTTAAATGGTTTATCGAACCATCCCATCTCTTTAACTCCATATTTGTTTTACCTTTTTTGATCCCTTAAATCCTTGGATTAGCCCGAGTCTCCACGACCCTTTCCATTCTGTTTGTCAATATTTTCCGTTTTTGTGTTTGCTGATAGTTATTATTAATAAAACTCTATTTTATTAATGATAGCAATATTATTATCCTTGAGCTCAGTTCCACTTCTTAAGCATTTTGAAGATACATAATATCGGCCGCCAGACAGTAAAAACGCACTCTAGAGATAATTAAGGCAGTTCCCTCAACGAATAGTGTTATATATAGTATCGTCGGGAGTCATTCTACGACATAACTCTCTAAAAAGATCTTGAAATACACCTGCTTTACCGCACAATGTTGAAAGTCATGTTGCGAATACTTTGAAAATTTATTAATTTCAAGCTTTTATAAAATAAGATTTACTCACAATTTCATCGTGAAACATGAAAGATATCTTAAGAATCTAGCACTTAGGAAGGAGCCTTTAATCGTTTAGTTGTCTTGATGCTCGTTTTAAATTAAAAGTAGAAAGGTCATGAGTCAATTAGGACTAAGGAACGACGCACATTTCCCAAGCCTACCATAGTTCTCGTTGTTAGGAATTGATAGATTGTGAGAGTGCGAAATAATACAAAGTAATAGGAGTTAACGAGATTATAACTTGCTCTTGGCAGAATAGAAATTTTGCGCCCGGGATATTAGGTATGCCCAAAAGAATGCACTAAAATACGAGCGAACTTCTGCATCTGAAACTACTTTAGATGCTAGATAATTAAGAGTAGACTCCTTCTATTCGATAGTAACTACATCATCCTTAAAACGACCACCCATTGTCTAAAGGTTGACATAACGAGAGACCTGTCAAGAGCATACGTGACCATAAGTTGCAAAGGTTTTAAACAGTCACAAGGAAAATCGAAGCTTCGAGACGGATAAATAAACAACCTAACATCTCAATCTCATTCGCTTGTATTTTTCTGAACCTCTTTTAGGAACCTCATAAATATAGAGATTTGGATTTTTTTGTGAGGATTTACAATTAATTGTATGTAAAAATCAAGATAATTAATTGTTATGTTAACTCAGAATTAGTAAGGGGCCTTTTTTGGATGAGTCTGTCTACATAATGTGTAAAAAGGAAATGCAATGTGTAATGATCCCTCGTTATGTACGCAATACATATTAGAAACGGCGATAATATATATGCAGAAATAAAGGTTAAGAAGTGTCAAAGAAAATGAGAAGATAATTTCGCAAAGACGATTAAATCATAAATGCTACACGTGATTGATTTGCGAGTTGGAATAATATGGTTTCGAAGGAGAACCCGACAGATGTGGAGAAATAAAGAGCTTAGATGCCATTAATAACGAATACTTGGAATAGAGAGTGATATGAGAGCCAGAGTCCGTATTGGTAATGTCTGTAGTGTAAGAGTGTTGGAATTATCCCTCCTACTTTTCTTTCCATCTCAGTGGCCTTTGATAAGCCCATTCGATCGGTGTAATCAGATTTTGATAACAGTGATAAGTGCTTACAAATTTATACATTTCTGTGTTGAATAAAACTGAGAGCTTTACTCACGTAGAAACCTACATACATTGAGTATTGATATTCAAAAGAAGCATAATCTTCACAACTGTTTTTTTGTTGTAGTCTGACACACTTGTATGCTGAATAATTTTTGGCGGCCCATATTTATGACATAAGAAAGAGAGAGAATCGGCTTAGTCCTTATTAACTTCTTTGAAAATTGTCGCGTCAAAAAAACATTTCCCAAATTCAGGTACTTTTAACTTAATCATAAATCCATCTTCCATTCTCAATGTCATCAGGCATCCCCAATTAACCTAGGAGCAATGGAAATAAAGCTATGGTGTTCTAAAACAAACTCCTACAATCCCCTAAGGCAATGAGGATAAATTGCCAACATACTCGTAAGAGGTATGCATATCTAAATACATTTTCGTGAAAGGAAATTTTCACTGGGCCTTATTATTTTTATCCATAATACATAACGATTATATATATAGAGAGAGAGAAGGAATGAAACAAGTATTAACAGAACGGGACTCATTGATTGCCCTTTGTTTGTTTGTTAGGAAAACCGTAGTTTCGAAATATAAGGGTGTTACTTTATTAAAATAGAACACGGTTTATTTCCCCCAAGATTAAGGGTAAAAATCGAACGTACTTCAAATGAAAATAATGATTCAATTTCATTGGGGTCAGAATTTGAAAACAGAACATGCTTCCCATGTTAAATGGGTTTAGATGAAGAACTTGTGGAATAATTAAAGAGAACTCACTACTATCTAGTACTTTCATCCTCAAATAAAATATACTGATTTACTAAGGGAAGTAATCTTCCCTATTAAATACGAGTAAGAAAAAGAAAATAAATATGAAAATACGATTATAATTAGGTAATTACAAAAAAGAATGAACTGTTTAAAAGTATCCCTACTAAAAAAATACTTCTAATAATAACGCGAATCATAGTGTTTAGTCATATTCAATTTAGAAAATTGTTTATAACTCATATTTTTAAAGTGGGTTAACTTATGATATGCTTAAGATAAAGCTCTTTCATACTTACAAGTATATATAAATAAAAGTTTGCATTGTCAGATGTGAAAGTAAGATAATATATGGGAAAATGGAAATAATTTGCCTATTGGCGTCACCCAGAGCAAGAGAATTTGACCGTTATGATGTGCTTAGATTTTCGCTCTTCCACATTTACAGGTATATTTAACTAACTGTTTATAACTTATATTGTTAAAGAGGGTTAACTTGTGATGTACTTAGATTTAATCTTTTAATACTTACAGGAATATATAACTAAAATTTTGCATCATAAGATAATATATGAGAAAATGGAAGTAGTTTGTCTATTGCCGTCAATAGGCAAGTGTTATTGGAATTAGCCAACGAATTCAAAAGTGAAACTTCCGGATTCCTGCATTAGGCTCGTTTTTTCTATGAAATTCGGTTATTTATTGTGGGTGTCTCATTATTATTACATTCTTATTTTATTAAAATTCAATAAAAGCTTTATCGTACCTTGATATTACTGTAATTTTTCTTTATTGTAAAATTATAGTTTCATGACAGGTTTATATGAATAATAATTAGAATGCAACAACATAGAATAAATAATCTTTATTTACGTACTGTATAATTCTGGCGACATTTAGAAACAACACCTGCAGTTTACTGGCAACTTGTCAAAGACAGTTTGACTACTTTATTGAGGCATTGATTAATTAGCTATTTTGTAAATTATTTTTGTTTGATTAATTGTATTATTTAAAGTGCAACCCTTTAACTCGATAATGGAAATGCACAATAAAAACATTGCAGATAAAGAGATAATAATTAAGAAGGTAGGCCTATTACAGACATAGATCTAAGGGGAAAAACAAAGCGTTGCTTAGAAAATTTAACAAATCCCACTATGAAAAAAAGTCGTTAAGTGCTTCTCTTTGCTTTCAAAAATTATTTTGTTGGCCATATTTGTCGTTTAAGAACGAAATAGGTTTATGAAACTCATTTGGATTTACCGATTTAAATATTCTGCATATGGCAATCAAAAGACAAGAACTTTCTTCTACTCGGTAAAACGCGAATTGATATTTTATTAAACAGCGAATACAAGCAGAATGGGGAAATCCATAATGAAAATGTCAAAAAGTATAGAGAGATTTAAAAAAATAAATAATAGATGTGATTTGTTTTATAGGCGATCAGCAATTAGCATTCAGAGATCATGATGAATTAACAGCTTCTGAAACAAGGGTATTTATGTTGGGGTTTTTAATTAATGTAAGAAACACGATCTCTTACTAACATTGCATTTGAAAGAGCCCAGCGGTTTTTTTTCGTTATTTCAAATAGATAGAGTCTTCATTTGCGGCTATCATTTTAGACGAGACTACTGATATTAAAACTGTTTCTCGACTTTCTTCTCGTGTGCTGTACGTTTAGAGTGATGGTAATGTTTGCGAACGTAAGCGCTGATCATATGGCCGAAGGGTTATCCAAAATAGTGTTTAATAAAGTAGAAGAAATAAATATTGGAAAAAAAATGTTGCTTAAACTTATGATGGTGCAAGTGTGTGGCAACGAACTGCATGGACTTCAAAAATGGGTCAAATAAAAATATCCCAATGCTTTTTTAATTCACGTTATGGCTCATAGATTAAATTCTGTACTGTCACTATCAGTTTCCAAAATCCATAAATGTGATATCTTCTTTTCAAAGCACAAGTCTTTTTCATTGTATTTGAAATGTCAGGTAAACGTATGCATCTTTTAGATATTGAAATTACAAAGCCATTTCAAAAGTTGTACCAACCCGTTCGGACTTTAATCTCTCTTTGGTTGAAACTGTTCTTGAGTACCATGAACAACTTGTTGATTTATTCCAAATCATCATAGACAACTGCAGCATATGGGATACTGAAAGCTACACTTACGCTAAAGAATTCTATTACATTCTAGATGATGTTGAATTCAACTCTTTGTGAAATCTATTAAGCGATATTTTCAATTACCCAAATGCAGTATTTGATGTTTTCAGACTGAAACATTTAACATATCTTACTATATTCGTAAAGTAAATGAAATACTTACAGTCTTACAAGATAAAACGAATGCATTTTCCAAAATTCCGTCCTTTGTTGATGGCATTTATCCTTTAATTAAACAAAAACGATGCGATCCTTTGTAAGACCTCAAAGAAGAGTAGAGAAGGATAATTTTCCAAATTATAGATTTGATATGCATGCAAATTGAATTGAGATTTCAAAATCTGAACAATTTAACAATTTTGGAGCTTCTCGATCCAAGAAGACTAGAAGAAAACGAAAAAGTCTTTCATGAATCAGGTCTAACATCACTCAAAAATTCCTATGGAAGTTTCTTTGACTGCACAAGGTTGAGGAGCGAACTATTAGTTTTATATAATGACGTGAACTGAAAAGGAAACCGGTGCATGAATCGTTTCGGGTTTTACGTAACAGTGGATTAGAGGCAGCTTTACCACAACTAACAAAATTGTCTGACCTATGTTTGAGCCTACCAGAAACAAGTTCTTCAGTCGAGGAGCCTTTTCTTAATTAAGAATAATTCAAAATTACCCGAGGAATGCGCTAACTAGGTCAAGATAGATTAAGCAGTTTGGCTCAAATCGCAATTGAATTAAGAATGACAGGTTTTATGAAAATGTCATCAACCTATTAATTTAAAAAGCGAGGAGGATCGAAACTACATTAAAATAAAATAGGTAAGATTATATTTTTTCAAATCAAGCTAATTTCCATTTTAGAGAAGATCGGCTATATATTTATTTATAAATGTTAGTGGTCATTGCTTGTTCAGAAAAGGATAGGTCCTGTAGATACGACATTTTGAGAATGACTCATGGCAGGAGAACCAACGCCAATAATTGGTAAGTTGGGGTATTCCTCATAGGTACTGTCTCGTAGTAGACTGTATCATCATTTCTTTTGTCTCTTATTTTTCATTGCTTCCCAAATCAAAAGAGTCATCGTACACCCTTAATTCCATACTGTATATAGGCCAAAACCTCTTTAATAAATTCATGCTAAGTATCCTTATTTTAATCACTGGTTTGGAGGTGTTTCTCTATTCTCTTCTTATTAGTCTTTCGAAAATCTGACCAACGATTGATGTTAAGATTTAGAGATGCTAGTTACTAATATCGTATTATTTCCTTCTATAGATACACTTGACACTGGTTCAGAATTTAATTTCACCTCCATCCAAATAACCTTGACAAAAAATTTCTAAAAGGGTTTGACTACTTCGTTATTTTGGACTTTCGTGGAATCTGGGTAACTACAATCGAACCTTTGTACTTTCCATCTATGCGTCCAGCTAATTATATATATATATATATATATATATATATATATATATATATATATATATATATATATATATATATATATATATCCCTCTAGTCGCGTTAAAATGTATATCAAAAAGACTTTCTCCTTAGAACTTCTTATTTATTTGCAATAGCGGTGAAAAATCCTCCAAGGTAAAGAAAGTATCGTTCATCTCTTAAATATGAGGAAGTGGACTTCAGAAGGATTTATTTTCCTTGCCTTATCTCCTTTTACTATCACTTACGTTCCTAGGTCGTTTGATACAATTATGTATTGTAACGCTTAGGAATATTTTAAGGCCAAGTGCACGAGTCTGTTTTGGCCTTTTGTCTCTCTAACCTTCGCTTGACCTGCCTATGAGGAAATAAATTGCAAGGATTCTCTTCACTCATCAATACCTTAAGCTGTGAATTGATTTCACCAGGATTTTCATTTTCTCTGTTATGCATTAAATCTATTTATGCAATCTTGGTGACATTCCCCCTGCATGTATAACATGGATATTATGAAGCTGAAATATATGATTTATTCTTGTCTGCAGTGGTTATACTACATTTTTCAATAAAACTTTTTCCTTAGTGCAAATATATGCATTAACATATAATGTGTCGCAATAATATATCAGTCTTTTGCCTTCGTGCAATATATCATATTGATAACTACTCAATCAAAATGTCATTTAGCAATGTTTTTGTTTTATATTGTGAATATTGTAAGTCAGTATATTTATTTTAATGTTACACTGCACAAAGTAATAGTAGCAATAGTAAAGAAATTTTGATACAGGTGTCATTATAATTAGAAGAAAATATAGGGGAGGAAAGAGACGAATTATAGAAATACAAAATAAAGATTGGCAAAGAAATATTATAAGTTACAAGGTATAATGGAGGATATCTTGTTGTCATTCATCCTTTTGGATCACTGCAAATTATTGATTTGCCACCAAATCAAAACATATCGTTTCCTATTTTTAACATTTTTACATATTGCTTGTTATTTTGATTTGTTTAGGTTATATTTGGTTATATTGAGACACCACTGATCCTATTTAATAGATACCACTCAACACTTAGTAAAACATATTGCTCGCCATTGGACATGAGAAGAAATAAGATAAAATTATACTTCCTTTCCTTTGCAGCCATAACAATAACCTAGTAATCTCCCAAATCGGCTGAGACGAATATTTCTGAACATTGGTAGGCCAATAGTTGCGCAATGGCAATAAACAACTGCAACACCCAATACGATCTTTAGTTCATATTACAATATATGAAAACTTATTATTCATAATGAAAAAGAGTTAATATTCTTTTTGTTTGTACGAACTTGTTCCGAAACAACTAATCGAACATTATAATTATCGGGTCATTGAGAGAGTTGTTATTACATTTTAGGTAAAAATTTATTATAAAACAAACTAAAATTAAGATATCCGAATTAATACATGTAAAGTGGTGTGGACGACTGAATCTAATTTAATTCTGGATTCAGCATTTGATTAAATAGAGATGACAAAAGGTTGAGATCTACGGATATATCCGCCGAACCTAAAACCTTGAAATTTGAGGGGGACAATAATGAAGTAGAGGTATCGGAATGATTCCTTATTGCGGAGAATTCTGGTAAAGCATTTATTCAAATGCTTCTCTCAAGTTGTTAAGTATTCATTCATTCATTTCATTTTAATTTTTGCTTTGTTTTTCTCAGTTTGTTTTAGAATTTGTGCAGTGTTTTTCTTTGTAAGTTAAACTTATTGCTTTAAACTTATTGCTAGTCATTAATACATACCTCTTTATGTATTCTAAGCTTGCTTGCTTTCATATTGTTTTACTCCATTATAGGCTGAACATGAACATAGCTAATGTTCGAACGTTCCAAATTATTTATGTTCCGAATACTGGCTCTAGCTTCAACAACCTATATATATATATATATATATATATATATATATATATATATATATATATATATATATATACCATTATATTTATCTGGTTTCAGGTATATTTGGCACTATTCTTATCTTTATCTGGAGACAGATAAAGTTGGGTTATTTTTTGTTTGAAAGAACCCTTTTTCTTTTCCAGTTACTCCCCCCTTCCCCCAAGTTAAGTTGTTCAGTAACCAGTTTGCCAAGTTCGTTCACAGATATCCAAAGAAAGTGGAACAAATTATTTTTTTCTTTGATTAATATTTTTTTTCTGTGGTGACTATTTTATCCCAATTTTCTTTTCGTTTTGTGTGTTGGGTTCTTTGGGGGGGACGATCTCCCCCCAAAACTCCTACTAATTGCGTGCAATCTGTCTGTAACAAAATCTCCGTTAGGATCTTTGAAACGTTCGTCAGAGCTTCATAATATTTTCCGTACGTTCCTTGGGTGCGCCGAGCGGTCAGACGCGCATTTACACCAACAGGATGTCCTCATTTGAATGTTTCCTTTAACAAGGAGAGATACTTGGGTTGTTCGGCAAGGATCTAGTTGCATATGTTCAGGAGGAAGAAAGAAATGGAACGGCAGAAAAAAAGAACTAAGAGAAGCTGAAGATAGAAGAGAAAAATAACAGAGAGGAGTTTAAGAGAGAAGAGAAAAAAAAACAGAGAGAAGCTGAAGAAAGAGAAAGAATTTGTCAGCATGAGCGTGAGCTTAACAGAAATCATTTGGAGACCCTTTCTGTTAGCTCGAGGAATAAATCCCCCCCATGTCCCTTCGGTAAAGTTGCCAGTATTTAAGGATGGCGAGGATTTGAGTGCCTACTTAACTCACTTTAAGAAAGTTTTCGAAGTGAACTACTGGGATATTGAAGCCGATGGAGTCGCTCGACTACTTCCTCTCCTTAATACTAACCTCCGAGAAATCTTCATTTCACTCCCGGCCGAGGATACTCTCGAATACTCCTCCCTCAATTCCGAATTATTATCGGCGGTTAATATGAATCCCGATCACTATAGGTCAAAGTTCTGCCAGGCGAGTATAATCCCCGTCCAGAGCTACCGTCAATTTGGATTCACCCTCCAGAGAACTTTCCCGTTCTGGTTGGACTCAGCTCAAGCCAACCGCCACTACGAATTGATTTCGTTCTACGGGATCAGTTGATGGCTGAACTACCCTCTTAAATCCGCGCATTCGTGAAGGATAGGCGTGTGTCTTCTTTAACCCCAAGTACCATTCCCCGCAAGAATCGAGGGATATTAAGCCCCTCATAAATAATACCCCAGCGTCGGATTGCCCTCGTAGGCCCATAATTTGTTTTTTTTGCGGAATTTCCTGTCATGTGAGGACCTTCTGTCCTAAAACTCCCAATTTCGTTCTGCTACTAGTCATCAAATCCACCAAATAAATGCCTCTCTCTCTCTTATCCGCCCGCTCGCCATAAAGCCAGCAACTCCCCCAATAAGCAGTCCTCCGTGACAGCAAGTTAATTTCCTTTTCAACAAAAGCTCCCCCGCTGGGCTTGAGTTCGAAAATAGAAGTATTAATGGTTGCCGATTGTTAATCCTCGTAAGAGACACCGGATGCACTTGCTTCGTCGTCTCTGAAAAGTTGCTCCCTCCAGTGAGCTCCGACTACGATAAATTCGCAGTAGTCCATAACTACTTGGGACGTGCAAATCGGCTCCCCGTGGTCCGCTGCTATCTCGAATGCGAATAATTCCCTGGTTAGGCCTAAGTGATAACAACCCACAGTAAATTCTGCACCGTGTTGATCGCAGCTCTTCCATAACCCGTTGTTCAGCCCATCATCACGAAGGCCCAATCGCTAAAGTACACTATTTCCCCCGTGTCTTTAAAACCCCTTATGAACCAGAGTTCGCAGCCTTTCAAAACGAAACTTTTGCAAGGGGTCAAAAGAAATGCCCTACTCTTGAGTCCTTGTGGGAAAAAGCGAGAAGTGACAAATGTGTATCTGCTTGGTAATCAGTGTGATAGTAGCTTCCTTTAAAGTTAAAGGAAATTTGGAGCAGGATTCAAATTCTTTATTTGGCGGGTGCGTGGATGGTCTTGAAGTATTTACAGGAAAAAAACTGCCCAGAACTCTAACTCTACCTTCTTTCAGCAACAAAATGCTGCTAAATATATACTGAGCTCCCTTCACAACACGTATTAATTTACCATTTAATGGAATGTTACCTTGGTTTACTGTGAATCAGTTATAGAATTTTATACGATTTCAAAAGGCTCATCTTTGAGGTGGTATCAATCAGATGCGATTCTATAATGTGGTTTCAGTACCACAGAAGTTCCCCGCGAGAACATGGAGTGTATTACAATATTATAATAAATGCATCTACGTACAAATTTTTACTGCATACTAAGTATATAGAAGTTATTTAGAGCGTTCGGACGCATGAACTGCCACTCTTAAATGCGAACAAAATATGCTTGCCTGTGTGTCCGCCACAACTTTATTATGCCTATCATTGAATATTATTATTGGCTGCAGTATTAATTTCTTAGCGCTCCTGAGGGTTTTGTTCCATTTTTATGCATACCTACACCTTTGACCTTGTTCCAGTGTTGCTCGAAGTAGTCCGGTGCGTAGATTAAAGCTCGAATCATTCTTGCCGCAGTCTCGCAGAGGTCGATGAAATGATCGTAGGTGGAATTCGATCCAGGGCAACTTAGGTGAAGACAGGAGGTTTCCTGGTGGTGGAACTCGTTCCACCCTCTCGGGCGGTAAGGCATCAGACTCGATGTTTTTTTAATTCACTCCCTCCTCTCTGGCGCTAAGGCAGCCAAAAATCCGTGATTTTCGCCATTATGTATCGGCTGTTTCTTTGCTGACGGGAACCTCGATGAGAGTGGATTATGTCATGTTGGTAGAACGAGAAGCTTGTTGCTCGCTTTTGTGAATCCCATTTTTTTGGTCTCATCACAGTATGTGTTCGACGAAATGGGTCACCAGTTATGAGTCAGTGATTATATTTCTCCATTGGGTCGTTTAGTAGGCTGAATAGTCAGGTAATTGTTGCATCTTTTAAAGGTAAAGGAAATTTAGAGCGAGACTCAACTTCTCTATTTGGCTGGTGCGTGGATTGGTCTTGAAGTATTTACAGGAAAATAACTGCCCATGACTCTAACTTTACCTCCCTTCAGCGCCAAAATGCTGCTCTATATATACTTTTTCTACTAAGACTTAAGTTGTGCGAAATGAACCAATCAGCGTTAAACGAACTTTTTACAACAAATTTATGTTTAATTTACCCTCGTGATCATAGGCGTTACGTTAGCTAATTCTCTAATACCAATTTGTCTAATCAGCGTTGAGACAAATTTTAAGGAACATTTATGTTTAATTTCTTCTACCAGACATAAGCGTCACGTCGGCTGATTTCTGAAACATAAACGGTAACAAAATACCCAATCATATTCAGATCAAATCATAGTGCAGATAATGTTCTACTCATTTATACAATTTCATAATACATACAAAAGTTCATCTATGAGGTATATTTTGAGTCACTACTTTAACAAATTTTATCAATTCTTTCATAAAATAATACATACATAACAATACAAAAAATAATATAATTAAGCCGTCTAAATTTTAATTATACTATAAAACAAGAAGTATGTAGATTTTCTACACTGCGCTCCTTTCGCAACACGAAGTAATTTATCAATTTGTGGAATGTTACCTTGGTTTACCGTGAACCAATTATAGAATTTTTTTAAGATTTCAAATGGCTCATCTTTGAGGTGGTTTGAGTCTGATGCGATTTCATAATGTGGTTCCAATTGGACTTGGACTTAAAAAGTTGGTAAAATGAGAGAGAGTGTGAGAGATATTTATAGTGAGAGAGTAAAGTGGTGAAATTGGATACTGTTAAAAAATAGAGATGATGTGGGAGACAGAATAAATAGGTCACTGGAGAAAGGGTAGCTCTGTTCGTTTGGACTTTTTAGAGTTTTTTGTCTTATAAACTATAAAATCTATAGTTTATTCTAATTAAATTAAGCTAGTTGATTTAATTAGATAGCTTTGGATTTTGATTCGTTTTGATTTGATTTGATCGGAATGGATTGGAGGCATTCAAGCCTTAATTTGGGACGGGTATTTTTTTATTCCCTCTATTGGTTTTGTAAATGTCTTTGATAAGGTCCTAGTGAATAAATATTTTTTAAAACTTTTTTAGGTTTATTAATTCGGCATATAAAGGATTGTGATAGTATTTTGGTAAATTTATAAATAAACTTGAGCATTACACTTGTCGTTTCTTGTGATTTCTCGATTCTGTCATGTATACTTTGGAGTAGCGTCGCCGTCACTTTGTGCCTTACTACTTTTAAAAGGTCTTATTTATCGAGCAACATTCAATGTTTAGGTGTGTACGAGAGAACTCCGGGGACAGGCGGGTGCCAATGGCTCGCCAGATACTCTTAACTCTCTCGTGGAGCGCCATGCTGATCGGAGATAATCCAACCGACTCCTAGAGCTCCCTCTGTCGTTTGTGTTCTCTTTTTCGGGTGTTTGTGATGATAAGCACAGCTTTGTTCCGGATTCTTTGTAGCTTCGCAATGTGGGTCTCGGCCCTCGCATTCAGCGGCACGGGGCAATACAGGAGCTTCGAGCGGATGCACGCATTGAATATCTTGAGTTGATTTGAGGGATTTAAGGTAGGAAACCTATAAAATTCCTTCAAATCTCTCTGGCTATTCGCGACTGTCCGCCTGATATGACTCGTGTAGCCCCCGGGGGGGATTTTGAGCCCCAAAACCATCTTGCGAAACATGTGAATTATTTTGAATTTGGGGACATTGGTTGATATCTTCCATCTCGTCTTGAAAGAGTTGAAGTTAGATATCTCCCTAGCCGTATTCCTCGCCAGAAATTCCCTGTGAACAGGCGGTACAAATTTGCGATATATCATTAGCGAACTGTACGTATATCGTACCCTCGGAGAGAGGTTGAGGTAGGTGACGTGTATAAATGTTGTATAAAAGTGGACTGACACATCTCTTGAGGGACCCCTGCTTGGAGTTAGAATTCAGGGCCTTTATGTTTCCTGATTTGTATGTTTGCTCTCCTCTCCATTATGTAGTTGCATCAAATCCTCTCAAGAATGGGGTTGAGGACTACTTGAACGATCTTAAATTGTAGTACTCTCTTCCAGACATTGTCAAAGCTATTTTGACATCACGGAGATCCAGGTCGGCATGCCTTTTATCTGCATAGATCTTCGCAAGCTTTTCTGTGACGAAGGCTAGTGCCATCTCACTCCCTCTTTTCCTTCTAAAGCTGTGTTTCTGCTAATAATGCAAGTTGACTTCATCGAGAAAAGAGTTGATTCTGTTAGTCAATATCTTCTCGAAGACTCTGCCGTCAAATTTTAAGAAAGATATCGGTTGAAACCTTGCAGGGCACTCCGGGGGCATCCCCGCTTGAAAATCACCTTGGCCAATTTCCACTGGTCGGGGCAATAGCCCGTGTTCAGAGCGCCGTTCATAATGTTGAGAAAGCCACTGCAAACGTTTTGGGCAGTTATTTTACTGTCATAGCTCTCCATCAATCTTTCCTGCGATACACAATGACGAGGAGAGATTTTGTGTATATGTGTGTTTAACTGGTGTATTACGTCAGCTTTGAATTCCAGGTCGTAATTGTCATTTTCTTCAGGGGTAATTTTTAAGATTGAAGACCAGATAATACTAAATTTTTCTTCAATCACTTCGGTCTCAATAATTGTTTTGCCATTGTGTTTACTTGTGAATTTGGTAGGTGGAGGCTTCCCTTCAAGACGTTTAACCGTCTCCCAGAACGTGTGTGAGTCTTTTTCTATGTCGAGTCTGTCTATTATTCTGTCCCATAATAGTATTTGATGGTCGGTAATTAGTCTCTGGAGTTCGTCCTTAATTTGTCTTCGTCTTCTGTAGGCATTGTATTTGGCGCCTATCAGCACTTCTACATTGGACAGGTCCCTATATTCCTCTGCCAGTTCTCTCATGTCAGGAATGCAAGGGGGAGCTGGGAGGGTTTATAATTGACACGGGGAATATTATTTTGATCGGCTTTGATTAGATAATCAAATGGTTTATCCAGCTCCTCATCTATTTCTTTTAGGTTTGCATCATACAAGGGGTCTGGGATGTAATTTAAGAGATAATTTCTATAATTTTCCTAGCTCGCTTGCTTATAGCTTTTGCGTTCTGTGATTTTAGTTTGAATAAGATTTACTCCTACAGTAATTTTGATAGCCTGGTGGTCGCTAGGAATGATGGGGGTCGGTTAAATGTAGTAATTGTAAGGGGAAACCTGATGCTACATAAGGTTATATTGGATTTTGTGGCTGCTCTCCCAGATATGTACATCGGGAATTCGGGTCCGATCCATATCATGTATTGTCTGTCGATGTTTCTACCTGCATTATTGTAGAAGGTATAAACCTGCAACTGCACATCTTGCGTTTTAATCTCTGGCGAAGAGAACTTTTCTCCAGTGGCTAAACATCTGCAAGAGCTTGGGCATGAGCACATAGCCGCGTCTTGGGGGTTGATACCCCGTGCCAATGACCAGTCCCCCTAGGGGGGGAAAGGTTTTCAGCTTAAATCCTCTCGCGTGATATTTTAGCTGGTGCTTTCTACCTTGTGAAGATAAGGAGATTGACCTTGGGCGGCGGGTTTTTGAGGATTTTCTCGATCGCGAGGACCTGGCTTCTTTGTCTAGCATTGCTTCCGTGTTAGATATGTGCGTTTGTGTGTCGTTAAATTCGGAGGTAGTTTTCTGGGTGTTGCGGTGCTTTTTGTGGTGTTTGTGCGTTCGTTTGTTTGAAAAGTCTCGGGTCTCGTTCACTGGTTCTGTTTTTGGAGGGGGAGGAACCTTCTTGCATGAATCTTCGCACTGAAGGGCTATGCTGTGTAATGAATTCTCGGTAATTAAGGACTATTGTACTTGTTTTATTCATTTTTCTGCCTAGGATTTTGGTATGAGTCCATCTTCTGCTTTATGACATTATCGATTGACGTTTGTGTTGGTGTATTGTTGACGACCAGCTTAGTTACTCTTTTTAATTCTGTATCGACTGCTGTCCAGTTTAAAGAATGAGAGAAGGCTGAGTTGATGATGGCCTTGATTACGTAGTATATGTATCGGTCAGGACATTTAGACGATCTTCTCATGAAGAAGCCCAGATTTGTTGATTTGACCATAACTTTAGTCGTAAAAATTGATTCGTTGAGAGTGTTCGAGGACGTCGAGAAATGGTAAGGTGGATTGTTTTCTGTTGACAGCTGAATAAGGGTTAGGACCAGGCCAACGTTATCTGCATTGATGTATATATCAGCAATATATTGGGCAAAGAATATAAGCTTAAGGTGTAGTTCTTTTTCATAGTATTATGCTTTAATCTTTTCGTTTTGTATTTAGAATTTGGTACAGGTTTGTATACTCTCTTGTGTACTTACTTTTATTTCAGAACTTTGATTTTGTTTTTCTTTTAATTTATATATAAATATAATATTTTTAGTTTTTAAGTTCTATTATATCTGTTTCAGTCTTTTATGTTAATTGATTTTCTCTAAGTTGGGTTATTTTTAATTTTCATATAATTCAAGTTATGGGAATATTTCTGTCGGTGTATTTCTATTATTGTTGAATTACTTGGGAATCGTTGATGGAATCTTTTGCTTTTATCCTGGTTTAAGTGATGAAAAGTTCTTCTCACAATTCGCTTTTGTTTTTATTATCATTATATTAGCTCTATTTTCTATAATTTGTTAACGTGTATCAATTTTGCTCTCTATTCAACTCTCGTTTGCTTATGTAACCCATACGACTCGTTTATTATTTTATTTAGATTGCGTTTTTCTGGATCCTTGGTATCTTTTGTAGGATGTTCCCTTAGATTCTGCACATTGCTACCGTCGGGTCTAATAACCTAAGTGAATTATTGGTTGTTATATTGTTTATGTTCTCTTTGCCTTAAAACATCTCAATCTTAAGGATAGATTATGAAAAAGAACAACTTTCGCCCCCCCTCCCCCACTTTATCAGAAACCACGTGCGATGGTATCCCCACATGAGGAACGTCATTTCCTGTTCGAACATTCACGAATCTTCGACTCCTAAGCGCATTGGGGAATTATTCACCAATCCTGCGAACTCATCCCAAGCCTCCCCTCCCTTGGTGACGAGGCGAGAAAGAGACGCCGTGTTTCTACCCTTGCTGCTAAATGATGAATCGACGGCGTCTCCGGATTAAGATGACTGGAGCTTGTGACTCCTTTTCTCCAAACTCCCCCTTCCCCCTCAGAATCGGTCCTACAAATGCTGGGTTATTCTGTAGTTCGAGGAGTCCAACCCGCACTTCAAGGCCGTCCGTATCGTCTCGTCCCGTGAGCGTTCATAAGACAGCAGACTTCGTCTGCCATGTTTCTACTCTAGTCAATTGGTAGCTTCTCGGATCAAACCGAAGAAAATCTGAATCGATTACCTTTGAGGAAAAGAAGTTTCCTCTTTCTGTGGAATTACGAGTAATTCCACATTACCTGTCGAATGTCATCTTTGAAGAATAGCTATCTTCATCGGAAGGTTAGTTCGGATCGTGCCTCACCTGACTCATTCGCACCGGGCCCCCACTTGCCTCATCGGATCATGCTCCACTTGCCTCATCTGATCGTGCCCCACTTGCCGCATCGGATCGTGCCCCACTTGCCTCATAAGATCGTGCCCCACTTGCTCATTGGATCGTTCCCCACTCGCCTCATCACAAGAAGGACCTTCCAAGTCACCGACCCGTAAGACTGAAACCCCCTCTATTATTTGTATTGTAAAATTACCCCTTTTGATCTGAGCCTAGTAACATTAATCAGTTAATTCTATTTCAGAATCCATCCTCATAATGATTAGCAAAAGACTATTATTTCAATTTAAATAATTCACAGTTGCCTATTATTTTTCTCATTTTCGATCCTTGTAAATAAAATTATATTTTTGTTGTTTCATATTTAACCAACCTTGAACGATACTCTCGGCTTATTAAACTAATCTGGCCAACCATTTATGCACTCTGTCTTATTATTAAGGATTTGAAACCCAACGCCTCAAGTTTGACCTCCTAGTCGGTAGTTAATCCCTGCGAACTGTCCTTCAACGCTTCGCATTGCAGTAGGTAATTAAGTCCCACCCACATAATATAAGAGTAGGGTATGGTATAGTGTGGTGTACAACAACAGTTTAATTTCGATCTTTCCATAATTAATTCTTTCAGTAACATGTTTTTTGTGACCTATTTTTGTTATTGTCACTCTTAATACTTTTAATTCTTTCTTGTATCTGATTCTTCCAGGTTCTACGTAGATGTCCGATATTTTCACCTTGTATGCGGTTATCATTCTTTTTTCATTTATTTTTCCTTATTTCCCATTTTTTCGTAAATATTCACTGATCTTACCTGCTTTGCCCATCCCTATTGTAGCTCACCAACAGTTGTGATAAATCGCCCGCTAATCGTATATTGAGGAATTTTTCGTTAATAAGTGTAGTGATATCCGCGGATACAACAAGTATAGTGTGGGACTCAGGTATTAAACTTCTGGTACTCCAGCTTCTAGCATATATAAGCTTCATTTGTGAGTATCCAGATTAATTTAGGCATATCTTTCCATTTCATTGTCACTGTAGAAGTCTAAATACCACGTACATTAGTGTACGCAGAGATACCCCGACACAAGCTGCGCGTCCCTCCCGTATTCCAAATTCACCTTTCGCCACTTTTCGCGCCTTTGAGACAATTAAATTCGAGATAACCGTTCAGGAAGATGTCTGCCGCTAAAAGACACCTGCTAGCCGACGAAGGTCGGAGTTTTCGCGCCGTCGTAAACTCCGACGTGGGGCGAAGGTGTGAATGGTTTATTCTGTCTGACAGCAGATGAAAAGGTCTTTCACACAGTGATACGGGTTTTATGAGAATTCGGAACTCTCTCTCGATTTCTAATCGTGAGGGAAATAAAAGGGAAACTTCTCCCTGGAGTCAAGCAGAACATCTTAGACCTACGTTGTGAGGAGAGCTCGTCCCACAATAGAAACAGTTCGCCCGTTGTAAGGAAGAAACTTCGGGGAATGTGTGCGTTGAAGTCACGGTACTTGTAGGTGCCAAACTTCTCGCAAATCCCTGCCCCTCCTTTAGACACAGAGGTTACACAGGACCTCCCTCTGTGGATTACCCTAGATGTAGCTAGGTAATAGGTTTTGGCTACCCACTCCAGGAGCCGAATAATCGGACAGTCACTTCGAGGAAGAAGAAGTCCGATTTGAGCCACAGTTTGACTCGCCTTCGTGATCCGGCATAGGATCAGTATATCACTGGTCTAGGATTACCTTCTTATATAGTAACCTCGGACAGCCGGACTAAGTGCGATCATCATCACCAGAAGAAGTTCTTCACCGTCATTCTCAGAATACTTATGAACTCAAAGGTATCGTTAAAGTGAATTATCTCATTCCCTAACTTCACTAGTTTATTCGTTAACTAGAATTCTCATCCCGAGCCCATAACTCCGAGTATTAAAAGTGACTAATTCAGTGCTTGATTCAACAATATTATTCCATTCATTCTGTCGGGTGCCATTAAGACGCTAGCATCCTAGTGAGAAATTTTCAACTATAATCCCCACGTCATGTTGTAGACTTACTTATTCAGTGCAAAGATTAATTCTATTCATAACTATATACGCTGTTTCTTATTTCTAATTCATGTACATTAAAGATTATTAAAGATTATTCACTCGGCTTAAATCTCAATATTACACAGGTCCACCCATGACTGGCATTTACTGAGTGACGACACACTCAGGGGATCATTATCTTAATTTTGATCAAAAAGGAAGCACCGGGATTTTTCTTATTCACCGGATGTGGCTACGATAGGTGTATTGGATACACTTCACCTCCGTTTCACCTTCGTGCGGTAATAAAATATATGTCTAGGAAGTGGGACTGAGATTACTCACTCACTAAACCTCGACAGTCACATAGGTTTAGTTTGAACTTGTTGATTTCCGGTCTTAGTACTAATATTTGATTTCCCTTTCCCAATCATTATCAAATGCCATTGTAATTTTTTTTATTTGGCTAAATTTCCCTTATGATGCTAAACGCCTTCTCCATACTTATATTTTTGTATAATCATAATTTCTACGTGTTCAGGCAGTTGTTTTCGTTTAGGAATTACATTACTCTACAAATGATCATCTTCTAGTAAACTTTCCGCTCACTACCTTACTCAAACTAATCCGATTAATTAATGAGTCATAATTGGTGGCTTAAACGAAAGAAGATTTGAGAAATAGCTAGCTCTCAGTGGTATTCAGTTTCCTCGAATGGTACGGAACTGTAACAGTTCGAATGGCTACTTGCCTCACCCATATGCCACGGCCAAGATCACAAACGCACTATCAACTATCTATGTGTATTTTGAACGCACCTCTGCTAACCAAGAGTATGAGTATCCTGCACAGCAGGGGTTGATATTTGGGTCGGCCACCACCCATCCCTATACAATTCACATTTCTAGAGCCAACGAGAATTCATTCACTTATTCATCATTCATTCTCCCAATCACTTATCATTTCCAATTACTCGGAGTTCAATTTCACTGCGGCACTAAACGACGAATAAGGCAAATTGAACTAAAAAGTGAAAACTGCCTGAATAGAAAAGAAGATGAGAAGCGTCAATCTACATACTTTAGGTTTCGGAGAATAACGCCATCAGAAATAAGATTGAACTCAAATGTAGACCAGATCAGTTAACAAAGAATTATTAAAAATATCAAGAGATAGAAAGATGGAAGATGAATCTTGTATAAATGCAAAAGCAATAAATTACAGCTGTATGTTGGATTCGCCAAAAATAACGCATGGAGATATTCGAGAACAGAGAATATTCCAGAGACAATTATGCTCTCTTCCCGAGAGAAAATGATAAGATATGGGCAATAGGGCTAGAGATCTTCGAGATTTGCTTAGCAATTAGTAGGAAAGACAAAAAGGTCTGATTAATGATCTCGAATAGTTCTTATTATTCGGAGAGGATACGAAGATTAAGAGTTTCAGGTGCCGTTTTGAGAAGCTCGTGAAAATTATAAATCGACAGCATTTAGTAAATGGATGAGGCAGATGTGTCACTATTATGAAAAGGAGCGACTCGCAAACAAGTCTGTCAGATAGGAGGAATATGCTGCATTTCATCTACCCAATTATCCCATCACAAATCTCAAGGACATTAGAAGTGAGAGAAAGGTGATTCGACACCAAGAGACGAGGATAACTATTAAAAATGAATGCAAAAATTAGTCTTTTACGTAGGTTGGTGGAACTATTCTGGAGAAGCAAAGTAAAATCAAGAGACACGCTCGTTGTCAATGAACGTAAGAGTACGAAAGAGAAATACTGGATATTGATTGGTTGCTCCCAAAAAGAGAAGAGGATTTTGTACGGAATGTGAAAGAATTTTATATAAATTAGAAATTGGACGGTGGTTGGAAGTGTGTTGGTTCTCTTTATTTAGCTGAATTTCTCCGAAAACTTGTAAAACCTTTGCGACAATATTTAACATCAATTCGAATTTCGCTTTGCCTAACTTTGACAGAAACAAAATAAATATTGCCAGCAAAGCTCATTTCAATTTCCAATGCAATTTGTTTCCTTTTATCATGTTTAATTGGATTTCTTTTTATATGTTATCGAAAGGAAATTAAAATAAATTGTATTTTATATGTTCTTTGGCTCCCAAAATGTGAATATTATGAAAGCAACACTTTAAATAATTTGTAAAACCAACTTTGAAATGTTCGTTACAAAAAATTACTGGAAGTATCAGAATGTTTGTCATTGTAACTGCTTAAAAAATAACCTGAAAATAATTCTTACTAATAGGAAATTAATTTTGATAGGATTTAATAATCTACATATTTTTTATTTTTTTCATTTTATCGAAAAAGTACTTATTGAGACAATAAATTATTTTCATGTGGTAATTTTTATATTGGTTATTTAACCACACCAGAATATTTATACTAACCCTTTTTCATTTTCCTACCTGGGAAAAACTGTTTGCTTCTAGACTCCTGGCCAACCTGATTCCTTTCTCTTATTTTATTTTCTTAGTGAAATTTGTATCGACGTTGAATAGGTTCAATGATTCACCTATTACCCGTCTAGTACTCAGAAGAAAAATACAACCTAGCTCTATCCGTCAATCCTTTTTTTTTGCTCATTTTGACTCATTTGCCTAAGCCGATTTCGAGTTTTAAATATTAAGGCATGCAAGCCGCCAAGCCCAACTAGCCGGAATTTCCTCACTCTAGACAGGTAGATACAATATTTAACCCTTTAATTTATAATTAGGTCAGTTAGTTAACTCGAGTTTAGATGTCGCGAATTTGTCAAGACTATTTATCCGATGACCATGACCCCCAGCCCTTATCCTTTAGAGTCAAGCCCTGTGTAGTAATAAATCACTCAAGCACTTTTAAATGTGAACTTTGTATAGGGTCGAGGTATTTATCCAATCTCTTCCACAATACTTGTCCACGTATACGGTTTCACGCAGAATTTTAATCTACCCTCGTCATTACAGGATTACATTCATTGAAATTTACTGGAATATAAATTCTATTTTGGCGTCCTTCTTTCCATAACTAAATTGGTTCTCGTATCAGGACTATTTTATTGCCCACAAAATCTGTCAGTTTCCAAATTTAAAAGTTTTAGTGGAGATATTTGTTCCGATTTTATTTAGCTGTCTCTTCTCACGTGGAGAAAGTGGTTGATTATCATAGTATTTAATGAAACTGATTTTAAATAAGGAATAAGATACACTAATTTAACTATGTTTAGGTAAAGTTTAAGGACGAGAGGACAGACGTTTTTGAAAAATTCACAAAATCATTAATCTTAGCTCAAGTAAGTTTTATTCATATGATCTGTTTGTAGTGAATTAGCATTTAAGAAAAAGTGTAAAGTCAACATCCTTCATGCGGGGTCCGTTTTCATTGATCCATTTTTAAAGGCGTTCTTGGAAGTTGGCCTCCACTCTTTTCAGGATTTGGTCGAATTCCAAGAGAATAGTTTCCTTAAAATCGTCCAATGTGCGGGTCTTATGTTCATACAAACGTAATTGGAAGTTTCTCTGGAAATATAATCACATGGACAAATCATGGGATATAAGGGAGCAAGAAGTGTAAGCAAACCTGTAAATGAGGAGGTCACTGAAGAGCGGGTGGAGAACATCCATTGATGCTCTGGCTGTGTAGGCCATCACTCCACCCTCCTGAAAGCACACATCTCTGATAGGAATACATTTTTGTGGTAATTCTGGCACAAAGAAGTTGTTTATCATACCACTGTAACGTTTTGAGTTCACAGCAACAGTATATCCATTATGGTCTTCAAAAGAGTAAAGACCAATGAAGGCACATTTCCAACAGCACACAACAATCGCTTTAGGGCTGGGCAGTTGTCTTTCATGCAGTTCTCTCGGATTTTTAAGAGCTCACTATCGATATTTATGTTGATTTCCCTTGTCATTAAGATGAGCTTTATCAATGCTTAACAAAATGAGGTTGTCATTTGCCCAAAAATGACTAGGCGAAGTTAAGCCGCTCAAATGTTGCGAAATATACAATTTGTCAAGGGAAGAAATGCAGGTCTTCAGTTAAAATACTCTTTATCGAACGATTCCCGATGCCAAGTCAGTGTGATGCTTCCGAGCAGTGCGATTCGGACTGTGAACCTCGTATACTAGGTGCTTGAATCAAGCTTAAGATTGTGCTAGGAATAGGAAGAGCCTGATTTCACGAAATGTTGAACCGGCGACGTAACTCACGCTGAGCTGCACTGACAGACTCGTTATTATTTACAAAACTTTCATAGGCAAACACGCGATGCTCTATCGTCTACAGCGCCATAAATTCATCTTAAATGAAATAAAATTATTTTACATCACCGAACAACTGGTACCTGTCAGATATACGCCCCTCCACTGGTCTGAGTAATAGCCATTACAAAAACGTTCATCCTCTCTGCCTAACCTTGTATGGTATAAATTTTTTGTTGCAGTTAATCAAAAGAATTTACTTGTTTCAGTTTAGAGAAAAGTATCACGATATGAGAAGCATAATAATCACGCTAACAAAAGCTCATATTTGGCTGCTATTATATGTATTCAAACGGATAAAACTAAATTTGATACTGCTAGTTTGAATCTCTCAATGGAGTAGCAGCTTTAATATTCAAGTAGGTCACGTAACTAAAAAAAGCAGACCTCTTTAAATAGATCTCGAAATGAATTTCAAATGCAGTTAGGTCTTACTTTAGCTATCTTTGTTAGTTTAAAGAAAAATTCTGGACTAACTGGGACATAACCATAGTAACCAGTCATTGTTTATTGGGCTATCTGGTTATCCATTCTCATCGTGGTTGCAAGATTTAGAATCTATAAAGTAGGATAGACACCTTCCGCATCCGCTGTCTCTAGACAAATCAATGAAGAACGTAGATGGACAGCATTCTCAATGAGACCAACCTATACACGGCAAATATCACGTCACCATATAATCCCCTTTCACGCCTTATAGATAGAAAGAGATGAAAATCCACTCGATGAGTAGGTGAACAAAGAATCGAGTAATAGACCAACTTAAATCACTGCTCAAATTTTACGAAATCTCATCCAGCGTCATCAATATTATAGCAGCTGATTTGCCGATCTGTCAAGCAGCATTCATAAGGTACAGAAACATTAGATTCTTATTGCGCCGCAGCCAAAATTCAAAAGCACTTCCGAAGCCGCGTATTGAGCACCTGACCCAACCATAATTGGAATCAGCCTTAAAAATAAAAAGAACAAGTACATCATCCTTAACGAATGACGAAGTTAAGCAGTTAAACTTAAATTTTTACGACTTAATAACATAGATTGAAGAAAACAAACATTATATTTAATTTTCAGTTGTAAAAAGTTACCCAATTTAATCGTCTTCATTTGCATTACATTTTGGCAGATTTAATGTCACTTTACATATGCGATTTGTAAAGAATGTCGGGGTTTAGCATAATCTAGGCATCTAAAACAGCTTATATTTCTTTCATTGAGAAGAAATTCCTTTCGTCAGACCGAAATTTAATTGGGAAGAGTAGTAAAATCAAATAGTGATTGGCCTGGTGTATATAGTGTGTCAATAACGCAATACCGATATCGCTCATTTTCTCAACCCTTTAGGATCAGTATGAAGTCTTACCTTTTAAGGCAGGCTATGAGATTGGTGGGAGCCACAATAATTATTGACTAATATTTTTATGAATAAATATTTACATATAATCTAAAGCTAATCTACAAAAGAACCATTTCTGAATGTTAATGTGGCAAAGCCTCTAAGATATTTGCATCCTTGCAGTCGCTTTGTACTGAGAGTATATGTTTCCGAATTCTCAACGTCTGTGTAACTTCTACATTTGGAATATCACTTTGTCATTTCCGTTTCCTAGGATGAGAGCTGCCGACTTTGGAAAAATAGATACAAACTTTGTGGATCCTAATAAATTGTGTTAAGAAATTTTTTGCAGCATATATATTTCGCCAGCATTTCAAATATATTTATTAAAGTATGGTTTTTGTTCTGAAGGTACATTCTAGAATATCTGCTTTTATTCGCAGAACACATTTGCATACAATCGCTGGCCAAATGGTCCATAAATCGTCATATCAATGACCAGGAGCAAATTCAGAGATATAAAGTTCTTTGACATTTTAGAAATAACTCAGAAACCTCTCCCACTCTAACTATTGGGATATTAAAATTAGATATAGGACTACACCCTTTAGGTTTAATTGTGTTTGATGTATAATTAAAGAATGTGTGATTCGCAAATAATTTTCCATATGAATGGAATAAAGTGTGTTCCTTTTATCAATAAATTAAATTTTCTTTGGATTTAAACAAGGAAATTACTATGGCTCTCTTCTGTTTTTTAAGGAAAAATTCATTTGAATAAGTAAAAAAGTTATAATATATTATTTATGAGAGAAAAGCAAATATTCATTTTCTGCATCTAGCTTAAGTTACACTAAGAATTCTTCAGTTAATAAATGTTAAATTTAGCATAATTTCCCTTGAATGTGATATTCCCACTGGATACTCCCTGCAGCCTCTCTCTATTGTTCATGTAATGCTCAATAGAGTAGCATTTTTTGTATACTACCTTATGCTTAGTACTGTGAACGATGTCAAAGTTGGAAATTTTTTATACTTGTATATATATATATATATATATATATATATATATATATATATATATATATATAATCAGCCGCATATATATATCAAAATAATTTATTTAAAAAAAAAATAGTATCAGTATTTAATACTGAACAACGTTTATGAACATACATATATATATAACTTTCTCGATACTTATGGTGAAAAGTTTCTTTTCATAATGGTTCATAAATATTCACACTTTGTGGTCTCTACATAGATCTAAAATAGTGGCGCTTCGGTTCTATACAGAATCAAACAATCGCTATTATTGAAAAGCACTTTGGGACGGACCTCTACTCTTAATTTTGGATCGATTTTTCTCATCTTGAATACCTAAAACTATTTTCCTTCATCCGAGGAAGTTGTAGACGAAATTTAGCTTTTTGTAATCTGATCAATAGAAAACTTCTGCACACTTTTCTTCCCAAATCTCCCAATCATTTTTAACCTATTGCTCATAAATCTTTCTTCAACTTTAGCATTTAAACCAACATCTCAAATTCGTACACATTCTTTCTATTTTTAGTTGTTTAGAACTTTTTATATAATGAGATAAGACTAAATAAATTACTTGCTCGTAAATTTATAGTTCCTAATTTGGAAATGCACTAAAGTAAAGTATATTGTCAAGGAGAGATCTCGGATAAATCTTTGGGAAAGATGAAGGGTTAGCTTAATTTAGCCGTAATTTAAGTATGTTCCTTTGAGTAATAAAGAAGGTTTATTAATATTACATAATATGCATTGCAATTGTAGAAAAATAAATAATATCTTTTGGTTTATGCTAAAAAGGTTATAAAAGTAGTGTTAAAGCGGAGTTAAACAAACAACGGAATTGAATAATTTGAACAAACTGGTCTAATAAATACATATTAGCAAGTTAGCGTTAACTCTATGAGAAAGTGTTAATGGCTTTAATAGTCTGTTATAGGGTTTAGAGTAAGGATATAAATTTACGAGCGAGGTATGATATAAAATAAGAAGTTGACTATGAGACTAATAAAATAATTATTTACTATTGTTGGAAAAAGAGTGCATTATAATTTGGTACTGTGTTTGCATGTTGTTTTCTTTAAAATGATTCTATTCCGCATGATATAAAAATATAAATGTTGGTTAACTATACTACATGGAATAATTTATTGAAAATCTTTCCCTTCCTTCTTTTCTTCTTAGCGGTTGATTGATCCTACCGTGTGCCGAGAGCAGCATTTTATATAAACTGCACAAATCGGCCTAGACATTTAAAAAGGTTGAGATAGAAGCATAGGTAGGAAAGTTACTGCAAATTTTAATGTTTGATGTGTTTGTTTTCTATCTCTTTCCAGAATTACCTGCTCATCTAGACGTTTTCAATCTGTTTTTCCTTTGGGCGAAGTTCTGGTAACTATTGTAACTGGTAACTGTTTATAGAGCATTTACATTTTATTTGAATGCTAGTAAAGGATGTGGATTATTATAGATTAACATATAATGATTTGTTAGAGATCATTTCTTGATCTAAGTGCCATCTTTTCATTTGCAGATATACCTGCGATTAGTGTAACAATGGCGAAAATCAATACAAGGTGCAAATCAAGTTCTCATCTAACTAATTTTGTTGGGATTGGGCAAGATCTGATGGTGTCTGGTTACCAACAATAAGAGATATTTTGAGGTACGGGATCTACCTGAGGGAGCAAAGTGAAGATAACCGGAGAAATTATGAAGTAGACCAGCTGGTAAAAGACATGTATCAGAGATTGATTAATTAGTGGACCAAAGCTAATGCTCTCTTCAAACCCCTTGTTGCAAATCAAAAGGTCACAATAATATCAAAGCTTAAGGAGGTGTGGAAGGAGGCAGTAAAAGTTTCCCTTGGTAAAGGAAAAATTGAAGTAAAAGAGAGGTTCATTGCAAACATAGATAAGTCTTTTGATATATTGAGATGCAAATATTAAATTTCTAGTTGTGGTGAAGTGGTTTGTAATGGCTGTGAGACTGAAGCCCAAATTAACTGCTCTTGTAGTAAAGAGAAAAAAAATACCTACTAGGGAACTGGCCTGTACTAAAGGACAAAAGGAGAAGGGTGGAAGTAAACACACCTTTCAAATTGGAGGTCCTGATTTTCCAAAGCATAATAGATAATTAAGAGCTTCAGAAAGGAAAGAAAAAGAAAGGATAGCAGAAAGAAAGATAAAAAGTAAGGAGGAAAGGGCTGTTTTAGCAGGAAAAGCAGCATAAAATAAATCTAGCATTTTGGGGCAGAAGGTGAAGAACTGGAGGCAGAAAATTCTGATGGTGACAACAGTTTGTGTGTTGAAGTAACTTTTGAAGCTGTCCAAGAGCCGGATTCTTCCACCAGGAATAAAAAGAATTATGATGAAATTCCAAATATTGCTCTTGCTAGTATAAGGTATTGTGTCGGATTGAGACCAACTGCAGCTATAGCAACAGCAGCTTTAATAGATGCTGGATTCATTACTGAAGAAGATACAAGTAAAGGAATTTATAAGAATAAAGTTAAGAGAGGACAGGAAAAGCCAATGACAGTTATTGAACATGAGTTTAAGGAAAAATAAAGGAAGGATGCGTCAATTTATTGTGTTTTCTTTGATGGAAGAATTGATGTGACAAGTTTTATGATGGAGGCAGAGAAAAGTGTAAAATTGTTTGTAGCAAAAACAAAAGAGGAGCATTACACTGCCATCAGTGAGCCTGGGAGCAACTACCGCTTCCACCTTTTCCCAGAAAATCCTACTGTGGCGGAATAAATATTACGAGGACAAACATACGCTAGTTCGTTTATACAGTGTCAACAGTTAAGTTCCATATGGGCCGATACTTTCTCCCTCCCCCACACACACACACTCCCCTTTGCCCCGCTGCCCTAAGGATCCTCCAGCGTCGCTCGCAAAGGAGGATTACAATCAGTAGATTTCGTAGTACGTTAATATAAACATAGGAGGGTGGGATAGCCTTTAGAATAAAAATCTATGAACAGGCTCATTGTCCTCTCCAATTTTTTATGGCTATTTTCGCCAAATAAACAAAATTTCACTTTCTCCGTACGTAAACCAGAAGAGCGAATTGTCACAACATTGAAAATTTTTGCCCTAGGAGAGAGGATTAAAGATGGGCCCTCGTCTCCCTTCCCCTCAACCCAGGGGATAATCGACGTATATATAGTTCGATCTGGAGAAAGTTAAAAAGAGAAGCGGAGTAGCAATCAGGAGAAGAAGAACACTCCCTGAGTAAAACAGGGAATCAAGAAGACAGTGGAACCGAGCGTGATTTTCCTTCCCGAGGCAGTTACTTCGGTCGCTTAATAGAGTAGACTAATGGGATCGAGACCCACTCGCCATACTATTCTCGTCCAGAGAAATCTCTTATCTCAGTTTTTATGAATAAAATAGACATAACCTTCACCATTGAAGAATACCAACATGAATTCCCATTCTAAAAAAAAATTCGCCTCTTGGTCAAGTCTCATCATCGAGGAGCCCGCAAGTGTAACACAGGGATTGGAATAACCCGTAGATCCACAATCCCCTCACTTAAATCTTCAAGTCAAGAAGCATCACAACGCGCTCCCCACCTACCTCGGGATAAGCATCAGCTGGTTTTCCCGAATCGACTCACTAAGCATCCCCTTCACCCAGAGAGACCATCAGCTGTTTTTCGAGCCAGTCTCACACCCGCGAGAAGGTTCCCATACAACTCGTCTTTAATCATCGCATCGAAGAGGTTCTCGATCAAGGTTATCCAACTCCAGAATCCCTCTTAGTTAAAGGTAAAAGGAATCCAAAACTTATTCATGTTGTTTTAGTTACCATTACGAGCGAAAGTGAATTTAGCGTCAATCATCACGTATTACTCATTGGTAGTATTAATTTTTATTAGATCCTCTTATTATAGCATTATTATATTTAAAGGTTTAATCTATTATTTTTTTTATGTAATTAAAAGTATATATTTGTCCGAGCTTTTTAATTAGATCCTCGAACGCTGAAAATAGCAATTAATATATAATATTACGAATCCTCCTAAGTTAAAGAATTAAAGCAAATTAAAGTAAAGCATTCTTAGAGAAAAGTGGAACGGAGTTACTCATTTACGGAGTAAACGTACATACCTACTCGGCCATACACCTCGACAGCTACAAAAGAAGAACACATGCAGAGAAGATCGCTAAGGCTATGTTTGGATGGCTGAGGGAAAGGGGTTTGGATAAAAGCTTAATGACCATTGGATGAGACCCCAAGAATGTAAACACAGGTGAAATTTTGAACTAATGCGAAAAATTGAGCTACATTTGGGCAGAAAGCTTGTTTGGTTGGTCTGTAACCTGCACACTGGGGAACTCCCTGTCCGTCATCTAATTACCAACCTGGATGGACCAACACTATCTGACAATAGATATTCCGGACCAATAGGAAAGCTCTTTGACTCAGTTACAAATTTGGATATCAACCCAAATTTCACTTAAATATCTTTAGGTCCTCCTCTTACCAAGTTACTTCAGGAAGTGGTGCAAGATATTTACACTGATCAACACTACGGCTATATAATTGTATCGGCAATCAGAGATGAAGTGCTTCCTACAGGGCTTTCTCTATTGGAAAAAGGACCAGTAAACCACAGTCGCTGGCTGACCACAGCTAACAGACTTCTTCGGCTGTGGGTGTCAAAGCATGAGCTCAAAGGAAAAGCCTTTAAGAATCTACGACTGATTGTTGAGTTAATCTTTGGTGTATATTACCTATGCTGGTTTAACGTTAAGATTAAGCATTCCTGGAGCGAGGGACCTAGGCACATTCTTTATTAACTTCACCTCCTTAAGTCTCAGAGGAAGGAGGTGTTGGATCTTGTTTTGTTAACTGTTAAGATATCAGCTTAGGATGCATAAAGTGAAGCTATCCTCAAAACCCTCCTATGCTCTGAAGATCAGCCGGAGAGAACTGAAAGGGTGCAAAGTATCCAGACCATCAGGGGAGAAGGGGACCCATATACTCAACTGGGAGACTACTTTGTAAGGTAGAAGGCACAAACGGACTCACAGGCACACTCAACTACCCCAACAGAAAAACAACTCGAGTGGAAGGAAGCCACTGCTGTGAAGCCTAAGAAGGTAGAGCATTCAACCGGCCACAAAAAGGCCTCGCAGTGATGTCGACCGATTAGGTCCTTGTCTTCAAATAATCGGGCTAGCAGGTAAATGTACTACTCAAGAATGTTAAACTTCAGAGTATATGGTGCCGAAGAGAACCAGTTTCCTGACAACGCAGGCCCAGAAGATATTGTCGATGGCCGTAGTGCCGGGCAATACAAATGGGACTACGAGGCTGAGATACCTGAAGATCTGGTAAAGCACGCTCTCTTCCGCCACCTTGAACAATTCTCAACCGACACCAATGTTGTTCTCACGGACGCAAAGTTCCTTAAGAAGAGATCCAACAAGGGGAATACTCCTCCGTCCTCCCCCAAAGGAGCAAACCTGGACCGAGAATAAAACACTCCTCGCCATAACATATACGCTAAATTGCGATCCTAGAATCAAAAGTTAGCCGAAAAATTGAAGAAGACCTTACCCGAACGGAAACATCAATCCTAACATGTAACACTCTCATCGATCATGACAAGTCAATTTACGACAACTTTTCACCGAAATTTGACGTACCGTAGTAACGACTTTTACTAGTTCCACCCATATGTGCTTAAATGCCAACCAATTTCGCCCCTCAAAACAACACAACACGAGAGTAACATTGCTAGAGCTACCTTTTCACCTGGGATCTATTCATCCCTGCTCTCACGTACTATTTTTACTATACTGTCTACTTTTGCTGGAGATACCCTTCAAACTTATCCTAAAATTACCTTTACTATTATTTTTCACAACCCTTTCACCACTATACTCTCTTACTTTTGCTCTACTAATCTATACTTCTAACTTATTATGTCCAATGTCCTTTAAAGCTTAATTGAATAAACTCTTACTCGAGTACATTAGCGAAAACCTTCGCCACTGGCCATGACGAACAAAGAGCAATTCTATAAAAATATCCCAACCATTGAAAATTGACGGCCAGTATGCCGGTTTTATTTGGCTTGGAGCAGAAGAAATTCGCTCGAATAATATAAACTAAAGAATGTTCATTTATCTTTAAGGTTACAGAACTTTGATTTAACTATGTTTAGGCGAATATATGTCTTTGTTAAATTTAACCATCTCTCAAAATTATGCATGTGGAAAGAAACTATTAGATATTTGATATCATCCTCCAGATTCTACTAAAAACACAAAATTTACTATCTGGGTCAAACAAATAGATACTTTTTTATCGTCATTAAACTTTCTTTCTTCTCTTTTCAGATATCGCATTTGACTTGATAAAAATGATGATCATTGTAGATTTCCGGAAGAAAATATTCTTTATGTTTTCTTTAATTTTTAGCTCAGTCAAAATACCTACTCCATCATATAGACAAATAAGTGCCAATTTACTTTTATTTAACTCTTGAACTGGAATAAATTGGTAATGAAAGCAGTACTGTGGATGAATATGGAAAAAGAATGATTTAACTGAGTGTCTGGATACGGATTTCTAAAATAAATCTAACAATTTTATAATTAATTGTGTGATTATGTGGAGACAAATGGAAATTGTATATCCTGAGTTTCTTTTGAAAGTAAATTATAAATCGGTATTAATTTTGTAATTCAGAGAAATAAAGAAATACGAGTATTATGCATTTAAATTTTAAATATTTTATATTCTCACTTCTGTTAATTTTATTTGTAGTACTGATTAGTTCCAATTTCTCTTTCATCGCAATCATCTATCGCTAAATTGCATTCGAATCTGAGTTTAACTTACCATATTAACAATAAAGTCAACTCTATACTCAAAATACAGTGTAACTCTTTCTATACGACATTAATTTGGCCTATAAAAAGTTATAGCATTTCCTATGACGATGCTTCGTTTTGGACTGTGATTTTTATGATTTGTTTATTGTTATATTAGTTTTTATTGCTTCCTTATGCAGGCAGAATAAATCTTGTAATCCTAATTTGGAGTTTATGATCAGAGGAAGCAAAATATTTTAGGGCTCCAGTATTTAGCCCGATCTACTTCCGCTCGACCATAAATTTATTGAAATCTGAATTTTGTGGCCAAAGACAAAATTGATGAAAGTATTTTGGTGTACGAATATGCAATTTTATTTTTTCTACTTTGATGTATCATAGAAATATTAAACCAAATGTGGTGAAACGAAACGAAATATCACTTAAATAAAATTTAATTGAAACCCTTAGTTTATTGTATTTAATAATTGATCTGGAAAATTTACTCCAGTGACCAAACAAACCTTCGTGACCCGTTGTGAGAAAGGACAATGAATAAAATTTTGTTTCTGCTAAGGAATGAAGAAGAAAGAGACAGGAGTGTTGTGATTCGAATATAAGTATTGAGAAGTAGGTAGCATGAGCTGAGGGTGCGTAAGACCAGATTCGACCGATGGCCTCAATAGCGGCTGTTTCCTGTGAGTTAACAATTGTGTCTACTTACTGTGAGGGAATCGACTTGGTACCAAGGAGTATTCATCAAAGATTTCACATCTACTAAGCAAGCGAGATCTACTAACCTTGAATTGGAAGAGAATACTAGTTAAAGAGTATAGAATATTTAGACTTATACAAATAGAGATAGAGACAAATATATCTTCTCCTCAGTGGTATATGCATTTTCATCATGTATTTTTGTGTTACTTCATAAAATATTTTAGGAATTTTGGTTAAAAATAAATTATTTAATACTTAAAAATTCTTAAAGGTTCGTTTGCCTTCCAAACGAGATAAACACGAAGGGGAAATATTTTTAATATTTTTTCTTTGATAATCTTTTCTGATCTTCTGACAGACAAAATTAGTAAAGAGAAAAGGCAAAGAATAGAAGCATAATAATCAATATAATATTTAATATAGTTAAATAATAAATATGAATAATTAATAAATTTTAATGGATGTATCTGATAACAGCAAATAGAATGTACAGTTGTCATTGAATGATTATTACATCTACTTTTCTATATAGTATTCCTTTAGCTACTTCTTATTACATGGACGAAAATTCACTACTTAGTATTTCTTAATTTCATTAGTAAGAAAGGATAAGGGGGGTATCCTCCTTCATATAAAACTTTTATTAAGAAGTCTTTATTCACAAAGGAATTATGGTCAAGGTCTTTAAAGACCCCTTCGGCAGTTGGACACAATAATATCGAGTAAAAATATTTCAATGGACTCAAAGTGAAAACAATATTTATTTTTTATATATGCATTATATATATATATATATATATATATATATATATATATATATATATATATATATATATATATATAATGAATTAATTTACTGTTTAAAATAAATAAAGTGAACAAAAAATATTCAATTATTCCTCCCAAATAAAATTGAACTTGGAAATGTAAACAAAAAAAATAATTGCTTCTGAATAAAAAAGTTTATAACATATGGTATTCTTTGAAACATTTTGGATGTAAACCAATATTGCACTTCTCACAAACAAAATTAGCCTTCACACGGCATAACAGACACACTCTTCTCTTTTCAATATAAACAATCCAATGATCTTTTCCATCGTATCTTGCATGGTTTCTCAGATTTTGCGAGATTCATTTTCCTTGCAAAGTTGGTGTTCCATAAGATTTCATATATGTGATGCAAAGGTTATCTATTTAATCGAGAAGGGAAATTTTCTTTCCTGCTTCTTGCATGAGGCAGTGGGCGTTGTTGACAGTGGCTGATATTTTGGTCCATCATGTCAACATACCCCATGTGCTTATTGTATAATTTGTAATTGGCAGGCTGTTCCACATCTACACACTTCTTTAGATCTCTTTTATAGCGTTTTGTTGTTCCAATTTTGTGTGTTCCAAAATTTGTTGCTAAAATGATATCGTTGTTGTCTTTCCACAAGTATGTTTGAACTCGTTGCAAAATTCATTGTTCTTCTTGCCTTGTTTTCATTTCATTCGTGGTGATAAATGGACATTTCTCTGTTCGATTTTCTCGGCAGGTGCCCATCGCACATATGCCTCTCTCTGACAAGTGCAGAAGTAGGGGAATACTCGTGAAATAATTGTCAAAAAAGATTTTAAAACCTTCATCACTAGGAATATTTTCAGTGCCAATAAGCCTTAGAACTACATTCCCTCCTAATTCAAATTGATTGTGTTTGACAGTGCCGTCAGCAGTTTTAACTGTGTAAAATTCAAAAACATGCATATATCCTTTTCTTGAACACAAAGCCCAAAGTTTGAATCCAAACCTTATGGGTTTTCCACGAATGAACTGTTTGCAGTGGTGCCTACCAAAATAAAGTATTATGCTTTCATCAATAGCCACGTGTTCTTGAAGACCTCTATACAGCATAAATTTTACTTGAAGATGTCCAAACAATGGACGAAGTTTCTTCCTTGAATCTTTATCTTTAATCTTTGTAATATCAGTAAGATGAAAGTTGTGCAATATTTCTAGAAACCTATGACGACGCATGTTATGAGAAAGGATTTTTGGTATGCGACCACCATTATTCCAATATCTTTTTTTATTTGGTTGTAGAAAAATAGCAGATAGTAAAAGACCACCCCAAAACACATAAAGTTCATTTTGTTCTAAATTAAAATTCACATTCTTTGGTTGCGCATACCTATTCAATTCTTCAATTATAAGCTTACATAAAGTAACATCAAAAAATAGTTCAAAATAATCGCGAGGTTCTTTACATTCAACCCAATGGCCTATTTCTACCATACGTCCCTGTGTGTGTTTCCATTCAGTGTTAACAGTGAATGTGGCATTTTCTTTTGAACAAATACGTCTTTTCTTTACACTCTTACCTTCTCGCGATTTCACCTCTTTTATACATTTTGTAACAAGATGGTTACCTCCATCTCCTGTTGTAGCCTGACGCTCTGCATTTCAATATACCTCTTCCTAGATGTTGCATTTCATCCAGTCCTTCATCATCAGACTTTTCGCAGTCTTCATCAGAAACCAAGTCTTCTTCCGCAAATCCTAAGGCCAAGCGTGCTTGCTCTTCATTTTCATAAGATTCAAGAAGTGAAATGACTTCATTCACTGTCAATCTGAAAAAACACTATATAAATATATATATATATAATATATATATATATAGAGAGAGAGAGAGAGAGAGAGAGAGAGAGAGAGAGAGAAAGAGAGAGAGAGAGAGAGAGAGAGAGAGAGAGAGAGAGAGAGAGAGAGAGAGAGAGAGAGAGAGAGAGAGAGAGAGAGAGATATATATATATATATATACAAGGAGTTACAAGGAAAGAAGGTACCCTAGGAGACCTTACGGTCCATTCAAAGAGGGTACCTTGGGACTAGCAATCGAGCGGGCACATGGCTGCTCAATTGTTTTGCGTCCATAAACGGCCACTTTTCAAGACTTTGTCTAGTCTTGACTTGAACTGGTCAACAGATTCACTGTTGACAACTTCCACTGGAAGTGCGTTCCACATACCGCAGATACTGTAAGTGAAAAAATTTCCACACAGATTGCGGTTGTAACGCTTCAGTTCAAGTTTGAAGCCGTGATTGCGCGTTCTGTTCTCACTCAGTGTGAAAATATCCCGGTAGTCAACATTGTCGAACCCTCGAAGTATTTTGAAAACTTCGATGAGCTGACCACGCAGTCTACGGGTTTCCAACGAGAACAGATCTAATTCCCTTAGTCTATCCTCATAACTTTAATGTCGGATAGAGGGAATCAGCTTGGTTGCCCTGGCTTGTACGCGTTCCAACCTTGCGATGTCCTTTCGAAACGAAGGAGTCCAAAATTGTACGGCATACTCCAGGTGCGGCCGAACTAGGGAGTTGTACAGACAAAGTACTATCTCCCTGTTACGGTATCCAAACTAGCGCTTTATGTAGCCTAACATCCTTTGGGCTTTCTTCTCTGCCTCAATGCACTGTTTCGAGAACTTGAGGTCGCTAGTGACAGTAACACCCAAGTCCTTCTCAGTGTCACTCGATTCGAGAGCAGTGCCCTTAAGGATATAATGAGATTGGAGATTTCTGTGGCTGATATGCATTACTTTGCACTTGTTCACGTTGAACGGCATTTGCCACGTGTCCGACCACTCCCCAATCTTCCCAAGGTCTTCCTGCAGGCGGGCAGTATTTCCATCCTTTGCAACGTTCATACCAAGCTTGGTATCGTCGGCAAATTTGGAAATCTTCGCAACCATGTCACCGTCCATGTCGTTGACGTAGATGATGAATAGTAGTGGTCCCAGGACAGAACCTTGAGGCACTCCGCTAGTAACGGGCACCCACTCAGAAGCCTGTCCATTCACCACCACCCGTTGCCGTCTGCCACTTAGCCAGTTCTCGATCCAGCCGGCTACCTTTCCGTCTATGCCCAGCGCTCGCACTTTCCGGAGAAGGCGGCGGTGTGGTACCTTATCAAAGGCTTTCTGAAAGTCTAAGTAAACCACATCCACCGCCTTGTCCCGATCGTGCTCACTGAAAACGAAGTGGAAGAATTCCACAAGGTTCGTCAGGCATGACCGTTGCCTTCGGAAGCCGTGCTGGGAACTCCTCAGTAGCAGGTTTGACTCTAAATACGACGTTATTTTCTCCACCATCATGCTTTCCATGAGTTTACCGACTATCGAAGTCAGACTGATAGGTCGGTAGTTTGACGGATGGCTGGAGGATCCTTTCTTGAAGATCGGAGTCACCTCTGCCTCACGCCAGTCTCTAGGAACGCATCCGGTCCGGATTGACATGTTAAAGATAGCGCACAGATGTCGTGATACTTCATCGCACACTTCCTTCAACACCTTGGGTAGAAACCCGTCCGGTCCAGGGGACTTATTCGTCTTTAGGTCAGCGATCTTTTTCTTTATTTCTCCTTCGGTGAAGTCCATTGCCTCCAGCTTTTCCCCCGAGTAGGAATCCGTGGGCTGGGGGATGGGACCACACTCTTTAGTAAACACTGAGGAGAAGTAGTCATTGAGAAGGTTAGCATTTTCTGCATCTGACTGAGTTAATGCACCCTACTCGTCCACTAGGGGCCCAATCCTACGATGGATTGGTTTACGGCTATTTACATAGCCGAAGAACTCCTTGGGATTCTCCTTGCAGAGTCTCGCCACTCGGAGTTCCTCAGTACGCTTAGCCGCCCTTATGCTGGACTTCACTCTCCTGGCTAGCCTCCGGTACTCGTCAAAGGCACCCGAGATCTTCGATCGCCGGTACGCATTTCTCTTCTCCCTAAGCAGTTGGCCGATTTCTCGATTAAACCACTTTGGTTGAACAGAAGACCGACGGAGGCATTTTAGAGGGATGCAACTTGATTGAAGACTCATGAATTTATTTTTGAAATTGTTCCACGAATCCTCAACCTCTTCGCATACCGCTAGCCTTACATCAGTCAGCCCAGCACGAAGGCGTGCAAAGTCTGCTCTTCTCAAGTCAAGTTTCCTTGATTGACTGGCAACAGACCTTACCTTCGGGATCTTGACGCTAAATCTAACTAGCTGGTGATCACTGCCACCGAGCTCTTCGCCTACAGAGACATCCTCAACGATATCATCCTCAGAGGTGAAGACCAAGTCGAGGATATTGTCTCCTCTCGTCGGTTCTCTGACCCATTGAGTGAGGAACTCGTTGTTGGCGAACTCCAGGAGTAGCGCGCTATCGCCACAGGCTGCTCTGGTTTCCCAGTCAACTTGGCTGTTGAAATCGCCCATAACGATGCACACTCTGCCTTGAACCAGCTCATCCAGCAGCTGGTACAGTTCCCTGTCCTTCTCAACAGGTTGGGAAGGGGGTCTGTAAAGCAGCAGGGTCCTGTATTTGGCAGGACCGATCTCTAGGTCAACGCCTAGGAGCTCGTGTTCGGTTATAACGTTGGAGTTCGTAGATTTGATTGTATCCTTGACATACAACATTACACCGCCACCCTCTCTGTCTGGCCTATCTTTGTGGAAGAGTTGGTAGCCAGGGACCGTGAATTCGCCTTCAAAGTCTCGGTTTGACGTTTTTATCCACGATTCTGTTATGGCTACCATTTCGGGTTCTTCCGTCGCTACGAGGCCACGGAGCTCAGGAAACTTGTTCCTCATTGACCTCGCATTGAACAGAAGAACTTTCAGGGAGTCCCCGACTGTAGGACTCCTATTGCTCTTCCGTTTCCCGGCTTCTTTGTTGGCGAGGCACCCCTTTTTGCGACCTCTGAGAAGGTCGTTCCTGGAGTGACACGGGCGTACTGGCGTACGTCCGCCCTCACTCTGGGCCGGATACTCCTTTCGGTCCTCTCTACGACATTCTGGATCATGTTCGACAGAAAGGCCTTTCCTTTAAAGGAAAGATGTACCCCATCCCTTTGGTAGAGATCATTTCTACCATAAAAGGTGCGGTACGGGTCCACAAAAAAGACCCCCTCTGCCGTACACAAATCTGCCAGGCGCCGGTTTAGAGACACATTCATCGAGTGAGCGGTCCGTGTTGGACCTCTCCTCGGGAGCATCCCGACTACCACACGCTTGCGGGTTTTCAGCCCACAGTCGTCCACGGCACCCATGACCGTGTGGAGGATTTTATCTGTAGGGCCTACCCTACCTCCTCTCAGGTACAGGTCGTTTCCACTGACCATCAGAGCAACGACTGAGCTCTCAGAAATCTGTGATTTCTCAGCCTCTACTCTGATGTGGTGGTTACCACATCCTGGCAGGCAGCTTACCTTCACACTAGTGCGAAGGCGGGCCGCTAGCAGGGACTGCAAGCCCCGTGCTTGAGAATCACCAATAAGGGTGACTTTTGCACATTTTTCAGCAGGCGACTTATTCTTTCCTCTCGGAAGCGACTTGCCGCTTTCCTCTTGTATCTCTGCATTTTTCTTTTTTTTCTTCCTCATCTTATTTTTCTTCTCTTCATTTGTTTTCTCTTCTTCCGTTTCTCTTTTCTCTTCTTCCGTTTCTCTTTTCTCTTCTTCTCTTTCCACTTTCCCATGCGCACCAGTAGCGCTCGAATCCTCTACACTGGGGTGAGCTGCATTATGGTCCTTTTTCTTCTTTTTCTTTTTCTTCTTCTCATTGGCTCTGCATGGCAGAAGTGGGACTGCCAATGCAGTTTCACCTCCTTGGGCTGGAGTCACATCGGCGGAACCACCCAAGTCAGTGGGACTTTCGTCTCGAGCTTGAGCCGACTGGGCCTCTAGTTTAGAGGCTAGCTCTAGGATCTTTTCCTCGAGACGCTGAATCTGAAGCGCGTGCTGCGTTTCTAGGGTCTGCAGTATATTTTCCAGCGCCCTAGATTTTTCTTCAGAGGCTGTGAAGAGATCCTTGAGTTCATTGGAGCATGCCACTGCCTCTCGGATCTCTCCTTTAAGGATGCAATCAGTGCATATACTTCCCGGGTGGCATTTCGAAAAACATCCTTCCGGGAAGTCCACGCACCACTTATCCTTCCGGCATATCGCACATGTATATTTAAGTGCAGCTGGACCTTTTTTCCCTGTCATTTTAAACACTTTCTCTCTTTCAAAACTTTGTGACCAATCAAGAGAGAGAGAGAGAGAGAGAGAGAGAGAGAGAGAGAGAGAGAGAGAGAGAGAGAGAGAGAGAGAGAGAGAGAGAGAGAGAGAGAGAGAGAGAGAGAGAGAGAGAGAGAGAGAGAGAGAGAGAGAGAGAGAGAGAGAGAGAGAGAGAGAGAGAGAGAGAGAGAGAGAGTAACAAGGAGTAACAAGGAAAGTAAGTACCCTAGGAGACCTTACGGTCCATTCAAAGAGGGTACCTTTGGACTAGCAATTGAGCGGGCACATGGCTGCTCAATTGTTTTGCGTCCATAAACGGCCACTTTTCAAGACTTTGTCTAGTCTTGACTTGAACTGGTCAACAGATTCACTGTTGACAACTTCCACTGGAAGTGCGTTCCACTTACCGCAGATACTGTAGGTGAAAAAGTTTCCACACATATTGCGGTTGTAACGCTTCAGTTCAAGTTTGAAGCCGTGATTGCGCGTTCTGTTCTCACTCAGTGTGAAAATATCCCGGTAGTCAACATTGTCGAACCCTCGAAGTATTTTGAAAACTTCGATGAGCTGACCACGCAGTCTACGGGTTTCCAACGAGAACAGATCTAACTCCCTTAGTCTATCCTCATAACTTTTATGTCGGATAGAGGGAATCAGCTTGGTTGCCCTGGCTTGTACGCGTTCCAATCTCGCGATGTCCTTTCGCAATGAAGGACTCCAAAATTGTACGGCATACTCCAGGTGCGGTCGGACAAGTGAGTTGTACAGGCACAGTACAATCTCCTGGTTCCGATAACCAAACTGGCGCTTAATATAGCCTAGCATCCTTTGGGCCTTTTTCTCCGCCTCAATGCACTGTTTCGAGAACTTGAGGTCACTAGTGATTGTTACACCCAAGTCCTTCTCAGTGTCGGTGGATTCAATAGCAGTGCCCTTAAGGATATACTGAGATTGGGGGTTTCTGTGGCCGATATGCATCACTTTGCATTTGCCCACGTTAAAAGGCATTTGCCACGTGTCCGACCACTCCCCAATCTTCCCAAGATCTTCCTGCAGGCGGGCAGTATTTCCATCCTTTGCAACGTTTATACCAAGCTTGGTATCGTCGGCAAATTTGGAAATCTTCGCAACCATGTCACCGTCCATGTCGTTGACGTAGATGATAAATAGTAGTGGTCCCAGGACAGAACCTTGAGGCACCCCGCTAGTAACGGGCACCCACTCAGAAGACTGTCCATTTACCACCACCCGTTGCCGTCTGCCACTTAGCCAGTTCTCGATCCAGCCGGCTACCTTTCCGTCTATGCCAAGCGCTCGCACTTTCCGGAGAAGGCGGCGGTGTGGTACCTTATCAAAGGCTTTCTGAAAGTCTAGGTAGACCACATCCACCGCCTTGTCCCGATCGTGCTCACTGAAAACGAAGTGGAAGAATTCCACAAGGTTCGTCAGGCATGACCGTTGCCTTCGGAAGCCGTGCTGGGAACTCCTCAGTAGCAGGTTTGACTCTAAATACGACGTCACTTTGTCCACCATGATGCTTTCCATGAGTTTACCGACTATCGAAGTCAGACTGATAGGTCGGTAGTTCGACGGTTGGTTACGGTCTCCTTTCTTGAAGATAGGAGTCACCTCCGCCTCACGCCAGTCTCTAGGAACGCATCCGGTCCGGATTGACATGTTAAAGATAGCGCACAGATGTCGTGATACTTCATCGCACACTTCCTTCAACACTTTAGGTAGAAACCCGTCCGGTCCAGGGGACTTATTCGTCTTTAGGTCAGCGATCTTTTTCTTTATTTCTCCTTCGGTGAAGTCCATTGCCTCCAGCTTTTCCCCCGAGTAGGAATCCGTCGGCTGGGGAATGGGACCACACTCTTCAGTAAACACTGAAGAGAAGTAGTCGTTGAGGAGGTTAGCATTTTCTGCATCTGAATGCTTTAATGTCCCTTCCTCATTCCTCAAAGGGCCAATCGTTCGACGGATTGGTTTACGGCTGTTCACATATCCAAAAAACTCCTTGGGATTCTCTTTACAGAGTCTCGCCACTCGGAGTTCCTCAGACCGCTTAGCCGCCCTTATGCTGGACTTCACTCTCCTGGCTAGCCTCCGGTATTCGTCAAAGTCACCCGAGATCTTCGATTGCCGGTACACATTTCTCTTCTCCCTAAGCAGTTGGCCGATTTCTCGATTAAACCACTTAGGTTGAACAGAAGACAGACGGGGGCATTTCAGAGGGATGAAACGCGATTGAAGACTCATGAATGTGGTTTTGAAACTATTCCACGAGTCTTCAACGGCATCGCACACTTCTAGCCTCACGTCAGTCAGTCCAGCTCGAAGGCTGCAAAGTCTGCTCTTCTCAAGTCAAGTTTCTTTGATTGACTGGCAACAGACCTTACCTTCGGGATCTTGACGCTAAATCTAACTAGCTGGTGATCACTGCCACCGAGCTCTTCGCCTACAGAGATATCCTCAACGATATCATCCTCAGAGGTGAAGACCAAGTCGAGGATATTGTCTCCTCTCGTCGGTTCTCTGACCCATTGAGTGAGGAACTCGTTGTTGGCGAACTCCAGGAGTAGCGCGCTATCGCCACAGGCTGCTCTGGTTTCCCAGTCAACTTGGCTGTTGAAATCGCCCATAACGATGCACACTCTGCCTTGAACCAGCTCATCCAGCAGCTGGTACAGTTCCCTGTCCTTCTCAACAGGTTGGGAAGGGGGTCTGTAAAGCAGCAGGGTCCTGTATTTGGCAGGACCGATCTCTAGGTCAACGCCTAGGAGCTCGTGTTCGGTTATAACGTTGGAGTTCGTAGATTTGATTGTATCCTTGACATACAACATTACACCGCCACCCTCTCTGTCTGGCCTATCTTTGTGGAAGAGTTGGTAGCCAGGGACCGTGAATTCGCCTTCAAAGTCTCGGTTTGACGTTTTTATCCACGATTCTGTTATGGCTACCATTTCGGGTTCTTCCGTCGCTACGAGGCCACGGAGCTCAGGAAACTCGTTCCTGATTGACCTCGCATTGAACAGAAGAACCTTCAGGGAGTCCCCTAATGTAGGACCCCCTATACTCTTCCGTTTCCCGGCTTCTTGTTTGTCGTGGTGGCACCATTTTTAACAACCTCCGAGAAGGTTGTTTGGGGAGTGACTCGGGCGTACTGGCGTACGTCCGCCTTCCCAATGGGCCGGACACTCCTTTGGGTGCGCTCCACGACATCCTGGATGAGGTTGGCTAGGAACACCTTGCCCTTAAAGGAGAGGTGCACGCCGTCCCTTTGGTAGAGGTCTTTTCTACCATAGAACACGGCGTACGGGTCCACAAAAAAGACCCCTCAGCCGTACAGAGGTCTGCAAGGCGCCTGTTTAGCGACATGTTCCTCAAGCGGGCAGTCCGGCTTGGACCCCACCTCGGGAGCATCCCCACCACGACGCGTCTGCGGGTTTTCAGTCCACAGTCGTCGACAGCGCCCATAACTGTCCTCATAATTTCACCTGTAGGGCCTACCCTACCTCCTCTGAGGTAGAGGTCGTTGCCACTTACCATAAGGGCAACGACTGAAGTCTCTGAAATCTGAGACTTCTCGGCCTCAGCTCTTACCTGCATATTCCCACAACCTGGGATGCAGCTCACCTTAACGCTTGTGCGAAGGCGGGCCGCTAGCAGGGGCTTCAGACCCCGTGCTTGAGAATCACCAATAAGGGTGACTCTTGCACATTTGACTGCGGACGACTTAGTCTTTCCTTTCGGAGGCGACTTGCCGCTTTCCTCTTGTATCTCTAATTTTTTTTCTTCTTCTTCTTATTCTTCCTCTTATTCTTCTTCTTGACTTCCTTTGCTATCTCTTCGTTTGTTTCCCGTTTCTCTTCTTCTGCTTCTACTTTCTCTTCTTCTGTTTCCAGTTTCTTTTCTTCTCTTTCTACTTTCTCTTCTTCTCCTTTTACTTTCTCTTCTTCTCTTTCTACTTTCTCTTCTTCTATTTCTACTTTCTCTTCTTTCTTCTTTCTTTTCTTCTTTTTGGCTCGTTGAGGAGCCAAAAAGAGAGAGAGAGAGAGAGAGAGAGAGAGAGAGAGAGAGAGAGTGTAACAAGGAGTAACAAGGAAAGTAAGTACCCTAGGAGACCTTACGGTCCATTCAAAGAGGGTACCTTTGGACTAGCAATTGAGCGTGCACATGGCTGCTCAATTGTTTTACGTCCATAAACGGCCACTTTTCAAGACTTTGTCTAGTCTTGACTTGAACTGGTCAACAAATTCACTGTTGACAACTTCCACTGGAAGTGCGTTCCACTTACCGCAGATACTGTAGGTGAAAAAGTTTCCACACAGATTGCGGTTGTAACGCTTCAGTTCAAGTTTGAAGCCGTGATTGCGCGTTCTGTTCTCACTCAGTGTGAAAATATCCCGGTAGTCAACATTGTCGAACCCTCGAAGTATTTTGAAGACTTCGATGAGCTGACCACGCAGTCTACGGGTTTCCAGTGAGAACAGATCTAACTCCCTTAGTCTATCCTCATAACTTTTATGTCGGATAGAGGGAATCAGCTTGGTTGCCCTGGCTTGTACGCGTTCCAATCTCGCGATGTCCTTTCGCAATGAAGGACTCCAAAATTGTACGGCATACTCTAGGTGCGGTCGGACAAGTGAGTTGTACAGGCACAGTACAATCTCCTGGTTCCGATAACCAAACTGGCGCTTAATATAGCCTAGCATCCTTTGGGCCTTTTTCTCCGCCTCAATGCACTGTTTCGAGAACTTGAGGTCACTAGTGATTGTTACACCCAAGTCCTTCTCAGTGTCGGTGGATTCAATAGCAGTGCCCTTAAGGATATACTGAGATTGGGGGTTTCTGTGGCCGATATGCATCACTTTGCATTTGCCCACGTTAAAAGGCATTTGCCACGTGTCCGACCACTCCCCAATCTTCCCAAGATCTTCCTGCAGGCGGGCAGTATTTCCATCCTTTGCAACGTTTATACCAAGCTTGGTATCGTCGGCAAATTTGGAAATCTTCGCAACCATGTCACCGTCCATGTCGTTGACGTAGATGATAAATAGTAGTGGTCCCAGGACAGAACCTTGAGGCACCCCGCTAGTAACGGGCACCCACTCAGAAGACTGTCCATTTACCACCACCCGTTGCCGTCTGCCACTTAGCCAGTTCTCGATCCAGCCGGCTATCTTTCCGTCTATGCCAAGCGCTCGCACTTTCCGGAGAAGGCGGCGGTGTGGTACCTTATCAAAGGCTTTCTGAAAGTCTAGGTAGACCACATCCACCGCCTTGTCCCGATCGTGCTCACTGAAAACGAAGTGGAAAATTCCACAAGGTTCGTCAGGAATGACCGTTGCCTTCGGAAGCCGTGCTGGGAACTCCTCAGTAGCAGGTTTGACTCTAAATACGACGTCACTTTGTCCACCATGATGCTTTCCATGAGTTTACCGACTATCGAAGTCAGACTGATAGGTCGGTAGTTCGACGGTTGGTTACGGTCTCCTTTCTTGAAGATAGGAGTCACCTCCGCCTCACGCCAGTCTCTAGGAACGCATCCGGTCCGGATTGACATGTTAAAGATAGCGCACAGATGTCGTGATACTTCATCGCACACTTCCTTCAACACTTTAGGTAGAAACCCGTCCGGTCCAGGGGACTTATTCGTCTTTAGGTCAGCGATCTTTTTCTTTATTTCTCCTTCGGTGAAGTCCATTGCCTCCAGCTTTTCCCCCGAGTAGGAATCCGTCGGCTGGGGAATGGGACCACACTCTTCAGTAAACACTGAAGAGAAGTAGTCGTTGAGGAGGTTAGCATTTTCTGCATCTGAATGCTTTAATGTCCCTTCCTCATTCCTCAAAGGGCCAATCGTTCGACGGATTGGTTTACGGCTGTTCACATATCCAAAAAACTCCTTGGGATTCTCTTTACAGAGTCTCGCCACTCGGAGTTCCTCAGACCGCTTAGCCGCCCTTATGCTGGACTTCACTCTCCTGGCTAGCCTCCGGTATTCGTCAAAGTCACCCGAGATCTTCGATTGCCGGTACACATTTCTCTTCTCCCTAAGCAGTTGGCCGATTTCTCGATTAAACCACTTAGGTTGAACAGAAGACAGACGGGGGCATTTCAGAGGGATGAAACGCGATTGAAGACTCATGAATGTGGTTTTGAAACTATTCCACGAGTCTTCAACGGCATCGCACACTTCTAGCCTCACGTCAGTCAGTCCAGCTCAAGGGCTTGCAAAGTCTGCTCTTCTCAAGTCAAGTTTCTTTAATTGACTGGCAACAGACCTTACCTTCGGGATCTTGACGCTAAATCTAACTAGCTGGTGATCACTGCCACCGAGCTCTTCGCCTACAGAGATATCCTCAACGATATCATCCTCAGAGGTGAAGACCAAGTCGAGGATATTGTCTCCTCTCGTCGGTTCTCTGACCCATTGAGTGAGGAACTCGTTGTTGGCGAACTCCAGGAGTAGCGCGCTCTCGCCACAGGCTGCTCTGGTTTCCCAGTCAACTTGGCTGTTGAAATCGCCCATAACGATGCACACTCTGCCTTGAACCAGCTCACCTAGCATCTGGTACAGTTCCCTGTCCTTCTCAACAGGTTGGGAAGGGGGTCTGTAAAGCAGCAGGGTCCTGTATTTGGCAGGACCGATCTCTAGGTCAACGCCTAGGAGCTCGTGGTCGGATATAACGTTGGAGTTCGTAGATTTGATTGTATCCTTGACATACAACATTACACCGCCACCCTCTCTGTCTGGCCTATCTTTGTGGAAGAGTTGGTAGCCAGGAACCGTGAATTCGCCTTCAAAGTCTTGGTTTGAGGTTTTTATCCACGATTCTGTTATGGCTACCATTTCGGGTTCTTCCGTCGCTACGAGGCCACGGAGCTCAGGAAACTTGTTCCTGATTGACCTCGCATTGAACAGAAGAACCTTCAGGGAGTCCCCTAATGTAGGACCCCCTATACTCTTCCGTTTCCCGGCTTCTTGTTTGTCTTGGTGGCACCATTTTTAACAACCTCCGAGAAGGTTGTTTGGGGAGTGACTCGGGCGTACTGGCGTACGTCCGCCTTCCCAATGGGCCGGACACTCCTTTGGGTGCGCTCCACGACATCCTGGATGAGGTTGGCTAGGAACGCCTTGCCCTTAAAGGAGAGGTGCACCCCGTCCCTTTGGTAGAGGTCTTTTCTACCATAGAACACGGCGTACGGGTCCACAAAAAAGACACCCTCAGCCGTACAGAGGTCTGCAAGGCGCCTGTTTAGCGACATGTTCCTCAAGTGGGCAGTCCGGCTTGGACCCCACCTCGGGAGCATCCCCACCACGACGCGTCTGCGGGTTTTCAGTCCACAGTCGTCGACAGCGCCCATAACTGTCCTCATAATTTCACCTGTAGGGCCTACCCTACCTCCTCTGAGGTAGAGGTCGTTGCCACTTACCATAAGGGCAACGACTGAAGTCTCTGAAATCTGAGACTTCTCGGCCTCAGCTCTTACCTGCATATTCCCACAACCTGGGATGCAGCTCACCTTAACGCTTGTGCGAAGGCGGGCCGCTAGCAGGGGCTTCAGACCCCGTGCTTGAGAATCACCAATAAGGGTGACTCTTGCACATTTGACTGCGGACGACTTAGTCTTTCCTTTCGGAGGCGACTTGCCGCTTTCCTCTTGTATCTCTAATTTTTTTTTCTTCTTCTTCTTATTCTTCTTCTTGACTTCCTTTGCTATCTCTTCGTTTGAGAGAGAGAGAGAGAGAGAGAGAGATATATATATATATATATATATATATATATATATATATATATATATATATATATATATTGGTAGAAAGAGTTATACCAAAAAATTATAAAAGAAAATCGTTTCACCAAAGAAAATGCTATATACGGCAAACTTGCAAAAAATGTCTGATTTTTTTGCGCTAATGCTGAAGAGGTCTTTAAAGACATTTCAGAACAAAATGCAAATTTAAATTAGGTAACTGATACTTTTACCCCCAAAATAGTATTTAAATCCTGAAGTAGGCATAGCTTGTATAGAAAATATAGCTAAAAATTTAAAAACTACCGGTAACATAACAGAACTTACAATATTGCTTACCTAGGTCCTTTGGAACAACTTTCTGCCGCCATGTTTCATCTTTAAGTGAAAATAAATCGAGTTGCCAATTATAGATTTTTATAAAAATATAAAATATTGAAAGAATATTTACCAAAGAGTGTTTTAATATTGATAAATTAAAATTCTGAAAATAAAACAATAAAATATAGTACTTATAAACCAAAGGTCTTTAATGACTCTGCAGTCACTAATGGGTTTAGGTCTACACATATGATCTAATTGTGTTCATGGTACTTAAGTAAATCCATGACCATTCTTATGCCATCGTGATTTTCTCGCAGATGGACAGAGTGAACGAAAGGAACTCCACCAAAGTTATTGCCATTATGCAAAAAGACACCCTTGAGCCTACGCTTGGAGCTATCCAAAACCAGTCTCCACTCAGCAGGGCTATAATAGGTGCCAATTCCCAACTCGGTAAGCAGACCAGGAACATCGTGACAGTATACAAATTGTCTGTCCTCCGAGAAATACTTAACAAATGTACTCTCCTTTGTTCTGTAATATGGTACCCGTAACGAACTGTCAAGCATATATCTTTCACTCAACCTGGAGGCTAAAGATTCTGCAGCTTTCTTGGAGAGCGCCAAATCAAATATCAAGTCATTCAATTTCTCTTGATTGAAACAGTGACAAGCTAATGACTGTTCAGTATCTGGTGATGAATCTGCAGACTTTGAATCGATTTCGTGGACGTCCATATCATGGACATCATTTTCATCCTCGGAGGAAGCATATCCAGTGAAAATCAGAACTTATAAAGACTCAGAATGAAGTACTGTCCGGATCACCGAGGAAATGTTGGGGTAGTAGATCTTGTGCCGATTTTTCTTGCCAATCCCTTTAGTATTTATGAGACAGAAATAACAGTCCGATACATGATCCTTTGGCTCTCACCAACCATGGGGATTCCAAAAGTAAGACCATTTCTCTTTCCTTTCGTACACTCACGAAGATGTTCCACAAAACTATGGCAAACAGCATGTGGGGCCCACTTCTTATCTTGTTCGCCAAGAGGAACATAAAAATATGGTTTATAATTGCGAATCACAAAGTTTGATATATTGTGCATTTAAGTATGTAGCCGATGGTGTCTGGATCATTAACGCAATTTTCTCTTGACGAAGCCATCACTCTAACATGACACCTGAAAAAAGAAACAATAATGTCAATATTTTGCACAATAACTTATTGCCATCTCACTACTATGTACTGTGGAGTATTTGCTTTCTACAAGCACCCTCTCTGTCCGTCCGGAGGAAAGTTTTCGGGGAAACGAGAAAATATAAATTACAGAATAACTATAGCATGTATGTCAAGATGGACTATATATTTGAAATCAGCATAAAAAAGACGAAGGGGGATGGCTGTATGTGGAGGTGTTAGGACAAGTTATGACAAGTCAGGACCTGCAGCCGCACGCTCCTGCCTCGTCTAATTAAGAAGCAGTAGCTGATCGTAGATCGTCAGTCACAAATATTTCAACAATGCAGAAGGTTAAGCACCCCGTAGTGATCTAATTTTTGACCAAGGAAGGCAAGAATGCAAAAGAGATCCATGAACGCATGGTTGCAGTGTACACCGACACCGCCCCTTCCTATGCAACCATTGCTCGCTGGAATAGGGAGTTTCGCCATGGTTGTAAGTCCTTTGAAGATGACTGCCGTCCAGGACGCCGGTCAGACGTGACCAACGAGAACAATGTGGCTCGTTTGGAGAGGATGATCCTCGAAAATCGACGGGTGAAGGTCGAAAAAATCGAGCGAGAACTTGGAATATCACATGGAAGTGTTATCAACATCATCCTCGACAATTTAGCCATGACGAAGATCCCTAGAAACGTCACGCCCCATGATCGACTTCAACGTCATCAAAGTCCACAAGGCCAGAGTTGCACAAACTGCCCTGCGCGAGTGTGGATTCGAGGAGCTCAGCCATCCCCCCTACAGTCTAGATCTGGCCCCTAGCGACTACTTTTTATCCTGCCAGGTCAAGGCTGCACTGCGTGGACGCCGGTTTGGGGATGATAAAGATGTCCAGCTCGCCGTCCAGGATTGGATTGAATGGCAGTCGGGAGATTTCTGGTTGTCGGGAATTCGAAGCCTCAGGGACAAGTGGCGCAAGTGCATTCAAGTTGAGGGTATTTATATTGAAAAATAATAAAACACTTTTCCTCATATCTCGTTTCCTTATATCCGAATTGCAAAACTTTTTGACCGCCCCTCGTATATCTAATTCACCAGAAAATGTAAATAAAACTGTTCCCTTTTGTTATTCAGATTTCTCCCAAACAATTCTTGGTGTAGTTAGATGTATGGCATGGGGCATTTTCCTGTTCAAATATAATTTCATTTCTTGCTCTTGTGGGATCCATAATTGATCTATTTCTATGCTTCTGATATGGTATCAAGCAAGGAGAATGAAATTTTTCTTCCTAATCTTCGTCCCTCAAATGTATCTCGGGAATGGTTAAAAAATCGGCGTTTTTTCTTAAGACTAAAAAAGAAAAAGACAACTCTATATATATTTGGTGATATTTAAATCTTTTTCTTTAGATTATACTTAAATTCTATTATCGGAAAAAGGGGATTCTGCTACATTGCGGTAATACACTGTTGTTCCTAACAGGAAAACAGTCACAAGTTTCATTAAGCGTCCTTGGTACGCTTATTTTGATATGAAACTTGGTGACTAGGATAAAGTTTAGGTGCCACAAATTATATACAAAACATGGACCATTTTTTGGTGAGTCCGGCAAACCTTGGCATTATCTGCTAATTTTGCGCTCTTGATATGACTGGGACCAACAGAAAAAACTGGAGCAGAGTTACGTATCCTGATCTCTATCAACACGTTTTCCTATAACTCATTGTGATGAAATTTCAGTACCTGTATTTGGAGAACATTTCTAAAATTAGTGAAGATTCCTCCTGTGTTGACAAAAATGTAGAAGAAGAAGTGATATTTGACGATCATCCTTTTCTCCTCTAAGAGATAAAAGATTTAGTTCGCGATCTCTATTTCGCAAGATCTTCTTCCTAACTGTTGAAATCCAGATTGAAGGATAATAACCTATCTTACAGTGCTCGCATCACTTTCTACCACAACAGACATCTAGAGCACCTCCGTTTTACTGAAGAGAATGAATTGGTGTATTTTACAGATATTGCGCAGCTTCTGCACCATCTTAAATTAAATTCTCACAAAGACATTAAAAGGTAAGCTAATTTTTGATATCAGTAACATGCAGGAAATTATCTTTTCCTATTATCGATTAACCAGGAAATGGCTTATCCACTCCACCTACGGGGGGAGCTTGCGCTTCGCTACAAAGATTAACATTTAAAATAAAAAAAAGGCGCCATGTTTCAATTTTTATAGATTTTCTGAACTTCGCCAATTATAATAATTTTAAAAGGAAACTCTAAACTAAATTTCCCCCCTTTCAAAATATCACGTTGCTAAAATATAGTTATAGAAGAAGATATACAAAAATATATTTTCTGACCTTCATCATTTGTAATTCTTTGGGTTTCAAAAAATTCGCAAAATTTTAATACCTATATTATTTTTGAACTTCACCATTTTGTTCTTTGATATTATAAAGGAATTATTAGAAATAACTTCGATAAAAAAAACATAAGTCATAACCAAAATAAGATAAAATTATTATTCAAATACTCAAAAAATTCCCCTTCTTAAAATAAGAGTTAGTGAAAAGTTTTAAGAAAACTTACATAAGATTAACATTTCGTTAATTAATTAGATAGTAATTTAATTTCGGTTGCACCCTATTTTCACTTTTAATGCTAATAAAAAATCTTGTCTTGGCAATAGGAAAAGATAATTTCATGCTTGTTACTGATATAAAAAATTAGCTGACCTTTTAATGTCTTAGTGAAACTTTAACTTTTTATTAACAAAGACTATAAAAAGGAAAATATGTTGGATCGTTTAATCAAAGTAGATCATGAAAAAACGGGGCGTCATAGAAAATGCAACATATCAAAGAGCTAGGAATTGAAAGTACATTTACGACAGTTAACACCTCAGTAATAAATTCAACTTGCACAAAGTAAAGAATGATTGAATTACGAGGAGATTCTTTGATTTTCTTAGCTATCGAATTCCGTGAATATTCCTGTGCTTTTCATTTCTTCTCAAAAATTACTATGCAGCATAAATTATGAGAACAATAAAATCCTTTACATAAAGTGATCACCAAGGAACAGACATACAAATGGACGTGAGAGAGTAATCGAGAAAAAAAGAGAACAAAATGGAAGATGCGATGAAACAAAGGCTGAAAGGAATAGAAAAGCCAATTAAATGAAAATAAGATTATAAATGAGGTTATAATTATATGTTTTATATACATACATAGCAGTGTATATCTCTTATGAGCGCGAGAGAATGATGAAATAAATCCAACACAACACAAGAATGAGAAAACGGAATAATCTTTCTTCGGAAATTGTTATTTCCTACTTCGAAAAAATCCGAGCTGGGGTGAGAGCAAAGCGGTTGCTCGCTTCCTCAGTGTGCATGGTTCGAATCCCATCCCATATTTTAGTCTATTTTAGAAGCTTGTTTGCTTTTAACCTAAAATAATCCTGGAATAATGTTTATAAATACAAGTATAAGATATAATTTTTATTATTTACGGTTGATTGAAATTCTTTTAAGAAGATATTATATCTCATTTTGGACTTACAGTTAAACAGAGATTTCGAACCAGGAGCATCAATAGCGTATTGAAAGCAATCAGATTGGGTACTCCATCAGGAAACTGAAGACACCTGATTTCACCTCACTTCGCTAAAATTGGAAACGGTATTTCCACTCGACTAACCCAAATTTATTATATACACCTACGACCCAATGTTTCTGAGGCCTGGAATTTTTCTTATTCCTTAGGTATGTCTATACATATGTTGATTTGGTTTACATGCATCTGTCCAATACATATAGAAAGCAGAATAAAACACGTTTCATTAATTTTTTTTAGAAATATCTAAATTAGCGATGCTATAGAAACGTATGAAATCACAGCATCAGTATGCGGTATGTTACAGTCAAAATGTTTTAATATAACAACATATTTGTTGATTACCATGATATTTCTTGTCTACATGATCAGATGAGTATATAAGACTGAAAAAATACCTAACTATAACATGAAGGAAAGCATCTGATAGGAAAGCTGAACGAAAAGGTAATAAGTTATTGCCAAATACCCCGTAGATTTGGCGGATTGCATTTCTGTGTTGCAGAATTGTTGAAAGGGATCCAAGAAAGTGAGCTATGCGAAGAAGAATCACCTCGTCTTGGATGACCCAAGCTCAATAAGCAACGTAACAACAGGTAAACATAGAGTAAACAAAGACTCCTGAAAGACGTAGGGAGAAATATCCAGGCTTTTATAGATTTTAAAACAAGTATCTGAATTTAAAAAGTTCAAGCATTCATACAACAAAAGAATGCTAACTAATAAAGGAATAAAGAAAAAGTTAGTTCTTCGAGACAAACTTGAAGTCACTATTGGGGAGGGAGAGATCTGTAGAAAACAGAACAGTGCATGCCAATTTTATGGATCAAACTTCGAGAAAGCACGATCAACTTAAAAAAAAAAAGGTATTTAGCAAAGAATTGCACAAAATTGTTATGTACATTGCAGGTAAGACGCTTGATCCCCAAACCATCATACCAGTTTTAAAGCAAGAGGGATAAAGCAGAAAGTTATTTTGTTTTTTTGAAGTTTATTTCAAATAAACCATCTTTAAAATCCAACAAAAAATAAAAGATAATTTCATATTTAAAAAAAAAACATTCGATCTCCATCAAGAAAACTGTTTATGTAGACAGTTTTTCGTTCAACAGGGCAATGATCCAAAATGGACGACCTCGCTCGTAAACAAATGATTTGAATATTTCGAAACGTTCAACTAATTCAAAAAAGATGTAGATAAACCGAAAGTTAATTAGTCGTTAATTTTTCATCAAGACTCTTGCAAATTGATAAAAATATATGATATATTTGCGAGAGCGGTAATTTATAACAAGGATAATATGACAAAATATTGTATTTTCCGGTGTGAAAAGCATTGCTCGTGGTATAATTGTTAAAATATTCAGATACTAATCGAATCTTAATTTAAAAACCCATGTACTACAATGAAGTATATTGAAGAATCTACTTTGAACTTTATTTTTAGTTTACCAATATATTAGATGATTTGCTTTGTAAGAAGGATACACTTGACAATTCAGGATCCATTTTCTAAGAGGGTGAATAATTCAAATTTATAAATAGGTATTTATGCTATTTTTTAATTCAGATTACATTTACTCTAGTATTTTCATAGCCACATATTTGTGCATGAAGAAGATAGTGTAAGACATGATGTTAAGATGATAAAAAAGAATAAATATTCACATCCATTTTCTATACAGAACAATTTTGTATTATTGCCCTCTAACCATGATATCCCCTTTAATAAATTATTTTTTTAAATATTCTCAATTCCTTTACTTTTCGTATTTTAATGAAATAATAATCTATGAATTATCGAGTGTGCTTTTGGAGACATAAAGCAAGTCAAATTCTAGACTTTGATTTATTTATTTATTTACTGATTCCGTGACCTCATTCTCCTCCTGAACTGATACTATTCGTGTTTGCGAATGTAGAGATAATGAAATTTTTCTATTTAATGCCAAAGCGTTTAATGTGAACTAAAAGTAATCACTATTTACGCCTCTTTGAAAGTTTTATTCAGAATGGAACTCGAAGATACCGATAGAGAAAAATTACACTTCAAAGAGACATGAGGTGACATGAAAAGAGAATTTGATAAGAAATCTCACAAAAAGCAACTCAATTTAGTTCTTCCAAAAAGACGCCTGTTGAATGAAAACGAAACCGCTAACTGAAAATAGGATTCGAACTTCTCTTCATTTCGGCACATTAATCTTCTCACACACACACACACACGTAGGTCAGTACTAAAAAACTTTTATGAAAAAGATCAAAACTTTAACCCAATGGGAAAAGAGAGTTCGTGTCAGTTATACAGATGTCCGATTGAATGTTCAAAGGAACAAATTATTGACTGACGAAAAATTGTGAGCAACGAAGAGGCTAGCAAAGAAATAGCATCATTATCCTTTCGTCTTCGCTTTTAATCGAATAAAATCTTCTCACAGAAAATGGATGGCGGACAAAAGTTTTATCGCATGCAATTCAGGATCTTTCATGATCGAAAGGAGGAATTATGGCTTACGCTCTCTTTCATTCTGCTCCAGTTATATGACCAAAAGCTTACGATAGAACTTGCAGCGTCACGAAGTGATATAAATAAGTCATCAATGAAAATGAACCGAAACCACTTACTAAATTACACAAAACGATGGGACCAGCAATTCTCCATTAGCCGAGATTCAATCTACGAAGAGTTATTTGCTTCATCCACCTACACATATATAGAGCAACTTTATATTGCTCACAAAGCAAAGCCAATTTCATAGAGGCAGTCGGACAGTAGATATGAGAAGCAAAAGGACGAAATATTCACAATAATATATAAACCAATTTGAATATTTAATCTAATCTGTCAGTTACAAACAAGAAATATAAAATTCAATTCCTATAATTCATATATTACCTACTTCATTTTCCCAAAAGATCTGGATTTATGAAACTCTTATGTTTCCGTTTTTCCTTAGCCTCTGTCTTCTAGCCTTAAATATACTTTCTCCGATTTATAACATTTTCTATTTAGTTCTGTTTATTAATATTTTTTGTGTCGGATTTCATATTTCGGATATTCCTTCCCAGGTAAACAAAAATTGATTTTGGATTGAATTTAGTGTGTTAAAAAAATCTTCTTAAAAGTTCTATATGGTCATATATATATATATATATATATATATATATATATATATATATATATATATATATATATATATATATATATATATATATAATATATAGTAAGTATTTTATCCGAAAATAATCAGTTAAGCAATGAAACCAAGAGTAATCTTTCAGTTATTTTGTGATCGAGACAAAATTGACACTGTCGGAAGCGTTTTCTTTCGTGATAATTCACCTTCACTTGGAGCTTCTTGAACATTTGAGACAGCCTAAATACAGTGATTGGTTACATTGTATTCTAAGTCTCTTCAAAGGCGTATTTATGTAATAGTAGCCTAAACTAAAATAAACTCAGCTAAAACTACATAGCTGATATTTATGCGAAATTTAAACACACAAGCTTTGCCGCCATAACAATGAGACTTTTGGTAAGAAATGGTGTGAAAAGGGGCCAGTGCGGGACTCGCATCCAATTAACCCTACATTCATTATTCGTTTAAAAGAAAACGCAATCGGTATTAAAAACCCATCCATAAAAGTTAATCGATTTTCAGCTTGATGCCATTGCTTTACAATATCATTGGTGGAACCTTTCCTCTTTATACATTCAAACCTGCATCTTTAAAATTTGAGCTCGTCCAAAAATCTTTCGCAGAGTTATCCTCATAGTGTTTTCAATCCATTTGTCGGAAACAGTATTAGTAAAAGTAATATAGTTAGAGAAATGAGAGTAACAGGAATTATTAGTAAAATTAATAGGCAATATATAATATTTATAAATAAGGCAAAAAGAAAATACTACTAAAATATTAATATTAATAATAACAAAATACCAGTATTGGATTAGAAAGCAGAATAAACATCGCTAATATAAAATAAGCTTTATTACGCTGATCTTGCAATCAGATTAATGAAAAAATAGCGAAGTAATTGTATGGTAAACTAATAATACCATATTTATCTTAACAGATTAATTAAGAAAAAGGTGATTTAAAAGACATTTGATTGCATTAAAGGAATCGGTTGTTTAAGAGATCATAAAAAAGCATCCCAAATGCGAACTGACTCATATGTACATCTTTAAAAGCATCTTGATAAGTAAATTTAATAAATTAAGGAAGGTTAATATTTGTAGTGGAAGCAAGTGGGAGTGCATTACTGTGTGTTGTAAAGAGGCCAAGGAATCGCTATTTAAAATAATGGGAAGTATTGATGATAAAAATTTGAAACAATTTTATCGTGGTGTAATAGTTAAAGAGAGATTTAAAGAAGGTAATATTTCGGTAGTTTGCACGTATATAAACATAAAGATTTCTGTTATTCGAAGAATGTTATGCTGTTTATTGGAATAGCTGAGGATAATTGAAAACAAGGTAGTAGAGGTTTATGTGATTTTAGAGAGAATAAGTAAATGTACATTGTAATTTCAGTTATTAGGAGCAAAATATGCGGATTTTGCTCCAACGAATCTAGAGTTTCGCATGTAAGATAGTGGAGTATTTCTTAGTGAAGTTAAAACTTGAATTTAGGATCAATATGAAACAAGGAATTTAAAAGAATACTATCGGTTAAAAGGTTAGTTTTCTATTAATATATCAAACAGCGTAATAGATTTATTAGAGGATATACCAATGTTTATCGATAGACTATGTTCCAAAAAGAGAGCTAACCCGAGGGCTGATAATGATTTGTACAGTCAACGTTTTCCTCTATTTATCAATTTGATTTGAACTAGAGTTTGAAAAGTATATTGTGATTTACAGTATAGAAATCTTTAGTAAATTGAAGAAAATTTAAATAATTGAGTGTGAGTAATTTAAAATATCGTATCTTTTGATAAGAAATTCACGAATAGAAATCGGGCGAGCTAACATTTTAACAGAATCCAAATTGATTAGGAAAACACAATACCCTCAGAAAGAAGAGTGAATTCCAATCAGAATAATATATGTGTATTGTAAATAAATTTAAGTAGAATTTATATATCAGCTTGCAAAACCATTTGAACTAAGTATGAACATCGCAAATATAGTTAAAAAAGAGCGGAAATTCAAATGAACAATACACCCATCCCATGTCAATTTAGAATTAACAAATTAGAATGAAGTAAGCTCAATGAGGTTAGACTAATTTTCATTTGTCCATGATTTCATTTTGGATAACGGGAGCTGGCAAAGGGTTGCATTTTTACGTGAATTCATTTACCCCTTATTGAATCGGATATCAAATACTTTAAGAAGGAAATATTTCTTATTAATTGTATTATTTGGACTCCCTTTAACCTGAAATGTGATTATTTTTGAAAAAAAATATATATATACGAGTATATATATTTATTGTATAATTAAAATATGACAAATTTGTAACACTGGTCAAATCTAAGGAATTAACACTCATTTTACCGAAGAAAATTCCTGAAATGTAAGTAAAATAATGACAAAAAATGTATCTAAATAGTCATTTTTTAAAAAAATTATAAAAGTTAAAGAATTAAAAAAAAATTAACCTGTGAAAATATTTTATTCATTGTAAAATTTCCCCCAAAACTTTTTTGCGATCAATACAAAGATACGCCACACATTTTTTGGTAAAACATGTATGTGGCACGTTTGCATCCTGGTAATTTGCAACGAAAAATAATTTTTAAAATATAAGAGATATTTTTTGTCACAGGAATTCTTTCAGTTAACCCAAGCACTAAATTTCCAGTAGCACCTAAGTCTACACCATTTTATGGAGGGGCACATGTCTATTGTTGCCACAAAGTAGAAAAACTTTGTAGCTATATTTATGCGGCTTCTTTTGCATATACTGCTATAGGGATGATGCCCCTTTAAATGGTATCATCTCCTGCTTGACCCATTCTACTATATCATTGAAATGAAGGCAGCTTTTAATCAGTTCAAACCTAACCTGCTCATTATAGAATCTATGTGCCCAATATTAAGACTTTGGGACCAGTATAATATTGTTTGAGGCAAAGGGATGATTGACATATTCAAACTAACTGCAAGAAATGATTCAAGGTGTTGGGAGGTTAATTCAACTGGCTTTGATAGATCTTTCTGAATGGAATACAAAATAGACTGATCTACAATATGCTACATGATAGCTTCATCAAAAAACTTCTAAAATACTGGCAAGCTGTTAAAATTAAGTCACTTTCAGGTAGCTCATCATGCTATTCAGGGGAAGATAAAGGAGCATTATCATTTCTGACAGATTTCCAAATAATTCTTCTTCGGTTCTGAGTAGCATCGTGAACGGAAGTTTCAGGTGCATTACAGTGAGTAACACTAGTTTTGTTTCTTTAAATGTTTTAGTGGTTCTACGGTGGTTTCACCTCCTGATTCACAAAGTACCATTGAAAATTGCATAGCATCGATATTTGTGGAGATAATTGGAATTTTGTATTTAAAAATAACCATAAATAGCTGTGATAGTTCACTTTATTTAGCATAATCACATTGTTAATGAATAATAAAGTTAATATTTTGTCCTTGTATTCAAGTTTAAACTAATGATAAAGTGTGTGATAAGAGATAACCTACTAAATGTGAACTGAAGAACGTGCTTTCTTACTGTGAGCTCCTTGATCTTTACGCACCAGTGACCCTATATAGTCCGTCATCATAGCAGTGTCCCATCTTTCTTGGTATCTTTTCTCCATTACAGCAATGTCCTGATGGAACCGCTTATCATGCTCCTGACTCACTTGTCCCAAATTTTTACGATTAAACTCCAAATGCAAATGCAAAAAGTGCACCTTACGTGACATTCTACATCCTAAATTTTTAAAAGTTTCTAAAAGTTTTGCTACCAGCTACCTGTAGTTTGGGTCTTTATTTTTACCAAGGGATCCATTAGCTATGTTTAGAAATGCACAGCAAGCCTTACTTTCAACATCACTAATTGCATTTGAAGTTGTACTGAGTTCAGCATTTTTCTTACTTTCGATCCAGTAAATATACCACCCTTAAATTTGGCCTCTGTTGCTATGGAAAGAGTAGACAAATCTCTGGAAATGCTTCTGCACCGTGATTTAATGGTTTTACAAACAGTTTGACCAAACCAAGCTTTATATAAAGTGGAGGTAGAGAAACATTGGCAGGCTCTACAAGAAGCTGGCTAATAATATTTAGTTTTACTGGCTGCAACTCATCTCGAGGTGGCCATTTAACCTTCTGGTAATGTTCATGATCAGCCCTGCAGTCCCATAGGCAAAGAAAACATGAATACTTGGTGTATCCACCCTACAGTTCCATAGGCCAAGAAAACATGAATACTTGGTGTATCCAAGCTGCAATACGAGTAAGAAGGCAAGAATTTTAAAATCACGACATACATTTCATTTAAACTTAGTATAGTTTACCTTCTCGAGAAGCTCTATTACATTTTCATATTCTTTATTCATCTGTACCGAGTATGCTATAGGCAGGTTTAGATACTGATCCCCATTATGTAGTAAAACAGTTTTGAGGCTTTTTATAGAACTATCTATGAAAAGTCGCAATTCTTCAGGGTTGTGATCAATTTCAATAGTTATAAAAAGCCAGTAATATCTTTGCAGAAGCAGAGATCCTCACTTATATCAAATTATACTTCTAATTCGTCATGGTGCTTCCTTTATACTGTTAATCTGCACTCCCCCCACAATAGATTGCATTCATTAAGTCTGGATGCCAAAAGCTCAGCTCCTGACTTAGTGGAACTCAATTCTCTGATGAGATCATCCAGTTCACGTTGATTTGGAAACTGTGGGCGGGTACTCATTCCTCGCTCAAACGTTTCATCCATTTCCTCATAGTCACAACAGTCCAATCTCCTAGTGAGACCTCCATCGTATCCTCTACCTGAATATTTATATATATATATATATATATATATATATATATATATATATATATATATATATATATTAGTGTAGTTGGGTAGCATCTTTCCTGAATGCAAATTTTGTTGAAGACCATTGTGTATTTTGCCTTAATTAATTTCCTTTGGCAACTTTCTCTTCTTTTAACTATCTTTTTTACTCCATCTTGTAGATGGTGGATTACTTGTCCAGTATTTATCTTTTTTTAAAGGAATTTGTTTGGTAAAAAGCAAACCAAATTGCTGTGCTTTCGATCTTATTCGATCATCTTCGGAGCGTTTTGATATGTTTTTGCCTCCTTTATCGATGTAATGAGTGGAGTGAGGATCTGACAGAATGAAAGAAATTTAATGAAAAGAAAAGAGAGGCTCTTCCGACCCTCGGCCTGTCCCCCTTGGCGCTCAGGGAGCGGCCAAGGAGGGAGGATGGAGGCCCGATACTCCTTTATAGACCACCATACCCACACTGTCTAGAGCCAAAGTAGGCTCTAAGCACTCTGAGTACGGCTGTTAGGAGTGGTGTAGGTTTCTATCTCTCTATCTATTCTTTCCTATTCCTATCCTATTTATAATTGACTATATGATATTCTCTGGTTTGCTTCGGTTAATTAATTACTCTTATTCGTCTTCGAGTATTAATCTCTTTCTCTAAGTGTGAATTTCTTCTTCGTCTTCTTCTCCTCCCTCGTCTATCCTTGAGAAACTTGGGAATAATCTGCGTGATCTCCATCCTTCTCTCTGGGCAATTTGGTTGGTTAATTCTAGTCCTTCTTCATTCTGTGTCTGTTCTAAGACTTTCCTTGCTTTGTTTGCAATTATTCTGTTAAGTGGCCTTATCCTAGCCTGCTAATGCAGGTCTCGTAGCATTCTTCTTTCTCCTCTTCTGGTGTTTGTTATTAAGTAGATAGCATTGTTTTGGACTCTTAGGAGTCTTAATAGGTTACTTCTCGAGATCATGTACATCGTGATGGTTGGATAAATAATCGCGGACTGTACTATGGCTGGATAAATTTTTCTCTTGTTTTTCATGCTTAGGTTAACTAAGTTGAACAGTAATGCCAGGCCGCTCTTCCCTCGATTTCCCCTTTCAGCTACGTGCTTTTTATAAGCTAATTTCGTAATGGTTATCCGAGTACCTTACACTCTTTGTTGTATCTGTAGCGCTGTCCTTCTACATATACATCTGAGATGATCCAGCTATAAACGGGTACCATTTTAAATTTATCCGTATTGGTTTTACTTTTCTATTTTTATTGATATCTATTGATACTTTTTATCTCTTCTGCAGTCATCCTAGCTTGCATTGGGCCGTTCTTGTAGGGGCAAACTATGATTTGAGTGACGTGGTCGGCAAATTGGATGTTCAAGTAACCTTCATTTCCTGATGGTGGTATATCTGCTGTGTAAATTGAATAGAGAGACAGACTCAGACATCCGTCTTGGCGCAAATCCGCAGCCAGCTCGAATATTTCACTCTGATGTCGTCCTATTTCCACATAAGCACGTCTCTCCATTACATAATTACATAAAATCCTTTTGATCTTGTTCTCCATTCCTAATCTGAGGAACTTGAGTTCTATACCCCTCTGCCATACTTTGTCGAATGCCTTGGACACGTCCCAGGATACGATGTCTCCGCTTATTCTTTCTCTGTTTGCTTTCGCTATCTTTTCAACGTAATGCAAAAGCCATCTCCGTGCTTCTGTTTTTCCTGAAGTCAAATTGGCAACTGTTTCTTCGGCCATCATCATCTAGCAATTTAGACAGCCTGTTATTAATTTTTTCCTAATACCTTACCGATGAAATCTAGCAGCGAGTCAGGGCGGTAGTTACCCACTTGATCTGGGGGTTTTCCCGCCTGGGATATGAATATCTTCCTTGCCACTTTCAGTTCATCAGGAAAGTATTCCGTTTCAAGCACTCATTTAAGACGTTTATTACTCACTCCAGTATGTTCGGGGGTGCTTCGATGTAATTTTATCTGGTAAGTCCCGATCTGCCTGGGAATCTCTGTCGGAAGTTTTTTATGGTTTCCTCAGATGTAATGATTGCGGCTATTCCTTCGTTGCTGTTTCCCCTTTCCTCGACAAAGTGGAAGGGGTATGTCCTTCGATCTATCCATTGAGTTCGTCCATGATCTGAAGTTCGAAATCAATGTCATAGTCCTCATTTTCTTCTTCGCTAATTTTGAATACATTTCTCCAGTGCTCTCTAAATAATGCCTTTATTTTTTCCTCATCTTCTAAAGTGTTGTTTCTTACATCCTTAATTTTCATTTTATCCCTTGTTGATATGTTTCCAAAATTCCCTTGGTGATGTTTCCACATCTATTTCCTCGATGTACTGATCCCATTTCTCTTTCTGTTTTTCATAAATTAGTACTCTTAGTTCTCTTTTCTGTCTCCTTAGTGCGATGTATGCTTCCCTTGATGTTCCGAATCTTATATGTTCTACCACCCGGCCAAAAACCTCGCACAAATCGACCATTGAGGGTGTCCACCTAAATTGTTTAATGGTTTGGAACGGGTTAATAGGGACGGCCCCCTTCTCTGCCCTTTTAATTTCTTCTCTGTTCCTATCCAACTCCCCGTCGATTTCTTCTACAGTGGCTTCCCCGAGCGGGCTGGGCACGTACGTCTGAAGTAATTCTTTGTACTTATCCCAATCTGCTCTATGGCACGCCTTCTATTTCTTCGAAGGGATTTGAATAGGATTCTTGTTTATGTACATTAGAGTTGCAGTGTGGTCAGTGCAAAGAACATCCACTGGTTCCATAAAATAGGTAAAGGGCATATTGAAGTTAGCCTGGCAGATGTCTGGTTTTGTTGCGTGATCTCTTCGTAAGTAAGTATGGAACTTTGGTCCCAGTCTTTGCAGTATATGTCTAGTGATAAAGGTGTTAAGTTTCTTTCCGTCTCCGTTCGTATTTCTGTACCCAGAAGCCCCGCAATAGGAGTTTAAATCACCCATCAAAATGACCGGTATCCTATAGTTGAAGAGTTAAGTAAAGTTTTGTACCAGTAATTGGGGGCGCCTGGGTGTCTGGTATCCAGTTGCGACAATGATGTTGCTTAATTCTATTTTAATTTCTATAGCTAAATATGCATCTACCAATCTTTGTATTGTTTTGTACTGCAATCCTTGCCTGACCGCTATTGCCGCTCCATCGTGTGTTTCTCCTGCAGGATTCGTGTTAATAACATTGCAGTTCCATATCTTTAATTTCTCGTTTTTTGTGTTTCTTCCATGTTCTGATATTAGTATAACATCTGGCTCAATCTTTTTGAATAAGTTTCCGTATATAATTTCCTTGTCTTCCTACCCGCATGTGTTAATTTGTAGTATAATTAATTTCTTAATATCCATAATCCAATTGTCTATTTCCGTTCGTTTATTCGTTTTCCGCTTAGTTTATCCTATCTGGTAAGTTATCGGTGTTTCTTCTTTTTCTGGTTCTTCTTTCGTTTCTCCTAGGTTCTCCCTCTACTGACTGCATTCGAGGGTCCCTCTGGTAGTTCATCTCTGTGTAATGGACCCCTTTTACTTGCGGAATTAGATGTGTCCTTTCTTTGGGCTTTCCTGCGAGTAACCCGTGTGCACTCTTGCTCTGTGTCTTTGTTGGAGTTTTAAGTCTCTGAGTCTGTGCTGATTGTATCCTCTTCTGATTCTTCTGCATGTTGAGTTCCTTTTACCTCTTCGATTAACTCATGTTTTGTCTTTTATGTGACTTTTTTGTGTTACTCTGACTCTGGTTGAAAAATACTCTTTACAAAGTTTTATTGATTTGTTTTAATATTTAGAGGTGGCTCAATGAATCTGATCTTTCCCAAGGTAAAGCATAGAACAGCTTAAATTCATTTCCGTCCACATTGATTTCTTCCCAGCATTCACAAGCCTGTGTGTTCTCCCACAAGGAATTGTTAACAGCGGGTATTACCTGCTCTTTGGCAGGGGTTTTATGATAACCAATATCACTAAATGTTGGCCAATAATATCCGCTTGTAACTGTCAGGAAACTTTTGGCGGTGATCAGCAACAACACTCAGGATAAACTGTAGTTGTTGCTCATCCTTCGTAAGACTGCCAGAGAAATCCTCGATTAAGTCAATGGCACGTTCAGCATGGTCAATAGTGACAGTCAGTGAGCTGATGGAACCTTTTGCAGCACTGAAGCTAGGCTGATGCTTCTATTGAGCTGCCGGATATTCGAGAAAATCATCTGGAAGATTTAATTTATTAAAAAGAAGCATTACTTTATTACTTGTGAAGTCAACTGAAGTGCCAATAGTTGGACGTTTTAGTGCCTTTTCCTCCCCTCCTCTTATTTTTATAGCCATAACCATCTTGTCCTTAGTACTATTATCCAAATGGTCATCAAATAATGCCAAAGAGAGCAACTCCTGACAAAGGTACGACAGTTGGCCTGCCATCTTTTTCACAGTAGCGTTGGATATATTTTTGTTGATTGTGTGATACATCTGGTAGCGCTGCAACAACCTCATGTCATTTATCAGTGCTTTTTATACAATGCTAAGGTTTCAATGTAGATACAAGAAAAGAGAATGCAGAATAGGGAGGTGATGACTTTTTTACAACCTCATATCGCTGTGTCATAATTTGATGAGCTTTAATTAACGATTATATAAAATCTTACTTTCAAGGTGATTTGATAAAAAAACTCACGCACAAAATGATTTTAAAAAAAATATTTGTCAGCTTTTTTGTCCAGTTTTTGAAGTCACTGGAGGCATATACAAGATTGAACACAAGCTTATGAGTCACATATATATAACATTATATAGGGTCATCAAACACACAAGGAAGTAAATTAGTCACAATAATGTCATTGGACAGGATGAATCTCAGGGATAGGTTGTCCTTGTTGCAGCAGGACCCGTGCAAGTCTTGCATAACTTTGACCACACGCTTACAGCACTGGTTGCTTCGGGCAATATTGATTGGAGATTCATCGGTTTTCCAGTGGGTTTTCACGCATCTGAGACCTGTTGGGTATTTATTTAGAGCTGCAGATAGTTCATAAAAATCTTCAGAGCGGAACAAGTGGGTGCTGAACCAATGGTTAGCCCATTAGTAAGAAATGAATGAATGAACAGATTTTATGCAGCCTGCTCCGGGTGTCAGGCATCAGAATGAACGCAAGAAGGGCTAGAATGGCACGAGAGTTCTAACGTGCATGGCTGATGTTTGGGATCTTTTGAAACTTTACAAAGGGGACCTCATTCAACTCCCTGAAGTGATGGAAGACATGCGTGAGGTGATAAAGAAACTTCACGTCGTCCCTCCAGCCGCCTGTTTCCTTAATCTCAGTTTCACCTTTGCGGAAAGGCTGTTTTCAATTTATCATAATTGCTCCTTAAATCCTGCACAAAGGAGTACTCTATGTTTAGTGATTTAGTCGACCCATGGAGCTCATCGTCCATGACAAGCGAAGAATCCGATCCAGGACATGGTGAGGGCAACTGATGAACTTGGGATTGGGGTGACCTTTATCTTCGAACATTGGCTGCAGTCGAATAATAACGCCTGTCTTATTGATGGAATTCACGCTTGTTGTGTCGGCGACCCACATAACAATTGATCTTCACAGGTTGAACTCCTCTAACACATCCTGGAGCCCTTTTGCAATTGTTACAGCTTTCCCATCCTTCAATTTGAGCGCAACCAACTTTATTTCTTTTGCTTAATTCTTGAAGACCACAACCCGATATTCAAAGTCCTCAATGCGTTCCCATTCTTCAATTTGAGCGCAGCCAACTTTGTTTCTTTTGCTTCATTCTTCAAGACCACAACCTGATATTCAAAGTCCTCAATGCGTTTTTCGTCAAAGTGTAAGCTCTACTTTTCCAGATGAAGCGTGCTCACCAAGTGCTTCTACACTTGAGCAGCTCTTGTGTAGATAGCATTGTGGATTGCTGACTGACATGGGGTTGGTATTTCAATGCCCTCACCTGAAAGCTGGTGACATAACTTTGCTGCTCTGTAGGACGACAACTTTGAGCTTGTAGCAAGGAGTCTTGCTAAGCCTGTTGCGCTGAGATGGAAAGTGGGGACACAGTCGCTTCCATTGCCTTATTTCGCTTAGATAGGTGGTCTTAGCACTAGCAGGTTTGCCAGTGGAATAACCAACATGGCCTTTGATCAAAATTTCTGTTTAGAGACGTTCGCATCTTCTTTGCACAACCAGTTGACTTTCAACTTGGTCACTTCAAACAGTGCTTTCAAAGAATTAAAGTTTTGTTTCTTTCTGTAGTACTCCTTGTGTTTCAGAAGGTTTTCTAGTTTTGCACAAATGGCTTGGTCAGATACATGCGGGAAGTTAAATGTTTTGCTCCATAGGGCTTTTAGCTACACAACAATTAGGCCAATCCTCTTCCTCCGTTCTTTGGCGGTGAATTCAAGAAATTAGAAGCGTCCAACAACGTGGATTTTCAGGGGCATGTGGCGACTTCGTTCACTTAAGGGTGCTTCATAAACTGCCACGTTGCCTCTTCTTGATGGTGCTTGAAACTGGACTAAGTTATTTGTCCAGATTTTCTTGTTCTCCGTGTTAAAAAAGCTCTTCTTGAACATGTTTTATATTCAGCAACTGAAATAGAAAATAAACCTAAATATTAAGTAGTTAACAAATTAAAGAAACTGTTATTGAGCTTTTATATATTTTATTAAAAAACAAGCAAATTACAATTATAAAAAATAAGAGAGAAGGCAGACACTAATACAATATTATATGCTATTATATTATATAATTAGTGAGATAGTTAAATGTAGCTTACCAAATAATACGATGATCTCTTTACAATAAACGCTGGAGAATACACAACAATTATAATAAGGCAATAATAATATCAACGTCGTTAACACTGAACTAGTAACTACCCGCTTTAAACATCTCGCTTATATACCGCACGCAAAATGGCTGAAAAAATTGTGGAACTCTACAGAAATCGCCCAAGCGATGACGTGATGATTTTCTGGAAAATTCTATACAATTTTATGGTACATAAATTATTGCACAAGTCTGTTTGATTACTTATATATTTAATATAAATATTTTTAACACATATAACATGCTAAAATGGCCTATATTACATTTCAAAGTGGTTTGTGCGTGACCTTTTTCAATATTTTAATGGAATAAGTAAGTTTTGTCATTAATAGGCAAAAGTTAATTCATTCGTGCTACAGGAAATAATTTTTGATAAAAAAGTCAAAAAGTCATCACCTCAATGCAGAGTTCTCGCAATCCTTTGTGTTCAGGTTTTGTTATTTTAAACTTGGCACGAAACATCCATACTTTGAAGGTGTATATCACTTTAGCCATCCATCTGGCTTGATGCATGGTTCCAGGAGCTGCAAACAAAATGGATGCCTCGAGGAGGGACTGCTCCAAGAAAGATGATAACCAGTTCCAGAAGTTCTCTATAGTCATATCTTGGCTGAGTCACTTGACTGCTGTCTTCAAGATCTTGATCATTTCCTTTTTGAAGTCAGCCACAGCGTTGGCTGTGTAATCATCAGTTGATGAGGCTTCATATGTTGTTTTATCAATGTATTGCCATACTGTTTTTAAGCGCTTGAAGATGAGAATACCTGGAGCAGATAAAGGAACCATGGCTTCAGAGAAAGCTGCTTAACTCTAACACATGATGACGACAACCCATATGGAAAAGCTCACGGCCAAGAAACTGCTCAAATGAATGCAAGCTCCTTTGTGCCAACCAGTATTTGAGCTGGTTGTGTCAAAGCACATTTCCTGAACCTTTTTTTCTACATTCCAGTGTTTCAGAGCAGAAAATATGGCTTTGGCTTGTGCTTCTCCCTTACCGGATTGTAACTTTGGTACGGCAAGAAGCTGAGTTTGCCTATTACTTGGCAGAAGCGCAGGCAATCAGTCTACAGTCCTAGTGTCAGTGAGATCTAGAATAAGCTTTCCATCCCAGTGCACAATAAGTGGGAGCTCTGGGTCAAACTTATATTGGATTTTTTTTCTGACATGGATTTACGATGCTGCTGTCATTGCCGTCTGATGCTAGATCAGTTCAGAGCAAGTGGTTGGATTTCTTGTCCCAAACTGCGGACTGTTTCTCCAATTATAATGACGGCAGCTCTATTTGAAAGTGTATTTATTTCCAATGTTGCCACAAGGTCTGGTGGTATCACTTGTTAAAGGTCTCGTGTCAAAGGTCTTGGTGTCGTGCAGGTTGTACATGGGCTTCTAACTGGATGTTCTTCTTCATCACAAGTACTGTCATTGTGCTGCTTTCTAAAACTCCTAGAGACTGTAGAATGAGGGCATCATCTTAAGCCCATTTTTCTGTCTTTTTTATTCTCTAAGATGACATCTACTGGTGTCATCGCTGCACGAGGTCCAGGTTCGCGCTGAGCAATCAGAAATTACGATCTTCCTCAATTGAAATCATCTCCAGTGCTTTCGCATTGGCAAAACTCAACTGAGAGGTTTAAGCTGCAATATGTACCTCTTAGTAATATTTCAAATGTCTATGGTTAGTTAAGAGGTAATCTATAGAATAAATATGCCTTGTAACATTTGAAAGGATAAATATTTTCCTTTTTTTAGTCTAATTTCTTGCATCTAAACTAAAATCAACGTTATTCGCATACTTATAGTATACGCCATCTGAGGTGAACTTTGAATCTATTGAGCTACCTTCAAATGTTAATATATACGAGTATCAATGAAATTTTACACATAATGTTTTTTCAATAAAATAAACATTTTGTCAGGGTCAGACAATAGAAAATATAAAAATGAAAAATAAGGACCACCCTAATGTGTAATCACATTTCAGTATTGATTCTGTTACAAATAATATTGTTTACAATGTGTTAGTATTTACTTACATTTTCTGGCGGCCATGGAACCAATAAGGTATTACAATGTGGCAGAGATGCAATAGAGGATGAAATGTTGGGATATGGAAGGGATTTTCTTCCCTTAACTTTTCTGTACTTTGATATGTCAATCATGCAAAAATAGAAATCATCGTGATGATTGTGTTACTCTCGCTAAACTCTCTGCACAGCAAATAACATTGCTTTTCTTGCACCTTTCAGCTATGCACTTAAATTTGATCGACAACTTCTACATATCACATGAGGGCCCCATGGTTTTCTTGGTCACCCATACTCATTCCAAAATACAGTCTATAAGCATTCCAGTACTTTGCACCTTTCAAAATTTAGATCCAACATAGAAACACACAAAAACAAAAAGTTTGGTGAATTTCTGCATCATCTTGTAGCCATAATCAAGAAAGTCAATATTTACCATATAAAAATGAAAAAGAAAATAAATAAATTAGCGACAAATGCAAGTGTGTTTTACCTGTAGCCCATTCATTTCTTTATATTAGGAAAATTTGTTATATCTTTCAAATGGTCGATGGTATATAAAAAATAATTCATACTTGGAATCAGCGCAAATTTAGTATTAAAATCACTCCAAAAAATAAGAGAAACAAATAATTTAGGAAAATTTGTTACCAAGTGTTATCTGAAATTAAAACCATGGGGTATATAAATCACATGCTACAAATATATTTATTTAATCATTAAAAACATTAATATTTATTAGAGATGTCAGTGGAAAGATATGAGTAAAAACTATCCCTTCGTTGTAGCAGGAATCATTTGAGGTTATAATGAATTCCGGTTAGTAAAATCCATAATATTCTAAGGTATTAGAGAAATATCAATAAAATTTATATCATAGAGGCACTATAAAAAATATATATATATTGAATAAAATGTAATTATTATTATCAGAGAATTATGCCAATATAACCTAAAAGAATGCCTAGTTCTAAATAAAAATATAAAGTTATACCTGAATCAATGTCATCCTCTTCATTTGCCTTGGAATGATGACTGGGTTGCTGTAAAGAGATTAATTCACTTTCCGAATCGCTATCTGATAAACGTTAATCATCACTTTCGCCATATCCTACTGTGCTTCTTCAATAGAAATGAGATGCTAATATATATATATATATATATATATATATATATATATATATATATATACATATATATGTAAAAATTCTACCAGGATTGCCTGATTTCCTAGGTAGTCTACCAGATAAATCGAACATTCATATATATTTTTCTGTAATAAAATGCACGACAGCCTATCCAAACCTAACCTGAACTAATTTATACAAAACACTGACTGCAAATCAAGATCTATATTCTAAAATCATATATAATATTTTTGGTAACCTGCACATTAGAGTGTTGACACTAAGTGGAAACTGCATCATAAAGCGCCACGTTTATAGTGAATAAAAAAAAAATATATAAAATATATTATATACACTACTATCTAATTTCCAATAACCCTACACAAGAGTCATACCACTTGGAGTGGATAATGCAAAATTCATATATGTCACGTTTGAATAAAGCTTTCTTACTTTAATAACTTTTAACTAAAAATATTTTTATTTTCATTTTTCTATATAATATCATATATTTAACCAATAAAAAAATGTAAACATACCTGTAGTTCAATAGAGCACTAAAATACACGTTAGATGTAGAAATGGTAACTGCGCAGATGAGAAATTTCTTTACATCGAATGTAGGAAACTCATACTTGCAAATCTTTCGCATGTAGGAGTTGCCAATTAGATGAATAAAATGTTTAAAACGTTACAAATCTGTAGATATTGACACCAAAGAAAAAATATTTGATTTCCCAACCTTAATTGCTTGATTTTAAAGCGTTACGGATCTGTTACAAATGTTCATAGAAATCTAAGTAACGCAGATATATTGATGTAACAGGCAAGGAGCTGAAGGGCGCTTTACTGTTCCAGCGGGATTTCGATAAAAAATTCCCTTTTTATGTAATGTTCTTTTAGGTTTTTGTTAGCTAATTTGAAGATAATTAGAATATTTAGTTCAGGTAGTTTACAATTTCCCTTAAAAGCTTTATGGTTGCGGATTGTTGGTAAAAAGGTAAAATCTTTAGGTGATGTTGAAGGCATACGAGTCAAAAATATAATTATTGGTTTAAAAGTAAGCTTAAGTGGTTGCGAGAGAAAAAAAAATAATGTACATTGAAATTGGAAAGCAGTTAAACCTAATGTCCTTTACTACGTGAGAAATCGATTCAGATTGTTAGAATTCTTTTCTAGAAGCAATAAGTAAAAAAATGATTTATTTAATCAATATTTTAGAAGAATAGGCAAAGAGAAGAAGGTCAAATACTCTAGGTTTAATTTATTCGAGGAAGTCAGTTGAAATAATTTGGGTAGAAAGGTCCTTACCTCTATTTTCTATCAATTTCCACCCTAAGACTTAAGTGAGAATTGATAAGCATGGTGACGATTACGTATAATATAGCTAGCATTTTTAGTGCTAGTTGAGGTATTGTGATTTAGCTTATAGTAGAGTTAACGAATTGAACATTCAATCTATATATCGCTGGTTTAATACTAGTTTGAGGAATATGAAAAGAAAAATCAAATAAACCACCATTGATACACTCTTTACCATCATTTCAGATCGAAAGGTCTATTTTAAGGTATTTTTCAAAGAAAACAGGTAACTTCGTTAATTATGATATTGGATTATTTTGTTGGGAACTCGGCAATTTTATTACATATATCATTAGTTTCCCCTTCTAATGGATCACAAGGGTAAATTGAAACGACTGAACTTGATTTAATATATAGAGGTAGCTGAAGAACACGCTTTAATATGTTTAATGAGTTGAAGTAAAGTGATTGTAAAAATAATAATCAATTTCGATATCAAATAAAACCAAAACAGAGAAACCAATATTATGTTTACTAGCATTACAGCACTTAAATTTATTTATGCTAAGGATTTTTATTATATCTAAGGTCACGATATTATTGCAATCCTCGCAGGCGATAAATGTTCGGTACTTGTTTTACATAATTTTGAATTTAGGGAAGCAACGCCGGCCACACCTGTACAGAGTGATCCAAAGCAAATGTGACCACAAAGGTTAGATATGCGCACAGGGTACGCTACGTTGGTCTCTTGACACCAGGCAAAAAGGCCATTATGGAGAGAATGTAGCCGTGCTATCAGGATTTCAATTACTTGGAGTTTTTCACTGCATAGACCGCGCAGGTCAGCGATAGGAACAACGCTTGGACGCATGGTCTCATGGTAAAGCAGTCATTGATCATCCAGGGAGGACGTTGAACACAAGCTACCCAGTACAGTAGCACGCCACTCACATAATGATGATCAACATAGGAAAAGTAGAGCTTCGTTGGGGAGCGGAGAAGAATGCTTGATATACATAGAATCAGCTTTACTAATTTATTGACAATGTCCACAAAACATCTCATAAATGGGCATTGGATTTTCCTAACTAGAATGTTATATTCTTTTAAAAATAAAGGTGATTATCTTACTAACATGATTAATTATTTTCAAGTTCTTAAAATTACAATTTAAAAACCTTCAGATGAGTCTATGTATGGTTAAATTTTATAACCTTCATTCATTTCTCTTTCTACCACGTTTATATACTGAAAAATTAACATTGACATATGTATCGTCTTGTACAATTTTCTCCAGTTGGTGGTGAAATTTCCTATTTTATATCATAATTTCACTAAATTAATTTTAACTGAAATTTAGCTTTCAGGAAGATATGTAGGGTAGTAATCCTTCTTAAAATTACCTAATCCAATAGTTATTTTTTATTATTTCTAGGTTTATTTTTCTTAATATTTGGTCATATGTTTCTAGTTTTTCAGTGTTTGCTTCACTTTTCTCTATTTGAATACAAATTAAATCATACTATAATTATTATTACTATGGTATAAAATGTTTAACTTTTTAATTTATAAAGTCTTTGAATAAATTTTTGTCGTAGACAAATATAGAATATATAGATGTATCTCACTTCTCTTCGTAATCAACGTGAACATATGTTCTATAATAGAGTTTTGTAACTTTAGTTGCTATGGCGACCTAATGGCTGACATATTAACAGATTTAACAACTAAGATATGGCAACACAAAATTAATTTTATTTGTACGGCACACAATAATCTAATATGCTTTCCTAATTAAGCCTGTTCCTTATTATTTATTGAATGGCTTACCAAAGTTCAAGTTAAAACATAGTGTTTAACTTTCGACGATTCTATCGTTACAGGTAGTATAGTAAATTATGATGGAAAGTAAACTTCTTTAACAGGCAGCAGGCAGGGCTGGAGTGATGAGTTATTTGAATGTTACTACTGCTGATATAATATTTTTAGCATGAAGGTAATGAAGACCACTGAATTTTCTTTGATGATTCGTAGATTCAAAATGAGGTCATCTGTTTTATGCACAGAATTAACACCCTCTGATAGAGGCCTCAAGTAAATTATTAACCGTTCTTTATACACTTATTTCTCGTGATATCTAGGTGTTTAAACTTATCTGAGGCATAATTCTCAAATTTTAGTATCAGCATTTCCATTTTTAATTTTAACATAAACTCGTTTGCCACGAATGGCTCGCTTTGCGCTCCAACCGATCTCAGTTCACATGGTAGTTTTCTCCTGGAAGAACAAAGGTTCATCATCAGACTTCGTGATGAAAGGACACCTGAAAGTTCCTATCATCGATAAATTGGTAAAATGTGGTGGCCACTTTTCCAAAGGTGCCGGTCATCAATTCGGCAGCCCGTAACTACATGAGTCATCAATTTAGCCCGTGATAACCAATCGGACAGATAAAGGACAATCGAGAGCTACTCCACCTCTGAACGATAAGAATGCTTTGTGATTCGACGACAGGAATCATTATATTGTCAAAAGCTGACTCGAAAGAGAAGAAGACATAGTTGGCCGATTCAATGTGAAGCACATGCCTTTGATTCATCCACAGGAGATCAACCTTCCACCAACTTACATCAAACTTGACCTTATCACGAATTTTGCTAAAGCAATGGCCCATGATTCTGATGGATTCCAGTATCTGAAAGAGAAATTTGGTGGAAAAAAAACGATGCTAAACTTAAAGATGGCATTTTTGTAGGGCTGGTGACCAGAGAATTGATACGAGATGGGGAGTTCAGAACTAAACTAACTCCACTTGAGTTGGCAGCATGGGATTCATTAGCTCATATAGTGCAGAACTTCCTTGGTGATCATAGGGCTGAAAACTATGAAAAACTAGTGGACAGCATGCTAAAGGCCTATCAACGAATGGGGTGTCGGATGTCTCTTAAGATGCATTTCTTGCATTCGCATCTAGATTTCTTTCCATCTAATATGGGTGATATTAGTGACGAACATGGGGAAAGTTTCCACCCAAATATCGCAATGATGGAAAACAGGTATCAAGGCCGCTTCAACGAAAACATGAGTGACTACTGCTTGTTCCTACAACAGGGGGATCCTATATCAACGTACAAGCGAAAGAGAAAGTCTCAAACATTTTTGAAGAAATTTATAGTTAGGTGAGTGCTACCTCTTTTATATGTAATACATATATTGTATGGGTCTGGAAAAGGACGTACATAATGTCAAATAGGTTGCCCTGATTCCCAAACTTTGCCCAGAAAGGTATCATTCTTCTCAAACTGGTAATAATTATATCATTAATTGATCCAAGGTGACAAAGTCAGCCATATAGCCTAGTTGCATAACTCAGGAATCATACGTACAAAGACAAATCTGAGCACAGATTTGGAATCAGCGCACCAAAATTAGTTAGTTACAAAAACATTTACTAAAGTAGCAGAGACAAAGTTAAAATTTGTTGGCTAGTGTTATTCAATGATTGTAGAGGGATACTAGGAATATAGGAAGCATTGGTGCAAAGTATTCTTAACATGCCATAGTGCTATTTAATTCACTAGGTTTATTATCATGAGGTTCTAACCCTCAGAATCAAGGATTTATCCAACCTACCTATGAACTTGAATTACAAAGAAAGAAGTATCACGTTTTAGTTCTAAGCGAAAATGAACCAAACTAGTTAGCATTTTTAAAATATTACACAATAGATTATTAAATTATGCTCACAGAATGCCTAGAGCTTGTGTAACTTGTGCCCCAGATACCCAGACAACTGCAAAGATCAGCTGAATTAATTTCTGAGTGCAGACGTAATTTGTGCCGCCTTTAGTCGAAATAACCTTCTAAAGTAAGCAATGACTCACAAAAATCCTAAAGTACTTTGATCACAAAGAAGACCTTAAACCTGATTTATTTAACTTGAAAAATGATTCGATACTCCTAAAAATATTCAGGAAAATCTTAAGCCAAATTATAAGCATATATCCATGACAAGAGAATTAACTGCAAAGTTATTCCTGAATGGTTTAGGAATCTGTTTATCATTAATAGTTCGGTGTTCAAGATATATTCAAACACAACATTTCTTGTAATTTCTAGGGCAGCATTTTGTGTGAATGAATTCAATTTGCGGCTTATCTAGTTAATATTAATCAAAATGACGATGCTAACAAGGGCATGCGTCCCCAAAAGGAGCTGATCTTTGAATCAAATAACATCTGGAAAACAGCCTACGAAACATTTCCAATTATATCAAATTTATCTGCCTCCGGACGAAGAAACCGCAGAGTATATTTGTAGCTCCATAAAGCTTTGTAATGATCTATATCCCAATTTGCATCGGAAACACAACACGGGATTTACTCACAATAAAATGTGGACCTTTTTTAAGTATACATGAATAATATTTTTCTTTGAGGTTCTCGACATAGGATTAATATCAAACAAATTCAAAGTAATCTAAATTGTTTTTAACCCTTGAAGTGAGAACTGATTTTCATACCATTTTTATATTTTCATTTTCATATCAAATGTTTATTTTTAACTAAGAGCTGTTTACGAATATATAAAATATGCATTGCCATGGGTGAAACCTTACGGAGTAAAAATCACATTCATCATTGACAATCCATCACCTTGAAACAAATTGATTATTAAAACAAATTCATTATCCATTATTATACTTGCTTTCCTGCTAGCAACACAGTTATTTAAAAAGATTCAACTACAGAGTCATGACAAAAGGTTCAGAGAGAGATGCAAAAGAACAGTTATTTGTAATGTTAAATCAAGGAAGGCCTTCATAAATCATTTGAATTGGGTTTTCTTATTCCTTTCTGATCTTCTTCCATACCCAACTCTCTCGCGGAGTATATATCCATTATTATATATGCCTCTCTTCCCTAAAATCAGTTAAGCTAAAACATTCACCTACTGCCAAAGGTTTTTCAGTGTCATATGACACATAAGTTCAGAGAGGAAGTTGCCAAAGAACAGGTATTTGTAATGTTAAATAAAGGAAGGCCTTCATAAATCACTTGAAGGCAATAGGATTGGCATGGGCTAGGGATTAACAACTACTTCTTTTTCGGACATCTTGTTATTATATTTGTAGTATTTATAGCAATTCGAACAGGCATTTCAAATAATTCATCTTTAGAATTAGAGAAGGTGCATTGTTGGTTTTGTAATACAATAAATGTTAACATGATCAGATTTGCATGAGGTTTTTAATCACCATCTATTAAGTTAGATTTAAATGGTAATATTATATCTTTACCCGTCATCTTTTGGAGCATATTAGTACTTTCCAAATTCGCCAAATGTTCTACAATTCTGACTTTTAGTTTTTTATCCTCGGTTTTAAAGCTGTATTCTTACTGTTGAAAAAAGATGAGTAGAAAAAATTAAGAGTCGCAATAATTTGAGAAAGGTAAGGAAAAATCTATATAGGGACATATTTGATGTAAAATCTGTAATTAGAATGAGTCTATCTAATGGAAAGAAATTGGAGGAGAATTTTAAGTTAATGGTCATTTAATCCGAAAGAAAGGGGAGAGTAAGTTCGAAGGCTTGAGATTACAAGGAAAAATAAGTTTGAGCAAATTTGGAGCAAATTTAATGAAGTGGTATTAGGTAGTGCAAGCGTTGTAGGGGTGCGCGAGAACTGGAAAGAGGAAGTTAAACCTGAAAGATGGACTGAGCATTTGAAATGTGCAATAGAAATCTAAAGAAGATACGTTTGAAAGCAGACAATGAGATAAAAAGGAAAGTGAAGCCAGTGACTAAACAGCTTAATGAAGAAAAAGTGAAGATGTTGGACAAAATTGAATGAGAATTCCGATATGAACAGGAAATTTTTCTGGAAGAATAAATGTGTGAACCTCAAGATAAGAATGACAGGATACTTGGGGGCAATGAAGTCAAGACTCTCTTGCGAGGAAACTTTGATCAGTTGCAAAATGTGTGTGGAAGATGATTTAAATAAATTTATGTTCGGTTTTGTGGACAGAAATCCGGTACCTTAACAGTGATTGAAATAGATATGCATACAAAGAGGATTTGAGTACTCTGCGAAGCATGAAAAATAGGGTGCTACGTGTAGTACATGACATAGTCTATGAGATGCCAAAATAGGTTGGTGATTGTGTTATGGAATGGGTTTCGAGGCCCTGATGTGCAACATTGCAAGTGAAAGAGTGTCTAAGAAAGCGAAGATTGCAGTAATTTTTATGTTTTTTAAGGTTAAAATGATGAAAAATTAAATACTATACCTACAGGCGCATACGTCTGAGTATGATGTGTAAAGTGTATGTGAAAATTGCGAATGTAGGAATAATAACGATAACTGAGTGAATAGAAGTGCCTGAATAAATGAGGATGGAGCGGTAGGCATGTGAGGATTAAGTATTTGCCCTGACAGCTATGTGAAAAAAAACAAGTGGGGGGGGGACGGAACTAAGAAGATTTGATGTTATTGGTAAACTTGCATGGTGCGAGAAGTAATTTATATTATAAGGAAGACGTTGTTTAAGGAGGGAGCTAGTCTGAGAGAGTGATTTGACAAATGGACGATGAAGGGAGGTGGGAAGAAAAATGTGTGTAATGCCGCAAAAGTGTATTTTATCTTTATGTATAGAATACTGAGATAACTGCCTGTGAAAATGAGGGAATGCTAGATATGATTGAAGTATATTGGTGATACATAATTACTTTATAACTTGTATATGCGGATTACCCTTTTGTGTGACGGACACAGGGTAACTTAGAAAATTAGAGAGAAGGGTTTAAAAAGTGAATGCAGAAAAGAGATAGGTATTGATAATGAGTCGTGAGGTGATTTGAGTCTGTGGTATCACCCTTGAATAAGAGCGATGTTTTAGGTATCTAGGTGTATTTTACATGGTAATTGTATATATGAAGAGGATTGCAATCACAAAGATGTAAATGGTAGGAAAGTCACTGGAAGTACCTTTTAACGTTAGAGAATGCTTAGTCAATCATACCACAGAATGCTTGACTGTGGAATATTTCAGCAATCTGAACAAGATCATGATGTGGCAAACCGTAGTGAATAGGACTAAAATAATGGTATTAAAAGAGAAGGACAGATCTCGAATGAGGGCAGAACAAATTGAAAAATCCGGACGGATGCTTGATTTGTAAAAGGTGGGTTATGTTTATAGTACGAAATAGTTTATTTTTAATGCATTCCGAGCAGATATAGACGCGTAAAATAGATGGATAGAAATCGAAATATAAAGAGAATATACGAGACTAGGGAAAGGGGAGATGGGGTGCTATAGCACTTTGCCATCTATCACAACGAAGACCCTCCAGCGTGCATTAATGATAAATGGTCTTGTGTCGAGTTGAGAGCGCGCGGGTTCCAAGTTGTGGGAAACTGTCAGATATAGAATTTGTGAATGAAATGTCAATTATAAATTAAACATTCCGTAGAAAATAAGGGAAACTCACATAAGATATGATATAAAATGGATGTAATTAATAATCCAAGGAAACGAAAAATGGTAAAAAGAGAACATAGGGTAACTACGTATTTCAGCTCCTATATGAAAGTAAAAAAGGAGTTGGATTTGAACCTGTGTGGTCAATCGCTCTTTGGTATCAGAACCACGAAGCTCATCGGCTAAGCCACCATCCTTAAACACTAGGGAATGAGCAAATTATTTTAAATCACTTAATCTGAACAACTTTCACCCAAACGCACGCCTCTTCAACCATGTAACATTTTTTCATCCAATCCACACTCAACGAAGTGATCCCATTTATTTATTGCAACCATTTTACTTTCCTAAGCGCCCTTGGATACTATTACAGCATTTATATAATCCTCGGAAAATCTCCCAATTTTATTGAATTTAAAACAAACCTTTAAAAAAATATACAAATTATATTAACTTTACGTGTTTCTTTTATAATAAGATACTATATGTATTAATTGCTGATGATTATGTTACTTCTAGTCGAATCTTTTTGGCCTCAAATGAATAAATTCTTCATTTCTAAATTTTTTTCAATCGATATAAGTAATATCCGATGAATATAATTGGTGCGAAAGATATTGATTGATCCGCTACAGGTCCTCTTTCCCTCCATCCTACTCCTAGTGTTGTACAAGGGAAGAAAATTTACAGCTCGCCCCCTAAAGTTTGCCCGCGAAGGCCATTGAGAGGAGGGGAGAGGGAATGAAACAGCTATAAAGAGAAAATCACTATGTAAAAGAGATGATGATTTATGTTGACCTTCTTCCAGGGAAATGAAGGGGGGAGGAATACAACAAATGAAAACATTTTCATTATCAGAATATGATGATTAACGGGTAATTTGAAACCCGAGTGCCATATCTTTCACTCTTATTTTTCAGCCATTCAATTATTCACTATTTTCAGTCTCTCATTACTACATGGTATTTTATTATGAATTTTCGATAAGTGTGGGCCGTCTTATTTATAGTCATTGCCTAAAGTTTAGAGATTAATAAATATCTTTATTTTTTCATTCGTTAATAAAATTTACGTGATAGTAACAATTATTCGACTAATATTAAACTATTTGCCGGTTTATTAAAAAGCCAAAATTAAAAAAAAACCCACAAATTAACTGCATTTATTTGCTGAATCCAAAATCGAGCTCTGTTCCTGTTCGGTTAGGTGGTGAATTTCAGACCCGGGAGCTTTTCCATTAGATCAAAAGGATAAAATGATGACAAATATTGGTTGAATGAAGGATTTAAAGTAATTATAATATATTTGCAAATATGTTTGGTAAAACTAAATGTGTGGGTTCTTTCTAACAAAAGCTTGCGACCATTGTCGTTCTGCACCAAAGTGCCTGAAATGCAAGGGAATAGGTGCTAAGTGATTACATGAAGGAGTACCATCTTTAGGATCATGGAATCATATAAAAAGACTGATTAAACTCATATGAAGCAGTCTATTTGACGCCAACTAGTCTCAGGCTTGATCACGATTAACAAAAACAGGTGCGAATATTTTAGCGCGCACAGTGAGGCAGACACTTTGCGTCAAAAGTTTGAAGTCTAGAAGGGCTGATAAGAAGATCCATCTCACTAAATAAAATCTTATGGATAGGCTCTACTTTTATAGGAAATATAAAAAATGGATTTCTGAAGACTTTGGTAAAGTGATATTCTCTGATGAAGCGCTTTTTCGATTGTTTAGAGCTTCTGGGTGAGTGCTCTTTAGAATAAGAAATTGAACTCAATTTTCGAATTGTGGGTCGTGCTCACAGACAACAAGCAGCCGGTTCCTCTTCATATTTGAGGCTGCAGCCCATCTAAGGAAACTGGTTCTCTAACAATTTTTCTAAAGTAGACTGCTTTGAAATCCAAAGGTTTCCAACATCTGCAACATCAAGAATATTTTCTTAACAGTTCAGGAGCAACTTGGATATATTATCTTTATTTTTCAGCATGATAGCGCACCTTGTCACAAAGCCAAAGCAATTACAAAGTTCTTACATGAAAAAACATCTAATTCCTTAGGAAGCTCTAATTGGTAGACAAAAATCGCCTTTATAAATCAATGCTATTATCTTCATAATTTGATAAGACAACAATGCTTTTTCTATAGGTAAATTTAGTATTTAGAAACATCTTGTTTTTTTTATATTTTAAGACCAGCAAGGGCATCGGTGTCACAAGGTAAATATATGTTTAACACAGAATTGAAGAATTGAAATTTCAATCTCTTTACGCTCTTTCAGTATTATACAGATCATCGTAGATACCACGGATATACAAAAAAGTATTAATCCACGTACAACTCAGTTACTTTCAGGACAGTCATGCTTCCCCAGAATCGGTAATTTCGTTATAGAAACTTTTGTGCTTGTGGAGCCAGAAAACTGGTTCACATATTCAACTCACCTCCCTTCACCTTTATATTTATACACATTTCTATGTAACTGCCCGCAATTATAACTGAAAAGATAAATGCTTTTTTCTCTGTCTGCCCCAAAAGGTCAGACCATCGAAAATAAAAATAGAAAGACAGACAACTAATTAATTTCGGCAGTCTTCGCAGACTGCCAAAATGTCTTAACATATCTTTTGTGTCTAAAATCTCGATTACTAAGAAAAATAATAGAGGAAAAACCCTTATAAACATAGAAAAAATTTACTGGAATAAAAATAATGAAGATTCAGTTATGGAAATGCTACATTTGAGGCCAAATATTTTTTCACGTCAATAATTCCATAGGCTACCCTCGGAAAATGATTACTGGTCCACAAACTGCCCTTTGAAAGCACCCATCTTCCTCAAAACAATGGGCAGAGACAGGTTCAAACTGATCAAGCAATTTCTGCATATTGCTGATAATCAAAATCTGTTGCAGTCTAGAGTAGCAAAAGTTCTACCCTAATTTGAGTTGCTGAAAACACATTGCCAACCGTTTGGAATATATCACGAATTCCTCGGCATCGATGAATTGTCGCACCCTTACAGAGGTCTCCACAGCGCATGGCAGTTCATAAAGAACAAATCATTGAGATTTTGCTACAAAGTGTGGATGTTGTGCAGCTGAACGGCTTTCCTTATAATTTTTAAGTTTACTGTGGCAAGAATAGCAGCATAGCAGGTCCTTTGGGATCTCATGTAGTGAAAACGATGCGTCAATCTCTAGAAAAGCATGAATCCCCTGTAGTGTTCTTCGATAACTTCCTTACCAGTCACCAGCTTCTCATAGAGTTAGCTAAGAAATACGTCCGTGCTTACGGGTGAATCGTACTGAACGTTGTCGCCTAATACTTGATACAGAGATGAAGAAAACAAATAGAGGCACACCCGACTACAGATCCGACGGAACCATTCTCTGTTACAAATGGCACGAGCTCTACACAGTAACTGTGGCTATAACTATTAAGCAGTTTCTCCTGTACAAAAAATTGAAAGAAGAGTGAAACATGAAAGAAAAAGGTTGGTGACCCAGCTTTATGCCATAAAAAGGTATAACATAGGCATGGGTGATGTGGACATATGTGACCGCATGTTGTCATCCTACAGGCCTAGACTCCGATCAAATAAATGGTAGTAGAACTTGTTTTCTCATGTCCGAAACTTAGCAATTATTGAGCTTATAAATTTTATAATCTCTTCAATCATGGGAATAAAATGTCCTATTTTGAGTTAAAAAAAACTGTTGCGCAGTCACTTGTGAGTTCGTAGGACGAAAGGCTTTGTCAAGCAAAACCAACAGCGCCTCCACCAAAAGCTGCAAGATATGACGGCGTAAACTATTACCTAGTATCATGTACACGAGGTTGATGAGCTTTGAACTGGGTAAACACGTGAGTGAAGTGTGAAATGTGTGACAAACGGCGGTACAAACACTGTAACGAAGCTTTCCACATTCTGTAATCAAGTGGCACTCATAATCTTTGGTGCATTATTTCACTGTTTTGATTGTTTTCTTTGACTGTTATTGTTACTGTTCTTATAGGAATAAATTGCCAAAATGTTCAGTTTTCATTATGTAACAACTTATTATAATTATATATGCGGTAAACACGTTTTGTTAGCTGTAATCAAAACTGTTTTCAATTATCGTGTATTATTTGGGATCAAAATAAGCGAATGTTCCCATTTTGGGAACATACATAAAAATATCAAATTGTGCATTTAGAATGAAACAGACATGAAGATACTTCTCATTCTGCCCAGAAGCAATGTAGTTTTAAATTTCACATAAATTAGACAGCTCAATCAGGTAGCCGTCAGTAAAGAGTTAAGGAAAACAATCCATAAAAACATCCTCTATTATCGCAGAAATCATTCTGACAAGAATTTTGCGGACCTGCGGATGTAAAGATTTCAAGCCTATAAGCCACTTACAGCACCCTCGAGTTGCTATCAAGAAAAATCAGTCCCTAGAAAGGTTAGCTTGCTTAATCATCCGCATTAACGTATATGGAAACAAACTTGGTTTTGTAGACAACGTAGCCCCCAGAATAGCACAATCCGTTTCACAAAACGGAAAACGGTAGAAAGAAGCGTGCAAAGTTTCAAAGTGATAAGAGACGTTATCCGAGGATTTATAAACTAATATTCCTGGTTATATAGAAGCATTGATATCCCTGTCGCAAGGACAAACTTCAAAGGGTTAAATCTTGAGTAGAATCACCAGTTACAGTGGCCTAATTAATATACTAAACTTTCAAAGGACTTTCCTTGTAATCAGCACAAAAAATTAGAGGATATTTGGCGTCCGGAGGTGATATAAGATCGTCGTGATTAATGATGGATGAAATGCTACTATTTTGACCACTCTAGAAGTCACTGGACCAGCGCATACTTGAATGGCAAACAGAATGCTGGACATAAAGCGAGACTCTCATCCTTCTGTGTAAAATGGGGGGAGAAGGGGCCGTAACGTGAAGTAAACCGTCAGCCGCAAACCGATGACCGATGGAAAGATCAAATCCAGGGATTGAATAGACTTTCTGGTGTAGATGATATATCTAGTATCAGTACCCAAGTTTAGGACAATTAATAAAATGCGATATATATCTCATAGGTTCCTAACTGACTAATTCTGAAAAAATAGTTAAAGCTCAAGCACCTGCTAATAGTAGCGAAATATTATAATACCTGGCAGATACCCTTTAATCTAGATAGGTGCAAAGTGATGCATATGTATAAGGCACTCAAATTAAAGAGAGGGCTATCTCTACTTTACTATAAATTGGAGGAATCAGAGAGCAAAACTGATCTAAGAGTGCTTGTTTCGAATGATCTGAAATTCACCAAACAATATATAGGGAGAGCAGAAAGCAATGAAATTGCATCCAACGCAAATTTAAATTCTTCAACAAAGAGATCGTCTTTTTTTCTTTAATGATTCATTAGTACGGCCAAAACTGGAGTTTCTGCACATATATGGTAACCTACAGAGAAGACGTGCTGAAGCTTGGGAAGGTTCAGGATAGAACAATGAAATTAATACCATTAATCAGACACTAAAGTACGGAATAACGTTGGCAGATCTCAATAAAGATTACAAAATTAAGTAATCTCAGGTAACATAACTTTAACCTGCTTCAATGATCTGGATTACAAGATGCTATCTCACTTAAAGGAAATTCCAACGGGTAGGAATAGATGTAAATTAGTGGCTATAAGATTATCTATTAAAGCTAGTGTAAATTACTTTTCAGATCGGTTAGTTGCCAAATGGGAATAACTGCGGTATCATTTTATGGAAATATCCTCGAGTGAGCCGTAGGGCCTTTTTGGTTTTCCTAATTAACTTTACCGCCCTGTAACTCAAGTTCTAAGCATCATACAGCGCAGAATTGCTAAAGCGTGGATGCAAAAGCCTCTAAAGTTGCGAATGTCTTCTTCCAAGGTTATAGGTCGGTTTAGTTTAAGACCAAGCATCGCTGTGACACCATAACGCCTAGGCAAGCCCGATTCAGGAACACATACGGGTGCGGGCGTTGGCTACGAAGGTGGAAGGACGGCTCTCTTTACTTTAGTTTTGGAGAAAGAAAACCGATATCCGTATACATGAACCAAACCAAGCCTCGAAAATTGGCTGAACTGAGGTTCTGATTATTTGTTTCTACAAGTTTGCTCACAGGAAACACAAGTACAAGAAATATTTTCGACATCTTTGTGAATTTACGGTCACATAATTTAAAAGGTCAAATATTTGCCGCTTACATGTTTATGGAACGAGAACCCTTAGCTTATTCAATTAGGAGTCCACAAAAAAATTGCGTTTAGGGTTCGGCAGTCAGAGGGAATATTATTTAAGATTTGCTTTTACCCTTCTTAAAAAGCTAGTAATAATGCGAAAGCTAAGTTGGTCTGCGGCTAGCAGGAAATATTCTACCGTTTGAAAGGAAGTGGAAAAAATTGAAGTGGTAGCCATGAGAGGAGATTATAGAAGATGGCTACGATAGAACAGTGCCATATGAGAATGGTCATTCTGACCGTGATAGAGGATGTTTGTCGTCGGTGTATTAATATACAAAGCATTAGCTTGGCTGAAACGATTGGATTCTGACCACTGAAGGTCTACATAAATTTTTTTAGGAAATCAGAGAAGAATCAGAAGTCTTTGGAGAAAGAAATGTCAAAGCGAAAGCATTGTGATAGGTAAAAAGGGTTTCCTTGGAGGCTTATATTGTATAAAAGATTTTTCCTACCGTAAAAATCTGAACCTGGGAGAAACCTTTTTGGAAAATTAGCTATCTAGGCGCACGTTCCCTTCTGATGTTTTAAGATTCTCCCTCACCTCTCTCACTTGCCACAGTCGAAATCCAAAATGGAGCGTCTTGCAATGGGGGCTTTAACACAGTGCCTGAGTAAATAGCTAATTTATTGGTATTTGGCCTTTGTATGCACTTTTGAGGAGGTTATTTAGCGAGGCTAAAATAGGTGCCGAATTTTTTACATGATTCCTGTAAAAATTTATTAGTCCTATGAATTTCCTTAGAGATTTATCAGAGGGGGGGTGCAGGAAAATTGCTTATGTCTGCAAATCCGTCAGGCAGTTGTGAGATTCCCTCGAGGGTTAGAGGTTATCACAGAAAATATAGCCTAATATAACTTACCCTGTTTTACCATAGTATAGCCAGGTCTAGCCTAAAATAGAATAGCTAGCTGTGCCTGGCCTAACCTAGCCTATCTTAGTATAATCTAGCTAGTCTAGTAAAAGCTAGCATAGTATAGCCTACTTTTTTCTAGCTTAGTTTAGTTAGCCTAGCCTATCGTATCCTAGTCTAGCCTAGCCTAGCTAAGTATTTCCTAGTCTAACCTAGCATATTATAGTATAGCCTAGCTTAGCCTAGCCCATTAAAGCCTTGCCTAGCGTATCATTGCCTAGTGTAGCCTAGTCTAACTAGTTATGGCTTATCATTGTATGCTAGAGCCTAGCCTAGGGTCGCCTAGAGTAGCCGAGCTTAGTACAACCAAGCTAGAATAGGCTACAATAGCCTAGCCAATATATCCTTGCTGCGATAGCCTAGCCTAGCATACTATAGGCTAGCTTTGTATCCTAGCCTAACAAAATCACATAATAGGGCCAAGCATATCATATTATAGCCTATCGTAATCTCACATAGTATTACCTAGCATAGCCTATTATAGCAGAACATAGCTCTCCCTAGCCTATTATACTTTAACCTACCCTAGCATAGCCTAGCCTAGCGTTGTATAACCTAGCCTTGCATTAAGTATCCTAGACAAGTATAGCTTATACTATCCTATTATACACTAGTCAACCATAGCTTAGTATTGTCTAGCCTAACATATTATATGCTATCCTAGCATAGCATTTTATAGCCTAAATCAGCATAGTAATTCTTACCCTTGTACATCATATCTTAGTATAGTTTAGCATACTATAGCCTAGCCTATAATAGCCTAACATAGTATAACTTATTTTAGGCTTGCTTAACAGAGCATAGCATATTATAGCCTAGTCTAGTCTAGCAGAGTATCGGCCAAGTAGTTATGATGTTATTGCCAAAACAAAATAATTTCAGGGCTAACTTTGGGAGGACATTTGTAATTATATCATTCAAAATTGAATGCAAAACAACATAAGGTTTTACAATTTCCTTATAATCGGCTGAATAGTTATGATGTTATTACGCAAAAAAAAGCAAAACGGGGGCCTGACCGACTGACTGACATAGTGAGATGTAGAGTCCCTCGCGCCTAGACTCGCACGCCACTAAAAATCTCAAAGAAAGTGAGGTGAAACTCTCTCGATGTTGGCTACAAGGCTATAACCATTGGGTCACACTCTTGTTTACATTTAAGAGGGAATGGTTTGTATTGTATTTATGAATCGTGAATCTATAAGTCTAACAGTCGAAAAAAGAGACGTGCATTGGTTACACGTAGGAGAGATTGTCGGCTCATTTGAGAAACAAGGAATTCCGCCCTTGCGATAATTCACGAAGTATACAAAAGGTGGGTTCAGGCAGACTGGTGAAGTTACAGAAAGTAATGCCAAACTACGATAAATGGACTTTCGAACAAAGATTGCGGATGGGTGATTGCCGATTATAGTTGTGTTCTCAATGGATGGAGAGCCACTTGGTTATAAGAAAAGATATTTCAAAGAATATAGAAATAGCAGAACATCTAACTATTTTTATGAAGCCATGAAGGATAAATATTGCTACAGAAAAGGGACTAAACCCTCAACCGCTTGGTATGGAAAAGATTAAGGTTATCAGGTCTTGAAAGTCACCTTGGTCTTTTCCTTTGTAGTGTGTCAAGAGAAAAGATGGGTCAATACGTTTGTATGTAAATTGCAGGGATTTGAATGCGATAACTATATAAGGTTAGAATATGGCCAAAAAGCAGTCCATACGGAGAGTGATATGACAACCGACTTTATTACATCGTCAGGACACTTCCAGTTAACGGTGGTTCCATTTGGATTGCATAACTCTCCCCACCTCTCTTCCAACGGTTTATTAATATTATCTTCCAAAATAGCTGGTAAGGAATGTATTCGTTTACTTAGAACATATCATAGTGAACGGAAATAGCTTGGTAAATCATGAGTAACTAATAATGAAGACTACAAGTCTCAAAGAGGGAAACTTAAAGGTAAAGACCGAAAAGAGTAATTTGCTTATAAGTAGTGTTAACTTTTGAGGACATGTTTTATCTCGACTAGATATACATTAACAGCAAGAAAATATCCAACTACACACTAAGTAAATTCACTAAAGGTTAAGAGTGAATTGAAACTATTCTTCAAATTATTCTCTTTTTCCGGGAGTTTATTATGTGATTTTTAAATATTAAAGTTTTTAGAAACTTAATTCACTAATTTACTATGTGTATACTTTTCTATCCCCTTATAATAACATTTATTGAATAATTTTCTAAGAAGTTTTTCCTTATTTTTTGTAAGGAACTTTAGAAATGATCCTTGACATCAACGGAGGAAAGGTGTAAAAGAGAAGATGAACAACAATCCGCTTAGGAGGAATTAAAGAAGGTATTAAAGACGAGTGTGGCACTGGCGCTACCATTCTTTTTTAAAGAATTGATATTGACCCATGAAGCAGGGAGTGAAGCCATTAAATGAGTATTGGCTTAACAATAAGGGAAAGAACTTCCGTTGATTTATATCTCTTGAACACTGTCAAAGCCAGCGAGGAAATTTGAAAGGCACAAGCCGGAATTATTAGCTGCCATCTTTTGTCTGTAGAAATGCCGACCGACTAACCTTAGTGAGCGGTTCATAGGTAGGACAGACCCCATAACTATGACATGGTTATTTAGAGAAGATCACATAAAATCAAACGGAAGATTAGCCCGATAGAATATTACCTTGCAGGATTTCGATATTTGGGTAGAATTCCTTAAATGTAATCTAAACGATCTTATCAAGGACAGAAGAGATGAAATAAGAAAGGATAAACGTTAAATAAAATAAGTAAGATTGAACAGGAAAGAATTTGTAAAGCATCAGAAGAAAATTATCAAAATTAATGAATAAAGAGTCCTCGTATTAAAAAAAGAAGAAATATGATGGCGAAAGGTTTACCACATCGATCCACGTTGACTAATCTGCTGGTTCTAACTACTAACGAGAGTCAAAGTTTGGTGGTAGTACCTAAGACACTTCTCAAGAAAGATTTATGTGAGGAGTTCATTTGGCATTTAATAGGATTGATCCTTGTCCAAAGGAGGTGACCGGCATTTTGAAACAAAATACGTTTAGCCAGCAATGACCAGTCAGGTTAAAGGACTACTTAATAACTACGATCTGTAGCCAAGAACCAACCAGTCAGAGAAAGAAAAGTGTATCCTCTTAAATGAAGCACAAAAAAACCCTTTTTGAAATCAATATTTTATGAGGATTGTTTTTAAAGCATCCAGTAGGCTACATTAAAATATATAATGAGTCAAACACCAAAGCTGAAAGCAAAACGAAAAACAACAAACATGACGACCGGAGCATGCTATGGCGTCAGTTAGGCCTGCCTCTCCGCCTACGACAGACAACAAAGAGAGTCAAATATATCAGAGACCTGAGCAAACTTTTCTCATGGCACTTTTCTCGCTGATTTCAAATCTGACTTTATCTTTTCTTTAGCACATGAAGTTTTCGAGATATTTGAAAATGCAATATGATCGCCGTCGCTGATAAAATGTAGCGTTTTACTCTCATTTCTTTGCCGAAACTGATGATATATGGTTGCATAGCGCCATTGCTAGAAGGAGATTGCCTTCTGTATATCTTTATATGCATTGAGAAGTTGAACTGACACAAAATGATGCATTTAACATATAGACACTCTAAAAAGGATCATTCTCTTTAGACGTAAACATATGATAAAGATGAATAGCCATGTTTTGCTTATTCCACAAGCATCATAAATTTAATGGTACTTATATTGCATGTATAAGAATGGTAAACAATGATTGAAGGGCTAATAAGTCAAAACTCGAATTCATAAACATTGTGCATAGGATCTGCGCTTGAATCGTTTCTCAGGATTAACACGATACAACATCCAACAATGATCTCCCATCATGCTCTCATTCCAAAATCCTTGATAGCGAGTTTCCATGGTCTTGATATCCTGGTGGAAACGTTCACCTTGCTCCTCACTTACGGCTCCAAGATTTTCTGAAAAAAAGTCTAAGTGCGAATGCGGGAAATGGATTTTAAGTGACATACGGCATCCCATTTCTTTATAATATTGAAGAAGGTTTCCCACGCCATCTCTGTATGCAGGTGAATTGTTAATTCCCAGAAAGTTTGGACATAACCACTGGAAGGCTAGCCATGCATTTGGTTCAAGAGATGTGAGGGTCTTCTCAAAGTCAGGATCTGCTAAAACCTCCCTGATGTTTGGTCCTACAAATATGCCTTCTTTTATTTTGCCGCGCTCAGTTGTGTAAGTTTTGCACAGATATTGAATCCCTGAGAATTGTCATTAGCCATTGCTTTCACGAAGTTTTTCATTAGACCTAGTTTCAAATTAAAAGGTGGCAGATATATTATCTGAGGCTCTACCAAGGAGACAGACTGAACACTACTCATTACAGGGTCATATGTAGATCGAATGGGCCAGTCATGCTTGTTATAATATTTTGCAGTGGCACGGCTATCCCACATGCAGAGGAAGCAACAGTACTTCGTGAATCCTCCTTGCAAACCCATTAGCATGGCTATGATTTTTAGATCACGACAGATGTACCACTGTTAGGCTTGGTAGTTTATGGCTTTAACAGGAATTTCCATATTGTCATATGTCTCCTTAAGGTGGACAGAATGGCCAATAGGAACTGAAGGCTTTACATTGCCATTGTGCAAGAAAACAGCTTTCAGACTTCTTAAAGAGACGCCAGTCAGACACCTCATATGTCTGTGGCAAGGCTTCGAACAATGCATTTATATCATGGCAGTAGCAGAGTAATCCATTAACTGTGAAGGATGAAGTTAAATTACGATTAAGCTTTCTAAAGTAACTCACATGCACATTTTTCTCGAGTAATAATTTTTCCTGTAGTCGAGATGCTAGAAGTTATGCTTTCTCCTTTGACAGTGACAGATCTCTAACAAGATAATTCAAATCTTCCTGAGTAAATAACTTTGGCTTTGAGTTAGCATCTTCATATTCAACATTCGCATCTAATGTGCATGCACCTTCAGTACTGTTATCATCACTGACATCATCAGGTATGAGGCCATCGCCAAGTGGAACTGGAATTGACAAAGATACATCAGGTGAAACTGGTCTGCACGCCGAATCGATGGTTGGATAAACAATTTGGTGCTTTTTCATTGCAGAAAACCCTTTTTTAGTTACACTACAGAAAAAGCAATTTTCAAGATGATATCTGGGCTCTCTCAATATCATAGGAACAGCGTAGGGCATTGAAGCTTTCTTTTGTTAATCCAGTCACGTAATCCATTAGAGCAAGAACTACAAATTTGGTGTGGTACCCATGCTTTATCTTGGTCACCCAGAGGGTAACCGAAGTAGAGTTTGTACACTTTCTTTGTATCATTTGTGATAGTACGCTGCTAAGATTTTGGTGTAAAATGCTCTCATACATAACAGAATTTTTCTGGATGATTTTTGCTCCCTCGAGGCATTGTTACTGCTTTGTGGAAGGAGCAGCTTAGAAGATGCACATCACATGAGGAACCTGAAAGCATACTCCCTTCAACCAGCAAGAACTCACGAAGCATCTAATTTGCTCATCTTAGCAGTACAATAATAATGCATGCAATAGAGCAATATTAGTAATATACTACATTTCATAATAGCAGGCGGCCATTTTGAATTTTTGGCATAACTTTAAAACGTTACGTTCTAGAGCAAAACCGAAGGCAGATTCGGATTCAACATGGTAAATGCATTTAGACGAAAAGTATAGTAAGGCCTCTGAGGAAAAATGTGTCTTGACCAGTGTAATATGATCATGAAAATCTCCGCTTCCTGGGACTTATATCTTCGAGGGGTTTCTTTGATTTAAGGAGATGCGATAACTTGTCACTGAACAAAAGATGATTCATCAATGGCTTAGGGTATACATCATCGTATATTTTGGGGTTCAAAAACTGGATAAGACAATTGACAGACGGATGTGTAAGTCAAAGATGTAACTAGAATTACTAATAAATCATCACACTTGAAAATAAACAAGTAACTATACATTATCGGATGAATGAGGAATTAACAGCGCCGAGAATTCCTTAAAAGGGATAAAGCTTCATTTCACTGACATGATGAGCCGAAGAAATGACGGGGTTCTGAAGAACGATTTGATATTCCTTCACAGGATGTTGAATCGCCATGCAATGAGTGTCAATCAGATCGATGTATATTTAAAAAAACATGGATGCTGGGAAGCTCGTAGGGCAAATAGTTTTTACTCTTCTCGATTCGAGCTAAATTAACCATAAAAGCATGAGGTTCCTAGCTGTTGTGGTCATGGGCTTGGCAGTGGTCAATCCTTTATTCGTCTCTCCCATGTAAAAATAGATCGCGTTTTGATCCTTCTTCCTAGTTGCTATTTTTTCTTTGCGGTTAGAAGAAATTTCCGGTTGAAAAAATTTCCGGCTCATATGTATAAGTATAGCCCTTTTCATTAATCAACCTTGAGAAATTGGGAAGATATAAATCAATGATTGATGAGCAGGATGAGAAAAATTAATATATTTACTTTATTTTGATTTTCAAATTAAGGTTTCCTCCCCTACATAGAAAATGCTACACAAACCTCGTTGTAATTTTCAGCTTTTATTGCTATGACGAAACAGGTTATCCTCTATTTGCTCGTACTACTGAACCACTTCTGTCGAATTAAGAACTATTTTGGTGGTGTTGTTCTTTTCTCGAACAAAATCAGATCATGATCATTTTACCGGCTTGTAACTCTTATTAAGATGAGAAATTCATTTTATTCAGTGTAAAGCACCATAAATAGCAATATCAAAATAATTGGTTACAACAGCAATAAAAACTCGTATCCAAACAGTCAATTGCGAGACCTCTGCTGCTCCCTAGCTAAACGTCTCACTCTATGACCATGCAAACTTTTCTCTTTCCCTGTCACCCATTTATCGTCACTTTGCTTTTCTCTGGACTCAGAACTATAATGGTTAGATTTTAATACCTCAACCTTGTTTCTTTCTTATAGTTTTATTAAACCTTTTAAAAACTAAATTCAATAATTTACTATGTATATATATATATATATATATATATATATATATAATATTATTAGTTGCAAGGCATCGCAGCCTGAGAGATTTAAGGGGAGTTCTATCTATAAGGAATGGGTGAAGATGGAGTATGTAAAAATGCGTAGATGATATCAAGATGTAAATTCACTTGCAGACGTTTGCTCACCAACGAGAGGAAAATTTACATTACAGCCACAAGAGATGAACTGAAAAGGCGCGAACTACTATCGGAGTTAAACCAGTAAAATTATAATTGAACGAATTAAAATAGAAAATAATATAGAATGACCATACATCACAGAAATATTCATGAGAGCCTAAATGAAAGATGTGAAAACTCTTTTTATTTTAAATTATTAGTAGAAATAGCAAATATAAATTAAATATATATATTTATTATCACTTTCACTGATGTTAGACATATGGTTACAATAAAATGTTAATAGGATTTGTGATTCCAACAAAATATGCTAATTCGTTTTCCGAGTAGTTATTGATAAAAATCTTTATATATACTCTATTATATAGTATTCTGGAAATACTTTGAGAGGGACATAGATATCAAACTACTTGCTGTAAATGATAGACAGAATTTGTTTAGAAGGATGTTATTGGCTCAAAACAAACTCACCGTTGCATTCAATGATAATAAAATCGAAGACAACTTTCAACAATTAAACAAAAACCAGTAGGAACATAAATGCTGTAAATTAGAAAGACAATTTTTAAGGAAATGGTCTTTCCTGGTGGAAATTTAAAAAATAAAATTATTTGTCTTTGGTTGTACTATAGGACGTATTTTTTATAGAAAAAAGTAGTAACTTGATGGTAGACAGAGTAAAGGTTTTAGCCACAATTGAAATTAGCAGGATATGGCTATAAGTGACGAAGAGTTATTTCAAGCTATACGTTGTATATGAGTTTACAATCCTATAACCTGCCAAGCGCATTTTTCTCTTCATTTCAGGCCATTTGTAACCCAAACTCTCAAATAGGTTGGACAAGATAGGAAATTGCATTTTATCCAATTACCAGTTTCCTTCAAATTTATAAATCCTCTAAATTAATGTACGAATAGGGCCTATGTTTATGAAAATCATTTGATTCATAGCGCGTAACTGAATTGATACAGGAGTACCAAAACGGAAAATAAATTTGGAAAATGTTGTTAAATACTTGACAGGTTTGGTAATGATAGATAAGATCTTTATCATCAAATATTTTGAAATTATTTACAGGAATTCCTATATTGATAGATATTATTATCAAGTAATTGAATTGGACACGCATCTTGGAATCAAATATAATTGATATGTATTTTCTTCTTAGGGTGAAAATAATATGATTAAAAAAAAAGGACAGATCGATGTGCAAAAAAGGAAACACCTTTCATTCATAACAATATTTCATCACTAATAGAATAGATAATGGACTAGTAAAGGTTTCATCATATATCTCTGAGGCTTTACGAATTGCCGAAGTAAAACGCTAAGGAACGAATAAAGGCATTATTATTTAATTCATGACATCCATTTGAATTCAAATTTACAACAAGATTTTGGGGGGCATAATAGAAGAACATTGACTCGGTGCACGTTCACTATGTTGATAAACGATGCCATTCAAAATTCGTCGCTTATTACACGACAAGTAGGAATCCATACCAGTATCATGAGATTTAAACATAAAGTGCTATTTTATATTTGGGTTTTATTTGATGTGTGAAAAGAAAATATGCAAGTAAAATATTCAAATTTGCTAATATAAATGTAAATGATATATTGCTCCTGGAAAACAACCTATTTTAATTTTACTTTCTCGAAATGGAATGGTAATTCTATAAAATAACTTCTATGCATAAATTATATCATAGCAAGGCGATAGGATCATTTCCGACACTATCCATGGCAGAATTATTTTTTGTGCATTTTCTTTCAAAATAGCTGATATAATAGCATTCCATCAAGGGAGATCAATAACCTGAAATGGGTTTAATCTCGAAAGTCGGGAAACTCTTTAACAACTTACGTCCCACTCTCGCTTCTGAGGAGAGTACAGCGCCTGGTCCAGACCTGGTTAATGACCTGCATGAAGGATAAATGGTATTTCTTCAAGCCTCTTTTAACAGGTTCTAGTCGAAGGGTATCATCCAAATACTTGATGAATGGTTACCATACTTGGGGTGAGATACGGAATAAAAAAACAACCTCTATATTATTAAGGGCAAAAATACACTTCATTTTTATGTTTAAATTTCTACAAAAAAGTGTTTCCCGTTTATGGGGCGAAGGGAGTTACGCTTTCCGAACCAGTAAAGCAAGGGGTAGGCACCCACAAAGAAGTGTGCGCAGCGTCACTGTCTAGACCCATAGCTTCAATACCCATACCACAGTCTTACCAAATATTTTTCATCTAAGATCTATTCGGAAGACCAAAGGATCTCTTTGTTGATAGCTCAAATGCCTACTAAAGCACTACGGCTTCAACATGCTTCTGAACTGCGTCTCTTGATAGACCAAACGCAAAAGTTTCGTTTTTTCTTGGTCAAGGCTAATATTGTGCAATTTTGCTGCCATCGATAGCATCACATCCACGCGGCCATGTTCTTTAATTTAAGAACATAAGAACATAAAAAAAAGAAGGAGACTGCAAAAGACCATTCATGGCCTACACTTGGCAGCTCCTGTAAGTATTAGTATTAGTAAGTAGAGAAGGATAGAGCTCGTGGACTAGCATCGATTTCTTGATCTTGTATTCGAACAATGCTTCACCTCAGAATAGCACTTTCTTTTTTACTTGCTCATTGAGAAGCATTGTTGGTGATCAGAATAAGGCAAATCTTTTTAAAACCGCCCTCAAATAACACAGAGGTTACGAATTAGAAGAAAGTAGAGTCATCTGCGTTTAAATCAAATGAACGGGTAGATAAGATGTTTCATTACCTAGCAATAAATACTAAAAAACAGCTTTAATAATACTAACACATAAATAAACACCTCTTATCTCATCGTGAATTTTGCAATTGTAGTCTTCCCTTCTTTCAAACTTCTTATCAACATATTCATTTCCTCTCTTTAACCATTATTTTAAAAAGGTGAAAATTTACATGGTACAAGGGGCGGTGAATAAAATTTGCAATTCGGATATAAGGAAACGAGATATGAGGAAAAGTATTTTATTAGTTTTCAATATAACTACCCTCGACTTCAATGCACTTGCGCCACTTGTCCCTGAGGCTTCGAATTCCCGACACCAGAAATCTCCCGACTGCTGTTCAATCCACTTCTGCACGGCGAGCTGCACATCTTCATCGTCCCCAACCCGGCGTCCACGCAGTGCAGCCTTGAGCTTGCGGATTAAAAAGTAGTCGCTAGGGGCCAGATCTGGACTGTAGGGGGGATGGTTGAGCTCCTCGAATCCGCACTCACGCAGGGCAGCTTGTGCAACTCTGGCCTTGTGGACATTGTTTTGGAGGAGCAGGACACCTCGTGCAACTCTGGCCTTGTGGACTTTGACCACGTTGAAGTTGATCATGGGGCGTGAGGTTTCTAGGGACTCAAAGGGCAGAGACCTTGGTCATGGCCAAATTGTCGTGGATAATGTTGATAACGCTTCCATGTGATATTGCAAGTTCTCGCTCGATTTCTTCGACCTTCACCCATCGATTTCGAGGATCATTCTCTCCACACGGGCCATATTGTCCTCGTTGGTCACGTCTGACGTGCGTCCCGGACGGGGGTAATCTTCAAGGGACTCACGACCATGGAGGAACTCCCTATTCCAGCGAGCAATGGTTGCATAGGAAGAGGCGGTGTCGGTGTTCACTGCGACCATTCGTTCATGGATCTCTTTTGCATTCTTGCCTTCCTTGGTCAAAAATTTGATTACTGCGCGTTGCTCAACCTTCTCCTTTGTTGAAAGATTTGTGACTGACGATCTGCGATTAGCTACTGCTTCTTAAATAGACAAGGGCAGCAGCGAGTAGCTGCAGCTCCTGACTTGTCATAACTTGTCCTAACACCCCCACAAAAAGCCATCCACCTTCCTCTGTTTTGCCATACCGATTCGCAAAACTTATTGACCGCCCCTTGTATATTTTGTTAATTTTCATACTTGCTGAACTATACAATTACTGTCAATTTGTCAAATTGTACGCCCATCAATCATTTCTAAATTAGCTCTATTATATTTTTCATAATAATTTAACTTTTACTAAGATATTTGACAAACCATAAAATATATATCAATAAATTGATCAAAGAATTGTTCCATTAATCATATACATTTTAACTAAAAAGAGATTAGAGAAGATTAATATTTAATCCGTAATTAATTTGGTTCTATTACGGCTAGAATGAAAAAATGAGGAATTGCAGATTGGTGGAAGAAAATCTTTGACTAGATGGCATGGTTCATCATAGAATCCTATACAACGAGATTAATCGAATAGAAGCTCAATCTAATCAGTGATCAAAGATCACTCAGAAGTTTTAGTGATCACTGATCATTAAGACATAAGATTTCTGAGTTCAGAACGAGCTCACAAGCCGCTCGTTGACCATGTGCTACTGAACCTAACTTATCCGTTTCAATCAACATCCTATCAGAAACTTTCCCTCTCTGAACTCTTTAGTTTCCGTTTCCTGAAATAGTTAAAAACGTATATCTCGATTTTAAGAAGGAAAAAAGAATAGAATTTTGTATGTATATGAATATCATTAGTAAACAATTAGTGTATTCGCCATTCTTTATCAAACACATGCTATTTTAGATGATAAGAAATCTTGAATCAATAAATTATTATTCACCAGAGAAATTCTTTTTATTAAATACAGCAAAGGACTTAGGAATGAGAGATTGACTGTTTGGGCAGAGTGAGATAGCGTAGCGGCGATTATTGACTACAGAGAACTGATAATGCTAGTCATTTGGGCTGCATGGCAAAGTAGGGCAAATTGGCACGGGGTGTTTAAAGTTTCCTGCCATTGCATTACGACTATTAACGTTAAGCTATCCTCCATTGCCTTGACAATATTGAGCTTGATTTTGTCACCTTATCTCACAATGTGAGATAAACCAACGTCGAAGAACTGAAGTCTTCCCTCAATTGCGTGTGCGCCCTCATGAGGAAATACATCGTCACCAACATTTTCACGGCCTTCGGGTCCCGCATGGAGCGTACCCTTGCCACCCAGGGTGATATTATTTATTATCATTACAACATAAACACATCATATGTTAGAACAATAAAAACGTGTCTAATTGCATCAAAATTATCATTCTGTAATTTTGTATAGAGCTTCGTAACGAGTGTAACAGGAATTTATCAATATTTGGTAGATTACACTTGAAATATTAACACAAACTAACATTTCAAGTATTTCCTAAAAACAACTTTAGTTTTGATGAGCCATTGGAATGTTACGCAGATAATATTTGAATATATTAGGTTGAGGAATAAGTTCTTGCGTTTTTTTTAATGTTGTGTTGACTTAAGTTTAACTGACGTGATTTGTGCACATATTAAGAAACAATAATAAATAATGATAGCAAAATTTGCAAAGGTTAGGCTACGCCTCTTAACAGCGTAGACGATTAGGCTTTTGCTTAGGCTATGTCTTGAGGTTGAATAATAAGTCATTGCGGTTTATTTAAAAGTTGTTTTAATTTAATTTTTGTTCTGTACACTCAAAATGGAATGTCAAGTTGAGAGAAAGGCGCATTTTCGACACTTCTTGTTATTTAATTTCAAGCGAGACGGGAACAATGCAACCGCAACCAAAGCTCGTCACGATATTTTTACTGTGTACGGAGAAAATGCTTGATCAGAAAGGATGGCTCAATCGTAGTTTTCACGTTTCAAAAACGGTCATTTCAATCTTAATGACGAAGAACGTTCTGGTCGCCCAATTAAGTTGGATGAAGAACAATTGAACGACCTTCTTCATGAAAATCCTTGTAAATCGACAATGTACAATTGGCGTGTGATCAGAAAACTGTAGTGAATCACCTTCATTCAATGGGGAAAGTTTAAAAAATCGGTGCATGGGTTCCACACGCTTTGAGCGAAAGCAACAAACTTAAATGCTCCGCGATTACCGCAGGTTTGCTTGCTCGTCAGAAGGCTACTGGTGGATATAAGGACAGATTTATTCACCGCATCATCACTGGCGACGAAAAGTAGTGTGTTTATGTCAACATAAACCATCTAAAACAATGGCTTAGACCCAATAAAAAAACACTTCCACGATTAAAGCAAGAACTTCATCCACGAAAGACGATGCTGTGTGTGGTGGGATTGTGAAGGCATCATTCCTTATGAGCTCCTTGCAAACAACGAGATTGTCAATGCAGAACTCTACGTTCAACAAATGTATCGATCGACTCGCCGAAGCTATTCGTGAAAAGCGACCTCATCGACGTTATGGAGTCCTTCTGCAACACGACAATGCTCGTCCTCACATTGGCAATATGAAAAAAGATGCCATCCAAACGCTTTATTGCGAAATCCTGCCGCTTCCTCCATATTTGCCAGACTTGGCTCCATTGGATTTCCATCTGTTCCGATCGCTCTCCAACAATTTGCACGGCGTTTCGTTCAATACTGATGTGGAATTAAAAACCTGGTTAGACGAATTCTTCGAGGCAAAATCCAGAGATTTTTATTGCAGAGGCATCGAAAAACTAGTTGAACGTTGGGAAGAAGTCGTAAATAACAACGGAGAATACATTATTGATTAAATTGCATATTTTTATTAATTAAAAATTAAGTTTTGCTAAAATTGTTAATGATAATGAATAAATTAGATAAAACCGCAAGAACTTATTCCTCAACATAATAGATTGGGAGAGCTTAAAACTTAAAAAAAACAATACATGTAGATATCTTTTTCATCAGTTTGTGAACACAGGTTCCTTGGCAAAAAGTAATGATGTGAATAAAAAAATGAAATTTGAGACATCCTGGTCTACATAGGGATATAAAATGTTGGAAGACGTTTAAACCCATTTTCAAAATCTCTGGGAGCCTAATTTCTGAATATATTTTTTTCACAAATGATTTCCAACCACAGCTCCAGATCATATACATCAGTATTGTAGTCTTGATTCTTGGGATTTTCTATTATCTGTGGATCGATAAAGAAGACCCTTTCCTCCAGCGCGGGTTCAGTGATATTAAGAAATTTTATTAGGACATACTCAAATACCTTTGAACTGCTCTTCCTCAGTGTTTTAATGAATTACTTTATTAAACACACCACTATATTAAACGTAGCAAGCAGAACATTTCGCGAAGCGACTATATGTAGGTTTATTCTCGACGTTTAAAATTCCTGGTATATATCTTTGTCACATAATCCAGCGCAACCCTTCGTAATGTTCAGTAGTTGCTCGGTTTTCCCAAAGAGAAAGATAACAGCAAGTTTTGGTGAAATATAACTCAATTTCCTCCGAATTCCAATGACTTTTAAGTTTCTACATAATTTAGAATTGTATTTTTTGTAATTTATGGTAACTACAAAAGCCTTCGTTTTCTCATAGAAATAAATCATATGTGGCAATGTCAATCTATCTCGTCACAAAATCCTAATGTCGTGGTACATCACTCTATACCCTACACTACTCCTATATTATGTGGGGGGTTTCTAAATCACCTACTGCAACGCGAACTGTTTTAGGACTGTTCGCAGGGATTAACACCGACTAGGAGGTGAAACTTGAGGCGTTGGGTTTCAAATCCTTAAAAAGCAGACAGAGTGTATAAATGGTTGGAGAGATTTAGTTAGAGATGAATTAACAAAAATATAATTTTATTTACAAAAATCAAAATCAAAATTAAAAAATGGCAAAATGGGATTATTTAAATGGAATTAGTCTCTAGATAATTATTATGAGGAGGGATTCTCAAATAGAATTAATTGATTAGCGTTACTAGGTTTAGCTAAAAAGGGTGGCCTTGACAATACTAATAATGAAGGAGGTTTCATTCTTGCGATAAGGCGAGAGCGGAACGATCCGATGAGGCAGGTGGGGCACGATCTGAAGCGACCTTCCGATGTAAATAGCCATTTTTCAAAGATGACGTTAGATGGAAAATGCGGGATTTCTAGTAATTACACTGAAAGAGGAAACTTTTCCTCAAAGGTAATCGATGGAGATTTTCTTCGGTTCTTTTAAATGAAGGGAGACTGTCGAGCAACTTCCTAGGCTTGCCGTTTCAGAAAAGCTTCCAATTGACTGCGGTAGAATCACGGCGGAGAAAGTCTTGCTTCTTGTATACACGCTCACAGGACTTCGAAGAGACGATGAAGATGGCCTTGAGGTGCGTGAGGGACTCTTCCGATCTCTAGTCAAAACCGAGTATTTGTATGGGTGATTCTGAAGGGGGAGAGGGGATTTAGAGAAAGGAGTCACAAGCTCCAGACATCTTAATCCGGAGGCGAAGTCGATATTTATCATTTAACAGCAATGTGCGAAAAAATTGACTCTTCTTCCTCTCGTCACCAAGGGGGGGGGAGGTGGCTCGAGACACGTTTTCACGATTGGGGAATATTTCCACAGAAAGTGACGTTTTTGATGCACGTGGTCTCCAATAAATTGGGGGTGGGGAGGACGTTGTTTTTTTACCCTCCTCCCTTCCATACGATGGAACCTATCTGAGAAAGAGGGAAAGACAAGGGACATAGCAAATTTGATGGGAGAATTATTATTTAGGCATCAGCCTGATAAAAAAAATACGGGGGACCTGACCTGTATTCGACAGCACGCATACAATTCCTTCGTCACTCACATCCGTCCTGATGCCGAAGCGTTTAGAGAGATTAGGGATCCTCAAAATGGGGGCGGACGCTAGCTTGGCCTTGAAATGCTGGAACCTGGCAGTAGCTTTGGGATTCCATGAAAGAGGATCCGAGGATCTCTTCTGAAGGAGGGCACTAAAAGGTGCGGAAATAGATGCGAAGTTAGGGATAAATCTACGGTAAAAGGAAGGCGATCCCATGAAGAACCTCAGCTGTTTCTTTGTGCGGGGAAAGGGAATCTTGACAATAGCTCTGACCTTATCGTCCTTGGGGACAATCTGATTTTTAGAGGGAACAGGCTCTTAAGTAGTAAGGACGATATTATGCTCAAATTGATTGGAGCAACCAGGAGTCTCGGAGATGAAATCTTCAAATTTATTTAGCAATTGCTGCAGCTGACTCTTTTGAAGAGGCGCTAGCCTTGTGGATATATCCAGCACGGGGGATGATGATTTCGGGAGTCCAGGTAAAGATGGAATAGGGTAATCACCATCTTGTTCAATGCATACTACTTGCACGACATTGAGGGGATCAGCGGGATACACAGCTTCCAAAGTGGACTCTTCAACGAGGGCCACATTATTGTTAAGACACGCTCGACGATGATATTTCTTCAACATATTAATGTGGAAAACCTTATCTCCTGAGAGGGTTTAAATCAGTTAATCCACTGGTCTTTTTACCTCTAGAACGAAAAAGGTGCCCCTTCTACTGGTTCAGGAGTTTGGTATTCTCTGTAGGAAGTAGCAAGAGCACTTCCTCGCCAGGCTTATAACTTCTTTCCTTCGCCTTTAAATCGAAATAAGTTCTATACTTCTCCAGCTTTACTTCAGCATTTTGGTATGCAATGTCGGCACATATCTCGAGACGCTTGCGGTGGTCTAGGAGGTACGAATAGGAGGATTGGATTTCGTTATCCAGACGGGGATTGGTGAAAAGTTCCTTTAAAACATAAAGGGGGCCTCGGACATTACAGCCATACAGTAATTCGAAGGGGGCGAATCCTATGGTCCTATGGGGGATTTCACGACACGCAAACACTGATACGGGTAAAAAGCGGTGCCAATCTCGGGGCTGATCTATACACAATTTTCTGAGGATTGCTTTCAGTGTGCCATTTATCTTTACGCAAACTCCGTTTGCGGTTGGGTGGTATGAGATGGTAAGCAGAGGTTTAACCATGAGGATCTTGCCGACATACTCCATAAGGTCGGAGGTAAATTGTCTTCCTCGATCCGGCAATACCTCTTTCGGAATTCCTACCCGAGAAAAAATGGAAATGAGGGCTTTGGCGCATGAAACGCTATCAAGACGCTTAAGAGGAACTGCCTAAGAGAAAAGGGTAGCCAAGTTCACCAAAGTGAGAAGGTAACCATGTCCTTCACTAGACGGGGGATGAATAGGGCCCATAAGATGAATGGCTACACGATAAAAAGGTTCCGCGATGATCGGGCTTTTCTGAAGGGGGGATGGCTTGACGAGCCCGTTTGCTGATGTCCTTTGGCAGGCATCGCATGATTTGCAGTAATCTGAAATTTCTCTAGTAGCACCTGACCAATATAATATTCTGAGCGGTGTTATTATGACTAAAATGACCAGAAAAAATTAACTATCGTGAGAAATCTGGAGGACTTGGGGGACGTGAGAGCGGAAAACACAAAAGGAGTGTTTTTCCGGTTCGTTTCCGTCGGAACATTTACGATATAACAGTTCATCCTTGAAAATGTGTGAGATGCTTTTCCGCCACGAGAAGACTCTTGCTCATGAGTCCTGGCTTTCTCCCAAAGGGGGAGGAGATTTGCAGTAATCTGCAATTTCTGTGGTCGCACCTGGCCAAGAAAAATACTTAAAAACCCTCTGAGCGGTTTTACTATGACTAAAATGACCGGAGATTAAACTATCATGAGAAATCTAGACAACCTGGGGGACGTGAGAGCGGGAAACACACAAGGAGTGTGTTTCAGGTTCGGTTCCGTCGGAACATTTACTATATAACAGCTCATCCTTGACAAGGTATGAGATGCTTTTTCCACTATGGGAAGATTCTTGCTCTTGAGTCCTGGCGCTCTCCCAAAGGGGGAGGAGAGTTGCGCACGGGCAGAATCCTCGGTCCGGAGGTTCTCCATCTCCGGATCGACGCGGCTTGCTAAAGGAACGGGTTCTAGGGAAAGCCTTAGTGGCCTGGCCACGGGTTACTACGAGTTGTCCTACCCGGTTACTTGTAACCGGCGGGCTCTGACCAATCAGTACAGAGAAAAACTTGATTGGAGCTGCTATCACTTCGACCCAACCAGTCAAATACTTACATTGGATGTGGAATTTTACAATAGGAAAACGATTCGCTCGGCCGAGGTAATCATGGACCACAGCAAACTTTTGGTGGTCAAGACCGACCGGGGAAGTTAAATTCTCGGGTACCACGATGCATGTGCAACCAGTGTCACGTAGAATGGTCGACACACGGCATCCGTTGACGGCTCCATTTTCAAACTTCAAACCACCGGGGAAGCTTTTATTAAAGAGAAAGTTTACTTGGTGATCGGGGTTGTTGGTTGACAAGAGAGACGTAGTGGTATCCTGGAGGAGCAGGAGTGGCACTAACTTATTATACCTGATGGGATGCACGCTTCTGAATTATGAATTTTGAGCACAGTTCGTGCGTATATGACGTTCTATTCCTCACATAAAACAGATTATCTGCCTTCTATGGAATAACTATGCGGGGAGAGTAGTAATTATGGACTTAATATCTCTTGGTTCCGAAGGAGGGAGTCTCCTGGGTTTCGAGGGGCCTTGAAATTTTACGAATTTAGGGGTATTTCTTGGAGGGGGCCTGGAGTTATTAATCTTGCAGTGCATGGACTCCTCTGATCTCCAGTCAAAACCGAGTATTTGTATGAGCGATTCTGAAGGGGAAGGGGAATTTGGAGAAAGGAGTCACAAGCTCCAGACATCTTAATCTATAGGCTGATTCGATTTATCATTCAACAGTAAGGTGCGAGACACAGCGGCTCTTTCTCGCCTCGTAACTGAGGGAGAGGAGGCTGAGGAATATTTCCCCATTGCGTTCAGAAGTCAAGACTTCTCGAATGTTCCATAACAGGAAGTGACGTTTTCCATGGCGGAATACAATCACACGTAGTCTCTAATAAAGTGTGGGGGTCAGAGGTTGTTCTTTTACACATAATAATCCGTCAACAATGAAATAAGAATCCCGGATTTTTTACCTGAGCGTCCTAATTGAGAAGCCATATTTCTTTCAGACAAGAAGCCATTGTTCTGGTTTAACCTTCGAAAATGCCTAATCTCTGATCATATCAATGAACTCTGCTAAAGAGAAATATGCGGGTGTGTCATCCAAAAATGGAGAAAATGAGTCAGTCCTTCTTTCACCCTTTGAAGCACGGGTTGCTCACCATACTCATCTATGGTAGACAATCGTATGTTTGTTATAATCTGAAAAGCAAGTGGAATTCACTATGAAAAAATTAGTAATCTGTATCATTCATATCTTGGAACGGCAAAAAGAAATGCGTTATTTCGATAGTTGAGACAATCTTTGTAATCTATTTGGACTCGGGACATGCTGTTTATTTTTCTGTCCTGAATCCTAATAGAGCAGACAAAGTAGAACATTTTGGTTTATCTATTTATTTATTTATTCAAGATTCAGGAATTTTCGAAATCAGATGAATAACCAGAATAAATGGATGGCTCCCATGAGACTAAAAGTTCAAGTTAGAATAGAGAATGTAGAGAATAACTTAAGTAGAAAAGGATTGTAAATAAATAATTCAAATGAGTTGAGACGAAAATCCCTTGAAGAGTATGGTTACTTTATTAGAAAAAATATATGCAACCTAAAAGGCAAAATTGAATATAAAAAATAGATTTATTTAAATAGTTGCAAAAAATGTACGGCTTGGCTTTATAAAACAATCGTGAATGAGAATTTACAATAATTTAAATTCACCAGGTTGAAGTTCTTATAAGGAGAGATGCATTCAAAATAACATTTTTATACTTCATATCTGTGTTTTGGCAGATGATTTTAATGTAGGAAAGCCTTCTATGCCTTAGGACGAGTTAATGGTGTAGTTCAGAACATTTTATTTTTATATCTCTTCTATAACTATATTTTACTAACGGGATATTTTAAAAGGGGCGAAATTTAGTTTAAAGTTCCTTTTTAAAGTTATTATAAATCGCGAAGTTCAGAAAATTTCTAAAAATTTAACTATGGCCGTTTATTTTAGATTTTAAATTTGAATCTTAGTCGCGAAGCGCAGGCTCCCCCCGTAGGGAGGAGTGGCGAAGTCATTGCCTGCTATTAAATATTTTACTTTCGGAAGGTGAGGGGGATTCGCTTCTTTGAACGTGGGGAAATTTATATATTGGTATGCCAGCATTAAAAACTTAACTACCCTATTTTACGCCAAGAAAATTCACAAGCTTTTCGAAAATAATTTCCGATTCATGGTATAAAATTAATTGGATACGTGCTAAGTCTTCTGTTTAATTAATTCTATATTAAATTAATTAAGTCTTGGAAACTAGGTTTTCTTCTTTGTTCAGGCGATTTTGAGTAAGAGGATTTCATTTACTAATTCAAGGTAAATTTTTCAGGAAAAGTAATTTTATGATTGAATTTGACCGAAAGAAAATTTATAGAGAAAAATCTGTATGGAAAAATTAAAACTTAGCCTTTTATGCAAAAGAAATTATTAAAGAGTTGGATTCTAAATGTAAAAAAAACTGATTCCTTCCCAGTCAGAAAATTTTACTTTGTTTCAAAATGGGGACAGTTTAGGACAGATAATTAATTATCAATCTCCTTTCTTCTTCTTATTGGCAAATATAGTATACAAATTTGAGAAATCTAATGTTACATTTAAGCATTTTCACATGTAATCCATGACACTAAGAAAATTCAATACAAGTGTTTATTGACATCACTTTTGCTCAATTAGAAATTGTAATTCACCTTAGAATAGATTTAATATTAAATAAAATTACAGCTCCACTTTCTTTTAATATTGGTGAAAATTTGAAATATTTTCCATTATTTGCTAACATTTTTTTAGAAATTTACTTTAATAGATTTAAAAATTTATGTCGGAGACCGACGGTGACATAAGTATAGTTTTATGATATAAATGGTTCTTATCAATCAGAAAATGTTGCTACCATGCCTTTAAGAACGTTTTATCACTTTAATACAAACTGATCGTTAAAAATTAATAACCTTTCTTATACGGTTAATGAAAAATTTTCTGATTTATCAAAGCTTTGTTTACTGTGTTTCAAACTCAGGTAATTGAAGCAATATGTCTCTGGCGGCTAACCATAATGCAACTCCGTTCCGTGTTAAATCTAGTGTTTTTAATTTACTTCATCTTACTGCATCTTAGTAGATGAAATAGGTTTAGTTTTTATTTAAATTCAATATAATTCTGTGTGATGAATATTGTTGTTCATTTTCTCATCAATTTTCGATTTATTGTCACCTCTCGAAATTCAGCTATTTTTTTTCAACAAGTAACATTATATGTATCAGGAAGTGATTCGAATTATTAGGATACATGTTATTTGTAAACAAATATTTCATTAATGGCAAATATATAAAATACAAGCGGATTTTCCATCTATTGAATGAAAGAGAAAGTTAAATCAAATATGATAGAATTGTTGCAAGAGCCGTATGTGGGCCGAATAGCATTAATGTCTTCCTCGCTCAAAGAAACTTTTCATAGTCGGCTTCAAATACCAAACTAGGAGAAATGGCGGGAGAATCGATTGAGCAAGTTTAGTATATCTTTCTCCAAACTGTAGTTTTCCTTCGCTTCAAAATCACACCAAAGGAGTTGATGTGGGAAATATGAGCTCATTTGTTTTTCCGCTCACTTGAACAGTTATCACTAACTAAATGTCAGAAAATTCATGAGATCGACTCTTATCCCAGTCAGGATAAGCGCCCTCTTAGTCCACGGACTCCAATACATCGGAATTTCTGTATAAATCTTTACCCTTTAGGGTTGAGGGCATGTAATTTGTCTAAAATGGAATGATTATTTGCGTTACACATGCTCAACGCAAAATGAAATACAGAATAATTTACATATCATCGATGAGAACGCAACTTTGCATAATGAAGATATAAATGCGTACCAGCTAGAGAGGGAGAGAAAAGCAACGCAACCAAAGTACACAGCCTAAATTCTTACAGGAAGATGATCCTCTCTGAAATATGAAGAAATTAGTACTATATTTTTATCAACATTAAAAAAAAATCCTATACATTTGTGCAAGACCCACCAACCTATGAATTAACAAAGAGCGCGCGCTTTCGCTTGGTGAGACAAAGGCCCAGTCCTTGCTATAAAACTTACAACTACGGACCTAAAGCAAATAGGCTTTCGAATCACAAAATTTCCACTTAATCATTATAAAAAGATATATTATAAAATTATTTTTTATTTGTTCTTATTACCAATATCATCTATTAAATTTTATTTAAGAATTCAGATTTGGATATAATTATATTACAATGTTTCTTGGAATTATGGTGGTTTGCCAAAGAATATCTTTTGTAGAACTACCAGTCACTTTTACCTCTTTAAATTGGGATAAAAGTAGGCCATACATTTTATTTTTAAAGAAATAAAAACATATTTTTCTAATCATAAGAGGAAAAGCTTTTATAGAATACGCTTTCAATTGATTATGCTTTATCTTTATTATGATGCATGCAAATATCTTTAATTTTCCACCATTATTGAGTCAAGCCTACATATGTTTTGGAAAACATAAATTCCAATATTAATAGTAAGGAATAAAAGTCCCAGGATATTAGACAAAAAAGTGTTACTTTTATTCAGCAGAAGATAAGTGACTATTTAACGAACCGAAATTAAACTAAACTATTTCTTTCCAAATGTAGATGCTGTTTATGGAAATGGGTTGCAATGAGTGGTTTGTTTGGTTTTGATTGTAATATATTTCGCGTTTTCTCTAAAACAAAAAGAAAAATGGGAAATTTTGTTCTTAAATTTTGATACTTCATTTCCTCATATTTCCGCCCTTCCAGGTTTTTCTCCTATTTTGCATAACCTTACCACTTCTATATGTTTTGCCATCAACTTATAGGTGAGAAAATAAATAAACAATATGGTTTGATCTAGGTAATGAATGAAACAAAGTAAGAGTGTAAAACTTTGTTAATTATAGAAAGAAGAATCACGTTTCTCATAAAATATTCAAATGTAACTATTAGTTATCTGATGGCAACAAATATAATAGTATAAAACTAATTCTATTTCAATAATACTGAATGACATCTTGTAATCGGAAAGGGAGGGATCTGTTGTAGGTTATGTTGTAATGTTGTATAATTCTAAAACCTCATTCCTTCAGCCAATAACAGGATGAAGTGCAGGCTGGAAGTTGAGCGAGATGACGATCAAACACATACCTTCCAGGATAGCCGCAAATGTGTAGAGTAAATATATTCAACATATTATAAAGGGCATTTCAATCTCCTCACCACTACTAGATCGAAAATCATTTGCTAAACCTGCTGATCTGATAAGATTTATAGCTAATCTATGCTGAGTAAAGACCTCTATAGGAAGCTTCCAATTAGCTAATTCCAGAGATAGAATCTGCAACGTTCTTCCTTCTATTCATTAAATTTTACAACCACATTCATTGAAGACATTTTCTGAGATTCTAAGTGTCGTTCTTTTAAACAAATATGGATCCTTCTCAGTTTATTTGAAAAGTAGTTATAATGATTCTATATTTCATTTATACATATTCAATTTCATTGTGGAGAGTTGCTTTACTTTTCAGTAAGTAGGATTTCTTTTGCTGGAGAGAATTTGAGATCACCCGAAGTAATAAACTTCTATTAGGTATTTCGTTCATCTCTTACTGTTACCTAGTTACCCTTACATTTTTCCGCTCGAAAACAATTTTTCCTCTAACGATATTCCTCATGAACCTTAATCCTAACATGTTTAAATCAATGTTCCAATTTAAGGTTAAAAATGATCCTATGCACTATTTTGTTTTACACGAATAAATATTTAGGAATAATGGTACGAAGGATCTTTAGCAAATGTTACTCATCGATCGGAACGAGTATAAACGCTCGTTTCAAAACCATTCACTTGGGTATCTGGAACTGATTCCACGTTACTGTAATTATTGCCACTATTCTCTGTTAATTCTTCTTCATTCTGTTCCGGTCCATTTATAATTGGTTGCGAACAATTCTAACCTCTGTTATTAAATATATTTGGCAATTTTGACAGTTTTACCCTATCTATTAATACCGTATCCTAATGTCCAATAGGAAACTCTAATTTATACACTTTGTCATCGTATTTGACAACAAGGAATGGGCCTGCATAAGGTGCTTCTAAGGCTTTACGAACGCAATCAAACCAGACTCACACATGAGTAGTAGTAGGTAATTGCTTAGGTACAAACGGTTTTGGTACCGAGTGCAGGTGTCCTTCAGAGGTTTGTGCAAAATCAATTTGCGACATGGTTTAGGCTAAGTCATTGACAAATTTGGAGTTAGCTTTTAACGATGAGGATGAGACTAATTGTTTTGCGGAAAGAAGGGTTGTTCCTGTGACTGCAGGAAACGGTGAAAACCCCAAATCATTCGGCAGGGATCGGATGCCCAGAAGAACAACTGGTAGAGCCATTAACCATCCTTGCCCGCGAGCCATTATAGAACTCTTCAAGGTTCTATGTGACCGTTCCACCTTCCCGTTTGTAGTAGGTCGGTACGCATTGGTTTACAGGCCATGGAAACCAAAGAGAGCTGATAATTCGTTGAAAAGTTCAGATTCAAATTGGGCTCCTCTCTCATTTATTACATACATATCTGGAATCGCTAACGCTTCAATCCATCTTTTAGCTCTTTCTATGCATGACAGTAGGTTTATGAGACGAGTATGATTTCCTAGGCCTTGTGCACGGCGGTAGTGAACCATCAAAGTCGATGTGCACCGTTTCAAATCTACAAGTAGATATACCAGTGGGCAAGATTGGTGATTTGGTGTGACGATTAACTTTAGATGCTTTACATGAAAGACATTCTCGCATCCAGTAACGTATGTCTCTGTCAATATTAGTCCAGAAATATCTCGTTTTCACTAATCGAAGTAACGCCGAATCCCTTTATAAGAAATATCATGTAGTTGTTTGAAAATGGACATTCTACACGCTAAAGGATCTAATGGTCGTGGGTATTTTGATGTTATTTCACAAAAAGTTGAATATTCCAGGGATGGGGAAATGATTTTAATCAGGATTGAAACAATTTGACTTCTTTATCTGTGTAGTGCAGCAAGTACTTTAATATAATTGGGTGCGCAGCCAGACTTTGCAAGTAATTGCCATACTAGTGTGTGATTTACAGTATCAAAAGCTTTTGTCAGGTCCACGAAAGCAATATACAGGTATTGGTGTTGCTTCCTGCAGCTTTCTTGAAATTGTCGTGCAACGGAAACCATATCAATGGTTGACCTTCATTTCGAAAACCATATCTATGGTTCACCTTTCTTTTCGAAAACCACATTGAGATTCCGGCAGGATCTTTTCTGCAACGTGGGTAAGTAGTCGTGTCAGTATGATGCGGGCTAGAATTTTCCTAACATTGGAGAGGAGTGTGATGCCAAGGCTATTGTTACATATTTGCCTCCTGTTTTTTTTTATGGATTGTAAAATTATTGCTATCTTTAAAGTCTTGGGGTACGCTACCCGTTTTCCAGCAGACTTTAAAAAGTTTGTGTAAATGTTTATTCATGTTGTGGCCACCATACTTAAGTAGTTCAGCAGGAATATCGTCTGGCCCTGCAGCTTTGTGGTTCTTGAGACTTGCAGCTGATTTTTGCCCTTCGGCAAGCGTTGAAGTTGAGTCTAGTTCTATAATTTTTGGGAGCTGAGGGATCTCATTTAGGATGGACAGGTCCACTGGGTTTTTGCGATTTAGCAGCTACTTAAGTTGTTCAGCCCATCGATGTAATATCTTATCGAACTCAGTTATGAGGGTATTCCTGTACGGGGTTGAGTGTGGTGATAGTTGGTCCGTAGGCTGTTTTAAGCCATGAATAAAATTTGTTGCTTGGGTATGGAGCAGGAATGTCTAGGTTGCCTTTTATTGACCCTCCCTCGATAGAGGTGGGCAGTGCTGTCACTAAACCCGAGCTGCCCAGTCGCTCTTTGTCAAACATGACCTACGCAGAAAGCACGAAATCGCCGACTTTCTATTTGATCAAAAAACGAAACAAGATGAATTTAAATTCTCAATTTCATTTTCAATTCCAACTGAGTTTTCTTTTTACCTTGAACATTTTGCGGAGATAATATCTTTGCTGACATGAATGAATTTTTCCAACTCTACCAGAAGGCGAGTTAGTTTTTAGTCGTGTGTGCTTAGACGCGTGCGACTGTATATCTCTTTATGTCGGTCGGTCGGTGGCTGTTTTGCTATATTTTCGGCAATAACATTGTAACTATTAATTCGATTCTAACGAAATTTAAAACATATATGTTGCCTTCCATTCCCTTTCGAATGATGGAATGGCCATATTCCTCCCTAGGTTAGACTGGGAATTATTTGCCAATAACCTTAAAACTATTTGGTCGATTCTAACGAAACTTTAACACCTTATGTTGTTTTACATTTTCTTTCGAATAATATAATTACAAAGGACCTCCAAAGGTTATTCAGTGAATTATTGAAAGATTTGAAGGTTATAAGGTCATAAATCATTATACGTGAGAGCACGCAAGTTTGTTCCGCAGACCTTGTTACATTAAGATATCGATGTGCCTGTGCCTTTTAAAGCTATATCGTAAAAGGTGAAATAAAAGAAACGATTTTCCTATTAGAAATATACACATTTAGAACTCCTAATCGAAATTATATTTAGAAATTATTATCCTATATAATGTTCTTCGTTTAATGAAAAGAGACACAGCGGCATATAAGTTGAATCAACCAAAGGCAGCGAATGAATAAGTGCTGTCTCTGTTCTCCTTTTAAGGTTAAACTTTGAATTAATGAATGAAATGTTTGTGGTGTACGCCGCTCCTCGGGTCTTTCTCACACGATCAAACCAAAAACAAAATCCTACCTATGTGAATAAAGTTAACTCATGGCCGAGCTTTCGGCAGCAATTAAACTTCTTGGGAGAAAAAGCCTTCCACAAATATGGGACATACAACATTTCGCTAATTTAGGAGAAAATAAAACCGGCTTGATGGAAGGAGAGAGATTTAGTTTAGATCAATTAGGTTTTGTTCAAGAGATAATCCATGTTCCTGCACCTTTTGAGGAGACGTCTGCTTAACCTTTGAAAGCTGCTTGCTTTCCTTTTGGGAAAAATTTTAATAGTTCACTGTTTAACGTTCTTGATTGCCTTTCAAGGTCGTAGTTATCTATTGCAGTATTTGGCATTATTGTCTAATCTTATTTTCCTCTATTAGCATGCAAGGGTTACACCTGCGTTTACATTAACATTATCGAAAAATTTAAATAACTAGTGCGTTAAGAATCCTCAACATATATATGTATATATATATATATATATATATATATATATATATATATATGTATATATATATATATATATATATATATATATATATATATATATATATATATATATATATATATATATATATATATATACATATAAGTTAAAAAGGAACTACTGCATTTGAAAACTTAACTTCACCCCTGATACATACGAGGGGCGGTCAATAAGTTTTGCAATTCGGATATAAGGAAACGAGATATGAGGAAAAGTGTTTTATTATTTTTCAACATAACTACCCTCGACTTCAATGTACTTGCGCCACTTGTCCCTGAGGCTTCGAATTCCCGACAACCAGAAATCTCCCGAATTCTGTTCAATCCACTCATGGACGGCGAGAAGGACATCTTCCTCGTCCACAAACCGGCGTCCACGCAGTGCAGCCTTGAGCTGGTGGAATCCAAAGTAGTCGCTAGGGGCTAAATCTGGACTATAGGGGGGATGGTTAAGCTCCTCGAATCGGCACTCGCGCAGGGCAGCTTGTGCAACTCTGGCTTTGTGGATTTTGAGGACGTTGAAGTCGATCATGGGGTGTGAGGTTTCTAGGGACTCAAGGGGCAGAGACCTTGGTAATGGCCAAATTGTTGTGGATGATGTTGATAACACTTCTCTGTGATATTCCAAGTTCTTGCTCGATTTCTTCGACCTTCGCCCGTCGATTTTCGATGATCATCCTCTCCACACGGGCCACATTGTCCTCGTTGGTCACGTTTGACGGGCGTCTTGGACGGGGGTCAACTTTAAGGGACTCACAACCAAGGCGAAACTCCCTATTCCAGCGAGCACTGGTTGCATAGGATGTGGAGGTGTCGGTGTACACTGCAACCATGCGTTCATGGATCTCTTTTGCATTCTTGCCTTCCTTGGTCAAATATTTGATCACTGCGCGGTGCTCAACCTTCTCCATTGTTGAAAAATTTGTGATTGACGATCTGCGATCAGCTACTGCTTCTTAAATAAACGAGGCAGCAGTGTGAGGCTGCAGTTCCTGACTTGTCATAACTTGTCCTAACACCCCCATAAACATCCATCCCCCTTCCTCTGTTTTGCCCTACCGATTCGCAAAACCTATTGACCGCCCCTCGTAAGTCGAGAGAAATTAAATGTTTGTAACAACACTTTATTAATCCTAATAAATATAATCACATTATAAATAATTTAATACCACTCTAAAATAATTTATCACTATCGCGCTGACGATTCCATTAAATTATGAATCTTGAATAACAATCCAGGCACGGTAATAAATGGAGTCTGGATGGAATTTGCGATTGAACTTGAATTACAAATCTGGTCGAAATCTATTGATACTTTAATGACTACACTCGAATATATTTGGGCACATGGATAATAAATAGGTAGGTTTGCCTTCAAATTGTAAAATCTCTCTAAAATAGATAAGATCTAGATTTTATCTGTGATACTAGGAGGCGGATTTTATTTATTCCGATGGATTGATGGTTGGAGGTTAGATACGTCATGATACATGAATTATTCTTGTATGAAGACATCTGAGAAAAGTTTCTCGCTCTATCTGTGTCTAAAAAAGAATCAAGCAATTTCTACTCCGTCCCTTTCAGTGACACCTCAAAGGAAAATATTTATGGCCTTGCATTAGGCACCCTTTGTAGGAGAGATCTGTCCCAGATGTTTTCTTCGGAAGGAGGAAGTTTCAGTGATTGGGTAAGTTTAGTGGCGCCGAAAATTTGAGTGCAAGTTGTTCTATTTGACAAAGTGACCGCAAGATTGTTACGCAAGATTGATGTTGAAAAGACATGTGAAGAAGAATGTGAAGATAATTATAAATGTATCTTTGTAAGTGTTGAATGGATGAAATCACGAGTCACTTTTAATTGCCAAATCAATTACGTTGAAATTTAACGCACATTTAAAACCAATATTAATAGTGAATGAAAAATAAAATTAATAAGAGATTTAAAGATGTACAATTAATAACTAAAATAATAAAACAAGAATGGATTATATAAAGAAATTGTAGCCAAAGAGTGCATAGAACAATATTAGTGATGTTACACAAAATATCCTGATAATAATAACGATACTTAAACGATACTCAAAATACGTCAAAAAATTTTAAACCTATCACCGTGTATCTTATCTATAACAATGCCACCAAAAATATAGAACTATAGATAAAATCGTGAGCAATAATTATCGGGCCTATTATGATATCGATTCTTATAAGATTGTTAAGATGAATTTTGTTATGATTGCTCTTAAATCTTTGTATGCAAGCAAGAATATTTTCTTATATTCACTGAAGGATTTACGCATGTTATGTCTGTGAAGGGTTTATATGGCTCTTAATATGAAGCAGAGAAGGTAGAACGTATCTTCTGCCTCTGATGAAGACGTGCGTACCCTCGACCCTATTTTTCGGAATGAAAGATTCTTGTGCATCAAAAGAGCGAGAAAAAAAGGGAGCAAGATACTTCATTGTTTTTTGATAGGTCGCATGAAACGTGTATTCAAGTGTGAAAAAAGTTTTAACAAAACAAAATCATGTTTTGACCGGAGAGGTGCTCGAATGGCTCTGCGTTGTCTCCCAAGAACTGCATTTTAGGTAGCTTAATCCAGAATCCAGGGAGGTAAAAATGAGTAATGTTGCAGTGAGTTTTAATCATTTTTGAAACAATACAGAATGAACTTGCAATCGTTTATCTTGGATTATGTTAACAGGAGCGCTAAAACCTAATATGTGGTTGGTAAAGAACGCTTCAAAAACGGATTGTGATGTTATATCCTTATGTATATACGCCTCTAACCATCTAGAATAGCGGTAGATTATGGTAAAAGGTATTTCTTACCCTCTTTTGAATTGAATAGCCACTTAAAATGTCGAGGTGGATGGTATGAAACCTAGATGTAGATGCATCACATTGTGTAAATAGTGGCTTTCGTACGTCTTTGTACTTTGGACCTCTGCGATTGGAGACAGTTTCTAACTCACTTTCGTATTTTTTTCTTCTCTCACACAACAAACTTGTTTCTGATATTTAATTTAAGGAAGGACCTGTGACTAAATAACCCACATTGTAATAAATGTTGAAGATTAGCTTGAAGAAATCAGAAGTATGATAACGACGAAACAAAACGTTAAATAGATTACAAATGATAGAATTCAAGGAAGAGGCTAAGGCAATCTGAGACAAAGAAAGATATGATGGCGGTTATGATGCAATAGGTTGCATGATTGAGCGTTGTCATCGTTGTGCGAGACTCTGCGAGACTCTGCTGTGACAATGATTGCCTTGCAATTAATGAAAACCAAAATGTATACATTCAAGTGTAAAAGGTATAACAATTATTTTTTTGGCACCGTGGATTATTTAATCCTGGATCCTTGAAAGCTATGCTAAAAAATCTTAATGACGCTCATTCACAATCAGATAATTGCGAAAAAAATATTTGCAATGCATCCGTATTTAAACAAGTTCCATTATTTCTTTTGGGGGTCGCTTAGAGGGTGGATTTTTGTAAATCGTCTTTCTAGTGTTAAATGTCAATTTTCGCACTTATTCCATGTTATTCCATTGAAATATTAGTTTTGATCGACGTGAGAGTCATGGTAGCAGTTTTAGTAAGTATTAGAAGTAGATTGAATAAACCAAGGAATCTCTGTAGCTTTTGAAGTTTTCGGTCTAGGAAAATCCTTGATAGCGGATATTTTATCCACTTGTGGTATTACACCCTGAGAGTTAACTTTATTTCTTAACAAAAAATCAAGTAACTCTAATTTAAAAGTAAATTTTGCAATACTGATTTGCAAACATGCAATTTTAACCTTAAAAGTGTTGCAAAAAATAATGCACATTTAACCTTGGTAATCACGCCAAAAATAAATGATATTTTTGGGGAATGTCTGAAAAAGGTGGGATATACTTGGAGGAAGAAAAAGGAGTTCTTAGAGACCTATTGGTGATATCATACCCGTTTTTATATGGATGGTGGCTATATTTATATTTGGAAATTAGCTTACTTTAAATCTATTTGGGACTCTGTAAAGTTGTGATTATATCAGTGAGGTAAGGGAGGCTGAACATATACCTAAACTTTATAGGAATTAAACGGCAGTAGTCTCAGATCAAAAGGCAATTTTTATGGGAATTCTTTACAAAATTAATGGGTGAGCAGTAGATAGATCTACATGGCCTAATATTTTCTGTTAAAAAAAATTGAAGGCGATCTATTACCACCGTTAATAGCTTTACAACTACATGCATATGGTCTAGGACACTCTAATGGTGAATATGTTGTAAGGAATAACTAGCAAAATGTTGTCTCTGAAGAGCTAATCTCTGTTATTTTAGGTCAAAATAAGGAGGAAGAGTTAATATTATTCCGATAAAAAGATTGGCAGACGTTTTAATCTCGGGGTACAAGAAAATGTGTTTATATGAACACCTTCAACAAATGTTTTTTTCTACTTGCGCCTCTCAAGTTGGATCAAGCACTTCCTGCCGTGTCGTTCTAGAAGCATATTAAGGGAAGTGCTTATGGAGTTTTATTATACCCACTTTTTAGGAGGAACCTGCCCTAGATGTTTTCTACAGAAGCCAGAAGATGCGATGATTGCGTAAGCATAATGGTGCGGTAATTTTTACTGTCAGAGGGTTCCAGAGAGTACTTACATATGTATAGTGAAAATTATAAATGTAAACTCGCACATTATTAATTGTTTTTTGGGCTTAATTAAATAGAAGCGAACATTTTCAGGGCATTTAAAACGATATAATTCTAGGATCAATTCTCACTGAAGTGAATTCAATTTAATGAGTTAATAAAATATTGCGAACAATTTATCAATATATTTATTTTGGGTAGTAAAAGAAATAATGCTCCTGAGTGTAAGAGTATATCACTAAATGTCCTAAAAATAAAAGCACCCCAATATATTTTAATCAGTTTTCAAGTGGTTTCTACAAATTTAATGTTCCAAACTTGGCCCTTTTGCTGTAAAGAAATTTTTAGCCCTAAAATTTTATCGTATCAGTAGTCGTAGCGGAAACGATAATAATAATCACGCACGATAGATACTAGACAGGACTATTCACCTTAGCTAAATGAAGGAGGACGCATAGTCTTATGGCATTACTAGGAGAACGACAATACGTTACATATCAGAGATGGCAAAACATTTTCGAAATCCATAAAACATTGGCCGAAAACGAAAGAGACAAATACGCGTACTTGAAATCGTTCTTCCCACATTCTTAAGGTTTGATCGTATGTAATTATATTCTTTCTCTTACAGCTATATGGCGATTCGAGAGTCTCAAGCAAGGGTTCTTAACACACAAAACCTCCTCCAAAGACCAACTTCTATGACGGCTGCCGACGCAGGTATTGCCAACCGAAAGGAAACACAATAAGATGCTGTTTGTAATTAGGTCCCTCGCTGAAAACTTAGCACGGCAGCACCAAAACACAAAGGAAAATAGGCTTCCTGTCCGATGGTAAACGATACACGATAGGCGCGATTTAAAAGCGGATGATAAGCCACAAAAGGGGAACTTCCAATTAGCAATCGAGAAACGTATAGAAAACGTGGCCGTAGTTGCTAACTTGCGGCCCTTAAAGGCAGTGTTCTTCAATCTTCGCTCATCCTTAACAAACTTGTGGAAATTCAGTTGCTGATGTAATTCGGAGGCATTAATGTAGTGGCAATCAAGGAATCCCTGATCTGCTCTGACACACGCGACTTTGAGTGTAAATTTAATATTCGGGAATATGTAATGTTCCAAAATAATAGCGTTTGCCTATTGGGTGGCGGAGTGATATAATACGTACGTGAGGCCTTGTGTCCTTCCGCCTGCGATATAGATAGCAAGCAAGAGAAGTTTAATGTAACGAGTTCGTTATGGGACAGCGAAGTAGCTGCACAAGTGTGCTATGAAGAGGAGTGGAACTAAATGACAAAGCTTAAAAATCTGGAACACCTATCAATAGTTCAACAGCGAGCCGGCAAATTCAGCTAAACCTTCCAAGTTCCACATATGGTACAACGGAAGGCGAAGCACAAGGCGGAAGTTTGTGTGGCGTCACTTTGAAAAGAAAATCCAAAGGAGTTCTTCGCCTTTATTTGTCATTCGAGGCGAATAATATTCAGCCGTTTTGTTTAGTTCGTTTATCATGACTGTTTTTAGCTGCACATTTTACAACCTTTCATCTTTTCTCGTTTTTATTAATCTCGACTATATGGCTTTTGTTGAATAACATATTTTACCCTGCATTTCTCATTAGGTGTTAATTATTTATCTTATTGATCAAATTTATCCCATTAAAAACTCTGTAAGAATATTTATCTTTTATCATTTTTTAATTTTTCTTTCTCTTAAACTCTACTCTTACCTTTGTATTTTGGTTACGTTGGATCTTCTTTGCCACAAACTTTGAGCCTATCATTCATCTCATTTCAAAATATAAAAATCTTGCATTTTCTTTTGTTCCTTCGAATCTCCTCAAAATAATTTCTAAAAGCCCTTTTCTTGAGCTTCGCATCAGCAAAACCTTTCGTCTTCCATTTGCAATGATTTCCTGTGGCCAAAGCAATTTGCAGCTTTATTTTCAAGTTTCTTTCATCCTGTAGAGGAAAGTGAGGCACATATCTTGTCTTTTGACGTTTGGAATAGAATGCAATGACCAAATGCTTCAAAAGTAACTGCCGTGGAATGGCCAGACTCTCTTTCTTTCTCTCTCTCTCTCTCTCTTTCTCTCTCTCTCTCTTTATATATGTATGCCCTTTTGAAGTTTTGCAGTCGAAGTTCGCTTAAGGTTTGACCTGGCCGGTTTGTGACGGAAAATATTTATGAATTCAGTGGGGATGTTTTACTTTTAAATTTGCCGGGTCCTTTTAAAACAAATAATTCAGAGTGCAAGTTGGCCAAAGGTTAACAAGTAGCTGGTACACGTTTAAGTTTGCAAAAGAAAGACAATAAGGAAAATATATCTTTACTAACAACAAAAGAATTCAAATTTGAATATACACAGATATAAGGTTTAAATGGAATGATCGCAAAGGCGAAATTAAATGTTGGCATGAGACACAGGAGGGATAATTATAGGATTAGTGGTCCGGTTCAGGTTGGTGATTAAAAGGGGATTTTAAAACGGGGCTCGCACACAAAGGATGGGACGATTCGGGTAAGTCAGATTATAGAATAATCTGTAGGCCTCAACTGTTGCAAGTGCTTAGGTCTTTCCGATCCTTAAAATCCAACGACGTGGTGAGAAGGGTTTAAGCGCACCCAACTATTTTTAAGAACAACACTGAGTGACGACTAGCTCTTCTTTGGCTCTTCGAATATTTCCTATTTCTTCTCTGGACGAGAGGCATTGGGAGCGGGGGCAGAGAGTGCAATGTGGAATCCGATTCATTAGTCACTTTATTATCGAGCAATTGACTAGATTCGGTTTGAAGGTGGACTCCTCTTTCTTTAATAATTATAAGAAATAAGGTATAGTTTGGTGAGTGAAAAGATATACGTAACATTTCTTACCTCTTTCAACATCCTGCTAGCTACTCCGCGTCCAGTTCAGGAAAGTTAGAGTTCAGAAGAAAAATCTAGCGGGCCCCAAAAACACGCGTTCGTATGAGATTTATATACGTTGGCTTTTGCTCTTGAAGAAAACGAAAAATTTTCTAATTATTTCCCTTGGTGTCTAGGCTAGAATAATAATAAAATAGGGCGATTTACCCTAGCTCGGACACAATGATTTCAGCACTTTGGGTATGATAGGGTTACTGCCTTACTTTAATATTGATTCTTTGTTCGTACGAAGTTGACTATGTCTAAGAGTTTTTCGCATCCGCATCCGCATCCGAGAGTGCAATGTGGAAGTTGTACGCTCCATCTGTACACCGGTATCTTACCCACGACCCTATTGAGAGCGTAATTGTAGAATACCGAAAAGATGCCACTTTCTCTGCGAAGTACACAGTGCAGTGTGCGTTTTTACTTGAAAGCCAAGCATCTTCCTATTTACGCAACGGCCATCACTGCATATGCAGCCCATATCGATGGTGGCTATGCCGCCGAAAAATGCCTTGTATACTCTAAACCCTTTGGTTTTAAGGCTAGGAGACTCCTTCGAGAGCTCGATGTCACTCTCGTGCTGGTTCTGCCCAGGACGCTACCATGGAGTATACCACCATTAACTATTTTTCGCGTCCCACCTCTGCTCCCAAAGCTTCCACGGTGCCGTGAGTATTGCCTTCCACCTGTGGGGGAAAACTTAGTGTCAGGTTGGATTCGTGCCATGTTACACATACGGCTTCAATTCCCAGGAGTTGTTAGGATTCCACGCTAAATCTTCTCTGACTGAAGTCAGTTGGGCTCTACCAGACGCTGTATCTGTATTCAAGGCAGAGTTGGTTGAAATAAACCGCTTGTACTAGAGATAACCCGTCGTGACTAGTTCGGACAGCGGATTGTGATCTTGTGCGTCTGAAAAGCGCCCTGATTGCTCTCGTGACATTTAAATCTCTTCCTACCCTTGTTTGTCGTATCAGCTTCGCCACGGTTACGGCCAGCCAGGCAAATATTTCGAGAAATGAACAAGAAGAAGAGGGCACCAAATGTGTACTTCACACTAACTATAAGGAAAAATCAGCTAAACTATAAGGACAGCCTGACAAAGAAGATGGTAGACGGCCGAAGGCAACTTAGTGTTGCATGCTATCGCGCTGCTACTATGCGACGACGTCTTGAGATTGCTTTCTGTCGCCTTCAAAATGGGCTCACTTGGGTGACCCATCCATATTTGATGGAAAGATCCCATGTAACTTATGCCTCGAATACTTCGTCCTACAGACTGTTCGGCACATTCTTGTTGAATCTCTCACTCCCGGTGATCTTCACGCCAGTTACCTCTCCCGGTACCGCGATGAGTCTGGTCACTACCGCTTGTCTCTTGAAGTCTGGATGGCTTCTAGCAAACAGGCTTTTAGCGAATTTATTTGACTCTCTTTACTGTTAGTTGCGTGCTCTAGTGCTGGGGGAATTTCCTCCTCTCGAACTCAAGGCGAGCTGCCTTTTTCTTCTTCCTTCCTTTCCTGTTTTATTTTTGTTGATGTTTATTTTTTTTCATCCGGTTATGGGTATGTTTGTTTTCTTTATAATTTAGTCTAGCATTATGCTATAAGATAATTATGGTTTCCTATGGCTCATTAGGCAGTGCCCAGATGAACCCTAAAAATAAATAAATCAAGAAGAATGATATGATTACAATTGGTACGTTTAGTTTAATTTATTGCTTTACACTAACTTTAAATCTATTTTGACATAAACACCCACGGTAAGAATTATGAAATTTGCAGTTTTCTACGACAGAAAACTGCCCATATGTATACCCCGTAAGGGGCGTGGCGATTTGCCATCCTGGCCGCCGTGCTGACGGGACTCAGCACCCCGTCCGGGCCCCAGCTTAGCCTCTCTTCCTTCCTTCAAAACACTTGTTTCCTCTCTTTTCACACAACCTCTCCCACAACTTTCTCTGGTCAGCCTCTAATTTCACAGGGTAGATGCTGACCTTCCTTTCAGCCAACCGTCCCGCATCGGGGCTGAGAGGGTAGGGGACAATGTTCCCTAACCCCTGAGCTCCGGTCTGGGGTGGCTGGTTTTTAACAACCTGCTTCATCCCCACCCATACCTTCCTCACATCCCTTTTCCTATCCTCTTCCCAATCTATATATTTTACGCCGTGTTCAAGGTGGAGCCGCCATGCCGATGGACTGCCAGGCCACCAGGCGGGAGGGGTGGTCCCAAATGGCGGCGCCTGGCTCTGCCGGGCTTGTAAGCACCTCTCGCAGTGCGGGCTACTGCGAGAGGTGTGCGCTATTGCATCCCGTGTTAAAAAAGGGTCACCATGCCCAATGATGAAGATCAAACAAAAAAAAACCCAACCCCCAACTTCCGTAAGAACAACGGAGCCGGCCTCGGGCAGCTCCAGCAAAAAAAAGGAGGTCCCCCCCCCTGTGCTTGAACAGGGGACCCTCCATATTTCTCTAACCGGAGAGGAGGCTTACTCCTCTCCTTCGCCTACGGGTGCAGGGGACTCCCCCTCACCCCCTTCTCTGGACGTGCTTTCGGGCACCTCCCTATTTCCAGCAGCAGTCCCTCCTTTTCTTTCTAAGAGGACTGCCAAGAAAGCCAGCAGGCAGCCCATTGCCGACCGCCCCTCTTGTAAGCGGCTCGGTAGGGCAAAACCCTTTTAGGGGGAGAGGGAAGCCAGGCCCCTTCGGTCGCTTCCCTCAAAAGACCTGCTGGCAAGAATATTAAACCTTGCCGGGGTTAAGGCTTGTGCCTCCCCACAAATGACTCTTGACGCTGCCAAGAAGACCTGCGATGTCCTGGGAGGGGATGGCCAACTGGAGGCCCCTCCTGTGATAGACATGGTCCTTGAGGAGACCTAGCCTCAGACGGTAGGGCCTTCCATGGGGGGGAATCCGGGCTCGGCGCCAAGCACCGAACCCGAGTCCGCCCCTATGCAAGGTCCCCCTCAAACGGCTGAGGGCTCCGAGGCAATACAAGGAGGGGAGGGATCTCCTCCGACAGATGCCCCCACGACTACCAGGACCTTCTCCATTTCGGAGAGGGACCTGGCTGAGGCCGGCCCATCTGGCATGGGGGCTTCTGCTGGCGGAGGTGAGAAGCGGGTTCATTCCCCGCCCTCCTCTCTAAAAAAGAAAAAGACTAGAAAGACAAAGAAGACTCGGGGCTCCTCTCCATCCGCGGGGGCTGCGGGGACGGATAGGTCTGCTGCCACTTTGGTAGGCGACCAAGCCAAGATCGGCACATCCAGCCCCTCTACCCCCCCGTGTGCGGAGCCACTGACTAAGACCAAGAGTGCACAATGCGGAGCCTCGATGACATCGGGGCCCCTCATTCAGAGGTTAACTGGCGTTTTCGAGCTCGCTGGCTTCAAACGCTTCCTCGTTATTCGCTCCACTGATGGCACGATGTTGTCCAAGGGCAACATGATCCATCAGAGGAGAGGATTAGCAGTGCAATTGGTAGAGAGCCGAAGGTGACCCGTTTCTCGGACGGCAGCCTTCTGGCGAATGTGGCGAATCCCGCCGAGGCGGCCAAGATAAGTGCTCTTCGGACACTTCATGGCCCCCCCGGCGAGTGTGACGCCGCACTCTACCATGAACTTTGTGAAAGAAGTAGTTTATGCGAGGGAACTCGTTGACTACTCCATTGAGGACATCACCCTAGAGCTGGCCGACCATGGGGCGGTCAAAGTCGAACGTGTGATGAGAAAACAGAGAGGGGCCTCGAGACCCACCCCTACACTCTTCGTCACGTTCGACTGTGACAAGCTCCCTGAGTCGGTGCGTGCCGGTTGGTACCGCTACCGCGTGAAGGCATTCGTGCCACTTCCGCGGCGGTGCTATTACTGTCACCGCTTCGGCCATACGAATCGCTCATGTAGACGTGCAAAGTCGGGGTCACCCGAAGTATGTGTAAATTGCTCCAAGGTCGCACACGATAAGTCCAAATCGTGTGTGGCCAAGTGTGTCAATTGCGGAGAGCCGCACCCTGCTTCTTCGAAGCAATGTGGTGCATATCTCCTGGAGAAAGAAATCCTGGCCGTTCAGGCCCAGGATAGACTCTCATTCCGCGAGGCTAAGGACTTGGTCCTGGCGCACCCAGCTCTGCCTGGGACGTCATATGCCTCATTAGCTAGAAAGGCACCCTCTGCTCCTGGCCCATCCAGGCCAACGAGCACGGTTGTTTTCGCGCCCATTCCAAGCCATTCTGCTTGCTCTACCCAACCCGGGCGCTCCCCTTGTAAAGCTGGCGGCAAAAAGGGTTCATACCCAGCCCCGGCTAAAACCAGGGCTCCCCCCTCTTCTCCATAGCGTGACCGTTTCCCGCAAGGCGAAACGGCCACGCGCCTCCACTGAGTCGTTAGACTCACAGGAGGCAACACCCCTGAAGATGGTCGCTAGGCCATCTTTGGGGGTTCCTAAAGCTGTCCCCCGAAAGGAGGACAGCAACAAAGGAGTTTCGGCTCCTTCGCCCACGCCCCGAGGTGGAGCGAGTGGCTCGGAGACGGTGGTTCCTCGAAAAGAGGGCCCCCCGCCTCCGAAGCCGCAGCGCCTGCCTAAGGTTTCGAGGCGGAGGTAGGAAAAGACTCGCATGGCGAGCCCAACCTCCTTCAATAAGTCCTCGAAGGCGACAGCGCCTTTAGCGCTTTGTCCGGCCAACAGCGCCCGGGGTTCTGCCCCCGGGAAGCGTACGGCCATTCCCGTGAGGGTCTTCAGTTCAAGGAGGGCCCCCGCGTCTCCTCCGAGCTAGGCCTGGAGGGCATATTCCTTCAATGGAATTGCCGTGGACTCCGGGCGAACTGGGAGGAGCTGCAGAGGCTCGTCTCGTCCCGCTCTCCGTTAGCTATTTTTTTGCAGGAGACCATGCTAGGCGCGTGCCCCCTGCCCGCCCTCCCGGGGTACAAGGTTCTTGCGACCCCACCACCGCGGGATGGCCGGCTGGGGGATGCGCGGTTTACACCCGGCATGATGTCTCCGTTCTTCCTTTCTCTTTAGATACCTTCTTTCAGGCAGTGGCTGTGCAGCTGCACCTGGATAGGAGGTATACTATCATTTCTGCGTATATTCCACCGTAAGGTGACTTCGACGCGGGGGACTTACGCCGCGTCGTGGCACGGTTGCCGAGGCCCTATCTCTTGCTTGGAGATCTGAACGGCAGATCTGAATCCCAGGGGACAAGTCCTTGCCGATCTGATCGAAGAGCTTGAAATGGGTGTCCTAAACGTGGATGAGTTTACGCATTACTGTCCGAGAACCGCTTCATTTTCTTGCCCTAACCTATTTTTGTGCTCTTCGGATGCACAGCCTGATTTTGATTGGGGGGTGGTCGATGACCTTCATGGTAGTGATCACTTTCCCATTCAAATATCATTTTCAGGGCAACGGCCGCCTGAGAGACCACCTCGGTGGTGCTTGGCGCGGGCGCGGTGGCCTTGATTTCAGGAAATGACTAAATTCTCTATCTCAGTCGAGGAGTTTAGGTCGGTAGATAAGGCCGTTGAGTTCTTCTCCGGCAACCTCATCGCCGTGGGCCTGACTACTATTCCTAGGAAGTCTGGCCGTTTTGCACGCCGACCGCTCCCGTGGTGGTCGGCCGAGTGTGAGACGGCCCTCAAACAGAAGCGTTATGCCTACATGCGCTATAAGCGCTGCCCGAACGATTTCACTGTCGCTGAATTTCGTCGGGCTAGGGCTAGGTTCCGGTATATTTCGAAGCACGCCCGCCGCTCTTCTTGGCGGGCATACGTGTCTTCACTTAACAGGAATACCTCTTTAGCTGAGGTGTGGAAGCGAGTCAAAAGGATTCGGGGCAAGTTCTCGCAGGACCCCCCTCCCGTTCTCCAGGAGAATGGGACCGCAATCTCGGACCCCGCGTCCGTAGCGAAATCCTTCGCGACTGCTTTTTCTGCATTCTATAGCCGTGATGCTGCTCCGCCAGCATTCAATGCACGTCGTGATGTCGCGGAAGGCCGCCGGCTGGACTTCACCTCCAGAGGCGGAGAACCCTTCAACGACAAGTTTACTGTAAGCGAGTTGCGTTCCGCTCTCGCTTCGTGCGCGGACACCGCCCACGGTCCGGACGATGTCCCGTACGCCATGCTTCGACATCTAGGTGAGCGGGGAATAGCCTTTCTGTTATATTTGTTCAACAGGATCTGGGTGGAAGGTCTTCTCCCAGACTCCTGGCGAATCGCTACTGTGCTTGCCTTTTGCAAACCGGGGAGAGATCACTCTACTCCGACCGGTTTCCGCCCAATTTCTCTAACCTCTTGCGTGTGCAAGTTGATGGAGAAATTGGTAAATGTTAGATTAGCCTTTTTCCTGGACAGCGGACGCCATCTGTCTTCCGCACAGTGCGGCTTCCGCAAGTTCCACTCCACGTCGGATGCTCTGCTCCGACTGGAAAATGCCGTCTGCGAGGCTTTCCTTCGTAGACAGCACTACGCCACGGTGTTTTTCGATCTGGAGAAGGCCTATGATACCGCATGGCGATACGGTATCATAGAGACTCTCCACACGATAGGGGCGAGGGGACGCCTCCCAATTTTTATATCTGAATTTTTGCGAGATCGTCGATTCCGCGTACGGGTGGGGGGAGCCCTCTCCGGCCCAAAGGAGCAGGAAGAGGGTGTCCCACAGGGAAGTGTCCTCAGTGTCACACTCTTTGCCCTGAGCATCAACGGCATCACCTCGGTGCTTCCGGAAGATGTTCTCGCTACGCTCTACGTGGACGACCTTTAGATCTCTTTTGGCGCGGCCCAGATGCCAACTCTGGAGCGTCGACTCCAACAGGCATTGAACCGCGTCTCTCACTATGCCGAAGCGCACAGGTTTCGGTTTTCTTTGACCAAGACTAAGGTGGTGCACTTCTGCCGCCATCCACGGCTTCACCCCGACCCAGATTTGTTTCTTAATGGAATGCGCCTGGATGTGGTTGAGTCGCACCGTTTCCTTGTTCTTGTATTCGACCGACGCCTCACCTGGGAGGCTCATATTCGCAGCCTTAGGGTCTCTTGTACCTGCGCCATGGACATTCTCCGTTCCGTGACGTTCAGCGCTTGGGGCGCTGATAGGGTTACTGCCTTACCTTTTTATCCATCCTTTGTTCGTTCGAAGCTCGACTACGGATGCGAGTTTTATGCATCCGCAGCCCAGCGTTTATTGCGGAAGGTGGATTCGATCCACCACACCGGCTTCGCCTTGCGACCGGTGCCTTTCACACTTCCCCCATTGAGAGCCTGTTGGTCGATGCTGGGGAGATGCCACTCGCTCTGTGCCGCGTGCAGTGTATCACTCGACTGTACGCGTGAGCCCGGCGCCTCCCTCAGCCGCCAACAGCTCTCATTGCATCCGCAGCTGATCTCGATGGTGCCTATGCCGTCGAGAGACGCCAGTCATACCCTTAGCCTTTTGGGTTTAGGGCCAGGAAATTCCTTCGAGAGGTAGATATCGCTCTCGGGCCGGTGGCGCCCCTGGTTTTGCCTAGGACGCCACCCTGGAGGGTACCACATTTGGCTATTTGTCGCCACGCCTCTGCTCCCAAAGCTTGTACTGCGCCGGGAGTATTGCGTTCGACCTTTTTGGAGCACACATCGTGTCACGCTGGAACCGTGCCAGTGTATACGGATGGCTCCAAGTCCCAAGAGGGGGTCGGCTTCCACGCCGTATCCCCTCTGTTTGAAGTCAGCGGGGCTCTACCAGGCGCTGCGTCTGTCTTCACGGCCGAGCTGGTGGCAATACACCACTCAGTACGGGAGATTACGCGACGTGCCCGGTTCGGAGACCGGATTATGATCTATAGCGACTCACAAAGCGCCCTGAGTGCTCTCGGGTCATTGGAATCTCCGCATCCCCTGGTTCGCGATATCCGTGACGCCACGGTTTTGCCGAGCCGGGCAGATGTCGAGATTATCTTCTGCTGGGTTCCTGGACATGTAGGAATTGCGGGGAATAAGCGCGCCGATGAGGGCGACAAAGAGTCCGCGAGGACTCTGCGACCGGACCAGCGTTTCGCTCTTCCTCACACCGACTACATGGCAGGAATACGGGCAGCTCTTCGGACTGCTTGGCAAAGAAGATGGGAGACGGTCGAAGGGAACTTAAAGTTGCGTGCCATTTCGCCGCGACTGTTCCTATAGATCTATCCCTCAATGCCGCGGCGGCTTCAGGTTGCTTTCTGTCGTCTTCGAATCGGACACACTCGTGTGACGCATCGCTACTTGATGGAGCGCTCGCATGCGCCCTATTGCAACGACTGCGTCGTCGCCCAGACTGTTCGGCATATTCTTGTCGAATGTCCCAGTCTGGGTGATCTTCGCGCACGATACCTGTCTCGGTACCGGGATGGGCGGGGTCGCTACCGCCTGTCCCTTGTACTCGGGACGATTGCGTGCACCATGACTGGTGGACTTATTGACTTTTTGGGGGAGGCCGGCCTTCTCCCTTTCATTTAACCCGGTTTTATTGTTGTTGTTGTTTTTGTTATCGTTTTTGTTATTTCTTTGTTATTGTTATTTCTTTTTATTTTTGTTTCCTGTTGAATTATTTTGAAGTAGCCTAGAACTAGGCTGTTTGTTTACGGCAACTTATGCCTAGTCGGCAGTCGCCAGATAGCCCCTTAATAAAAAAAAAAAAAAAAAATGCCCATATGTATAAGAGTATTATTCAAGCGGGATCATTTTTGCTGTCAACGATGAAAATCTGAAGCTTTAACTGATTAGATTGAACGAGATGCGTCACATAGGTTGCTGGAAGCATTCGGCAGTGTTAATTATTCAGTACACTAACCGCACCGATTTTCAATTTATCTTCCATGACTTAAGTTCTTCGAAGGATGTCAGTAAGTTACTACTCTGATATATCGTAGGCAAACCATTTATACGAATTCAGAAATTGAAAATTCCTAATATACAAAAATTAACTCCATAATATGCTACAAAAATAAATAAAAGGATGGTGTCATGAGTAGTCGAGGTATTTTTCCTTTAAAGAAAAAGGAGAATCATTTGTCTATACTTGGTGTTTTCGCCCCATGTGTTATTTTAGGTGTTTGTATTTTGCTCTTAATTAGTTTAGGTCACGTTAGCTTAATTCTCTATAGTTTATTACTGATTAAATTCAATCTAACTTGAACTAAACCTACTAAACCCTAAGGATTAGAATAGTTGATGACATCAAGAAAAATAATTCATATTATATGCAGTCGGAATTTAGGATTTTAAAAAGGTGAAAAATAACTTTTAAAAGCAGTACAAATGTGATTTGGGGAGAGCTATGTTCATATACACCAACATAGGAAGAATTCGGGAAACACCCTGTATATCCCATAAGGAAAAGCTACAAACAAATAGACTAAAAAAGCAACATTGGGCTACAATTCACAGCTGATCAGAAAACTGGAAATAATACTGGGTTAGGAAAAAGTTCTGTTTTGTTTTTTATCCTTAGTGAGGTTTATCTTTAGTAAGGTTTTCGTGTGTGATAGAAAATTGTCTGTCAAATAAACTTAAATTTTTACCTTTCCAGCATGTGTGATTAAAAGTTTTACCATTGTTTGCGTGTGGGTCGAGATCTAATTGAAATGAATTGAGCTCTCTGCTCTACGAAGAGTGAACCACAACAAACACGACATCGCCAAGTAGCTTAACGTCAGCCTGATGACCGTGCACAGATTCACGGAGTGTCCTAAAAGCGGAGAACACGTCAAAGATCGACCTCGGTTTGTCATAACTCAAGTTGACAAGATTTGGGCTAAAATAAAAGCCTCCGAAACTACTCCAAACCTGAAAATTTCTGCGCTCAGGAAAAGGAAAAAACATTGCCCAGGGCCATCAAAGTAGGACAACAAGAGCTTGACGTGCGTGGAAAGGACTCTTGCTCACCAACCGTATGCAAGAATAACAGCGAGAGCGCTGTCGTCACCTTTTCAACGTATTGAAAAGTCATGGCCATCGAATTCTCATTTTTTTCTGATGAAAAAGCATTCATAGTCAATACATTCATTAATAAGCACAACGACCGCGAGGTCAGCCTCTGCCAGGACGATTTCCAAGTCCAGTACGTGTCCACGACCAAGTACTCTGCCCCCCGTACAATGCTCGTCGTCATAGCTTAGAATGGCGAGAAGACGCCAGTGGTGTGTTTCGCGGAGTTACAGGTCCACCACGCTCGATTAGAGGAATATCATGGCGATAAAATTACTGAGCTGAAGTCTTCCATCAACCGTGTGTGTGCGAACATGAGGAAGGTAGGTCCTCGTCCGCAACTTATACGTGACTTTAAGTTCTCGCCTGGAACGTGTGCTCGCCACCGAGCACGGGAACATTGATTAATATTACAAATTAAACACATATTTATAAGTTAATAAAATATAAAACGTGTCTCACTGAATCTAAACTATCTTTGTGTTCTTTATTAAGAGCGTAGTGACGAGTTTAACGGGACTTTTGCAATAGCTCTAGAAATTTTCTATACCCAATTATTTTCTTCCATTTAATTCCTGCATTCTTACATTAAATTAATAGCGAATTAATGAACTTTTACAAATGTATGTATGAAAAGGGTAGTTTCGTGGACGAATTCCCTGACCCGATTATGAATTGCATTCTAAAATTAGAATGACAATCACCAATGAGCCTGAAGTCAAAAGGGGCACATCTTGGGCTGGGGAGTTTGAGGTGCATTGTGTTTTTTGTCTCCCTCACGATAGTGAAACCTTGGTGACCGTATATGGATGGGGGAACGGTACGAGTGACTTATTGTGGGCACTATTAATCCTTCGATAGTGGTTCATATCAGAGGAGAGATAAAGTGTATGTGGTGTTTTGTTGGTGCGCTTTTAGTTAGTTACCCCGGTGGTGAGGGGATCAGCGTAACCGCCCACTAGGTGGCAAATCACGACCTCGTCGAAAGCGTTTTCTCCGCGCTCTCTCGTTTAGCAAAGAAAATAAAATATTTTAAAATATTTTAAATAATTTAAGCTTTCGCATTATTATTCCATTGAATGAAAAGAAATATTTCTAAGAATTAAGGGTAGAGTTTAAATGGAAAGAGATATTGGTTCGGACCAATAAATTTTAAAACTTATTCCGGGATTTTTCGCCTCAACAAATTAAAAATTAGACGCTAAAGAAAATCCCTTCCTTTCAGGTGGCAGGATGCCATTGATTCCAGCGTTGGTTGTGCTTGTTGAGGCCAATTTTAAACAGGACGTCCAATTCAAATCAGAATTATTCGAATCAAATCAAATGTAAAAACCATAGCAAAATAATTAGCAAGTTTAAGCAACCAAGATAACGGCAGGAAAATCAAACTTTAATGCTTTGATCTTTAATAATACATCACGCCCATCAAATAAGAGATTGTACTGAAAATAAATTCTGCCTTTGAATTTCTTTCTTAGATTCCCGAACAAATTTAAATACCGAAATTCATTCATGAAAATTATTGTTCCAGGAGAAATTTTTCTCCCACTTCGGTTTTAATTAATAAAAGATTAGCAATTCTTCCTTAAAATGATCACCACTTTGTCATCTAACAAAGAGCTTCAAAAGTTTTTGGTAGTCTTCCCGTCCTTGGCATTAGTCTTTTTATTTTCACCTATGAATACTTTGGAAGATATGACATATCACACCTATTTCAATATTGTCGGTTGTCATATAATTCTTATTAAAGAATTACCTTTGGTTAAAAGAAGTATTTCCGTGTCTCTCTAATATTAGACCCATAAGCTTATATTCGTCTATCAAGTAATGTATAATGAAAGACTCCCATCCCCCCAAAGGAAGCATTTAAACACGTGTACTTTCATATTAAGAGGCAGATCTGAATTTGGATTTATTTTCTCACTTTATTTTAAAATTTCACTACATTTTATTATTAAGTATGAATAATTTCTTCACCCGTCTCCTTACTTTAGAAAGGATCCTGCTCATTTAAAGAAATCTTTATAAAGATCAGTATGACAAACATTCGGTAGGCCAAGGCTGTCAATGCAGGTCCTCCTTTGAGTAGAATGGGTTGAAACAGAGATAGTTTTATTAATTTGACACAAAACTACAAGCAATGGTTAAAGAGACAGCACTGATGTGATTTACTGTGTGTTGTAACGTATGGGTATAGAGTTTCTAGGCGCATGCGTCCGACTTGGCCTCTCTCTGTCAATGACAGGTGCTCCCTTCAAAGGCCGAAATATTTTTGTTTCATCTTTCGATCTTCCGGAAGGACACCTGGTACCAAGACAAGCGAGGGTCGCAACTCATCCACTAGGATAAGAAATCCTCGACCTCCAGTTTTTAAAATTCCTCTCGTTTCGTTCATTTTCTTTCTCTGAAAATCCAATAGGATTAACGTCATTGAAGAATGAGGTATTTTTAGGCTGTTTTGGCGCCTTCCTTATTCTTAGTGCTTAACTTATTAGATTATTTATCTTTGCTACTCGGAGATTTGATTTTCCATAACATTAGATATTTTAGAGTGAGATTTCGTTTTCACCAAAATTTAGAGGATTAGAATGATTTACACATCTGTATGCAAGTTGTTTCATTCTTTAGAATCGAACAAGCACTCAGGAAGATAAATATAGTCGAGTGCTCACTTCTGATCGCTTAAAAAAGACGAGTCTTTCACGTAGATTCTTTTGAGCAACATCTGCTTTCGAAAATTCAAAAGTATGTATAATTAGCAGCAATCAGAAAGAAAAATGTGATGAATATATAAAATTCTTTATATTCTTTTATATTCACTTGATTTTATTTCCTTCTATTCTTTAGCTTTTCTCAGACTATTGATTTTCATAATGATAATATTTTTTCTGCGATATCATTTAGGGGCTGTAAGAAGAGCTTGTTCCGAGGGTTTGATGAAGAGTTCAGTTAGCTACAATATTGCCCTTTTAACCACAGGATTATATCTGTGCCAGAGCAAATAATTCTCGATTTATAAGGTTTTCTATTTTCTGCGAAAGCAAGCAAACTTTTGCTTGATTTTGAAAGGCGAGCTTACGAGATATCTTCTTGTGACACCAAGAACAGCTGCTTCTGAGGGCTTGATGAACATCTTAGTTAGCTACAACATTGTCTTTTTAACCGCATAATTATATGTGCGCCATCGCAAATAGTTCTCTCTCCCTCTGTCTGTCTGTCTATCTGTCTGTCTGTCTCTCTCTCTCTCTCTCTCTATATATATATATATATATATATATATATATATATATATATGCAAAAATAATCACCAAAAAACGTCATCTAAGATACTTGAAATATCCCAAAGGAAAATAATACACAGGATAAGCCCAAGCGTTTAGTGTATACATCATCAGGGGCAGAAGAACAATGAAATAGAGAAACAGTTAATAAGCAGAGAAATGTGACGTCATTCAAACGTACGAACGAACAAAGAAAAACGTTTAGGGAGAAAAAAACAACTGACGAACAAATGAATAGCATATCCGCGGAACTACAATATACAAATCAATTCAACACATTAAATTTATATTGCAAAAAAATATTATTCATGATCCAATTATGTAATTCAAATAGACCCTCACTTAAAATGAAATTAATGTTATGGGAAAATTTGATTGGCTGATTCCATTAAATTTCTTTCAATAAAATTTGGCACCAAAATAATGGATTTCGCATTAGACCAATCTATTTGTTTCTCACATCTAGGCCTTTTGTTGACTGGCCTATGTAAAAACCATGACAAGATTTGCACGGAATTTTATATATTCAGGCCATTTCATTAGGGAGAGAATTTTTAATTAGTAAGTTTTTTAACGTGGATTATTCGAAAATACAACATTAACATTAAAATATTTTAATAATTTCGGAACATGGCCTTGTTCCTTTCGTCGAGATTTTCTCTTCTTCTCTCGTCGCTTCTCATAAATTGAAATTTCAAGTTCCTCAATCACTGCATTACTGAAAAGGTAATCCCAAAGAGTTTTCTACCAAAGAGTATTCTTAAGTTGTACGATCGCCCCTTTGAAGACATTCACCGTCATATTATAGAAAAATATCGTGACATATTACGCATGAAGCGAACGGGAATGTTTCACGCTGTCCAGAGTAGAAAGAGAGTTTAACCAGGCTATTTCTACTCTTCATAAGAAACCACTTCTTGATTTTTGCTACCACAATCTTCGACGTGAATGTTCCCGCGTTAAATGAAATTTAGAAAGAAAATTAGGCCCACTTATTACGGAAAGTTCATGGTCACGTGATTCCAACCTAGATGCTATTGTTAACCTCTCATCGAAGGTGATATCTGATGACGTGAAACGGACTCTACGATTTAGAATTGTTTTTCATTCACTAACAAGATAAACTATGTTAAACTTGCTAAATATTTTTTTCATATTGAAAAGCATGTGGATATTAGGGTCAATGATGTGAATATTTGTAAAGGGGTTGTCTATTCTTCCCTAAACCGTATAACGGATCCATATATTCTTCCGCGCACCTTTGTTTCGTCTGTTTAAACTCTGAAGAATGACACATCCTTGTTTTTCACTAAAACCGATAAATCTAATTCTGTTGTAATTTTGGATAGGCAAAATTATATAAATAAGATGTATAATCTGCTAAACGATGAACGTACTTACTGTAAATTAAATAAAGATGCCTTAGCATCTACTATAGCAGTTTTTAACAAGAAACTCAAAAGTTGTATTAAAGATAAGAACATATTACGTAATTTAGCTGTGTCTGCCCCTACTTTACCTTATTTATAAGGGTTAGCCAAGACTCCACAAAGAAAATATCTCCATGCGTCCGATCAACCAGTTCTCTAGGTTCTGTTGGATATAAATGATCAAAATGGTTAGTTTCTTTACTGAGCCCGCCTTTAGGCAGTCTCTCCTCCGCTCATTAAACATCATTGTGATTTCATCAATAAACTCAAGTCGCATACTCTTAATTTCAAATTTGAAATTATTAGCTTCGATGTTGTCTCCTTATTTATAAAAATCCCCGTGAATGATTTGCTTATGTAGCTACCGAAAGCATTTGAACAAATTTCTTTGCCCATTCCTACACATGTTTGCATAGATTTAATCAAAGTTTGCATCCTAAACTCTTCGTTTAGTTTTAATGATAAATGGTATCTCCAACGTTTCAGCATGGATATGGGGAACCGTCTCTCCACATTGTTAAGTTGTTTGTATATGGAATTTTTTAAGTCTAAGTTACTAGCCCTCATCCTCTCCCAAAATGCTATTTGCTACCGTTATGTACATAATGTATTTTGTATTTGGCCTATTAATATATATATATCTATATATATATATATATATATATATATATATATATATATATATATATATATATATATATATATATATATATATATATATATATATATATATATATATATATATATCTGAGGAATTAAACCACATTCTCCAAAGACAATATAATTCAGAACAGTTTCGGTGTATCTCACACCCTTTTTCAACTGACACTGGGTAGAAAATATAAGAGAAGTGCATATAAGCATAACACAAGATCCCCTCTTTTTTCCACCAATCCCCTACTTGTGGCTAATCTGGGGGGGGGGGTAGGCCTCAACATATTGAAGGGCTAACATTTAACTATTTTGTTTATATGCTTTCTTATTACAGGATTAAAAGAAAATTGACCCTCAGATAGATTTAGATTCGGAACTGACGATATCAAGCTCGATTCTACGATTCTTTTCTTAACATAGTTAGCCGATTTAAATACCATTTTACTTCCATTGAAATCGATCGTATGATTCTTGTCTCTAACATGGCCAAATATTCCACTGCTTTCGCTGCCCACTCTAATATCTCTTTTGTGTTCGTACAATCTCTTGTCTAGATTTCTCCCCGTTTTCCCTATATAAACTTTATGGCAATCGTTGCATGGTATTGCATATACTCCTATGTTATGATGTTCTTTGGGTTTCCTGGCCATCATCAATTGGTTTAAGGAATTATTATATTTAAAGGCTAGATTAATACCCGCTTTTCCAAATATGTCCTTTAAACTATTTAATTTATTATTAAATGGCAATGTTATACATTTGTTGAAGTCGTTAGTGCGGGAAGGCTTATTACCATAGAATGTTTTCCTAGCGTCAAAATGGGCAGACGATATGAACCAATCGGGGTAATACAAATTAGAAAAAAATGGTCCTGATAATGACAATTTCTTCATCTAGATAGGAAGGATGACATATTTTGTATGCTCTAAGAAAAAGGTTAGAAATTACCAATTTTTTAACAGTATTATCGTGAAACGAAAAATAATGTATATAGGCATTCGAGTGGGTTGGTTTCCTATACACGTCAAGTTTGAATTCATGGTGATCTTTATTAGCGAGGACATCTAAAAAGGGTAATCTATTATCATATTCCCATTCATATTTAAATTTGATGGAGACATGCAAATAATTCAAATTATTAAAAAAGGTATCAAAATCATGGCCATTAGGCCATACAAAAAATACATCGTCAATGTACCTTATCCATATAAAGTTAGGGGGAGAAATTGTGGGAAGGAGTTTAGTCTCAAAATATTCCATGAAGAGACATGCCAATATCGGAGATAAACTATTTCCCATGCTGAGGCCAAATATTTGTCTATAAAACTCATTATTTACTCGAACACATTGTCAGAGAGACATAATTCAACTAAATCGATAAATTTACTCGTAGAAATGGGAAGATCCAAATTAAGTCTAGGCATGATTTCCCGCAGAAGGCCCATGGTTTGGTCAACCGGAACTTTGGTAAACAAAGATTTTACATCAAAGCTCACAAGTTTTCCATCCGGTAATTGCAAGTAGTTGAGGCGGTCAACGAAATCTTGAGTGTTCATAATGTGTGCAGATGAGATTCTTCCTACTGCTGGAGGTAAATGCTTGGCAAGCCATCTGGAGAGCTTATAAGTGGGAGAATTAATATTGGAAATGATTGGGCGTAAGGGACATCCCTCTTTGTGGGTCTTTGATAGCCCATACATATAGGGAAGTGAAGCGTTCGTACTTCTGAATTGTTTAATTAAATCTGCGCTTTTCAATATTCTCTTCAATTTGTTGTTGAAATTGCTTGTTTTGTTATTGAGCGGATCACTTTGTAGCTTTTCATATGTGTTCACATCATTAAGTTCATTTAGTTTATCATTATAACTATGTTTGTCCAAAATGACTAACTGATTCGTTTTATTGGATTGGGTTATAACAATGTTGTTATTAAATTTAAGTTTATTTAACGCAATCTGAAATCTTTTAGGAAAACCAATTTGGTCAGATTTTTCAGAATATAGGGCACTAAGCATACAGCCACTAAGAAATTCACCACTTATTTGCTCATGTGAGGATTTGGCTATGGATACTAAATGGTGTAGTGAGAACTCGTCGCATGACTTAATTGAAAAGCTTAAACCGTATCCTAACGCAAATTTTTCATCATCAGTGAGTACATGGGATGATAAATTCAGAATATTTTTAATGGGGTTTGAACCTTTAATTCAAAGACTGTTCATAAAAATTCGGTTAAGTTTCCACTTCAAATAATTGCTATGATGAAGGATAAATTCTGAACACTTAATTCAATTACAGAAACTGCATGATGCCCTAAAAGTTCACCGCACTTATCAAACAGATTTCTTCTTGATCGTCTCACTTTGAATAGGAAAGTGTTCACTTCTTGCTTGGCGTTTTTTACACGTTCTTTTAATATACAGCTATGTATAATGTTAAACTGAACATCACTAGACTTTCTTAAAGATGTTGTAAGTAGGGTTGTCGGAACGATTTTTTCTTGCAAGCAGTTATTTAAAAAGTCCCATTGAAGTTTGGTCTTCTTAGTACGCAGTAAGTTTCTCTCATATTCTCTAAACAGAGGAATATGCTCAGGATGGAGATGGAAAAGATTCCTGAGTTGGTTGTGTCTTCTCGTGGTATTCATGATGAAAATTAATGCAATATCGCAAGAAAATATGAAGAATTAAACCACATTCTCTGAAGACAATTTAATTCAGAACAGTGTTGGTGTATCTCACACCCTTTTTCAACTGACACTGGATAGAAAATATAAGAGAAGTGCATATAAGCATAACACAAGATCCCTTCTTTTTTCCCCCATCCCCTACTTGTGGCTAATCTGGGAGGGGGGAGGTTAGGCCTAAACATATTGAAGGGCTGACATTTAACTATTTTGTTTGGGAAATGTGGAAACCAAAAAAGAGATAGAGGAATTGAGCTCCTTTTCGCAAGTAAATTTAATATTAGGATGTATATGATTAGTATATTGCAAGAATTTATCGCAGGACTCCTCTTTATTAAACATAATGTATGTATCATTGACGAAGCGGTGGTAAAGTAAGGGTTCAATGCTTCCAAGTTCCAGGCTGAATAATTGTTCCACAAACCAGGACATGAAGAGATCTGCGAAGACAGGGCCAAAAGGACGGCCCATGCCCACCCCATCTATTTGGCAATAGGTTTTGTCGTTAAAGGTAAAGTAATTATCCTCAACGACTAGTTTCAGCGTTTCTTTTAAAGGTGGAGGGGTAAATCCATTAAAATTGGAGTTGTCAAGGGGAAATGCACGTCGGACAATTATGTCAATGGTTTGGTCAAGAGAAACATTAGTAAAGAGAGATAAAACATCGAAACTACTCATAAAAGAGGGATAAGGAAGCTGAAAATTTTGTAAATCTTTAACAAAGGTGAAGCTATTTTTAATTTTAAACTGGTTTGAAGAAAGAGGGGTTATTAAATGAGCCAAATATTTGGCTAGGTTATAAGAGGGGAGAATATAATTTTAATTTTAAGGATTTATAGCCTGTTGTGCCATTTAGGCTCATCTGGCTTAAGTGGTCATAAAAATTATAAAAATCAAAGCTAAACACAAAAATAAGTTAAAAAACATATATAATTAAAAACAATAAAAAGAGCAACAACATGGGATTGATAGCTTTCCCATAAAAATATGGAAAGACAAGACTAGAATAAACTATAAAGGCTAATGTATCGGGTATGTCGACAAATATTACGTATGAGAGGGATGTAGTCTCTGTGAAAGATCGGTGATTGAGGTATGGACGATGCAGTATGGAGGGCGGCCTTCTTTACTTCTAGTTCAGCCGTTTTATTTCCTTGGTTGTCTGAGTGTCCGGGGGGAAGCCAGCAGAATGATATGGAGTACGAGCGTCCGATCAAAAGATGTAGGGTTTCTAAGATTTCTATGGCTACAGCGTGTTGGGGGCACAATCGCTAAAGGGAAGTAAGCGCACTCATAGAATCCGAAAATATTGTATATAACCCTGGGGAATGGAGAGCGAGGACACACAAGGCTATTTTCATAACCAGGAGCTCTGCTGAAGAAGACAAATGTTGTAGACTGTAGGGTGGAGCGTAAGGTATGAGAGGGAAGGACAGTAGCGCATCCAGTCACTGTATCAGTTTTCGACCAGCTGGTATAAATAGGAGTTTCACCGGTATGAGTTTCTGCATGTTCTTAGAACATGGCGCATTGAGCTGCAGTTGGTATTTTATCCTTGAGGCCTCTCAAGAAAGGTTCACAGAACTTAGCACTCCTGCGAGTCCATGGGAGTAGCGTTGGTGGTCTCTCCAAAAGCTGTGCTATACGCTGTGTATATGAATAGAAGGTATGAGGGCGAGTCTCTGGTGTAGGGGATGTAGAGCAGAGAATTCAAGCGAGTTTAGATCGCATACGGAGGGATCTAATGTAGAATTGGAGGCAATATTCATTACGGCGAGATTAAAGAGGGAGGAATCTTGTCTCAGAATAGAGAGATATAACAGGGAAAGACTTAAATGCTCCTGTAGCAAGGCGCAGGCCTCTGTGATGCAGCGGGTTTTGTTTATTTAGCATGCTTTTGGAAGCAGCGCCATTTCAGATGGCAGCCGTATTCGAGCTTTGAAAGTAATAGTGACCTGTGACCCCGAGGAACGTGCGTTGGTCAGGTCCCGAGTGTAGTTTTGATAAAGAGGCTATAAGAGCAAGTACAAGAGCGCATCTTCTCACGAGGTCTCCAATGTGATACCGCCATGTCATACGCTCGGCGAGCCAGAAATATTAAGGGTTATCCTAGGAATCGATTTGCGTCGGGTTAATATAACTGCCGTTGTTTTGGGGTGGGGGATGGTGAATCCAGTCGATGAGGCATGAGCCGTTTTTGAATCCATGGCTTGCTGGAGAAAGTTGGTAGCCATCGCCTCAGAGAAGCTCGTCACCCAGATGCCAATGACGTCTACATAAAGTGAGCCGTGTACAGGTGATAATATATGTTTTGAGAAAGCATTGATCTCAATTACAAAGTGAAAAGTGCTGAGCATGCTTCCTTGGGGGATTCCTTTATATTGTACAAGCTTTGTAGAGCAAGCGCCTCTGAGATCGACACAGAAAGAGCGGTCTTTTAAGAAGTTTTGTATAAACAGAGCCAAGGGTACGCGAATTCTCATGTCGTATAACTGCTGTGGAATCAAGCGCCGCCAGACTGTGTCATATGCTTTTTCTAAATCGAAGAATATTGCAGTGACAAACGTTTTCCTAGAGAAAGCAAGGCCAATGTCATGGTCAAGTAGGGTAAGAGGGTCGAGTGTGGAACGATTTGGGCGAAACCCAAATTAGGACAGAGAGAAAATATCTTGTTCTTCAAGGTACCACATCAGGCGGGTGTTCACCATGCGTTCAAGCAACTTGCATAGACATGAGGTAAGGGCAATTGGACGATAATTTGTTGGATTCGAAGGGTCTTTTCCTGGCTTGAGAAAAGGGAGGATGATGCTGTGGTGCCATTCTTGGGGAAAAGCACCATAGAGGAAAATATTACTAAAAACTGTTAAGAGGCACTGGAGGGCATTTACATGGGCATGTTGGATGAGGATATATGATATTAAATCTTCTGAAGGGGTAGAGTTCTTACACGTTAAGAGTGCCTACTGGAGTTCTTTCATCGAGAAGGGTTCATTATAGCACGGTTTCCTAGAGGTCTTGAACATTAGTGGTTGCGATTCCATTAATGCTTTGTGACGATTGAATTCGGGGAGGATAGGTCTATAAGAGATTGAGCAGAGACTATTCGCACTAAGCTATGCAACGTCCTGGAGACCACTGACGAGGTTTTCATTATGACGGAGGATGTGGAAGAGTGGGTTTCGTGACGAGCCGCGGATTTTATGCATTCTTTGCCAAACCTTGGCTAGGGTGGTGCGGGAAGAAATAGAGGATATGTATTGGATCCACAAGTGGTGCTTTGCCTGACGGAAGGTCCGACGGGTGAGGGTGCATTGTCTTTTATAGCCGATGTATGAAGACGTGCTGGGATTATCTCGGAAAGTCCGATGCAGCCTATTTTGTTCCCGCTCAGCGGTGTTACAGTCTTTATTCCACCAGGTGACCGAAGGTTTGAGTTGAACATTACGTAGTGGAACATGTTTGTTAGCCGTTGCTGAAAAAAGCTCCATAAACTGTTTTAAGCAGGATGTGCCTTGTCTTGTATCATCAGACACAATTATGAAAGACAATGATGTTAAGAATGATTCCCTGTCAGCCTTCTGATAAACCAAATACGGTCATGGGGAGATGGTGGATAGAGGGAGAAGATCTAGGTGCAGGGGATAATGGTCACTTCCACACAGATCATCAAATACTCTGAAGAAGTGATCAGGCAGGAAGATCATAATGGGTAGGTGCTTCGTCGTTCATGACTTGTAGGTCTTGTTGTAAGACTACGTCTAGTACGACCTGTCCTTTGCTGTTGTTTATGGTGTCGTACCAGTACTGGTTACGAGGGAGAAATTGTTTTAAGAGGGCCTGCAGCGAGCTTTAATTTGCTCGTAGTCCGCGGATATTCCATGTTAGGCAGAAAGTTGATGGCATTAGAGCGTTAAAGGGTGAGTTGCACAAAGAGGTGGGAGTATGGTTCAATTGTTTTGGTATGAGCGTATTCAGAGAGGGGGTGGTACGTTATCTGTCGGCACATCATGAGCGTTGGTTAAAGGGTTTGCTGTTGATTGATGGGTAGTTTCCTTGGTGGTCGTAGAAGAATTTGGTGATGATGTCGGGTCGTAGAAAGCTATATTGGCAGCTGTACAACCGGGAGGTGCATCATAATCTGTAATCAGAGAGATGAATTTAGGTAGAATGAGGGACATAAAGCAAGGTGAGGAGTCGTCCAAGTAATCATACGATTGATCAGGGTCAGTAGTTGGGGTGGTTTCTGCGGTTTTATTTAAACATGGTGATATCAAAGTGTTCTTGTCTATACAGTGAGGGTGATCTGGCGGACCGATTCCATGTATCTTAGCCAGCAAGAACTCTACAAGATCTCTCTCGTCGGGTAAAGGTATTTTCTCAGACATACTTTGCGAGGGGCTATACAAGGTATATGATTTAATGTCGTAAAGCCACGTTTCATCTGAAGAGCTCCCGGGAAGCGTGGTACATCGTCTTCGAGTCGGGTGCGTTTGACGTTGCAAGAGCTCAGGGAGGAAGAGTCGGAGAGAGAATGTAGAGAGCGCTTACAGCCTCCACCTCCCTCACAATTGATCCACGTGGGGCAAATGATTTCACTATCAGGAGTAACATTGGGCAGCAATAACCGGCGGTGAAGGGGGGCGGGCAGCGGCTCATTCTGAGTAATGACAGTTTCCGGATTTTTCGGGCCCTGAGTTGAAACGGGGGACTGAGTATTTGTGCGGTCGCCAAGGTTATCATCGACTGGGATTACTGAGGGTTCAGTTGCTGGTGACGCAACGGCAAGTTTACTATTTGATGCATATAAAGGGAAATGAAGTGATCAAGTTCGAAGTCTTTCCCTGCGTGTCTCTTCTTGCGATTGAGAGGTGACTCGGATCTTGAAGATAGTTGTACCACATGTACTTCGGGCGACAGTAGCACTCTTCAATGGGAAGAGGTGGGCGATGCTCCATCAAGACTGGGAGACAACATTGCCTCTTTCATTACTTCGCCTTGCTGCGAAAGTATAGCTTGATGCGTGTGCTGCTTCAAGGGAATGATAGCCGTTGGAGCTAGAGAGGCTGCGCTTGGATGGTCGGCACGGAATGCCGACGTACTAGCTTTGGGTTGAGCAACGTGAATGCTAGGAGAACCACAAGTCACAGCGGAAAAGGTGGGGGTTGACAACGTGATGCCTTCTTCACGCATGTCTATTCTCGCTTGACGTCTAGATATGCCAGATCGTAAGGAGCGAACGCGGATCTCCTAATGGTAGAGGTAGTGAGGGCACTTCTTGTGGCGGGCATGATCTGGGCCGCCACAGATGAGGCATTGCGTCTCTTCTGTGCAGCCTGGGGCATTGTGTCACAATTTTCCACATCGTAGGCACGGGTTCTCAGTGCTCTTTCGGAAAATGACCCTGTGGTAGCGCAGACTATTACTTCCGCGCGTGAGTCAGCGATTGAGAAGTCAGGGGTGAGCTTAGGGAAAATTTCTTTTAAAGCGTGGTACGTGTGCAAACCAAGGACCTTTTGTTCTTCTGGAAGACGTAATGATATATAGCGAGACCAAGCAGAGGGAGCTAGAATGCTATGTAGGTTTTTCGTCGGTTTTCGGCGGAGGTTAGGGTGCTGTTGAGCACGAGAAGGTTGAGTAATATTGCGATGGGGCATCCTCCAAGTGGTGGCTGCGACGCTTTCCATTTGAGGGCAAGATAGAGGCTGTCGCGTAGGCCGCCTTGAACTTGATTGGTTCGAAGAATGGTCCATGGGTATATCTAGTGGAGGAGCAGGGGTTGTATGATCATGATTTTTTTAAAATTTCCATCATTGGGCATGGGGACCCTGTTCTTATTGCGGGATGCAAACGCTAATCACCCAACGCAGTAGACCGCGCTGTGAGGGGTGAATACGGGGCCGACAAAGTCGGCAGCCACCATTCGAGGTCACACCTCACGACCAGTGGCCAGGTAGCTCATCAGCATGGCGGCTCAACCTTGGGTTCGGCGTAAAATTGATAGTTCGTTGAGATAAAGAAAGGGGGTGTGAAGAGGATGAGGGTGGGGTAGGAGCAGGTTTTTAAAAACCAACCAGCCCAAACCAGAGCTCAGGGGTGAGATGGCGTTGTCCTCCCCCCCTCTCGGCCCCAATCCCGAATAGGTGATTGAGGAAGCTGGTCGGCATCCACCCTGTGAAATTAGAGGCCGACCAGAAAAAAATGTGGAAGAGATTGTGTGGAAAGTGAGGATGTAGGGTAAGAAATTAGGCTTTAAGAAGGAAGGAAGAGAGGCTAAGCTGGGGCCGGACGGAGCGCTGAATCCCATCAGCACAGCGGCCAGGATGGCATATCGCCGCGCCCCTTAAGAGGGGGGGGGAGATTATAAGATGCGAAAATGGGGCGATGGGGGATGCGCTCCTTGTGACATCTGGAGAGTCCGTATAGAGAGCATAGGTAGGACCTTGAAACGTGTAGGCGGTTGTAACTAAATTAATCCAAAGTATAAAGTGATTAATTTGAGCAAAAGGTGGTGTATTCTGTCTTCTAACTTGATGGACAAAGATTGACGGGGTTAAGAGATCTTTTTGAACTTAGAGTTATCGGACAAAACAACATTCATTTTTTCTATGTAATCTGATTTGTTAAGAAGAACAACACCTCTACATTTATCAGGTTTGGTGCTGACTATCTCCTTGCATTTTTCCAAACCCTTGAGTGTATCAAGGTCATTTGAGCGCAGAAAAAGCGAAGAGAATTTGAGTTTGCGCGAGAGATGGCGAAATTCCTGCGCAAAATATGAGTGTTAAGCGAAAATCCTAAAATTTGCCCGTGATGGGCATGAATTATAATTTGCTAAGCAGCTTCTTGAAGGAAAAAAAATAGTCAATATGACCAAGTTTGAAAGGGAAAAGTTTAAATTCAAATCAATCCGAGAGCTAGTAAACATGATTCTCTCGCAGTTAAATTGTAATCAGAAAAGTTTTTACTGTATTGTCTTCTAGGGAGAGGCAAGGCCTAGAAAGGTTAAGATTGAATAGTTTGCGGTCATGAACCTTGAGGACAGAGTTTGTGTAGCTTTCAGTAGTTTGAGTTATAAGAGTATAAAAACAAGTATAATCACAGGTAGAAACAATTGTTCTAAAATTTTCTTTTGATTTAGGGATGCCCTGCGTGAGTCTATCGATGGAGGAAAACTTAAAGTTAATTTCATTATTTATAAGTTGTTCAAGGACAGAGGAATAGAATTTGGTTGAATAAAAGCTTTTACGGTAGAGTTTAAAGTAAATAAAATTTGGGAAAACACGACAAATGTCCACGAATTCCAAATCCATTTGGGCCTTTCTTAGCTTACGTGAAGTATTCTCAAGAGAACGGTAGAGCTTGATTCTTTCGGGTCCATAATGTAAGGATAAATATTGGTTAGGGCTTCTCCTATGGAGCTTACATTTAATTTGAAGGATGAAGGAGAGGACGTATAAAGGAAAATTCATTTCATTTTCTTGATAGATACAACGTTTGGGATGAACTTTTTACCCATCTTCGGGTACTGGAAAATACAATTCGTGCAGTAACAAACAATTTAAGTTATGGAAAAATATCCAAGACAAATTGGTGCGGTTAAGGTAATGGCATAATTAGACAACTGCTCTGCTTCAGGTCCAGCAGGTGATCCTATCCTCCTTGAACTGGAAGACAACACTTAGGGATGACCCATCCATGGGTCATCCCTAAGTGTTGTCTTCGGTCATCCCTAAGTGTTGTCTTCCAGTTCAAGGAGGATAGGATCACCTGCTGGACCTGAAGCAGAGCAGTTGTCTAATTATGCCATTACCTTAACCGCACCAATTTAAGTTATATTTTAACAGACATTCAACATGATGAATTTATGGAAAGTATTAAAAAATTATTAAGGGGAGGATACGAAAATTTACAGGTAATTCATATTTTTGGATTATTATGTTGGGGGTTGAAAATTTAACGATTAAGGAAACATGGAAACACATCGAGATAAACTAACTTTAAACAATCAGCCGTTAGAGGATAACTGGGGAGAAAGGGCGAGGAGCGTAAGAAGAAAGAGAAGGTTAAGAGGTTTCTAACATTTTTGTTTAGAGTAGAAGTAGTGGGTGAGAAGAAGAATCGGCATTTAAGGAAAAAGAAAGGTATTTAATATACATATATTCAAGAATCTTTAATGAAATGGTATCAGGGGTGGTTTTCAAGATTTTAAAATCTTCCATTGTGATATCAGTTTTACAATTAATAGAGAGAAGCCTAATAAGTGAGAATTCTTTCTTAGAGAGAACCTTTCCTGTCCTGTGACTAATACCCAAATGCGAGCGCAACGTACTGCCTATGTATCTCCCCAGTTTACAATAGGGACACATAAACTCATAAATAACGGAGCAATTCGCTTTAGGCGGGATAAAATATGGCACGAGGGATTGACGACTGAGCCGATGCGAGGTGGGGCAAGAGTGTTTCGCCAGATGTGAGGTGGAATCGGACGCCCAGCTGATATCGAGGTGAGGCGAGGATGGCGCTTAGCGATGTATCTTGATCTGACGATTTAAGAGACGGGACCATGGAGGTATGCTTATTCCAATCCTTGGGTTACGCTTGTGGAGCTTATCGATGATGAATGTTGACCAAGAGGTAAATCCTTTTACGAGAGGGACATCACTTTGGTATTCCTCACTAATGAGGTATATATCTGGTTTTATTTGAAAACTGAGATAGGGTGTTTCTCTGACGAGGAGGGTATGAGAGTGATTCTCTATACCGATGGTCTACTCTTTGAAGTGACCAACAGGAACAGTCTCGGGATTAACTACTTCTTCCTAATTCCCGCTCGGTTCCCCATAATACCTCCGGACTGATGCGGGTCTTCGTCTCCTCTCGATAGCTAACTCGATCTCCTGCTTTTCTCCAGATCGCCGTATATATACCTCACCTATCGCCTGGGGGTAGGGGAGGGAGGGAGAGGAATGCCCATGTTTAACCCTCTCTCTTAGGGGCATCACTTTTCAGAGTGGTCAGCCTTAGCTCTAATGGTCTCTTCTGGTTTTTCGTCGGAAAGAATGAAATTGTGTCTATTTGGCACAACTAGACATAAACAATCGGACAGAACAGTGGGCCTGTTTATAGATTTTATTCGTAGGGCTCTACCACCCTCCTTTGTTTACACTCCCGGGTTATATATTCTGCAGATTTCAAGTTTCCTGGTGAGGAATATCGAGGCTGATTGTGCCAGCGGGGCAAAAGGGGGGGAGGAGAGGAGGGGGGGGGGGTAAAGTACCGGCCCACATGCCACGTAGCATTTGACGCTGTGTAACCGAACTATCGTGTGTTTTATCCTTGCGATATTGATTTCACCACATTTCCTCCCTTCTACAAAAGGTAATGGGGGTGGGTGGGACTGCAGTTAAAAAACACACAAACCTAAAAGACAACAAAACATATATCTCTGGAAATGCAATACCAATTCCTACTGTTATCGTGTTTAACCATCCTACAAAACTAATTCTTATTGACATTGTACGCACACGCGAGCACGTACAAAGGTAGGTGACGACTGATTTCAACCTTACCACGTGCGGCCAATCTGGCAGGCTCACACAACTCAATTTAACAAAAAAATCATCGATTACAACACAGAACAATAAATATGAAACTGACTATTAAACGGTACCTAGACAGTTAGTTCCTTACACAAATAAACGTTAACACATTAAATATATACACAAAACAAAAAATTATTTTAAGCTAACGGGAGTTTAATTAACCTTCGGTGGGGTTTTGGCTCAGGTTGTCGGCTTTATACTTATCGGGCCCTTTTATATAGTTTATGTTAAATAGGTACTCGATGACCAATAAACTCCTTCGCATGAGTCTACCGTTCTGGTTTTTGCTGTTACGCAAATATGCAGGCGATTGGTGAGGGAATTCCAAATTAAATTCACTACCTTTTATATAGCAATTGAACATCTTTATCCCACAAATTACGGCTAGCGCTGCCTGTTCTATAGTTGCATAAGCTATGGGAACAAAAGTATCATCGTTTCTATTTTTTATTATGACACACCCAATTCCTTTACCACAGGCATCGGTTCTGATTCCAAACTTATTTTGGGGATTGGGTAGCCGGAAGATGAGGGCTAAACTTAATTTTTCCTTCACTCGAGCAGGCAATTGGGAATCTATAAGCGGGCCAAGGTGGGTGTTTACATCTAACTCAGTGGACGGGTCATCCTAGGGGAATGATACTGAAGGTAAAAGATTCTCGTTATCTAGCTCTACGTACACTATGTCTATCAACTGAAGAGGTTTACAGGGGTATAACTTTTCCATGGTTCCTTCTTCATCTAATACGGGATTAGTGAAGAGCTCCTTAAGGATGCTCATAGTTCCTCGGACGTTACTTTCGTACGACAATTTGAATGGGACAAAACCCAGAGTTCGGTGCGGGATCTCTCGGCACGCGAAGCGGGTGCCTGCAAAGTACCGATGCCCTTCTCGAGACTGAGACTGACAGGGCTTTCTTGACCTTGCCTTTGGGGTACCATTTAATTTTTTCCACCTCACACTTGCGAATTGGTGAAAAGGGGTTGTAACGAGGGCTTTGATGGGGATTAACTCGCCTACGTTTTCGATAAGTTCCAACGTAAACTGAAGGCCTTGATCTGAGAGGATTTCTTTAGGGGTGTTGACTCGGGGAAAAAATGGAGATGAGAGCTTCTGCACCGGAAATAGTGTCGATTTTCCTGAGGATAACTGCGTCGGGGAAACGAGTGGCGCAGACTAAAAAAGTGGGGATATAAGAGGATCCTTCACTAGAAGGGGGATTGCGGGGACCCACCACGTATATAGCCACTCTGAAGAAGTGTTCGGAAATGACGGGGATTTTCAGCAGGAGAGTCGGCGCTACCCGGCCTTTAGAGATGGCCTTCTAGCAGAGAGTTCGAATGCCTGGCAGTATACGGCGATCTCTTTAGCGTCACTGGGCCAAAAGACGTCTTCAAAAATACGTAGAAAGGTTTTATTGTGACTGACTGGTCCAGCCACTAATCCATCACGAGCGATTTTTCGTAACCCCCTTCTCTTAGCGCTTGCGCCTGTTGTCTTTCCATCTGTATTCTTCTTTCTTCCGCTTTTCTTTTCATCTGTATTCTTCTCTCTTCGGCTCTCTTTTCATCTATATTCTTCTTTCTTATATTTTTATTTCCATCAGTATTCTTCTTTCTTCTGCCTCCTTTTCAACTGTATCCTTCTTTCTTATGCTATTCTGTTCAACTGTATTATTCTTTATTGTGCTATTCTTCCCCTCGGTATTCTTCTTCCTTCTACTTCTTTTTTCATCTGTATTTCTATTTATTCTGTGTCTCTTTTCATCTGTATTATTCTTTCTTCTACTTCTCTATCCATCTGTATTCTTCTTTGTATGGCTTCTCTTACTATCTGTATTATTCTTTTTTCTCTTTCATCTTGTCTATCTTCTTGTTCCTGGAGGTAGGCCATTAGTTCTTTGCATGCTAGTCCAAAAATTTAGCCTTGTTGACAGAACCTTTCGAACGCAGACATATTACCTATATCTGTACGTCAAAAACTAAACGATGTAAGCTAAAGGTACTTATGCAACCACGAAACAAGTAGCTCTCTGCCTACATACTCTTACCAGAACACTTTCTATTACTTGGAATACCACCCCCTTAAAACATAATTAATACTACTAACGGGATAACCAATGACCATTAACAAACAAATATAGACCGATTTAATCTTCTTATTAAGTTTAATTTTCCTCAAACGCTTAGGCACAAATTTTGTTACTAATCAAAGAGGATGCAACACAATTAACTATTATTGAGTTCGTCAAAATACCCATAAAACATGACACCAAATATTAATGTTGTGGTATATGGCCGAGTATGTACGTACGTTTGTTCCGTACATAAATAACCTTGTTCCATTTTTCCTCTAAGAGTGCTATATTTACTATTTATCTTTATCTTTTGATTTGGTTCTTTAACCAGGGACGATATCTATTGCGAATGTGCAGTGTTTCGAGGATTAATTAAATAACTCGAGCAAAAATATACTTTTAATTACAACAAAAAAATCAAATATTAACTTTAAATCTACCACGGGTATAAGAAGAGGGTAAAAATAAAAATTACTACCACCAATGAATAATACGTGATGTTTGACACACAAATTCACTTTAGTACGGAATTTTAATTAAAGACCATAATTAAATGGGAATCGTTTTAACTTAACAAAGTGACATCAGGCGAGTAAAGACCTTGACAAGGGAACTCGCGGAGTGAAGGAGGGATTGACGAGTGAGTCGAGGCGAGGTGGGGCGAGAGTGTTAAGCCAGAGACGAGGTGGAATCGGACGCCCAGCTGATCTCGAGGTGAGGGAAAAATGCCGCTTACCGATGTATCTTGATCTGACGATTTAAGCAACGGGACCGTGGAGGTATGCTTATTCCAATCCTTGGGTTACGCTTGTGGGACTTATCGATGATAAACGTTGCCCAAGAGGTGAATCCTTTTAAGAGGGGGACAACACTTTGGTATTCTTCAATAGTGAGGGATATCTCTGGTTTTATTTGAAAATTAAGATAGGCGGTTTCTCTGACTGGGAACGTATGGGAGTGATTCTCTATACCAATGGTCTACTCTTTGATGTGATCAACAAGAACAACCTCGGGATGAAGTTCTTCTTCCTATCTCCCACTCGGTTCCACTTTAAACGTCAAGTCTGACGTCGGTCTTATTCTTCTCTCGATAGCTAACTTGATCTCCTGCCTTTGAATGAATGAATGATGTGTATAGAAACGAAAGAGATGGATCATTGTGTAACACAGGCGATAGGCAGTCTTAGAGAAAACGGGTGCGGAAATAAATTGAGAGGGGATAGGAATAGTTGATAGATTGGTGGCTATACCCCAATGCGTGGTGTGGTTGGGTGGGTCTCGAGCTGTTTGTGACTGAACGATGGTTGGAGGGTGGTCAGGAAGGAGAGCGTGTCTGCTTAGTCGGAAACGCGTTATTCATGATGCTTTTAACTTATGAGAAGAACGGTATAGGTTGTGGGTGGTCATGGGCCGCGGGGTATCGCGTTGCCATCGCATACCGTCTTGCATGTAGTGCGGTGAATAAGGGGTGTCTGGCGAGTTTCCCCAAGTTGTTTTGTCAGTCTGGCCTGAGCGTATGTGTTGAGGTGTGCTAATTTGTTGTTGTCGTCTAGTGTGGACATTCTCATGTACAAGGGAGAGCGGGTAGCGCGCTTCAGAGCAACGTTCTGAATGCGCTGAGCCTCCTGCTGCCATGTGTCACTTGCAGCTACGAGTATCAGTGGGGTGTACGCAAGAAGATTCAGCACGAGGGTTTTGTATAGGGATAACTGAAGTTTTTGCCCGCAGAGTAGATAGAACAGGTGCAGCGTTGTGTTTGTACGTGTGGCTCTTGCTTGTGTTATGTTCTGGTGTTTATTAAACCTAAGGGTCTTGTCGAAAGTTCCCCCAAGGATTTTTGTATGTTGTGTGTAGTTGAGCCTTGTTGAGTTTAGATGGTTCATGTATGGTGTGTGTGAGAAGATTTGTAAGTTATGCATGAAGTGATCTCTTGCGCTGAAGAGTGTCATCTGTGTCTTCTGAAGATTAGTGGCAACCAGCCATTTATCCTCGAATTCTGTCTTAGCGTCTAGTATTATTTGTGCGTGGAGCGCGATCTTCTCTGGTCTCGGCCGCTGACGAGAATGGTCTAGTCACCGGGATAGGACACTGTATATGTTTGGCAGCAGTTTTCGAGTGGGCGTGGGGTGTCATTTGTGTACATGATGTAAAGTGTGGGTGCCAATACACTTCCAGGGGAACGCCTGAGCGTGGTGCGAAGGGTTGTGAAAGGGTATTGTTGTATTTTATGTGGCATCTTCATTCAGTGAGGTAGTATGAAAGGAGCCTTTTGGTGCAGAGAGGTAACTCCGTATTGTTGGCGAGTTTCCAACGGAGTCCCTCGTGCCACATTTTATCAAAAGCCTTCTCTACGTCCTTGCTGATGGACAGTGTCTTTTGTTGTACCTGGCGTTTTTTTCTGTATTCTGTGATGAACGATGGTAACAGCCGCCTGAGTGAACCAGCCCCTGCTGAACCCATATTGGTGATGGGAGAACCAGACCTTCTCTTCCAGGTAGTCCCGTAGGCGGCAGTTGATCATACGTTCGGGTATTTTGCCTAGGTGCTCTAATAAAGCAATTGGCCTGTAATTGGTTGGGTGTTTGGGGTCTTTGTTGGTTTTGTGTAGAAGTATGTTGTGAGAGACTTAGAATAATTTGAAGAAGGGGCCTGAGGCTAGGTAGGCTGTGAATAGGGGTGTAAGTGTGGGGTATATGTTTGCAGGGAGGTTGTGTATTAGTGTGGTTGGTAACCCGGAGGGGCCGGGTGCACGTTTTGGTGTTGTTTTAAAAAGGCGTGTTTCGTTTCTTCGACGGTGATGGGAGTGATCAGTGTAGATATGTAGTCGAACAGCTCAGTTCGTATCAGGGGGGCAGGCCTTAGCTCGTGACCATGGGCCCAACACCACTCCTGGACTTCATGGAAGTGATCTTGCGCGTATGGTTTAGGTGGGTTGTGTTTATGTACTGTGTCCCAGTGGGACCGAAATGCGTCGAGGATGACGTTGGTGTCTTTGAGTGTTTAGGTGGATTACTGCCTAGCAACCTTTTTACGTTCCGCCAGAAGAAGGATAAGAAGTGCAACGAGTGTCCTCCGCGATGCGGACGACCTCTCGCCATTGCCGGTTCCTATCTAGCTGCACGCACTGTAGGATGTGGGCACGTAGATGATTGATGTTGTGTTGTCGTGGGCCTCTGGTGTTGTGGTTGTTGTACTGTGTGATGATTCTCTGTGTGTATGGAATATGTAAATTGTTTTCTGCATGTGTCGGTTTCGTGTGGTGTGTGTAGGTCGCGTGCTGTGGTTATAGTGTTTAAGATTGAGCACCAGTGGTCGTCTAACATATCTAGATTGGTCTGGTCCAGGTCGAGGTGTTGTGGCGTCTTATCTGTTATGTCTCTTGAACTCTTCCCAGTTCGTGTTTTTGTAGTCGAAGAGAGGTGGTGTGGGTATGAGTATGAGAAATGTGGATATGAAAAGGCATATCGGTATGTGGTCAGAGACTACGTGGGGACCCGGTGCAATCTGAGTATACAAGCGTTTAACTTGGTCGTTGCAGAAGATCACGTCTGGAGACGTGGTTCTTCCCCGAGGACCCTATATATACCTCACCTATCCCCTAGGAGTAGGGGAGGGGGGATGAGTGGCCAGGTTTAACCTTCTATCCTAGGGGAATCACCTTTTAGAGTGGTCTCCAGTAGTCCTAATGGTCTCTTCTGTTTTTTCGTCGGAGAGAATCAAATTTCCTCTATTTGGCAAAACTAAACATGAAAAATAATAGGGAACAGTGGGCCTGTTTATAGTTTTTATTCAAAAGGCTCTACTGCCGTCCTTTCTTTACACTCACAGGCTGCGAAATCTGCCGATTCCAAGTTTCCTGGCAAGGAATATCGAGACTTGTGCCAGCGGGGCAAAAGGCGAAGGTGGGGGGGGTAAAGTATCGGCCAACATGCTACGTAGCTCTTGACGCTGTGTAACCGAACTGTCGTGTGTTTTATCCTCGCGATATTTATTTCCCCACACATATATGCAGATATATATATATATATATATATATATATATATATATATATATATATATATATATATATATATATATATATAGAGAGAGAGAGAGAGAGAGAGAGAGAGAGAGAACCAGGGCAGCAGAAAAGAAATGCATTTTTCTTTCTTCATTTAATTTCAACCAACGTTTCGAGGGCCATCCTCATCTTCTGGGTACTGGAATTATATTTAGGAATTATATTTAGTATTTAGTATTTAGGGTTTGCCCCTAGCCAAACCTGACTATTCTATCATCCGACTCCACGCCATTTCTTGCAATTTACAGGTAAAACTGAAAGACTTTTCTATAGTCTCTACATCTAATACCCTCTCTGATTTACGAATCCTTGAATCCATATATATTTTAGATAGTAAACCCACACTTAACGACCAAACTTCGTCTTTCCAATTACATATTCCACGTTAGATGGTTCCCTTACTTTTCTACCCTCATGTTAGTTTAAATTAATGTTTCCCTTACTTTGCCACTTCCATGTTAATTTGTGTAATGTTGCTATTACCAATGCAATTATATCAATTATCGTTGTGGTATCATGACTCATAAAAAAAAGTGACAGGTAAAATCATTCCCCTTATGTTACCTATCCAATGTCAATTAGAATTAATTTGTATTACTTTGTATTAGAATTTCTTTGTATTTACACTAAATATAATTCCAGTAACCAGAAGATGAGGCTGGACCTCGAAACGTTGGGTGAAATTAAATGAAGAAAGAAAAATGCGTTTCTTTTCTGCTGCCCTGGTTCTCTCTCTCTCTCTCTCTCTCTCTCTCTCTCTCTCTCTATATATATATATATATATATATATATATATATATATATATATATATATATATGCGGTTAAAAGGCTATTTTTGGCAAACCAGTCTTCCTCAAAGCCTTCGGAAGGAGCTAATCGAAAGATAGTTTTATGGCTACCTGAGAGAACGCCTATTTTAAGTGCTACCTTTTCGTGTATGTGAGAAGAGCTCCTTCCGAATGCTTTGAGGAAGACTGGTTTGCCAAAAATAGCCTTTTAACTGCATAATTAATTGCGTTACTGCAATAATTTTTCTTAATTTATAAGGAGTGGCGAAAATGGAGAATCAAACAAATTTTCCATTCCCTTCGAAAAGCAAGGGTGACACTTGAAAACGCTAATCGAAAGAAAGTTTTTTAGGGGGGCTATCTGAGAGAACGCCTATTTTGAGTGCTACATTTTCGTGTATGTGAGTAGAGCTCCTTCCGAAGGCTTTGAGGAAGACTGGTTTGCCAAAAATAGCCTTTTAACCGCATAATTAATTGAGTTACTGCAATAATTTTTCTTAATTTATAAGGTGTGGCGAAAATAGAGAATCAAACAAATTTTCCATTACCTTCGAAAAGCAAGGGTGACACTTAAAAAAGCTAATCGAAAGATAGTTTTTTGGCTATCTGAGATAACGCCTATTTTAAGTGCTACCTTTTCGTGTATGTGGAAGAGCTCCTCCCGAAGGCTTTGAGGAAGACTGGTTTGCCAAAAATAGCTTTTTAACCGCATAATTAATTGCATTACTGCAATAAATTTTCTTAATTTATAAGGCGTAGCGAAAATGGGGAATCAAACAAATTTTCCATTCTCTTCGAAAAGCAAGGGCGACACTTAAAAACGCTAATCGAAAGATATTTTTTTGGCTATCTGAGAGAACACCTATTTTAAGTGCTACCTTTTCGCGTATGTGAGAAGAGCTCCTTCAGAAGGCTTTGAGGAAGACTGGTTTGCCAAAAATAGCCTTTTAACCGCATAATTAATTGCGTTACTGCAATAATTTTTCTTAATTTATAAGGTGTGGCAAAAATGGAGAATGAAACAAATTTTCCATTCTCTTCGAAAAGCAAGGGTTAAATTTAAAAACGCTAATCGAAAAATATTTTTTTGGCTCTCTGAAAGAACGCCTATTTAAAGTGCTACCTTTTCGTGTATGAGAGAAGAGCTCCTTCCGAAGGCTTTGAGAAAGACTGGTTTGCTAAAAAATAGCCTTTTAACCTCATAATTAATTGCGTTACTGCAATAATTTTTCTTAATTTAGAAGGTGTGGCGAAAATGGAGAATCAAACAAATTTTCCATTCCCTTCGAAAAGCAAGGGTGACACTTGAAAACGCTAATCGAAAGATAGTTGTTTTTTTGGCCTATCTGAGAGAACGCCTATTTTAAGTGCTACCTTTTCGTGTATGTGAGAAAAGCTCCTTCCGAAGGCTTCGAGGAAGACTGGTTTGCCAAAAATAGCCTTTTAACCGCAAAATTAATGGCGTTACTGCAATAATTTTTCTTAATTTATAAGGTGTGGCGAAAATGGAGAATCAAACAAATTTTCCATTGCCTTTGAAAAGCAAGGGTTACACTTGAAAACGCTAATCGAAAGATAGTTTGTTTTTTTTTGGCTATCTGAGGGAACGCTTATTTTAAGTGCTACCTTTTCGTGTATGTGAGAAGAGCTCATTCCAAAGGTTTTGAGGAAGACTGGTTTGCTAAAAAATAGCCTTTTAACCTCATAATTAATTGTGTTACTGCAATAATTATTCTTAATTTATAAGGTGTGGCGAAAATAGAGAATCAAACAAATTTTCCATTCTCTTCGAAAAGCAAGGGTGAAACTTAAAAACGCTAATCGAAAAATATTTTTTTGGCTCTCTGAGAGAACGCCTATTTAAAGTGCTACCTTTTCGTGTATGTGAGAAGAGCTCCTTCCGAAGGCTTTGAGGAAGACTGGTTTGCCCAAAAATAGCCTTTTAACCTCATAATTAATTGCGTTACTGCAATAATTTTTCTTAATTTATAAGGTGTGGCGAAAATGGAGAATCAAACAAATTTTCCATTCCCTTCGAAAAGCAAGGGTGAAATTGAAAACGCTAATCGAAAGATAGTTGTTTTTTTGGCTCTCTGAGAGAACGCCTATTTTAAGTGCTACCTTTTCGTTATGTGAAAAAAGCTCCTTCCGAAGGCTTCGAGAAAGACTAGTTTGCCAAAAATAGCCTTTTAACCGCAAAATTAATGGCGTTACTGCAATAATTTTTCTTAATTTATAAGGTGTGGCGAAAATGGAGAATCAAACAAATTTTCCATTCCCTTTGAAAAGCAAGGGTTACACTTGAAAACGCTAATCGAAAGATAGTTTTTTTTTTTTGGCTATCTGAGGGAACACCTAATTTAAGTGCTACCTTTTCGTGTATGTAAGAAGAGCTCCTTCCAAAGGCTTTGAGGAAGACTGGTTTGCCAAAAAATAGCCTTTTAACCTCATAATTAATTGCGTTACTGCAAAAATTTTTCTTAATTTATAAGGTGTGGCGAAAATGGAGAATCAAACAAATTTTCCATTCCCTTCGAAAAGCAAGGGTGACACTTGAAAACGCTAATCGAAAGATAGTTTTTTTTGGCTATTTGAGAGAACGCTTATTTTAAGTGCTACCTTTTCGTGTATGTGAGAAGAGCTCCTTCCGAAGGCTTTTAGGAAGACTGGTTTGCCAAAAATAGCCTTTTAACCGCATAATTAATTTCGTTACTTCAATAATTTTTCTTAATTTATAAGGTGTGGCGAAAATGGAGAATCAAACAAATTTTCCATTCCCTTCGAAAAGCAAGGTTGACACTTGAAAACGCTAATCGAAAGATAGTTTTTTTTTGGCTATTTGAGAGAACGCTTATTTTAAGTGCTACCTTTTCGTGTATGTGAGAAGAGCTCCTTCCAAGGGCTTTGAGGAAGACTGGTTTGCCAAAAATAGCCTTTTAACCGCAAAATTAATGGCGTTACTGCAATAATTTTTCTTAATTTACAAGGTGTGGCGAAAATGGAGAATCAAACAAATTTTCCATTCCCTTCGAAAAGCAAGGGTTACACTTGAAAACGCTAATCGAAAGATAGTTTTTTTTTTTTGGCTATCTGAGGGAACGCCTATTTTAAGTGCTATCTTTTCGTGTATGTGTGAAGAGCTCCTTCCAAAGGCTTTGAGGAAGACTGGTTTGCCAAAAAATAGCCTTTTGACCTCATAATTAGTTGCGTTACTGCAATAATTTTTCTTAATTTATAAGGTGTGGCGAAAATGGAGAATCAAACAAATTTTCCATTCCCTTCGAAAAGCAAGGGTGACACTTGAAAACGCTAATCGAAAGATAGTTTTTTTTTGGCTATTTGAGAGAACGCTTATTTTAAGTGCTACCTTTTCGTGTATGTGAGAAGAGCTCCTTCCGAAAGCTTTGAGGAAGACTGGTTTGCCAAAAATAGCCTTTTAACCACATAATTAATTTCGTTACTTCAATAATTTTTCTTAATTTATAAGGTGTGGCGAAAATGGAGAATCAAACAAATTTTCCATTCTTTTCGAAAAGTAAGGGTGACACTTAAAAACGCTAATCGAAAGATAGTTTTTTGGGTATCTGAGGGAACGCCTATTTTAAGTGCTACCTTTTCGTGTATGTGAGAAAAGCTCCTTCCAAAGGCTTTGAGGAAGACTGGTTTGCCAAAAAATAGCCTTTTAACCTCATAATTAATTGCGTTACTGCAATAATTTTTCTTAATTTATAAGGTGTGGCGAAAATGGAGAATCAAACAAATATTCCATTCCCTTCGAAAAGCAAGGGTGACACTTGAAAACGCTAATCGAAAGATAGTTTTTTTTGGCTATTTGAGAGAACGCATATTTTAAGTGCTATCTTTTCGTGTATGTGAGAAGAGCTCCTTCCGAAGGCTTTGAGGAAGACTGGTTTGCCAAAAATAGCCTTATAACCGCATAATTAATTTCGTTACTTCAATAATTTTTCTTAATTTATAAGGTGTGGCGAAAATGGAGAATCAAACAAATTTTCCATTCCCTTCGAAAAGCAAGGGTGACACTTGAAAAGGCTAATCGAAAGATAGTTTTTTGTGGGCTATTTGAGAGAACGCCTATTTTAAGTGCTACCTTTTCGTGTATGTGAGAAGAGCTCCTTCCGAAGGCTTTGAGGAAGACTGGTTTGCCAAAAATAGCCTTTTAACCGCATAATTTAATTGCGTTACTGCAATAATTTTTCTTAATTTATAAGGTGTGGCGAAAATGGAGAATCAAACAAATTTTCCATTCTCTTCGAAAAGCGAGGGTGAAACTTAAAAACGCTAATCGAAAAATAGTTTTTTGGCTATCTGAGAGAACGCTTATTTTAAGTGCTACCTTTTCGTGTATGGGAAAAGTGCTCCTTCCGAAGGCTTTGAGGAAGACTGGTTTGCCAAAAATGGCCTTTTAACCACATAATTAATTTGGTTACTGCAATAATTTTTCTTAATTAATAAGGTGTGGCGAAAATGGAGAATCAAACAAATTTTCCATTCCCTTCGAAAAGCAAGGGTGACACTTGAAAACGCTAATCGAAAGATAGTTGTTTTTTTTGGCGATCTGAGCGAACGCCTATTTTAAGTGCTACCTTTCGTGTATGTGAGAAAAGCTCCTTCTGAAGGCTTCGAGGAAGACTGGTTTGCAAAAAATAGCCTTTTAACCGCAAAATTAATGGCGTTACTGCAATAAATTTTCTTAATTTATAAGGTGTGGCGAAAATGGAGAATTAAACAAATTTTCCATTCCCTTCGAAAAGCAAGGGTGACACTTGAAAACGCTAATCGAAAGATAGTTTTTTTTTTGGCTATTTGAGAGAACGCTTATTTTAAGTGCTACCTTTTCGTGTATGTGAGAAGAGCTCCTTCCGAAAGCTTCGAGGAAGACTGGTTTGCCAAAAATAGCCTTTTAACCGCATAATTAATTTCGTTACTTCAATATTTTTCTTAATTTATAAGGTATGGCGAAAATGGAGAATCAAACAAATTTTCCATTCTCTTCCAAAAGCAAGGGTGAAACTTAAAAACGCTAATCGAAAAATAGTTTTTTGGCTATCTAAGAGAAAGCCTATTTTAAGTGCTACCTTTTCGTGTATGGGAGAAGTGCTCCTTCCGAAGGCTTTGAGGAAGACTGGTTTGCCAAAAATGGCCTTTTAACCACATAATTAATTTGGTTACTGCAATAATTATTCTTAATTAATAAGGTGTGGCGAAAATGGAGAATCAAACAAATTTTCCATTCCCTTCGAAAAGCAAGGGTGACACTTGAAAACGCTAATCGAAAGATAGTTTTTTTTTGGCTATTTGAGAGAACGCTTATTTTAAGTGCTACCTTTTCGTGTATGTGAGAAGAGCTCCTTCCGAAGGCTTTGAGGAAGACTGGTTTGCCAAAAATAGCCTTTTAACCGCATAATTAATTTCGTTACTTCAATAATTTTTCTTAATTTATAAGGTGTGGCGAAAATGGAGAATCAAACAAATTTTCCATTCTCTTTGAAAAGCAAGGGTGACACTTGAAAACGCTAATCGAAAGAAAGTTTTTTGGCAATCTGAGGGAACGCCTATTTTAGGTGCTACCTTTTTGTGTATGTGAGAAGAGCTCCTTCCAAAGGCTTTGAGGAAGACTGGTTTGCCAAAAAATATCCTTTTAACCTCATAATTAATTTCGTTACATCAATAATTTTTCTTAATTTATAAGGTGTGGCGAAATTGGAGAATCAAACAAATTTTCCATTCCCTTCGAAAAGCAAGGGTGACACATGAAAACGCTAATCGAAAGATAGTTTTTTTTGGCTATTTGAGAGAACGCTTATTTTAAGTGCTACCTTTTCGTGTATGTGAGAAGGCTGCCTTCCGAAGGCTTTGAGGAAGACTGGTTTGCCAAAAATAGCCTTTTAACCGCATAATTTAATTGCGTTACTGCAATAATTTTTCTTAATTTATAAGGTGTGGCGAAAATGGAGAATCAAACAAATTTTCCATTCTCAAAGAAAAGCAAGGGTGAAACTTTAAAACGCTAATCGAAAAATAGTTTTTTGGCTATCTGAGAGAACGTCTATTTTAAGTGCTACCTTTTCGTGTATGTGAGAAAAGCTCCTTCCGAAGGCTTCGAGGAAGACTGGTTTGCCGAAAAAATAGCCTTTTAACCGCAAAATAAATGGCGTTACTGCAATAATTTTTCTTAATTTATAAGGTGTGGTGAAAATGGAGAATCAAACCAATTTTCCATTCCCTTTGAAAAGCAAGGGTTTCACTTGAAAACGCTAATCGAAAGATAGTTTTTTTTTTTGGCTATCTGAGAGAACGCCTATTTTAAGTGCTACCTTTTCGTGTATGGGAGAAGTGCTCCTTCCGAAGGCTTTGAGGAAGACTGGTTTGCCAAAAATGGCCTTTTAACCACATAATTAATTTGGTTACTGCAATAATTTTTCTTAATTAATAAGGTGTGGCGAAAATGGAGAATCAAACAAATTTTCCATTCCCTTCGAAAAGCAAGGGTGACACTTGAAAACGCTAATCGAAAGATAGTTGTTTTTTTTTGGCGATCTGAGGGAACGCCTATTTTAAGTGCTACCTTTCGTGTATGTGAGAAAAGCTCCTTCTTAAGGATTCGAGGAAGACTGGTTTGCAAAAAATAGCCTTTTAACCGCAAAATTAATGGCGTTACTGCAATAATTTTTCTTAATTTATAAGGTGTGGCGAAAATGGAGAATTAAACAAATTTTCCATTCCCTTCGAAAAGCCAGGGTGACACTTGAAAACGCTAATCGAACGATAGTTTTTTTTTGGCTATTTGAGAGAACGCTTATTTTAAGTGCTATCTTTTCGTGTATGTGAGAAGAGCTCCTTCCGAAGGCTTTGAGGAAGACTGGTTTGCCCAAAAATAGCCTTTTAACCTCATAATTAATTGCGTTACTGCAATAATTTTTCTTAATTTATAAGGTGTGGCGAAAATGGAGAATCAAACAAATTTTCCATTCCCTTCGAAAAGCAAGGGTGACACTTGGAAACGCTAATCGAAAGATAGTTTTTTGGGGGCTATTTGAGAGAACGCCTATTTTAAGTGCTACCTTTTCGTGTATGTGAGAAGAGCTCCTTCCGAAGGCTTTGAGGAAGACTGGTTTGCCAAAAATAGCCTTTTAACCGCATAATTAATTGCGCACCTGCAATAATTTTTCTTAATTTATAAGGTGTGGCGAAAATGGAGAATCAAACAAATTTTCCATTCCCTTCGGAAAAGCAAGGGTGAAACTAAAAAACGCCAATCGAAAAATAGTATTTTGGCTATCTGAGAGAACGCCTATTTTAAGTGCTACCTTTTCGTGTATGGGAGAAGTGCTCCTTCCGAAGGCTTTGAGGAAGACTGGTTTGCCAAAAATGGCTTTTTAACCACATAATTAATTGCGTTACTGCAATAATTTTTCTTAATTTATAAGGTGTGGCGAAAATGGAGAATCAAACAAATTTTCCATTCTCTTCGACAAGCAAGGGTGAAACTTAAAAACGCTAATCGAAAAATAGTTTTTTGGCTATCTGAGAGAACGCCTATTTTAAGTGCTACCTTTTCGTGTATGGGAGAGGTGCTCCTTCCGAAGGCTTTGAGGAAGACTGGTTTGCCAAAAATGGCCTTTTAACCACATAATTAATTTGGTTACTGCAATATTTTTTCTTAATTTATAAGGTGTGGCGAAAATGGAGAATCAAACAAATTTTCCATTCCCTTCGAAAAGCACGGGTGACACTTGAAAACGCTAATCGAAAGAGAGTTGTTTTTTTTTGGCGATCTGAGAGAACGCCTATTTGAAGTGCTACCTTTTCGTGTATGTGAGAAAAGCTCCTTCCGAAGGCTTTGAGGAAGACTGGTTTGCCAAAAATGGCCTTTTAACCGCAAAATTAATTGCGTTACTGCAATAATTTTTCTTAATTTATAAGGTGTGGCGAAAATGGAGAATCAAACAAATTTTCCATTCCCTTCGAAAAGCAAGGGTGACACTTGAAAACGCTAATCGAAAGATAGTTTTTTTTTGGCTATTTGAGAGAACGCTTATTTTAAGTGCTACCTTTTCGTATATGTAAGAAAAGCTCCTTCCGAAGGCTTTGAGGAAGACTGGTTTGCCAAAAAAAGCCTTTTAACCGCATAATTAATTTCGTTACTTCAATAATTTTTCTTAATTTATAAGGTATGGCGAAAATGGAGAATCAAACAAATTTTCCATTCTCTTTGAAAAGCAAGGGTGACACTTGAAAACGCTAATCGAAAGATAGTTTTTTGGCTATCTGAGGGAACGCCTATTTTAAGTGCTACCTTTTTGTGTATGTGAGAAGAGCTCCTTCCAAAGGCTTTGAGGAAGACTGGTTTGCCAAAAAATAGCCTTTTAACCTCATAATTAATTGCGTTACTGCAATAATTTTTCTTAATTTATAAGGTGTGGCGAAAATGGAGAATCAAACAAATTTTCCATTCCCTTCGAAAATCAAGGGTGACACTTGGAAACGCTAATCGAAAGATAGTTTGTTTTGGGCTATTTGAGAGAACGCCTATTTTAAGTGCTACCTTTTCGTGTATGTGAAAAGAGCTCCTTCCGAAGGCTTTAAGGAAGACTGGTTGGCCAAAAATAGCCTTTTAACCGCATAATTAATTTCGTTACCTCAATAATTTTTCTTAATTTATAAGGTGTGGCGAAAATGGAGAATCAAACAAATTTTCCATTCCCTTCGAAAAGCAAGGGTGACACTTGAAAACGCTGATCGAAAGATAGTTTTTTTTTGGCCTCTTGAGAGAACGCTTAATTTAAGTGCTACCTTTTCGTATATGTGAGAAGAGCTCCTTCCGAAGGCTTTGAGGAAGACTGGTTTGCCAAAAATAGCCTTTTACCAGCATAATTAATTTCGTTACTTCAATAATTTTTTCTAATTTATAAGGTGTGGCGAAAATGGAGAATCAAACAAATTTTCCATTCCCTTCGAAAAGCAAGGGTGACACTTGAAAACGCTAATCGAAAGATAGTTTTTTTTTGGCTATTTGAGAAAACGCCTATTTTAAGTGCTACCTTTTCGTGTATGTGAGAAGAGCTCCTTCCGAAGGCTTTGAGGAAGACTGGTTTGCCAAAAATAGCCTTTTACCAGCATAATTAATTTCGTTACTTCAATAATATTTCCTAATTTATGAGGTGTGGCGAAAATGGAGAATCAAACAAATTTTCCATTCCCTTCGAAAAGCAAGGGTGACACTTGAAAACGCTAATCGAAAGATAGTTTTTTTTTGGCTATTTGCGAAAACGCCTATTTTAAGTGCTACCTTTTCGTGTATGTGAGAACAGCTCCTTCCGAAGGCTTTGAGAAGGACTGGTTTGCCAAAAATAGCCTTTTTACCGCATAATTTAATTGCGTTACTGCAATAATTTTTCTTAATTTATAAGGTGTGGCGAAAATGGAGAATCAAACAAATTTTCCATTCTCTTCGAAAAGCAAGGGTGAAACTTAAAAACGCTAATCGAAAAATAGTTTTTTGGCTATCTGGGAAAACGCCTATTTTAAGTGCTACCTTTTCGTGTATGGGAGAAGTGCTCCTTCCAAGGCTTTGAGGAAGACTGGTTTGCCAAAAATAGCCTTTTAACCGCATAATTAATTTCGTTACTTCAATAATTTTTCTTAATTTATAAGGTGTGGCGAAAATAAAGAGTCAAACAAATTTTCCATTCTCTTCGAAAAGCAAGGGTGACACTTGAAAACGCTAATCGAAAGTTAGTTTTTTGGCTATCTGAGAGAACGCCTATTTTAAGTGCTACCTTTTCGTGTATGTCAGAAGAGCTCCTTCCGAAGGCTTTGTGGAAGACTGGTTTGCCAAAAATAGTCTTTTAAACGCATAATTTAATTGCGTTACTGCAATAATTTTTCTTAATTTATAAGGTGTGGCGAAAATGGAGAATCAAACAAATTGTCCATTCTCTTCGAAAAGCAAGGGTGAAACTTAAAAACGCTAATCGAAAAATAGTTTTTTGGCTATCTGAGAGAACGCCTATTTTAAGTGCTACCTTTTCGTGTATGGGAGAAGTGCTCCTTCCGAAGGCTTTGAGGAAGACTGGTTTGCCAAAAATAGCCTTTTACCAGCATAATTAATTTCGTTACTTCAATAATTTTTCCTAATTTATGAGGTGTGGCGAAGATGGAGAATCAAACAAATTTTCCATTCCCTTCGAAAAGCAAGGGTGACACTTGAAAACGCTAATCGAAAGATAGTTTTTTTTTGGCTATTTGAGAAAACGCCTATTTTAAGTGCTACCTTTTTGTGTATGTGAGAAGAGCTCCTTCCGAAGGCTTTGAGAAGGACTGGTTTGCCAAAAATAGCCTTTTTACCGCATAATTTAATTGCGTTACTGCAATAATTTTTCTTAATTTATAAGGTGTGGCGAAAATGGAGAATCAAACAAATTTTCCATTCTCTTCGAAAAGCAAGGGTGAAACTTAAAAACGCTAATCGAAAAATAGTTTTTTGGCTATCTGGGAGAACGCCTATTTTAAGTGCTACCTTTTCGTGTATGGGAGAAGTGCTCCTTCCGAAGGCTTTGAGGAAGACTGGTTTTCCAAAAATGGCCTTTTTAACCATATAATTAATTGCGTTACTGCAATAATTTTTCTTAATATATATATATATATATATATATATATATATATATATATATATATATATATATAAAGAGCAAATACAAGTTCTGAGGGTGGTAAAAACCACCACAGGGACTTCGCCATATTTAATTTCTGTCTTTCAAAAGCCTTTTAGAAGACATCCATGAAGATCATTCATAGTAAGAAGCCAGAAATATGGCCAGGGGAAAAAAGTTTAAATTCATGGCCAGGTTTCGAACCCGGGTTTGCTTATTGCCAGTCAGATGCTCTCTCCTTAAGCTACCAGGCACAGTGCCTCAACTTCGCCTAAAGCGTTGCCCCATCAAACCCAGTATTTCCCATAGCTAGGAACTTCCAAGGAATTTTTATAACATAATTTCTTACCCGGTCATAAGCTGGTGGTAGCTTAACGGAGGAGCATCTGACAGGCAATCAGCAGACCTGGATTCAAGTCCCAACCAGGAATGTCCAACTTTTTCCTCTGACATTATTTCTGTCTTCTTAGTATGGATTGCCTTTATTGTGCCGTCCTTTGCTTTCTATCCTTGTGCTTTTCCAATGTCCCTTTCTCTTGTACTACTCGTACATTGTTATAAAGTTTCTGCATCATCTTATATATATATATATATATATGAATTAGCACTGTCAAGTAATAAAAAACTATTTGTTCATGCAACAGCTACAATTGCATGCCGGAAACTTGCTATTTCTGGAAAAAAGTTAGAAATCTGATGGAGATACATATTATTCCTAAAATTGAAGTTTGTATAAAGAATTGCGTTGTTTGATAATGCAAATGAAGGTGCACTTAACCTTAGGAAAAATTCCTCAAAATGTTTGTATGTTCTTAAAATACATAGGAAACCAAATATTCGTATTTTTATTAGATGTCTAAAAAATTACCTGAAAATGAATTATGAAAGAAAAAGATCAAACGTTGAATCAGAATTTTGAGAACGATACATTAAAGGCTGTCAGCGGGTTCTAGAAACTGTAGGTATGGATTCTTCTGATAGAAGTCAAGAATTGATAAACAATAAAAGAGTGTAAAACTTCTATTTCTTCTTACATCAATGTACTAGTAAAGCAACAAGGTCTGCTGACCCAAAAGTCGCGTGCCCTCACTTTATCTGTTTCATGACCTTACGACCTTCAATACTTTAAAATAAATCCAGGAGGAAACATTGGAGGACCTTGGTATAGCCATATACTTTAGCATAGCATAGCAGAGAACAGCCCAGCCTACCATAGCCTAGTATTGTCTAGCATATCCTAGCCTAGTATAGCCTACAAAAAGACTACCCTAAACTCGCCTAGTATAGCATAGCATATCATAGCAAAGAATAGCATAGTATAACCTACCCTGTTTTAGTCTAGAATAGCCAAGTCTAGCCAAACATAGGATAGCCTAGCCTAGCTTACTAGAATCTAGCTAGCCTAGTATAACCTAGCATAGTATAGCCTACTTTATCGTACCTTAGCTTAATATAGCCTAGCCTATTGTATCCTAGTATAGCCTAGCTTAGTATACCCTAGTCTAATATAGCATATTATAGTATAGCCTAGCGCAGCATTTTCTAGTGTAGCCTAACTTATTATAGCAGAGCATAGGCTAACCAGGTATGGCTTAGCATTGCATGCCAGAACCGAGCCTAGCCTCTCATAGAGTATCTTAGCCTACTATAGTCAAGCTAGAATAGGATACTATAGCTTAGCCAATATATCCTTGAATACGATAGCCTAGCATAGCATAGTATAATTAGCATAGCTTAGCCTAGCCTAGCATAGTATAACCTAGCCTAGCATTTCCTATCCTAGACAAGTATAACCTATACTCTCCTATTATACCCTAGTCAAGCATAGCTTAGTATTGTCTAGCCTAACATATTAAATGATATCCTATCATGACATTTTATAGCCTAAATTAGCATTGTATATCTTACCCTTGTACATTATATCTTAGCATAGCTTAGCATATTATAGCCTATCCTATAATAGCCTAGCATTGTATAGCCTATTCTCGACTTGCCTAGCAGAGTATAGTATATTATAGCTAAGCTATGCTAATTATAACCTAGCCTATAATAGCCTAGCAGAGTATAGCCTATTCTAGGCTTGCCTAGCAGAGTATAGTATATTATAGCCTAGTCTACTAGAGCAGAGTATCGGCCGAATAATTATGATGTTATTGCCAAAACAAAATAATTCCCAGGCTAAACTTGGGAAGACCTAGGCAATTAGATCATTCGAGAAAGAATGTAAAACAACATAAGGGTTTTAAATTTCGCTAGAACCGGCCGAATAGTTATGATTTTATTGCCAAAACAAAATAATTCTCGGGCTAACTTAGGGAGTACTTTGGCAATTATATCATTTGAATTAGAATGTAAAACAACATAAGAGTTTAAATACGAGTATTTATAGAATCGGCCGAATAGTTATTATGTTATTACCAGTACAAAATAATTCCTTGGCTAATCTTGGAAGGACGTTGGTAATTAGAGCATTCGAAGGAGAATATAAAACAACATAAAATTTTCAAATTTAGTTTGAATCGGCCAAATAGTTATGATGTTATTACAAAAACAACAATAAAGCAAAATGGGGACGAACCGACCGACATAGTTAGATGTAGAGTCGCTCGCGATTTAACTCGCACGTGACTAAAAATGCGCCTATGGAATACCGTTTAATAGAGAGGTCTCTACTCAGCTTTCAAACGAACCAAGTCGACGGACAGAGATGATGTACATATACATCATAAATTAATCTGCTTCTCCTTTGGGGGGAAAACCGTCAAAAATTCTGATGGAATTGCCGATCTCTTCCTCCTCCTCGTAGAAGATTTTGCAAGGAAACAAGTGATATCATAAAGGAATCATTCAATACGAATGTTCCAACTAACAACCATTGGGATTTATAAAGTAATATATGACATAATAGTCAGCCATTTGGAAGAGTATAAACAATTGTAATCTTTAACAACGATGAAGTAAAACAAGTATCAATACCCACATTGACATCCCTCTCTTGTAAAGATAAGTTAGATTGAGTACTCAATACCCTAGATGAGTTAAATGTAACAGTTTATAAACATGTGTAGTCTTTCGTGGATGTGCTTTCTAGGAAGATGGATTTGTGCTGCATACCGACAGCGAATTGCCAGTTCAATAGAATATTCTTAAAAACTGCTTACTCATCTCCAACCACGAATTGTTCTGTATAGCTTTAGAGTCTTCAAGAAACTACTAAGTAATTATTAGAAGGCAAAGTCAATCTTATTCACTCAGTTGATATCGAATTTGTATTCGATATGTGTACACTTTCAGCTTGCCAAACAAGCTGAATGTTTTGTTATGTCATTTCAAGTTCTCGGATGGCTTGAACGTCCTTTGTTCAGATTGAGAATCGGACAATTTAGTTCTACTTCTGAACATTTTCTAAAATTGCACATTACTTTTCGAAGCTATTTTGAAATTATTGGAAGCTTTTATGTTTTAGATATGCTGCGCCTCTGAATCTGGCCGTTCTCGTGATTCCTGCATAATATGGGCTTCATAGAACATATATTTTTCCAAACAATTTTAAATTCTTTCAAACACAAATGATTAGTTACACCAGTATTTGATTTTATGGCTGATTTTTTCCATATATATATATATATATATATATATATATATATATATATATATATATATATATATATAGAGAGAGAGAGAGAGAGAGAGAGAGAGAGAGAGAGAGAGGGAGAGAGAGAGAGAGAGAGAGAGAGAGACAGTTTCACGAGGAAGGTATTGAGATACTTCAGTCAACGAAGTTCGGACCTCAGTGACTGAAATGTGTCACTACCTAAAGATGAGCAAGTAACCTCGAAACGTTGTAAAATAAAGGAAAAGGAACTTGATGTTCCTTATTCTTGCCTTCCTGGCGAAACAATATTTAATTTAAAATAGTATAATTAGTGAACCATCCCGAATTGTTTAGTATCCATAAATAATCTCTTTAATTATAAAACCTATTTTATGAACAACAGTAAAAATCATTTCCATTATTTCTCCCTTAATTTTCTTAACGAAATTTCACTTTTCACAAAATTCTTAAATTCGAATAGAGTGCTTACTATTTTGTAAATATTAATCATTTCTCTTTAACTTCCAGTTTATCGTATTCAACTTTTTTTTTTTATAATGTTTAACAGAATTCTTTAACATGGCACGCCAAGTTTATTATAAGCATTTTTCTAAGACTTGTGACATTGTCAGATATTTTAAATTTTTATAATGAGTTTTAGTTGCTTGTAACCTGTAATTACACCTGCAGTTACAGAGAGTAGACAAACGTTTATATAGTTGCCTGTATGACTGGCTAATCTCTAGAATTATATGAGTAGTTATTTCTATTTTAATCCTGTTTGATTTTAAGGGGTGAGTTAGCTGCACCACTCATCGAACCCTATTTTTTAACATTTGGGCCTATGACCATCCATGTCGGTAATATTGTTTACTTATTCGTTTTAATATTAAACTTACTACTCATTTTACTTGTTTAGATTCTCTAGGACAAATACTTTAATAATTATAAATGAATTAGCAAATATTTAAATATGGCTTATATCCTCTGCTTTGATGTTTACTTATTATAGCTATTAGCACCCACCTAGACACTGCATCAGGCACGCCTTAAAGACGCTCTTCTTCGACGGTAAACAAGTTCCTGTATCCAATAGGCCAATCTTACCTCAGCCTTTTAAAGAATTCTATCGATTGCTCTGCTCGATGTAGTGCGAATGTGGTTACTCGTTGCTATTTGGCATACATTGGTATTTTAACAATGTATGACAATGTTCAATACTCGATAATCGATAATTATGATTATTAACTTGGGAGTTTGGACCGTTTTTTTTTTATTTATAACTAAGTTTTAGTTACCTCTAAGATCAATTCACTACTTGTATTTTCGATCCTTTTTATACGGTATTACGCGTTGCTCTCATATCGTTTTTAGTGATATTTCCCCGGATTTTCTTTTATTTTTCAGTTTAAAAGTATGTGTTTTCTGGTTTGTTTATTGTTTTTCTAGATGTTATTTTTTTGTTTGTGAGGTCTGTATTTGTATTCCAGGAGTAATTATTGCCAATATGGTTACGTTCTTTTCTTATTATTTTAATATCGAATAATTCAATGGTGAAGTATATGATATTCTTTATGTACTAGTGTTTTAATAAAAGGTAGTTTGTAGCGCTTAGAGCAGAAAGAATAATAATCTTGAAAAGTACATTTATCAGTAGGTATTATGTAGGTTAAGTTGCTAATTTTACGATCGTTTTTAAGCTCTAAATTGGTGTCCAGAAATTTGGAAGTCTTTTTCCGTTGATTGTTCTGACGTGAATTTTCTGACCCTCTTTGCTTCGAGGCGATCTTCGAAAATTGGAAAGGCATTATTTTACTTGTATTTGAAATATTGTTTTTCTTACATAATTTTGTTTTCAGTGTCTTTTTATTATGTGAACTCACACTTGGATCGCGGGAGCATAAGTTTTTGTATCCCAGTGAATTATTTCACTCAAGTCCTACTTCCTCATTTCGAATAAGAATAAATTTGATACGAGCGAGCATTGGTGCTTTCCATCTTCTTAGTAAGAGGTCTGATTTGATTTCTTAGTTCGCATGTATGACTGTTAAGACTTGGCATATAATTTAATCTTTTGGGATGTAGCTGATTATTAAAATTTTTAGCAGTTTCATATTAGCATTAATACTGTACTTAAATTTCAGTTAAGCTCCCAGGTTTTGCATTAAACTTTAAGCTTTTATATGAAAAAACAGAGAGCATTAATTTTGTACATTATGTTTAAACTTTGAATTTGTCATAGGCATATGGCATTGTCAGACAATTTTATTTTATAAAGGCCTACTCACGAATATAAATAGATAATTCAGAGGGAGCGTGCGGGTAAGATAAAGGTATTTTTCCTTAGTCATGTTTTGAGTAAACCTTTAGATTCCAGGTCATCTATGATTAGTAATACTAAATAAATTTTATTTTTCATTTGCATGTTGAATTTACAAGGAATAGCATCTGTTATAAAAGCAAGAAAAATAACACCTACAATTATTATGGCTATTACTGTTATTCGAGCTAGGTGTTTGGGGGGGGCGTCTAGAATGATCTTCTGAAACAGAAACTTTCTATGAGAGACGAGTAGTGTTTCTTATTTCACTTCATATCTCTAGTGAGATAAAGAACAAACCGAGTTGTTAGACGCCTCAAGTTGTTTTTTCCCTTATATATAACATCTGCGTCTTCAGAAAATGTACAACTGAAGCTTAATTCAGAAGCCCAGATGGCAAACTTTACCGTCAAATTGCTGGAGTAAAATGGGGTCCACATTGGTACCTACGTTTGCCCCATATCCATATGGAGCTCGGCCGTGAAGCCTGCATTTAATATTGAAGATAAATCCCAGAGCGACGAGAAACGGATGCATCATCTTTTAATTTTTCAAAACGCTTCGAAAACTGTAACTTTTCATCTTTAGGCTAGAATAAGATTACAATGTTAATACATATGAAGAAAACTTGAAAAGGCCAACAAGACTTTATTTTAAAAGATGATCAATTATAAAATATCAGTAAAATGTACTATAAGTTAAAAATAATAATTTTTTAATAGGACTTGGCAACAGTTAAATTTGCTTTAAAACTTACTAAAAAAATTAGTTAATATATTTAAAGTGTTTTGCAGAAATTAAATACAAACTATAAAAGAAATTGACCTGGCATTATTTAAAGATAGTAAATTTAAACTTTGTTTTGAATTTTGTAAAGACTGTGAGAGTTAAAAAACATTTAATATAAAAACGGTAAATTTGGGTACTTACTAAAGTGGATCCATCCTAGAGAGTGAATGGTGGGTTTAACAAGGGGCTAGTATTTCTAGGTTACAGGACGCTTGGTTTGTTAAAAAAAACAACACCTAACAAACTGTAGTTAAAATTAGTTAATTAATAAAGATATTACACTTAAATCTTCATTGAGCGTAGGTTTGTAGTTTTTAATTAATTTCTGAAATAAACTTTAAATTTATTAACTAATTTTTTGAGTCAGTTTTAACGCAAATTTAACTGTTGCCAAGTTCTATTTAAAAAAAAATAACCTTATAGTACATTTTACTGATATTTTATAATTGGTCACCTTTTAAAATAATGTCTTGTTGGCCTTGTCAAGTTTTCTTCAGCGAATTCTAAATACCAAAAAATATTTTTAGAAGAATAACTAAACACAGAAATTAAATTAGTGAAAATCTATTAGAAATTGATGTAATATCTTAAAAAAAATAACTAAATTAAATAATAATCCCACGAGTTTTTTAAATATGCATAATAAACATGACTTAAATGACTATCGAAATACAAAAAATTATAAACTATAGCAATAAAGTCGAAAGCAAGGCATGAAGAAATCGATTAATAAGACAAAAAAAATAATAAATAAATAAATAATCCCATGAGCAACAAATATGAATAGTAAATATAAATCAAGCGGAATACAAAAAAATCACTATAAAACACAGCAAGAGAATTATATGGGCAGTGCGAACAATCAAAAATAAGTTAGATCAGGGGGTATGTAATCGAAGCGGATATTAATAAATGGAGCGAAGCAAGTAGTTAAATTTCATGTGATTGAACATCAAATAATACGACTAGACTAAGGTACGAAAGTTTAAATAGTAAATAATCAATAATGGAGGGGTCAAAAGGACGACTGAAACAATAAATTAAGGAAAAGTCAATAATAAACCAGATCGTTAGATATTAATTGGACAAACTAAAATAGAAATAAAAATTTCTCTGCACGTTTATAATTTTTTGTATTTCGATAGTCATTTAAGTCATGTTTATTATGCATATTTAAAAAACTCGTGGGATTATTATTTAATTTAGTTATTTTTTTTAAGATATTACATCAATTTCTAATAGATTTTCACTAATTTGATTTGTGTGTTTAGTTATTCTTCTAAAAATAATTTTTAGTATGTGAGAAAAGCTCCTTCCGAAGGCTTTGAGGAAGACTGGTTTGCCAAAAATAGCCTTTTAACCGCAAAATTAATTGCGTTACTGCAATAATTTTTCTTAATTTATTTGGGGTGGCGAAAATGGAGAATCAAACAAATTTTCCATTCCCTTTGAAAAGCAAGGGTTACACTTGAAAACGTTAATCGAAAGATAGTTTTTTTTTTTGGCTATCTGAGAGAACGCCTATTTTAAGTGCTACCTTTTCGTGTATGTGAGAAGAGCTCCTTCCAAAGGCTCTGAGGAAGACTGGTTTGCCAAAAAATAGCCTTTTAACCGCATAATTAATTGCGTTACTGCAATAATTTTTCTTAATTTATAATGTGTGGCGAAAATGGAGAATCAAACAAATTTTCCATTCTCTTCGAAAAGCAAGGGTGACACTTGAAAACGCTAATCGAAAGTTAGTTTTTTGGCTATCTGAGAGAACGCTTATTTTAAGTGCTACCTTTTCGTGTATGTGAGAAGAGCTCCTTCCGAAGGCTTTGAGGAAGACTAGTTTGCCCAAAATAGCCTTTTAACCGCATAATTAATTGCGTTACTGCAATAATTTTTCTTAATATATATATATAAAGAGCAAATACAAGTTCTGAGGGTGGTAAAAACCACCACAGGGACTTCGCCATATTTAATTTCTGTCTTTCAAAAGCCTTTAGAAGACATCCATGAAGATCATTCATAGTAAGAAGCCAGAAATATGGCCAGGGGAAAAAAGTTTAAATTCATGGCCAGGTTTCGAACCCGGGTTTGCTTATTGCCGGTCAGATGCTCTCTCCTTAAGCTACCAGGCACAGTGCCTCAACTTCGCTTAAAGCGTTGCCCCATCAAACCCAGTATTTCCCATAGCTAGGAACTTCCAAGGAATTTTTATAACATAATTTCTTACCCGGTCATAAGCTGGTGGTAGCTTAACGGAGGAGCATCTGACAGGCAATCAGCAGACCTGGATTCAAGTCCCAACCAGGAATGTCCAACTTTTTCCTCTGACATTATTTCTGTCTTCTTAGTATGGATTGCCTTTATTGTGCCGTCCTTTGCTTTCTATCCTTGTGCTTTTCCAATGTCCCTTTCTCTTGTACTACTCGTACATTGTTACAAAGTTTCTGCATCATCTTATATATATATATATATATATATATATATATATATATATATATATATATATATATGAATTAGCACTATTAAGAAATAAAAAACTATTTGTTCATGCAACAGCTACAATTGCATGCCGGAAACTTGCTATTTCTGGAAAAAAGTTAGAAATCTGATGGAGATACATATTATTCCTAAAATTGAAGTTTGTATAAAGAATTGCGTTGTTTGATAATGCAAATGAAGGTGCACTTAACCTTAGGAAAAATTCCTCAAAATGTTTGTATGTTCTTAAAATACATAGGAAACCAAATATTCGTATTTTTATTAGATGTCTAAAAAATTACCTGAAAATGAATTATGAAAGAAAAAGATCAAACGTTGAATCAGAATTTTGAGAACGATACATAAAAGGCTGTCAGCGGGTTCTAGAAACTGTAGGTATGGATTCTTCTGATAGAAGTCAAGAATTGATAAACAATAAAAGAGTGTAAAACTTCTATTTCTTCTTACATCAATGTACTAGTAAAGCAACAAGATCTGCTGACCAAAAAGTCGCGTGCCCTCACTTTATCTGTTTCATGACCTTACGACCTTCAATACTTTAAAATAAATCCAGGAGGAAACATTGGAGGACCTTGGTATAGCCATATACTTTAGCATAGCATAGCAGAGAACAGCCCAGCCTACCATAGCCTAGTATTGTCTAGCATATCCTAGCCTAGTATAGCCTACAAAAAGACTACCCTAAACTCGCCTAGTATAGCATAGCATATCATAGCAAAGAATAGCATAGTATAACCTACCCTGTTTTAGTCTAGAATAGCCAAGTCTAGCCAAACATAGGATAGCCTAGCCTAGCTTACTAGAATCTAGCTAGCCTAGTATAACCTAGCATAGTATAGCCTACTTTATCGTACCTTAGCTTAATATAGCCTAGCCTATTGTATCCTAGTATAGCCTAGCTTAGTATACCCTAGTCTAATATAGCATATTATAGTATAGCCTAGCGCAGCATTTTCTAGTGTAGCCTAACTTATTATAGCAGAGCATAGGCTAACCAGGTATGGCTTAGCATTGCATGCCAGAACCGAGCCTAGCCTCTCATAGAGTATCTTAGCCTACTATAGTCAAGCTAGAATAGGATACTATAGCTTAGCCAATATATCCTTGAATACGATAGCCTAGCATAGCATAGTATAATTAGCATAGCTTAGCCTAGCCTAGCATAGTATAACCTAGCCTAGCATTTCCTATCCTAGACAAGTATAACCTATACTCTCCTATTATACCCTAGTCAAGCATAGCTTAGTATTGTCTAGCCTAACATATTAAATGATATCCTATCATGACATTTTATAGCCTAAATTAGCATTGTATATCTTACCCTTGTACATTATATCTTAGCATAGCTTAGCATATTATAGCCTATCCTATAATAGCCTAGCATTGTATAGCCTATTCTCGACTTGCCTAGCAGAGTATAGTATATTATAGCTAAGCTATGCTAATTATAACCTAGCCTATAATAGCCTAGCAGAGTATAGCCTATTCTAGGCTTGCCTAGCAGAGTATAGTATATTATAGCCTAGTCTACTAGAGCAGAGTATCGGCCGAATAATTATGATGTTATTGCCAAAACAAAATAATTCCCAGGCTAAACTTGGGAAGACCTAGGCAATTAGATCATTCGAGAAAGAATGTAAAACAACATAAGGGTTTTAAATTTCGCTAGAACCGGCCGAATAGTTATGATTTTATTGCCAAAACAAAATAATTCTCGGGCTAACTTAGGGAGTACTTTGGCAATTATATCATTTGAATTAGAATGTAAAACAACATAAGTATAAATACGAGTATTTATAGAATCGGCCGAATAGTTATTATGTTATTACCAGTACAAAATAATTCCTTGGCTAATCTTGGAAGGACGTTGGTAATTAGAGCATTCGAAGGAGAATATAAAACAACATAAAATTTTCAAATTTAGTTTGAATCGGCCAAATAGTTATGATGTTATTACAAAAACAACAATAAAGCAAAATGGGGACGAACCGACCGACATAGTTAGATGTAGAGTCGCTCGCGATTTAACTCGCACGTGACTAAAAATGCGCCTATGGAATACCGTTTAATAGAGAGGTCTCTACTCAGCTTTCAAACGAACCAAGTCGACGGACAGAGATGATGTACATATACATCATAAATTAATCTGCTTCTCCTTTGGGGGGAAAACCGTCAAAAATTCTGATGGAATTGCCGATCTCTTCCTCCTCCTCGTAGAAGATTTTGCAAGGAAACAAGTGATATCATAAAGGAATCATTCAATACGAATGTTCCAACTAACAACCATTGGGATTTATAAAGTAATATATGACATAATAGTCAGCCATTTGGAAGAGTATAAACAATTGTAATCTTTAACAACGATGAAGTAAAACAAGTATCAATACCCACATTGACATCCCTCTCTTGTAAAGATAAGTTAGATTGAGTACTCAATACCCTAGATGAGTTAAATGTAACAGTTTATAAACATGTGTAGTCTTTCGTGAATGTGCTTTCTAGGAAGATGGATTTGTGCTGCATACCGACAGCGAATTGCCAGTTCAATAGAATATTCTTAAAATCTGCTTACTCATCTCCAACCACGAATTGTTCTGTATAACTTTAGGGTCTTCAAATAACTACTAAGTAATTATTAGAAGGCAAAGTCCATCTTATTCACTCAGTTGATATCGAATTTGTATTCAATATGTGTACACTTTCAGCTTGCCAAACAAGCTGAATGTTTTGTTATGTCATTTCAAGTTCTCAGATGGCTTGAACGTCCTTTGTTCAGATTGAGAATCGGACACTTTAGTTCTACTTCTGAACATTTTCTAAAATTTCACATTACATAGAGTTCTATCGGGAAATTACTTTTTGAAGCTATTTTGAAATTATTGGAAGCTTTTATGTTTTAGATATGCTGCGCCTCTGAATCTGGCCGTTCTCGTGATTCCTGCATAATATGGGCTTCATAGAACATATATTTTTCCAAACAATATAAATTCTTTCAAACACAAATGATTAGTTACACCAGTATTTGATTTTATGGCTGATTTATTTCCATATATATATATATATATATATATATATATATATATATAGAGAGAGAGAGAGAGAGAGAGTGAGAGAGAGAGAGAGAGAGAGAGAGAGAGAGACAGTTTCACGAGGAAGGTATTGAGATACTTCAGTCAACGAAGTTCGGACCTCAGTGACTGAAATGTGTCACTACCTAAAGATAAGCAAGTAACCTCGAAACGTTGTAAAATAAAGGAAAAGGAACTTGATGTTCCTTATTCTTGCCTTCCTGGCGAAACAATATTTAATTTAAAATAGTATAATTAGTGAACCATCCCGAATTGTTTAGTATCCATAAATAATCTCTTTAATTATAAAACCTATTTTATGAACAACAGTAAAAATCATTTCCATTATTTCTCCCTTAATTTTCTTAACGAAATTTCACTTTTCACAAAATTCTTAAATTCGAATAGAGTGCTTACTATTTTGTAAATATTAATCATTCCTCTTTAACTTCCAGTTTATCGTATTCAACTTCTTTTTTTATAATGTTTAACAGAATCTTTAACATGGCACGCCAAGTTTATTATAAGCATTTTTCTAAGACTTGTGACATTGTCAGATATTTAAAATTTTTATAATGAGTTTTAGGTGCTTGTAACCTGTAATTACACCTGCAGTTACAGAGAGTAGACAAACGTTTATATAGTTGCCTGTATGACTGGCTAATCTCTAGAATTATATGAGTAGTTATTTCTATTTTAATCCTGTTTGATTTTAAGGGGTGAGTTAGCTGCACCACTCATCGAACCCTATTTTTTAACATTTGGGCCTATGACCGTCCATGTCGGTAATATTGTTTACTTATTCGTTTTAATATTAAACTTAATACTCATTTTACTTGTTTAGATTCTCTAGGACAAATACTTTAATAATTATAAATGAATTAGCAAATATTTAAAATATGGCTTATATCCTCTGCTTTGATGTTTACTTATTATAGCTATTAGCACCCACCTAGACACTGCATCAGGCACGCCTTAAAGACGCTCTTCTTCGACGGTAAACAAGTTCTTGTATCCAATAGGCCAATCTTACCTCAGCCTTTTAAAGAATTCTATCGATTGCTCTGCTCGATGTAGTGCGAATGTGGTTACTCATTGCTATTTGGCATACATTGGTATTTTACCAATGTATGACAATGTTCAATACTCGATAATCGATAATTATGATTATTAACTTGGGAGTTTGGACAGTTTTTTTTATTTATAACTAAGTTTTAGTTACCTCTAAGATCAATTCACTACTTGTATTTTCGATCCTTTTTATACGGTATTACGCGTTGCTCTCATATCGTTTTTAGTGATATTTCCCCGGATTTTCTTTTATTTTTCAGTTTAAAAGTATGTGTTTTCTGGTTTGTTTATTGTTTTTCTAGATGTTATTTTTTTGTTTGTGAGGTCTGTCTTTGTATTCCAGGAGTAATTATTGCCAATATGGTTACGTTCTTTCCTTATTATTTTAATATCGAATAATTCAATGGTGAAAGTATATGATATTCTTTATGTACTAGTGTTTTAATAAAAGGTAGTTTGTAGCGCTTAAAGCAGAAAGAATAATAATCTTGAAAAGTACATTTATCAGTAGGTATTATGTAGGTTAAGTTGCTAATTTTACGATCGTTTTTAAGCTCTAAATTGGTGTCCAGAAATTTGGAAGTCTTTTTCCGTTGATTGTTCTGACGTGAATTTTCTGACCCTTTTTGCTTCGAGGCGATCTTCGAAAATTGGAAAGGCATTATTTTACTTGTATTTGAAATATTGTTTTTCTTACATAATTTTGTTTTCAGTGTCTTTTTATTATGTGAACTCACACTTGGATCGCGGGAGCATAAGTTTTTGTATCCCAGTGAATTATTTCACTGAAGTCCTACTTCCTCATTTCGAATAAGAATAAATTTGATACGAGCGAGCATTGGTGCTTTCCATCTTCTTAGTAAGAGGTCTGATTTGATTTCTTAGTTCGCATGTATGACTGTTAAGACTTGGCATATAATTTAATCTTTTGGGATGTAGCTGATTATTAAAATTTTTAGCAGTTTCATATTAGCATTAATACTGTACTTAAATTTCAGTTAAGCTCCCAGGTTTTGCATTAAACTTTAAGCTTTTATATGAAAAAACAGAGAGCATTAATTTTGTACATTATGTTTAAACTTTGCATTTGTCATAGGCGTATGGCATTGTCAGACAATTTTATTTTATAAAGGCCTACTCGCGAATATAAATAGATAATTCAGAGGGAGCGTGCGGGTAAGATAAAGGTATTTTTCCTTAGTCATGTTTTGAGTAAACCTTTAGATTCCAGGTCATCTATGATTAGTAATACTAAATAAATTTTATTTTTCATTTGCATGTTGACTTTACAAGGAATAGCATCTGTTATAAAAGCAAGAAAAATAACACCTACAATTATTATGGCTATTACTGTTATTCGAGCTAGGTGTTTGGGGGGGGGGCGTCTAGAATGATCTTCTGAAACAGAAACTTTCTATGAGAGACGAGTAGTGTTTCTTATTTCACTTCATATCTCTAGTGAGATAAAGAACAAACCGAGTTGTTAGACGCCTCAAGTTGTTTTTTCCCTTATATATAACATCTGCGTCTTCAGAAAATGTACAACTGAAGCTTAATTCAGACCCCAGATGGCAAATTTACCGTCAAATTGCTGGAGTAAAATGGGGTCCACATTGGTACCTACGTTTGCTCCATATCCATATGGAGCTCGGCCGTGAAGCCTGCATTTAATATTGAAGATAAATCCCAGAGCGACGAGAAACGGATGCATCATCTTTTAATTTTCCACAACGTTTTGAAAAGTATAAGTTTTCATCTTTAGGCTAGAATAAGATTACAATGTTAATACATATGAAGAAAACTTGACAAGGCCAACAAGACATTATTTTCAAAGGTGACCAATTATAAAATATCAGTAATATGTACTATAAGGTTATTTTTTTTTAAATAGGACTTGGCAACAGTTAAATTTGCGTTAAAACTGACTCAAAAAATTAGTTAATAAATTTAAAGTTTATTGCAGAAATTAATTAAAAACTACAAATCTACAAACTACAAATCTATGTTTATTATGCATATTTAAAAAACTCGTGGGATTATTATTTAATTTAGTTATTTTTTTTAAGATATTACATCAATTTCTAATAGATTTTCACTAATTTGATTTGTGTGTTTAGTTATTCTTCTAAAAATAATTTTTGGTATTTAGAATTCGCTGATGATGGTCATCGTCAATGACCGAAACGTCCGGAAAATTAAATGTTCATAACCATCGCATATGTCTTCATATTCCTGCTATATATATATATATATATATATATATATATATATATATATATATATCTCAAAGTAGCGCGAGAGAATGATAAAAATGAATCTATTAAACCACATTGAAAGAGAAAACGGAATAATTTTTCCTGCAGTAATATTTTTTATTACCTTTTTTCGAAAAAAATCCGTGCAGGGATACGATTCGAACTATGCTCACTTAGGCAAGGAGCACCGCTTTCATCAGAGTTAAAACTATGCGTAGCATAGTGTACTTATGGCATACTTTTAACTATGATCAAAGCGGTGCTCGCTGACTCAGTGAGTATAGTTCGAATCGCTTCTCTGCACGGAAAAATTATTCCGTTTACGCTATCATTGTGATTTACTGGATTGTTATATATATATATATATATATATATATATATATATAAAATATCTTATACCAATTTATACCTTGTAGGATCTCCCGTCCAGAACTTTATTACAAATAATAACAGCTAAACTTCCCATTAAAAGGAGCATCATTCCATTAAGGCGATACGTACAAATTTAATTTTAGCGCTGTCGTTGCATAAAGTGATTCCCGTAATGCACTATACTACAAAAAAAAAACCGGAAACCTACTTATGATGGAGTTTCTTTTATGATAGGCAATTAAGTTAATGCACTCTGAGCTATATTCAAAGAGCCTGATAAACATTCAAACGAGACTACAAAGGTGAAGCAATTTAGTTTACAAGGCTATGTATTTTGATGGCCTGTCATATTATTATTTATAGGAGTAGACTCAAGGGATTAAAGCAATGCGTACATTTGATATAACGATATGTCAACATTTTATTTCATTTAAGATTTAACGGATGATTATGAAATGAGTATTTCAAAAGACATTATGATGGATCTGTCGAGGAGTTATTAGATTTAGTTTTTCTCATTTGTGTTGTTATAAGGTGATTCTATTTCTTGTTCTCTCTTCGCTCGTTATATATGCATTAGTATGGAAAAGTTCCAGAGTGGAGATTGAAGAGGAAAATAAATACAAAGATTTTGCCTCAAGAAAAAGTCGAATAACAAAGATATTTTGGCCACTTTTCAGTTCATTCCGTAATCATATAAAAAGAAATACGTTGTAAATCTATTTTCAACATACAAATTAAACAAAATTGACAGATTGAGAGCAAGAACGACTGATAGATCGAGAAATATGAGCAGCAAGCGTGCAAATGCAAGGAGAAAGCAATAGATCTAGACTAGTGGTTCTCAACCTATGGGTACCGACCCAAAGGTGGGTTGCAGAAACGCTTCTCTCCCCCTCAATTTTCCTCCACTTGTCTCTTACACTGGGATTGTACCGTGCTCTGTTGCCAATTTATCCTTCTGTATTCGTACTAAAAATTATACAAAAGTATTTAGATATGATTTCAAATACAACTATTAGGTTGGAAAGAAAGTAATGATTTTTTGGAATAGTAAGATGCCCACTGATCAAGTTCAAGCACTTTTCCATGTTCTTGCTACAGTCTTATTTATGATAAATATGATCATAAATAAATATAAAGTACCTTTGTAACAAGTACAATATAATGTACTATTTAGCCATTTTGTATCAAGATTTGGCAACCCTGATTGCACGAGAATCTTAACGCCAATGAGATCAGTTGAAATATAACCTCTGCCGTGCAGAGAAAGAGCACCGAATATACAAAATAATAACTTTACAGGAGAAGCGTTCAAAGTTTTCGTTTATTGCAATGCCCCCCAAAATAGTCTATTTTCAAGATTGTTGAACGTCTAATGTATTTACTCCATTATGGCCATCATCGTTCATATTTATACTTTCTTTTGTGCATTAGTTTTATATTTTGGGCTCGGTTGCACAAAAACTGTTTTTCCTTTGGTTTGTGGATTGCTATTCACCACAAATGCAAAGGAAAGAAACCGAATAGAAGTATATTCGGTGTTTTTCTTCTTGAATGACCATTAATATTAAACAATGAGACACCGATTATACCTATATTCGGTGTTTTCACTTTGTATTATTGACAACATTAAGCAATCAGACTTCATTATAATTATGGCAACCACATTACATTATACATTCATCACTGTTTTTGTTTATTATTAGAATTTTTAACAAGTCATTGGAAAGGTATAAACAATCCTACAAATCTATTAAATTTTTATTGGTATTTTGACCATAAAAATACAAACCAAACAGAATCTTTAAAATATGCAATGAATTTATCTTTCTATTTGCATGTTAATATTAGTTGGAAATATCCTTAATTTAATAAAGAAAATAGTGAACATAAAGTCATATTTAAAACGAACTGAGTAAAAGTATAAAACTTCACAAAAACTGTGGTTATATCCCTTTTTTAAGGAAAAAGGACTAAATACACAAAAAGTAAATCCATTTTAAACTAAACGGGAAAATTCATAAGACCTTGATGTTTAATCTCGGGGCTCTGCCAGGCGCTGCGTCTGTCTTCACGGCCGAGCTGTTGGCATTACACCACTCGGTACGGGAGATTACGCGACGTGCCCGGTTCGAAGACCGGATTATGATCTATAGCGACTCACAAAGCGCCCTGACTGCTCTAGGGGCATTGGAATCTCCGCATCCCCTGGTTCGCGATATCCGTGACGCCACGGTTTTGGCGAGCCGGGCAGATGTCGAGATTATCTTTTGCTGGGTTTCTGGACATGTAGGAATTGCGGGGAATGAGCGCGCCGATGAGGGCGCCAAAGGGTCCGCAAGGACTCTGCGACCGGACCAGCGTTTCGCTCTTCCTCACACCAACTACATGGCAGGAATACGGGCAGCTCTTCGGACTGCTTGGCAAAGAAGATGGGAGACGGTCGAAGGGGAACTTAAAGTTGCGTGCCATTGCGTCGCGACTGTTTCCATGGACCTATCCACCAATTCCGCGACGGCTTCAGGTCACTTTCTGTCGTTTCCAAATCGGAAACACTCGTGTGACGCATCACTATTTGATGGAGCGCTCGCTTTCGCCCTATTTCGACGACTGCGTTGTCCTCCAGACTCTTCGGCACATTCTTGTCGAATGTCCCAGTCTGGGTGATCTTCGCGCACGTTACTTTTCCCGGTACTGGGATGGGCGGGGTCGCTACCGCCTGTCCCTTGTACTCGGGACGACTGCGTGCACCATGACTGGTGGACTGATAGACTTTTGGGGGAAGGCCGGCCTTCTCCCTTTTATTTAACTAGTTGTTTTTGTTGTTTTTTGTTATTGTTGTTTGTATGTTTTTTGTAGGGCGCAGGCTCATGCGCCGGGGGGGAGGGGGACCTCCCCCCGACGCCGGAGCTTGCTTCCTGATTGTTATTCCTTTTAATTGTTATTTCTGTTAGAATTATTTTTTAAAGTAGCCTAAAATTAGGCTGTTTGTTTGCGGCGACTTATGCCCAAGTGGGTAGTCGCCAGATAGCTCCTTTAAGAAAAAAAAAAGATGTTTAATCTACTCTAGAATTTCAGAGATCGTAGATATTATCACTAGTAGGGAAGTTATTCCAAAATGCTCGACGGGAAATAGGCATTCTCATAACAAGACCTGAGTGAATTTTCTTCAATTTTTCTTTTTGAATTCCTCTTGACTTTTATGAATATTTCGCCGAAAAATTGGGTGGAATAATTTCTTTCATAAATTTAACTTTAGTTCCCGAGTCCTGAAATGTTTTTTTATAGATCATTTCGTGCAGACCTTTCTCAAATCGGACTTCACATCAATCATTTAAAAGAGGAATATTATTCTCAGAAGACGCTCTTCGAGTTGTTCTTAACCTTGCCAAGTTTTGGTAGGCCTTAAAATCATAAAGTTGAATTTCTAGGACCGTTGTTCTCATCGTTAAAAGTTCCAGTGAATCGCAGAGGTCTCTCATATCATACAGATTCTTCTTTTTCCGGATTACTTTTTCAATTTTTCCATGAACGCCATCTGCGGCAAAGAATGTGTGACCGGTGACAATATAGTTCAACGTAATTTCCGAGGGTTCAAGATCTTCATTGACCAGTAAAGGAATGTTAAATATAATGTCCAGTTTTTATTCTGAGCAAAGCAATTATCTGCCTAAAATATAAACTTCTTTGTATCTCTATTTTCCTTAATTACTTTGATATAGGATGATTCAACATCAGGAGCATTCCTACCTCGAAGACTTCCATTCCAAACTACACAATAGTGATGTTGATTTTTCTTTAACGAAGCAAATGTTTTATTAAAAACAACCATTCTAGAGCAGAAAAACTTTCTTTAACATCAGGCATCCTTGGCAGGAGCAAAACCTTTTGCATATCGACGGAAAATACATATTAGGAGTCCATCCATTTGTTCGTATATCTCACTATCTCTATTGTATTCTTTTCTTGCTTCCTTTTGCATTTTATTGTGCAATTGAGCCTTTTCAGCATTTTCTTCATTCATATTCAATTCATAAAATAACCATGTTGAACATTTGTTAACACAAGGTTCAGAAAAACTTGATGTTCATTTTCTTTAGTATACTCCCATAGGATTCATATGAACAACGGACTGATGCGTGTTTTTCTTGAAATAGTTTGTACCTTTAAGCAACGGAGAGATCTGTTGGAAGGTATCTTACATGTGGAGCATGGTCTCTTCTGAAATAAGAAATAACTGGATTGAAAGATTCGGTGTGATTCATTATTACTTTTCTATTAACTTGATTGGTAGGTTCATGTTTTCCTTTTGTTATCTGTCACTGCGATATTTCCTGAAAGATTAGTTGTGGATAAAGAAGCTGCATCAATGGAATGAAATAATGATTTTATAACTGATCTTGACTGTACCTTAAAGTGCTGAGATAAAATTTCTGGCAGATTTTGATTGCTTGTCCTTGGGCATCGCTCAGTGTATACACATACCATGACTTCTTCCTTAATAAATCTTCCTAAATATGCCTTCTTTCTACTTCTTTGCTTGTTACTTTGCTTTACAACCATGCTTGCCTCATATCGTAGCAGTTTTTACAAAATTCTGAGTGAACGTGGTTTCGCATTTCATCTGAAAACCTGGCATGGCATTTTTAAGGGCATTTATCTATATTACATCCATTGAATATTGGGTGTTTTTCTTTATCATGAATGATCTTTTCTTGTTGTGTCATTGATTTCCTCCTTTTTTAACATCAAAAGCAACAGAGGTGTGATGGGAAGCCATTTTATTGTCATACACTGCTTCATAAGCATCAGAAACTCCAGGAGATTGAACTTCGATAGCAACTGCTATATTATTCTCTTCCACGCATGAAATGTCTTGCTCTTCTGTCCGCAAAACACCTCTGAAAGGAGAAAAATAATCAAATATTTATGCATTGCATTTAAGTAGCACATACAATAATTTCGGGAATTACTGCATTATCATAATGATAATCATCACCATCATCATCTCCCCTTACCTCCCTCACCACCACCTTAATTTATGCCTGTTACCTTATATACACAGCATAACGGTGCAAATCTTTTTGTGTTAACAAATGGACACACATATAACTTAGAGGCATACAAATATTCAAAGTTTGCTCCTGAATATATATATATATATATATATATATATATAGGTATATAAACAACGATATATTAAAGATAAACGATATTAAAAGTTAAATGTCGAGGGCTCAGCAAGAGATGTAGGCAGCCGCGCAGTGCCGTGAACCTGGCAAACACACACAATGCACAAAAGAGAACATAATCTGAGTCTAGATAAAAAAATCCTAACTTACCGGTTTATAGACCGACAAATCACTTACTGTTCTTTTAAAAACAGATTGCTGCATGAGAGGAGCGGCAATAAATTGATAGAAAGCTTGCATATTTGGTGTTTTATGTCTGGATATCGTGCTACATATAAATGAAACAGACCGAATATTCAGTATAATCGGTGTTTAACCTCTGCATTTTTTATATTCGGTGTTTCTTCTATGTTAACCACGGTAATGTCGCGTATATTCGGTGTTTGGCCAATTTTTAACTCAAAACGAGTGAAAGATGGGCGTAAACCAATGCCAGAAATGGAATCTACAGGTCAATATATAACTCAATTTTGGAAAATTTGTATATTCGGCGTTCTTCCTTTGCACGGTCGACCTTTGTTACGTATGTTAGTTATGTTTTAAGTTTCGCGATTGTACACTATTTTAGTTAATGAAAATTATATAGGATTAGTTATTATATAAGTGTCGCATATGTCACTCTTAGTTCGTATAAATTTATTCAAATTCAAGATCGTTTTGGAGCAAAGATACAAGTTACACAATAGAACTTATGAATTATCCTCGTGTGTGACAAAGGGGCCATTCTTTGATTCTTTGCGGTGTAATGCAGCGTTTTGTATATATACAGTGCTTTATAATAGAAATATATTATAGATTTAATAATATTCTAAACAAAATTTTATTATAGTGTGTTTCTTATTTTCAGTGTCTTAAATTTTACCTGTGAAATTAAATTAAATAACCGAGATATTTATTATTTGATTCATTATTTGATTCATTTTGAAAATGAGTGCAGCAAAAAGGAAATATAGTGACGAATATTTAAAGTTTGGTTTCACGTTAATTGTTATTGCTAGTGTAGAAAGACCTCAGTGTGTCATATGCATGGAAACTCTTTCAAATGAGGAAATGAAACCTAACAAACGCGAAAGGCAACGAGTCACAAAACATTCTAATTTAAACAACGAAAACATTGATTTTTAAAAAAAGGCTGAAAATTCCAGGTTAGATTTAAGTAGGCTTCATCTAAGTAAAACTCCAGCTGCAGTAGAGGCTTCATATGTTGTTGCTCTGAAAGTAGCAAAAGCCAATAAGACACACACAATTGCTGAAAACCTGATTTTTCTTGCACCAAAGACATTTTTAGTTTTATGGTAGGTGGAGATGCAGTGAAAAAGGTGCAACATATATCCTTATCAAATGATACTATAAGTCGCAGAATTAATGATATGTCTAATGACATTTTAACTCAAGTGATCGAGGAAATTAGTGTAAACCCTTACCGACTATTTAGCATACAACTTGATGCGACAACAGATGTAAAGGGTTGTGCCAACTTCTTTTTGTACATTACTTCAAGGAGGACAAGATTAAAAAAGATTATTTTTGTTTTGTATAGCATTTAAAACAACCACGACCGGGGCAGACACTTTTTATTTTGTTGATATTATATTCAGTAGCATTCGCTAGACTCGAAATATTTATGTGAGATTTGTACAGACGGCGCTCCTGCCATGTATGGATATCACTAAGGCTTTGTGGCAAAGGTTAAACAAGCTTTCTGCAAATAACTACAACTCATTGCATGATGCATCGACAAGTATTAGCAACAAAAACTTTGCCATCGTCAGTGAACCTATAGAGACAAGACGAGAGGAGAACCAAGAGATTCCTGCAAAATATGCAGCCCACACTACCGCGTGTGGCCACGATGAGTTACAGCAGGAGTCTTGGCAATGGAAACGCTATGAAATGACAGTGGAAGGCTTACGCACTTGGCTTCCCTTTTGACCACAAGGGCTAACCAGCGGCGGAACCTGCAAAGCGAGAAGGCAGTCAAAGCAGCAATTTAACCTAAAGTGAAGACCCACTGGTGTGTGGCCATGCCCTGGCGCCTACCAACCAGTGCACCCCTCTCCTCACTGCCTTGTGGGTTCTGCTTTTTTTTGGCAAAGGCTAAAGAAAGGATACCTCAATCACAAACGTAGATCAGGAGTGCCTATAGGCGAGCAGCAACAAACCGGTGTCTCGGCAGCTCCTTGCAGCCTAGGATGAAGCCTGGTCGTCTCGAGCCTCTCCTGCCACCAGGGTCCTTCTTCTATCGGCCAAGATACGTGTCCGAAGACTGCACAGATTCCTCTCCTTTCAAACCTAGTGCAGGTTGATGCCTTCAAGAGGGCATCCGTCATCATCGATCTCGATGGACTTTCCAAAACAACTAGTCATTAAAGCTGTAAATCTTTTCAAATTAAAGCCACTAACTACGCGCCTTTTTAAGACTCCGTGTGAGGAATTAGAGTTCCAGTATAACTCACTTTTGTTTTATACTGAAGTTAGATGGCTTTCCTGAGCAAAGTTTTAAGAAGAGTATTTAAATTAAAATGTGATCTTCAAATATTTTTCTCTTCTCATAACAAAAATGAATTTGACTCAGTCTTTAAAATTGTTGAAAATTTGCTTAAATTGGCATATCTTGTAAATATCTTTTGAACACCCCAATAATGTTAACGTATCTCTGCAAGGAAGTGGTTCTTCCATCATCTATTCATTTGAAAAAATGGAATCATTCAAAACTAAATTAAAGCTTTGGTACAAGAAAATAAAATAAAGAAATTGTAGATGTTTCCAACTCTCTGTGAAGCATTTGAAGAATGCACAGACGAAGGTGTTGAGAATGTTGATAAGTTGTATCTCATTATATAAGAGCATTTAGAAGATTTATTTCATGAAATAGAAAATATTTTCCAGCAGAAGAAAATGAAAAAGCAATGTTTGTTCTTGTGATAATTCTTTTTTCACAGGATACTATAAACGCTCCTGAAAATATCGAAGAAGAACTCATTGAAATGAATAATAGTTTTGAGGACAAAAGTGAATTTGCATCGCTTTCACTTAACTAATTTTGGTTTAATCGACACATATCTTACAACCTTATCAGACTTGGCGCTTCAAATACTACTCCCATTTTCCACAACCTATTTGTGTGAATCTGAATTTTCTCAACTTCTGGTCATAAAGAGCAAGCACCGAAAAAAATCTAGCCTTGAAGATTATTTTCGTTGGCAATGTCATCCACACAACCGAGAATAAAACTGCTAACCGAAAAAAGCAAGCTCAGCTATCGCATTAAAGGTAATGAACTGCATTTAAAATTTAATTTTTCAAAACTTTTTAATAGCAAAAAATGGGTCAAAGTTAAGAATTCTCACCATCATTGGTTCGCCATTAAAATAAGTTTGAGAAGCACTGATCAAAACTAAAACTGGTCTAAAACATTAACTCTGGATCTTACTTATATTTTAGCGTAGAGCTGAAAAATGATGCAAGAAAATTTGTATCAAATTCCGCAACACCATATATTTTTGTCGAGAACCCCGTAACGGGTGCGGCGATTTGCCATCCTGGCCGCCGTGCTGACGGGACTCAGCACCCCGTCCGGCCCTAGCTTAGCCTCTCTTCCTTACTTTAAAACACTTGTTTCCTCTCTTTTCATAGAACCTCTCCAACAACTTTCTCTGCCGCAGCCGTCCTGGATCGGGGCTGAGGGGAGAGGAGCCAATGTTCTCTAACCCCTGAGCTCCGGTCTTGGGTGGTTGGTATTTACCAACCTGCTTCATCCCCACCCATACCTTCCTCACATCCCTTTTCCTCTCCTCTTCACATTCTATCTGTTTTGCGCCGTGTCTAAGGTGGAGCCGCCATGCCGATGGACTGCCAGGCCACCAGGCGGGAGGGGTGGTCCCAAATGGCGGCGCCTGGCTCTGCCGGGCTTGTAAGCACCTCTCGCAGTGCGGGCTACTGCGAGAGATGATGTGCGATTGCGTCCCGTATAAAAAAGAGGGTCACCATGCCCATGTATGTACAACAAAAAAAAACCCAACCCTCAACTTCCGCTGAAACAGCGACGGAGCCACCATCGGGCAGCTCCAGCAAAAAATGGAGGTCCCCCCCCCCTGTGCTTGCGCAGGGAACCCTCCATATTTCTCTAACCGGAGAGGAGGCTTACTCCTCTCCTTCGCCTACGGGTGCAGGGGACTCCTTCTCACCCCCTTAACGGGACCAGCGATGTCTTGGGAGGGGATGGCCAACTGGAGGCCCCTCCTGTGACACACATGGTCCTTGAGGAGCCCCAGCCTCAGACGGTAGGTCCTTCCATAAAGGGAAATCCGGGCTCGGCGACAAGCACCGAACCCGAATTCGCCCCTATGCAAGGTCCTCCTCAAACGGCTGAGGGCTCCGAGGCAGTACAAGGAGGGGGGGGGGGATCTCCTCCGACAGGTGCCCCTACGACTACCAGGACCTTCTCCATTTCGGAGAGGGACCTGGCTGAGGCCGGTCCATCTGGCATGAGGGCTTCTGCCAGTGGAGGTGAGAAGCGGGTTCATTCCCCGCCCTCCTCTCCTAAAAAGAAGAATAAAAAGGCAAGGAAGACAAAGAAGACTCGGGGCTCCTCTCTATCCGCGGAGGCTGCGGGGACGGATGGGTCTGGTGCCACTTTGGCAAGCGACCAAGCCAAGATCGGCACTTCCGGCCCCTCTACCTCCCTGTGTGCAGAGCCCCGGACTAAGACCAAGAGTGCACTGGGCGGAGCCTCGATGACATCAAGACCCCTCGTTCAGAGGTTACCTGGCGTTTTCGAGCCCGTGGCTTCAAGCGCTTTCTCGTTATTCGCTTCACTGATGGCACCATGTTGTCCAAGGGCAACATGATCCATCAGAGGAGAGGATTAGCTAGTGCAATTGGTAGAGAGCCGAAGGTGACCCGTTTCTCGGACGGGAGCCTTCTGGCGAATGCGGCGAATCCCGCCGAGGTGGCCAAGATAAGTGCTATTCAGGCACTTCATGGCACCCCGGTGAGTGTGACGCCGCACTTTACCATGATCTTTGTGAAAGGAGTAGTTTATGCGAGGGAACTCGTTGACTACTTTATTGAGGACATCACCCTAGAGCTGGCCGACCATGGGGTGGTCAAGGTCGAACGTGTAATGAGAAAACAGGGAGGGGCCTCGAGACCCACCCCTACACTCTTCGTCACGTTCGACTGTGACAAGCTCCCTGAGTCGGTGCGTACCGGTTGGTACTGCTACCGCGTGAAGGCATTCGTGCCACTGCTGCGGTGGTGCTATTACTGTCACCGCTTTGGCCATACGAATCGCTCATGTAGACGTTCACAGTAGGGGGCACCCCAAGTCTGTGTAAATTGCTCCAAGGTCGCACACGATAAGTCCAAATCGTGTGTGGCCAAGTGTGTAAATTGCGGAGAGCCGCACCCTGCTTCTTCGAAGCAATGTGGTGCATATCTCCTTGAGAAAGAAATCCTGGCCGTTAAGGCCCAGGATAGACTCTCATTCCGCTAGGCTAAGGACTTGGTCCTAGCGCCTGGCTCTGCCTGGGACGTAATATGCCTCAATAGTTAGAAAGGCACCGTATGCTCCTTGCGCATCCAGGCCAACGAGCACGGTTGTTTTCGCGCCTATTCGGAGCCCTTCTGCGGGCTCTACCCAACCCGGGCGCTCCCCTGGTAAAGCTGGCGGCAAAAAGGGTTCATACCCAGCCCCGGCTAAAACCAGGGCTTCCTCCTCTTCCCCCAGCGTGACCGTTTCCCGCAAGGCGAATCGGTAACGCGCCTCCACCGAGTCGTTAGACTCACAGGAGGCAACACCCCTGAAGAAGGTCGCTAGGCCATCTTCTGGGGTTCCTAAAGCTGTCCCGCGAAAGGAGGATAGCAACAAAGGAGCTACAGCTCCTTCGCCCAAGCCTTGAGGTGGAGCGAGTGGCTCGAAGATGGTGGTTCCTTAAAAAGAGGGCCCCCCTCCTCCAAAGCCGCAACGCTCGCCTAGGGTTTCGAGGTGGAGGAAGAAAAGGACTCGCATGGCGAGCCCAACCTCCCCCAATAAGTCTTTGAAGGTGACAGCGCCTTCAGCGCTTTGTCCGGCCAACAGCGCCCGGGGTTCTGCCCCCGGGGCGCGTACGGCCATTCCCGTGAGGGTCTTCAGTTCGAGGAGGGCCCCCGCCTCTCCTCCGAGCTAGGTCTGTAGGGCATATTTCTTCAATGAAATTGCCGTGGACTCCGGGCCAACTGGCAGGAGCTGCGGAGGCTCGTCTCGTCCCATTCCCCGTTAGCTATCTTTTTGAAGAAGACCATGCTAGGCGCGTGCCCCCTGCCCGCCCTCCCGGGGAATAAGGGTCTTGCTACCCCACCACCGCGGGATGGCCGGGATGGGGGATGCGCGGTTTATACTCGGCATGATGTCTCCGTTCTTTCTTTCAGGCAGTGGCTGTGCAGCTGCACCTGGATAGGAGGTATACTATCATTTCTGCGTACATTCCACCGTCAACTGACTTCGACGCGGGGGACTTACGCCGCATCGTGGCACTGTTACCGAGGCCCTATCTCTTGCTTGGAGATCTGAACGGCAGGCATCCCCTCTGGGGAGATTACTCCTTAAATCCCAGGGGACAAGTCCTTGCCGATCTGATCGAAGAGCTTGAGATGGGTGTCCTAAACGTGGATGAGTTTACGCATCTCTGTCCGAGAACCGCTTCATTTTCTTGCCTTGACCTATCTTTGTGCTCTTCGGATGCACAGCCTGATTTTGATTGGTGGGTGGTCGATGACCTCCATGATAGTGATCACTTTTCCATTTAAATATCATTTACAGGGCAACTGCCGCCTGAGAGACCACTTCGGTGGTGCTTGGCGCGGGCGCGGTGGCCTGCATTTCAGGAAATGACTGAATTCTCTAATTCAGTCGAGGAGTTTAGGTCGGTAGATGAGGCCGTTGAGTTCTTCTCCGGCAACCTCATCGCCTTGGGCCTGACTACTATTCCTAGGACGTCTAGCCGTTTTGCACGCCGACCACTCCTATGGTGGTCGGCCGAGTGTGAGATGGCCCTCAAACAGTAGCGTTATGCCTATATGCGCTATAAGCGCCACCCGAAAGACTTCACTGTCGCTGAATTTCATCGGGCTAGTGCTAGGTTCCGGTATATTTCGAAGCACGCTCGCCGCTCTTCTTGGTGGGCATACGTGTCTTCACTTAACGGGAAGACCCCTTTAGCTGATGTGTGGAAGTGAGTCAAAAGGATTCGGGGCAAGTTCTCACAGGACTTCCCTCCCGTTATCGAGGTAAATATGACCGCAATCACGGACCCCGCGTCCGTGGCGAAATCCTTAGCGACCGCTTTTCCCGCATTCTCTAGCCGTGATGCTGCTCCACTAGCAATAAATGCACGTCGTGATGTCGCGGAAGGCCACCGGCTAGACTTTACCTCCAGAGGCGGAGAACCCTTCAACGACAAGTTTACTGTGAGTGAGTTGCGTTTCGCTCTCGCTTCGTGCGCGGACACCACCCATGGTCTGGACGATGTCCAGTACGCCATGGCTTTTCTGTTAGATTTGTTCAACACGATCTGGGTGGAAGGTCTTCTCCTTGCGAATCGCTACTGTGCTCGCCTTTCGCAAATCGGGGAGAAATCACCCTACTCCGACCGGTTTCCTACAATCCCTCTAACCTCTTGCATGTACAAGTTGATTGAAAAATTGGTAAATGTTAGATTAGCTTTTTTCCTGGACAGCGGAGGCCATCTGTCTTCCACACAGTGCGGCTTCCGCAAGTTCCACTCCACGTCGGATGCTCTGCTCCGACTCAAAAATGCCGTCTGCGAGGCTTTCCTTCGTAGAAAGCACTACGCCACGGTCTTTTTTGATCTGGAGAAGGCCTATGATACCGCATGGCGATACGGTTTTATGTAAACTCTCCACACGATTGGGGCGAGGGGACACCTCCCAATGTATATATCTGAATTTTTGCGAGATCGTCGATTCCGCGTACGGGTGGGGGGAGCCCTCTCCGGCCCAAAGGAGCAGGAAGAGGGTGTCCCGCAGGGAAGTGTCCTCAGTGTCACACTCTTTGCCCTGAGCATCAACAGCATCACCTCGGTGCTGCCGGAAGATGTTCTCGCTACGCTCTACGTGGACGACCTTTCGATCTCTTTTGGCGCGGCCCAGATGCCAACTCTGGAGCGTCGACTCCAACAGGCATTAAACCGCGTTTCTCGCTATGCCGAAGCGCACAGGTTTCGGTTTTCTTTGGCCAAGACTAAGGTGGTGCACTTCTGCCGCCATCAACGGCTTCACCCCGACCCAGATTTGTTTCTTAATGGGGTGAGCCTGGATGTGGTTAAGGCGCACCGTTTTCCTCGTCTTGTATTCGACCGACGCCTCACCTGGGAGGCTCATATTCGCAGCCTTAGGGTCTCTTGTACCCGCGCCATGGACATTCTCCGTTACGTGACGTTCAGCGCTTGGGGCGCTGATAAGGTTACTGCCCTACTTTTTTATCGATCCTTTGTTCGTTCGAATCTCGACTACGGATGCGAGTTTTATGCATCCGCAGCCGAGGGTTTATTGCGGAAGGTGGATTCGATCCACCACACCGGCCTCCGCCTTGCAACTGGTGCCTTCCTCACTTCCCCCATTGAGAGCCTGTTGTTTGATGTTTGATGCTGGGGAGATGTCACTCGCTCTGCGCTGCGTGCAGTGCATTACTCGCCTGTACGCGAAAGACCAGCGCCTCCCTCAGTCGCCAACAGCTCTCACTGCATCCGCAGCTGATCTCGATAATGCGTATGCCGCCGAGAGACGCCAGTCATACCCTAAGCCCTTTGGGTTTAGGGCCAGAAAAATCCTTCGAGAGGTAGATATAGCTCTCGGGCCGGTGGCGCCCCTAGTTTTTCCCAGGACGCCACCCTGGAGGGTACCACATTTGGCTATTTGGCGCCACGTCTCTGCTCCTAAAGCCTGTACTGCGCCGGGAGTATTGCGTTCGACCTTTTTGGAGCACACATCGTGTCAAGCTGAAACCGTGCCAGTGTATACGGATGGCTCCAAGTCCCAAGAAGGGGTCAGCTTCCACGCCGTATGCCCTCTGTTTAAAGTCAGCGGGGCTCTACCAGGCGCTGCCTCTGTATTCACGGGGGAGCTGGTGGCAATACACCACTCGGTACGGGAGATTACGCGACGTGCCCGGTTCGGAGACCGGATTGTGATCTATAGCGACTAACAAAGCGCTCTGAGTGCTCTTCGGGCATTGGAATCTCTGCATCCCCTGGTTCGCGATATCCGTAACGCCAAGGTTTTGGCGAGCCAGGGAGATGTCGAGATTATCTTTTGCTGGTTTCCTAGACATGTAAGAATTGCGGGGAATGCGCGCGCCGATGAGGGCGCCAAAGAGTCCGCGAGGACTCTGCGACCGGATCAGCGTTTCGCTCTTTCTCACACCGACTACATGATAGGAATACGGGCAGCTCTTGGGACTGCTTGGAAAAGATGATGGGAGACGGTCGAAGGGAACTTAAAGTTGCGTGCCATTGCGCGGCGACTGTTCCCATGGACCTATCCCCGAATGCCGCGGCGGCTTCAGGTTGCTTTCTGTCGTCTCCGAATCGGGCACACTCGTATGACGCATCGCTATTCGATGGAGCGCTCGCCTGCGCCCTATTGCAACGACTGCGTCGTCCCCCAGACTGTTCGGCACATTCTTGTCGAATGTCCCAGTCTGGGTGATCTTCGCGCACGATACCTGTCCCGGTACCGGGATGGGCGGGGTTGCTACCACCTGTCCCTTGTACTCGGGACGGATTCGTGCACATTGACTTCTGGACTTTATGACTTTTGGGGGGAGGCTGGGCTTCTTCCCTTTATTCAAGGTATTTTTTGTTGTTTTTCTGTTGTTTTTGTTTTGTAGGTTGCACTCTCATGCACCGGGGTGAGGGGGACCTCCCCCCCGCTGCCGGAGATTGCTTCCTGGTTGTTAAGTTTTTCGAATTTATATCATTGTTATGTTTTCATATTTTTATTTTAAAGTAGCCTAGTTCTAGGCTGTCGTGTTTTTCGGCGACTTATGCCCAAGTGGGCAGTTGCCAGATAGGCTCTGTAAAAAAAAAAAAATGTCGAGAAAATAAAGTAACTCTGCGACCGCACCAGCGTTTCGCTCTTTCTCACACCGACTACATGGCAGGAATACGGGCAGCTCTTGGGACTGCTTGGCAAAGATGATGGGAGACGGTCGAAGGGAACTTAAAGTTGCGTGCCATTGCGCGGCGACTGTTCCCATGGACCTATCCCCGAATGCCGCGGCGGCTTCAGGTTGCTTTCTGTCGTCTCCGAATCGGGCACACTCGTATGACGCATCACTATTTGATGGAGCGCTCGCCTGCGCCCTATTGCAACGACTGCGTCGTCCCCCAGACTGTTTGGCACATTCTTGTCGAATGTCCCAGTCTGGGTGATCTTCGTGCACAATACCTGACCCGGTACCGGGATGGGCGGGGTTGCTACCACCTGTCCCTTGTACTCGGGACGGATTCGTGCACATTGACTTCTGGACTTGTTGACTTTTGGGGGGAGGCTGGGCTTCTCCCCTATTCAAGGTATTTTTGGTGGTTTTTCTGTTGTTTTTGTTTTGTAGGTTGCACTCTCATGCACCGGGGTGAGGGGGACCTCCCCCCGCTGCCGGAGATTGCTTCCTGGTTGTTAAGTTTTTCGAATTTATATCATTGTTATGTTTTCATATTTTTATTTTAAAGTAGCCTAGTTCTAGGCTGTCGTGTTTTTCGGCGACTTATGCCCAAGTGGGCAGTTGCCAGATAGGCTCTGTAAAAAAAAAAAAATGTCGAGAAAATAAAGTAACTCTGCGACCGCACCAGCGTTTCGCTCTTTCTCACACCGACTACATGGCAGGAATACGGGCAGCTCTTGGGACTGCTTGGCAAAGATGATGGGAGACGGTCGAAGGGAACTTAAAGTTGCGTGCCATTGCGCGGCGGCTGTTCCCATGGACCTATCCCCGAATGCCGCGGCGGCTTCAGGTTGCTTCCTGTCGTCTCCGAATCGGGCACACTCGTATGACGCATCGCTATTCGATGGAGCGCTCGCCTGCGCCCTATTGCAACGACTGCGTCGTCCCCCAGACTGTTCGGCACATTCTTGTCGAATGTCCCAGTCTGGGTGATCTTCGCGCACGATACCTGTCCCGGTACCGGGATGGGCGGGGTTGATACCACCTGTCCCTTGTACTCGGGACGGATTCGTGCACATTGACTTCTGGACTTGTTGACTTTTGGGGGGAGGCTGGGCTTCTTCCCTTTATTCAAGGTATTTATTGTTGTTTTTCTGTTGTTTTTGTTTTGTAGGTTGCACTCTCATGCACCGGGGTGAGGGGGACCTCCCCCCCGCTGCCGGAGATTGCTTCCTGGTTGTTAAGTTTTTCGAATTTATATCATTGTTATGTTTTCATATTTTTATTTTAAAGTAGCCTAGTTCTAGGCTGTCGTGTTTTTCGGCGACTTATGCCCAAGTGGGCAGTTGCCAGATAGGCTCTGTAAAAAAATAAAATTGTCGAGAAAATAAAGTAACTCTGCGACCGGTCCAGCGTTTCGCTCTTTCTCACACCGACTACATGGCAGGAATATTGGCAGCTCTTGGGACTGCTTGCAAAGATGATGGGAGACGGTCGAAGGGAACTTAAAGTTGCGTGCCATTGCGCGGCGACTGTTCCCATGGACCTATCCCCGAATGCCGCGGCGGCTACAGGTTGCTTTCTGTCGTCTCCGAATCGGGCACACTCCTATGACGCATCGCTATTCGATGGAGCGCTCGCCTGCGCCCTATTGCAACGACTGCGTCGTCCCTCAGACTGTTCGGCACATTCTTGTCGAATGTCCCAGTCTGGGTGATCTTCTTGCCCGATACCTGTCCCGGTACCGGGATGGGCGGGGTTGCTACCACCTGTCCCTTGTACTCGGGACGGCTTCGTGCACATTGAATTCTGGACTTGTTGACTTTTGGGGGGAGGCTGGGCTTATCCCCTTTATTCAAGGTATTTTTTGTTGTTTTTCTGTTGTTTTTGTTTTGTAGGTTGCACTCTCATGCACCGGGGTGAGGGGGACCTTCCCCCGCTGCCGGAGATTGCTTCCTGGTTAAGTTTTTCGAATTTATATCATTGTTATGTTTTCATATTTTTATTTAAAAGTAACCTAGTTCTAGGCTGTCGTGTTTTTCGGCGACTTATGCCCAAGTGGGCAGTTGCCAGATAGGCTCTGTAAAAAAAAAAAAAATGTCGAGAAAATAAAGTAACTCTGCGACCGGACCAGCGTTTCGCTCTTTCTCACACCGACTACATGGCAGGAATACGGGCAGCTCTTGGGACTGCTTGGCAAAGATGATGGGAGACGGTCGAAGGGAACTTAAAGTTGCGTGCCATTACGCGGCGACTGTTCCCATGGACCTAACCCCGAATGCCGCGGCGGCTTTAGGTTGCTTTCTGTCGTCTCCGAATCGGGCACACTCGTATGACGCATCGCTATTCGATGGAGCGCTCGCCTGCGCCCTATTGCAACGACTGCGTCGTCCCCCAGACTGTTCGGCACATTCTTGTCGAATGTCCTAGTCTGGGTGATCTTCGCGCACGATACCTGTCCCGGTACCGGGATGGGCGGGGTTGCTACCACCTGTCCCTTGTACTCGGGACGGATTCGTGCACATTGACTTCTGGACTTTTTGACTTTTGGGGGGAGGCTGGGCTTCTTCCCTTTATTCAAGGTATTTTTTGTTGTTTTTCTGTTGTTTTTGTTTTGTAGGTTGCACTCTCATGCACCGGGGTGAGGGAGACCTCCCCCCCTCTGCCGGAGATTGCTTCCTGGTGGTCAAGTTTTTCGAATTTATATCATTGTTATGTTTTCATATTTTTATTTTAAAGTAGCCTAGTTCTAGGCTGTCGTGTTTTTCGGCGACTTATGCCCAAGTGGGCAGTTGCCAGATAGGCTCTGTAAAAAAAAAAAAATGTCGAGAAAATAAAGTAACTCTGCGACCGCACCAGCGTTTCGCTCTTTCTCACACCGACTACATGGCAGGAATACGGGCAGCTCTTGGGACTGCTTGGCAAAGATGATGGGAGACGGTCGAAGGGAACTTAAAGTTGCGTGCCATTGCGCGGCGACTGTTCCCATGGACCTATCCCCGAATGCCGCGGCGGCTTCAGGTTGCTTTCTGTCGTCTCCGAATCGGGCACACTCGTATGACGCATCGCTATTCGATGGAGCGCTCGCCTACGCCCTATTGCAACGACTGCGTCGTCCCTCAGACTTTTCGGCACATTCTTGTCGAATGTCCCAGTCTGGGTGATCTTCTCGCCCGATACCTGTCCCGGTACCGGGATGGGCGGGGTTGCTACCACCTGTCCCTTGTACTCGGGACGGATTCGTGCACATTGACTTCTGGACTTGTTGACTTTTGGGGGGAGGCTGGGCTTCTCCCCTTTATTCAAGGTATTTTTTGTTGTTTTTCTGTTGTTTTTGTTTTGTAGGTTGCACTCTCATGCACCGGGGTGAGGGGGACCTCCCCCCCGCTGCCGGAGATTGCTTCCTGGTTGTTAAGTTTTTCGAATTTATATCATTGTTATGTTTTCATATTTTTATTTTAAAGTAGCCTAGTTCTAGGCTATCGTGTTTTTCAGCGACTTATGCCCAAGTGGGCAGTTGCCAGATAGGCTCTGTAAAAAAAAAAAAAATGTCGAGAAAATAAAGTAACTCTGCGACCGGACCAGCGTTTCGCTCTTTCTCACACCGACTACATGGCAGGAATACGGGCAGCTCTTGGGACTGCTTGGCAAAGATGATGGGAGACGGTCGAAGGGAACTTAAAGTTGCGTGCCATTGCGCGGCGACTGTTCCCATGGACCTATCCCCGAATGCCGCGGCAGCTTCAGGTTGCTTTCTGTCGTCTCCGAATCGGGCACACTCGTATGACGCATCGCTATTCGATGGAGCGCTCGCCTGCGCCCTATTGCAACGACTGCGTCGTCCCCCAGACTCTTCGGCACATTCTTGTCGAATGTCCCAGTCTGGGTGATCTTCGCGCACGATACCTGTCCCGGTACCGGGATGGGCGGGGTTGCTACCACCTGTCCCTTGTACTCGGGACGGATTCGTGCACATTGACTTCTGGACTTTTTGACTTTTGGGGGGAGGCTGGGCTTCTTCCCTTTATTCAAGGTATTTTTTGTTGTTTTTCTGTTGTTTTTGTTTTGTAGGTTGCACTCTCATGCACCGGGGTGAGGGGGACCTCCCCCCCGCTGCCGGAGATTGCTTCCTGGTTGTTAAGTTTTTCGAATTTATATCATTGTTATGTTTTCATATTTTTATTTTAAAGTAGCCTAGTTCTAGGCTGTCGTGTTTTTCGGCGACTTATGCCCAAGTGGGCAGTTGCCAGATAGGCTCTGTAAAAAAAAAAAAATGTCGAGAAAATAAAGTAACTCTGCGACCGCACCAGCGTTTCGCTCTTTCTCACACCGACTACATGGCAGGAATACGGGCAGCTCTTGGGACTGCTTGGCAAAGATGATGGGAGACGGTCGAAGGGAACTTAAAGTTGCGTGCCATTGCGCGGCGAATGTTCCCATGGACCTATCCCCGAATGCCGCGGCGGCTTCAGGTTGCTTCCTGTCGTCTCCGAATCGGGCACACTCGTATGACGCATCGCTATTCGATGGAGCGCTCGCCTGCGCCCTATTGCAACGACTGCGTCGTCCCCCAGACTGTTCGGCACATTCTTGTCGAATGTCCCAGTCTGGGTGATCTTCGCGCACGATACCTGTCCCGGTACCGGGATGGGCGGGGTTGATACCACCTGTCCCTTGTACTCGGGACGGATTCGTGCACATTGACTTCTGGACTTGTTGACTTTTGGGGGGAGGCTGGGCTTCTTCCCTTTATTCAAGGTATTTATTGTTGTTTTTCTGTTGTTTTTGTTTTGTAGGTTGCACTCTCATGCACCGGGGTGAAGGGGACCTCCCCCCCGCTGCCGGAGATTGCTTCCTGGTTGTTAAGTTTTTCGAATTTATATCATTGTTATGTTTTCATATTTTTATTTTAAAGTAGCCTAGTTCTAGGCTGTCGTGTTTTTCGGCGACTTATGCCCAAGTGGGCAGTTGCCAGATAGGCTCTGTAAAAAAATATAAATGTCGAGAAAATAAAGTAACTCTGCGACCGGTCCAGCGTTTCGCTCTTTCTCACACCGACTACATGGCAGGAATATTGGCAGCTCTTGGGACTGCTTGCAAAGATGATGGGAGACGGTCGAAGGGAACTTAAAGTTGCGTGCCATTGCGCGGCGACTGTTCCCATGGACCTATCCCCGAATGCCGCGGCGGCTACAGGTTGCTTTCTGTCGTCTCCGAATCGGGCACACTCCTATGACGCATCGCTATTCGATGGAGCGCTCGCCTGCGCCCTATTGCAACGACTGCGTCGTCTCCTAGACTGTTCGGCACATTCTTGTTGAATGTCCCATTCTGGGTGATCTTCGCGCACGATACCTGTCCCGGTACCGGGAAGGGCGGGGTTGCTACCACCTGTCCCTTGTACTCGGGACGGCTTCGTGCACATTGAATTCTGGACTTGTTGACTTTTGGGGGGAGGCTGGGCTTATACCCTTTATTCAAGGTATTTTTTGTTGTTTTTCTGTTGTTTTTGTTTTGTAGGTTGCACTCTCATGCACCGGGGTGAGGGGGACCTTCCCCCGCTGCCGGAGATTGCTTCCTGGTTGTTAAGTTTTTCGAATTTATATCATTGTTATGTTTTCATATTTTTATTTTAAAGTAGCCTAGTTCTAGGCTGTCGTGTTTTTCGGCGACTTATGCCCAAGTGGGCAGTTGCCAGATAGGCTCTGTAAAAAAAAAAAATGTCGAGAAAATAAAGTAACTCTGCGACCGGACCAGCGTTTCGCTCTTTCTCACACCGACTACATGGCAGGAATACGGGCAGCTCTTGGGACTGCTTGGCAAAGATGATGGGAGACGGTCGAAGGGAACTTAAAGTTGCGTGCCATTGCGCGGCGACTGTTCCCATGGACCTATCCCCGAATGCCGCGGCGGCTTCAGGTTGCTTTCTGTCGTCTCCGAATCGGGCACACTCGTATGACGCATCGCTATTCGATGGAGCGCTCGCCTGCGCCCTATTGCAACGACTGCGTCGTCCCCCAGACTGTTCGGCACATTCTTGTCGAATGTCCCAGTCTGGGTGATCTTCGCGCACGATACCTGTCCCGGTACCGGGATGGGCGGGGTTGCTACCACCTGTCCCTTGTACTCGGGACGGATTCGTGCACATTGACTTCTGGACTTTTTGACTTTTGGGGGGAGGCTGGGCTTCTTCCCTTTATTCAAGGTATTTATTGTTGTTTTTCTGTTGTTTTTGTTTTGTAGGTTGCACTCTCATGCACCGGGGTGAGGGGGACCTCCCCCCCGCTGCCGGAGATTGCTTCCTGGTTGTTAAGTTTTTCGAATTTATATCATTGTTATGTTTTCATATTTTTATTTTAAAGTAGCCTAGTTCTAGGCTGTCGTGTTTTTCGGCGACTTATGCCCAAGTGGGCAGTTGCCAGATAGGCTCTGTAAAAAAATAAAAATGTCGAGAAAATAAAGTAACTCTGCGACCGGTCCAGCGTTTCGCTCTTTCTCACACCGACTACATGGCAGGAATATTGGCAGCTCTTGGGACTGCTTGCAAAGATGATGGGAGACGGTCGAAGGGAACTTAAAGTTGCGTGCCATTGCGCGGCGACTGTTCCCATGGACCTATCCCCGAATGCCGCGGCGGCTACAGGTTGCTTTCTGTCGTCTCCGAATCGGGCACACTCCTATGACGCATCGCTATTCGATGGAGCGCTCGCCTGCGCCCTATTGCAACGACTGCGTCGTCTCCTAGACTGTTCGGCACATTCTTGTTGAATGTCCCATTCTGGGTGATCTTCGCGCACGATACCTGTCCCGGTACCGGGAAGGGCGGGGTTGCTACCACCTGTCCCTTGTACTCGGGACGGCTTCGTGCACATTGAATTCTGGACTTGTTGACTTTTGGGGGGAGGCTGGGCTTATACCCTTTATTCAAGGTATTTTTTGTTGTTTTTCTGTTGTTTTTGTTTTGTAGGTTGCACTCTCATGCACCGGGGTGAGGGGGACCTTCCCCCGCTGCCGGAGATTGCTTCCTGGTTGTTAAGTTTTTCGAATTTATATCATTGTTATGTTTTCATATTTTTATTTTAAAGTAGCCTAGTTCTAGGCTGTCGTGTTTTTCGGCGACTTATGCCCAAGTGGGCAGTTGCCAGATAGGCTCTGTAAAAAAAAAAAATGTCGAGAAAATAAAGTAACTCTGCGACCGGACCAGCGTTTCGCTCTTTCTCACACCGACTACATGGCAGGAATACGGGCAGCTCTTGGGACTGCTTGGCAAAGATGATGGGAGACGGTCGAAGGGAACTTAAAGTTGCGTGCCATTGCGCGGCGACTGTTCCCATGGACCTATCCCCGAATGCCGCGGCGGCTTCAGGTTGCTTTCTGTCGTCTCCGAATCGGGCACACTCGTATGACGCATCGCTATTCGATGGAGCGCTCGCCTGCGCCCTATTGCAACGACTGCGTCGTCCCCCAGACTGTTCGGCACATTCTTGTCGAATGTCCCAGTCTGGGTGATCTTCGCGCACGATACCTGTCCCGGTACCGGGATGGGCGGGGTTGCTACCACCTGTCCCTTGTACTCGGGACGGATTCGTGCACATTGACTTCTGGACTTTTTGACTTTTGGGGGGAGGCTGGGCTTCTTCCCTTTATTCAAGGTATTTTTTGTTGTTTTTCTGTTGTTTTTGTTTTGTAGGTTGCACTCTCATGCACAGGGGTGAGGGGGACCTCCCCCCCGCTGCCGGAGATTGCTTCCTGGTTGTTAAGTTTTTCGAATTTATATCATTGTTATGTTTTCATATTTTTATTTTAAAGTAGCCTAGTTCTAGGCTGTCGTGTTTTTCGGCGACTTATGCCCAAGTGGGCAGTTGCCAGATAGCCTCTGTAAAAAAAAAAAAATGTCGAGAAAATAAAGTAACTCTGCGACCGCACCAGCGTTTCGCTCTTTCTCACACCGACTACATGGCAGGAATACGGGCAGCTCTTGGGACTGCTTGGCAAAGATGATAAGAGACGGTCGAAGGGAACTTAAAGTTGCGTGCCATTGCGCGGCGACTGTTCCCATGGACCTATCCCCGAATGCCGCGGCGGCTTCAGGTTGCTTTCTGTCGTCTCCGAATCGGGCACACTCGTATGACGCATCGCTATTTGATGGAGCGCTCGCCTGCGCCCTATTGCAACGACTGCGTCGTCCCCCAGACTGATCGGCACATTCTTGTCGAACGTCCCAGTCTGGGTGATCTTCGCGCACGATACCTGTCCCGGTACCGGGATGGGCGGGGTTGCTACCACCTGTCCCTTGTACTCGGGACGGATTCGTGCACATTGAATTCTGGACTTGTTGACTTTTGGGGGGAGGCTGGGCTTCTTCCCTTTATTCAAGGTATTTTTTGTTGTTTTTTTGTTGTTTTTGTTTTGTAGGTTGCACTCTCATGCACCGGGGTGAGGGGGACCTTTCCCCGCTGCCGGAGATTGCTTCCTGGTTGTTAAGTTTTTCGAATTTATATCATTGTTATGTTTTCATATTTTTATTTTAAAGTAGCCTAGTTCTAGGTTGTCGTGTTTTTCGGCGACTTATGCCCAAGTGGGCAGTTGCCAGATAGGCTCTGTAAAAAAAAAAAACTGTCGAGAAAATAAAGTAACTCTGCGACCGGTCCAGCGTTTCGCTCTTTCTCACACCGACTACATGGCAGGAATACGGGCAGCTCTTGGGACTGCTTGCAAAGATGATGGGAGACGGTCGAAGGGAACTTAAAGTTGCGTGCCATTGAGCGGCGACTGTTCCCATGGACCTATCCCCAAATGCCGCGGCGGCTTCAGGTTGCTTTCTGTCGTCTCCGAATCGGGCACACTCGTAAGACGCATCGCTATTCGATGGAGCGCTCGCCTGCGCCCTATTGCAACGACTGCGTCGTCCCCTAGACTGTTCGGCACATTCTTGTCGAATGTCCCAGTCTGGGTGATCTTCGCGCACGATACCTGTCCCGGTACCGGGATGGGCGGGGTTGCAACCACCTGTCCCTTGTACTCGGGACGGATTCGTGCACATTGACTTCTGGACTTGTTGACTTTTGGGGGGAGGCTGGGCTTCTCCCCTTTATTCAAGGTATTTTTTGTTGTTTTTCTGTTGTTTTTGTTTTGTAGGTTGCACACTCATGCACCGGGGTGAGGGGGACCTCCCCTCGCTGCCGGACATTGCTTCCTGGTTGTTAAGTTTTTCGAATTTATATCATTGTTATGTTTTCATATTTTTATTTTCAAAGTAGCCTAGTTCTAGGCTGTCGTGTTTTTCAGCGACTTATGCCCAAGTGGGCAGTGGCCAGATAGGCTCTGTAAAAAAAAAAATGTCGAGAAAATAAAGTAACTCTGCGACCGGACCAGCGTTTTGCTCTTTCTCACACCGACTACATGGCAGGAATACGGGCAGCTCTTGGGACTGCTTGGCAAAGATGATGGGAGACGGTCGAAGGGAACTTAAAGTTGCGTGCCATTGCGCGGCGACTGTTCCCATGGACCTATCCCCGAATGCCGCGGCGGCTTCAGGTTGCTTTCTGTCGTCTCCGAATCGGGCACACTCGTATGACGCATCACTATTTGATGGAGCGCTCGCCTGCGCCCTATTGCAACGACTGCGTCGTCCCCCAGACTGTTTGGCACATTCTTGTCGAATGTCCCAGTCTGGGTGATCTTCGTGCACAATACCTGACCCGGTACCGGGATGGGCGGGGTTGCTACCACCTGTCCCTTGTACTCGGGACGGATTCGTGCACATTGACTTCTGGACTTGTTGACTTTTGGGGGGAGGCTGGGCTTCTCCCCTATTCAAGGTATTTTTGGTGGTTTTTCTGTTGTTTTTGTTTTGTAGGTTGCACTCTCATGCACCGGGGTGAGGGGGACCTCCCCCCGCTGCCGGAGATTGCTTCCTGGTTGTTAAGTTTTTCGAATTTATATCATTGTTATGTTTTCATATTTTTATTTTAAAGTAGCCTAGTTCTAGGCTGTCGTGTTTTTCGGCGACTTATGCCCAAGTGGGCAGTTGCCAGATAGGCTCTGTAAAAAAAAAAAAATGTCGAAAAAAAAAGTAACTCTGCGACGGACCAGCGTTTCGCTCTTTCTCACACCGACTACATGGCAGGAATACGGGCAGCTCTTGGGACTGCTTGGCAAAGATGATAGGAGACGGTCGAAGGGAACTTAAAGTTGCGTGCCATTGCGCGGCGACTGTTCCCATGGACCCATCCCCGAATGCCGCGGCGGCTTCAGGTTGCTTTCTGTCGTCTCCGTATCGGGCACACTCGTATGACGCATCGCTATTTGATGGAGCGCTCGCCTGCGCCCTATTGCAACGACTGCGTCGTCCCCCAGACTGTTCGGCACATTCTTGTCGAATGTCCCAGTCTGGGTGATCTTCGCGCACGATACCTGTCCCGGTACCGGGATGGGCGGGGTTGCTACCACCTGTCCCTTGTACTCGGGACGGGTTCGTGCATATTGACTTCTGGACTTGTTGACTTTTGGGGGGAGGCTGGGCTTCTCTCCCTTATTCAAGGTGTTTTTTGTTGTTTTTCTGTTGTTTTTGTTTTGTAGGTTGCACTCTCATGCACCGGGGTGAGGGGGACCTCCCCCCGCTGCCGGAGATTGCTTCCTGGTTGTTAAGTTTTTCGAATTTATATCATTGTTATGTTTTCATATTTTTATTTTAAAGTAGCCTAGTTCTAGGCTGTCGTGTTTTTCGGCGACTTATGCCCAAGTGGGCAGTTGCCAGATAGGCTCTGTAAAAAAAAAAAATGTCGAGAAAATAAAGTAACTCTGCGACCGCACCAGCGTTTCGCTCTTTCTCACACCGACTACATGGCAGGAATACGGGCAGCTCTTGGGACTGCTTGGCAAAGATGATGGGAGACGGTCGAAGGGAACTTAAAGTTGCGTGCCATTGCGCGGCGACTGTTCCCATGGACCTATCCCCGAATGCCGCGGCGGCTTCAGGTTGCTTTCTATCGTCTCCGAATCGGGCACACTCGTATGACGCATCGCTATTTGATGGAGCGCTCGCCTGCGCCCTATTGCAACGACTGCGTCGTCCCCCAGACTGTTCGGCACATTCTTGTCGAATGTCCCAGTCTGGGTGATCTTCGCGCACGATACCTGTCCCGGTACCGGGATGAGCGGGGTTGCTACCACCTGTCCCTTGTACTCGGGACGGATTCGTGCACATTGACTTCGGACTTGTTGACTTTTGGGGGGGAGGCTGGGCTTCTCTCGTTTATTCAAGGTATTTTTTGTTGTTTTTCTGTTGTTTTTGTTTTGTAGGTTGCACTCTCATGCACCGGGGTGAGGGGGACCTCCCCCTGCTGCCGGAGATTGCTTCCTGGTTGTTAAGTTTTTCGAATTTATATCATTGTTATGTTTTCATATTTTTATTTTAAAGTAACCTAGTTCTAGGCTGTCGTGTTTTTCGGCGACTTATGTCCAAGTGGGCAGTTGCCAGATAGGCTCTGTAAAAAAAAAAAATGTCGAGAAAATAAAGTAACTCTGCGACCGGACCAGCGTTTCGCTCTTTCTCACACCGACTACATGGCAGGAATTCCGGCAGCTCTTGGGACTGCTTGGCAAAGATGATGGGAGACGGTCGAAGGGAACTTAAAGTTGCGTGCCGTTGCGCGGCGACTGTTCCCATGGACCTATCCCCAAATGCCGCGGCGGCTTCAGGTTGCTTTCTGTCGTCTCCGAATCTGGCACACTCGTATGACGCATCGCTATTTGATGGAGCGCTCGCCTGCGCCCTATTGCAACGACTGCGTCGTCCCCCAGACTGTTCGGCACATTCTTGTCGAATGTCCCAGTCTGGGTGATCTTCGCGCACAATACCTGACCCGGTACCGGGATGGGCGGGGTTGCTACCACCTGTCCCGTGTACTCGGGACGGATTCGTGCACATTGACTTCTGGACTTGTTGACTTTTGGGGGGAGGCTGGGCTTCTCCCCTTTATTCAAGCTATTTTTGTTGTTTTTCTGTTGTTTTTGTTTTGTAGATTGCACTCTAATGCACCGGGGTGAGGGGGACCTCCCCCCGCTGCCAGAGATTGCTTCCTGGTTGTTAAGTTTTTCGAATATATATCATTGTTATGTTTTCATATTTTTATTTTAAAGTAACCTAGTTCTAGGCTGTCGTGTTTTTCGGCGACTTATGTCCAAGTGGGCAGTTGCCAGATAGGCTCTGTAAAAAATAAAATGTCGAGAAAATAAAGTAACTCTGCGACCGGACCAGCGTTTCGCTCTTTCTCACACCGACTACATGGCAGGAATTCCGGCAGCTCTTGGGACTGCTTGGCAAAGATGATGGGAGACGGTCGAAGGGAACTTAAAGTTGCGTGCCGTTGCGCGGCGACTGTTCCCATGGACCTATCCCCAAATGCCGCGGCGGCTTCAGGTTGCTTTCTGTCGTCTCCGAATCTGGCACACTCGTATGACGCATCGCTATTTGATGGAGCGCTCGCCTGCGCCCTATTGCAACGACTGCGTCGTCCCCCAGACTGTTCGGCACATTCTTGTCGAATGTCCCAGTCTGGGTGATCTTCGCGCACGATACCTGTCCCGGTACCGGGATGGGCGGGGTTGCTACCACCTTTCTCTTGTACTCGGGACGGATTCGTGCACATTGACTTCTGGACTTGTTGACTTTTGGGGGGAGGCTGAACTTCTTCCCCTTTATTCAAGGTATTTTTTGTTGTTTTTCTGTTGTTTTTGTTTTGTAGGTTGCACTCTCATGCACCGGGGTGAGGGGGACCTCCCCCTGCTGCCGGAGATTGCTTCCTGGTTGTTAAGTTTTTCGAATTTATATCATTGTTATCTTTCCATATTTTTATTTTAAAGTAACCTAGTTCTAGGCTGTTGTGTTTTTCGGCGACTTATGCCCAAGTGGGCAGTTGCCAGATAGGCTCTGTAAAAAAGAAAAGGCGAGAAAATAAAGTAACTCTGCGACCGGACCAGCGTTTCGCTCTTTCTCACACCGACTACATGGCAGGAATACGGGCAGCTCTTGGGACTGCTTTGCAAAGATGATGGGAGACGGTCGAAGGGTACTTAAAGTTGCGTGCCATTGCGCGGCGACTGTTCCCATGGACCTATCCCCGAATGCCGCGTCGGCTTCAGGTTGCTTTCTGTCGTCTCCGAATCGGGCACACTCGTATGACGCATCGCTATTTGATGGAGCGCTCGCCTGCGCCCTATTGCAACGACTGCGTCGTCCCCCAGACTGTTCGGCACATTCTTGTCGAATGTCCCAGTCTGGGTGATCTTCGCGCACAATACCTGACCCGGTACCGGGATGGGCGGGGTTGCTACCACCTGTCCCGTGTACTCGGGACGGATTCGTGCACATTGACTTCTGGACTTGTTGACTTTTGGGGGGAGGCTGGGCTTCTCCCCTTTATTCAAGCTATTTTTGTTGTTTTTCTGTTGTTTTTGTTTTGTAGATTGCACTCTAATGCACCGGGGTGAGGGGGACCTCCCCCCGCTGCCAGAGATTGTTTCCTGGTTGTTAAGTTTTTCGAATATATATCATTGTTATGTTTTCATATTTTTATTTTAAAGTAGCCTAGTTCTAGGCTGTCGTGTTTTTCGGCGACTTATGCCCAAGTGGGCAGTTGCCAGATAGGCTCTGTAAAAAAAAAAAATGTCGAGAAAATAAAGTAACTCTGCGACCTCACCAGCGTTTCGCTCTTTCTCACACCGACTACATGGCAGGAATTCCGGCAGCTCTTGGGACTGCTTGGCAAAGATGATGGGAGACGGTCGAAGGGAACTTAAAGTTGCGTGCCGTTGCGCGGCGACTGTTCCCATGGACCTATCCCCAAATGCCGCGGCGGCTTCAGGTTGCTTTCTGTCGTCTCCGAATCTGGCACACTCGTATGACGCATCGCTATTTGATGGAGCGCTCGCCTGCGCCCTATTGCAACGACTGCGTCGTCCCTCAGACTGTTCGGCACATTCTTGTCGAATGTCCCAGTCTGGGTGATCTTCGCGCACGAAACCTGTCCCGGTACCGGGATGGGCGGGGTTGCTACCACCTTTCTCTTGTACTCGGGACGGATTCGTGCACATTGACTTCTGGACTTGTTGACTTTTGGGGGGAGGCTGAACTTCTTCCCCTTTATTCAAGGTATTTTTTGTTGTTTTTCTGTTGTTTTTGTTTTGTAGGTTGCACTCTCATGCACCGGGGTGAGGGGGACCTCCCCCTGCTGCCGGAGATTGCTTCCTGGTTGTTAAGTTTTTCGAATTTATATCATTGTTATCTTTCCATATTTTTATTTTAAAGTAACCTAGTTCTAGGCTGTTGTGTTTTTCGGCGACTTATGCCCAAGTGGGCAGTTGCCAGATAGGCTCTGTAAAAAAAAAAAATGTCGAGAAAATAAAGTAACTCTGCGACCGGACCAGCGTTTCGCTCTTTCTCACACCGACTACATGGCAGGAATACGGGCAGCTCTTGGGACTGCTTTGCAAAGATGATGGGAGACGGTCGAAGGGTACTTAAAGTTGCGTGCCATTGCGCGGCGACTGTTCCCATGGACCTATCCCCGAATGCCGCGTCGGCTTCAGGTTGCTTTCTGTCGTCTCCGAATCGGGCACACTCGTATGACGCATCGCTATTTGATGGAGCGCTCGCCTGCGCCCTATTGCAACGACTGCGTCGTCCCCCAGACTGTTCGGCACATTCTTGTCGAATGTCCCAGTCTGGGTGATCTTCGCGCACAATACCTGACCCGGTACCGGGATGGGCGGGGTTGCTACCACCTGTCCCGTGTACTCGGGACGGATTCGTGCACATTGACTTCTGGACTTGTTGACTTTTGGGGGGAGGCTGGGCTTCTCCCCTTTATTCAAGCTATTTTTTGTTGTTTTTCTGTTGTTTTTGTTTTGTAGATTGCACTCTAATGCACCGGGGTGAGGGGGACCTCCCCCCGCTGCCAGAGATTGCTTCCTGGTTGTTAAGTTTTTCGAATATATATCATTGTTATGTTTTCATATTTTTTTATTTTAAAGTAGCCTAGTTCTAGGCTGTCGTGTTTTTGGGCGACTTATGCCCAAGTGGGCAGTTGCCAGATAGGCTCTGTAAAAAAAAAAAATGTCGAGAAGATAAAGTAACTCTGCGACCTCACCAGCGTTTCGCTCTTTCTCACACCGACTACATGGCAGGAATACGGGCAGCTCTTGGGACTGCTTGGCAAAGATGATGGGAGACGGTCGAAGGGAACTTAAAGTTGCGTGCCATTGCGCGGCGACTGTTCCCATGGACCTATCCCCGAATGCCGCGTCGGCTTCAGGTTGCTTTCTGTCGTCTCCGAATCGGGCACACTCGTATGACGCATCGCTATTTGATGGAGCGCTCGCCTGCGCCCTATTGCAACGACTGCGTCGTTCCCCAGACTGTTCGGCACATTCTTGTCGAACGTCCAAGTCTGGGTGATCTTCGCGCACGATACCTGTCCCGGTACCGGGATGGGCGGGGTTGCTACCACCTGTCCCTTGTACTCGGGACGGATTCGTGCACATTGACTTCTGGACTTGTTGACTTTTGGGGGGAGGCTGGGCTTCTCCCCTTTATTCAAGGTATTTTTTGTTGTTTTTCTGTTGTTTTTGTTTTGTAGGTTGCACTCTCATGCACCGGTGTGAGGGGGACCTCCCCCCGCTGCCGGAGATTGCTTCCTGGTTGTTAAGTTTTTCGAATTTATATCATTGTTATGTTTTCATATTTTTATTTTAAAGTAAAAAAGTATCTAATTTACTTACCTAAACCTCAAATGAAACGAAATGTGCCTTATTTTCATAGTAAGAATGTACAGAACTGTAAATCAAGTTGCAAGTTTCCTTTGTGAGAGGAAATCAGAGCAAATAAAGAGCGAAACCTTTTGCTGAGTTGTAGATCAAGTAAAAGCCATTTAGGCCAAAATTTGAGGAGATTTTTATGAACAAAAGAAGTTGCAAGTTATTATTATTTTAATGAGAATAATGATTGCTTCAAACTCTGTTACAAAGAAAACCAAAGGAACTAAAAGACAAAGGGAAATTTCCCTGGACTAGAATTTAAGAGGAGGGAATAAATTAAAAGAGCAAATAAGCATAACCAAAGGAATGAGAAAACATTAGTAATAATGGGATAAAAATGCTGAACGATATAAAAAGTAACCTCGTTACTCATTTTAATCAAATTAATAAAAAAGAGAGGAGAATAAAGTTGAAAATGCTAAAGATAATTACAGGCAAGATAAACAAATAAGTATTAATTTTATTCGCTTTGAATTATTCGCAGACCTGCTTCAGACACTGTCCTTTACTAGGGTCTTTAAAACATCTTTGAAGCCTACCTCTTTAAATCGCTGTCTTTCAGTGATTTCCTAAACACTTTACGAAGGTTCTATGCATCTGAGGATCGAGATAAAAATTAATATTATTATTGAATATTTTTCCTCACACAATTATCTATTTCCCTTTATTTAAAAAGCTTCATTGTAAAACTTTCTTGAGAATATTCCCTTAGTTATATTTTATTAAATGAGACAACCTCATAGTTAGGAGAAATACAGAATTATATTTATAAAATATTTATTGGATTAACTAAAATAATAGTATAAGCAAGTATTATTTTGTTTTATCCACTCATTTTTACAATTTTTACCAATCTCGGTGGAAAGTAGAGGGGAAGGACAAATGAGAGATAAAAACAGAAACCATAGAACATATTATTTTATTAACAGCAACGGAATTGGTAGACACAAAATTGCGCTCCATCCGTAGATCAGCCCTTGCCAATGTGATTTAACTTTGCTGACCTTCAAAGCGCAGGATCCCCTTGGTTTTAAGGTTATCAAAAAGCAAATCATTGCTTGTTAAATTGTTAAGGTCTTAAACAGTTTTAAATACGCTGTTCTTGTAGATATCCACTTCAGCTCACAAGTTAATTTGATTGCTGAATTTTTATACTATTTAGCAAAATATTAATATATTTTATATCCCCAAAACACTGAAAAATAGCGATACAGTATTGTATCTCAATATATCCTTATATCTATTATCATTTATTTTCTGTACCTATCTATCGGTTAAATATTTTACCTAAATATAAGTTCCTAATAATTTTTGTCATTTAGTACAGTATTACGTTGATATAACTAACTATAGATAGCAACATTTTGTGATTATTCATAATTATTGCAAGCAAATATTGTGAGTTGGAAAAGCTCTCAGAAACGATCATTAGATGATCATAAATGTAATTTTAGGCTAAGAAATCACTTGCCTGAGCGATTATAGCGATAAAATACGTGTGGGAAATAAACATAAAAATTTATTACTTCTATTTGCTGCAGGAAATCGAATAAAGGCGATACCCTTATTGTACTCTTTTTGCTATTTTGATGCTTCTCTTAAATATTAAGCTTTGATAATAAGCAGGCAAATGAGAAGGGTATATTTTGAGGGGGTTTAATTTTTTTCATTGAATATCAATCTTATTTAAATCAATATTCTATTCAGCCAATATCTAGGAATTGATTCGCTGATATTGGTTTCTATCTTAATTCGCCATTGTCAACCTGTCATTTGAAATTAAGGGTATTTAATGGAAGAAATGTTATCAGGCACTTTTGTTTCTTATTTTTGGTCTAAAATTTCGACATATCATAGATTTAGAGTTTTGGCATAATTTTATAAAGGATTTAACTTAGTTTATTCACCTAATATTTCTGAGTAGACGCCGGAAATTAGATGCAAAGAAAATTTTGAAAAATAGGAAGGCAGCGAAAATCAATCATCGTTCATTAACATTGAGGCTGCTTGGATTGGATTATATATGAGAGCGAGATCAGCAAGATTTGAAAGTTTAATAACAATGCTAAAATGTTGCTAAGATAAATGTAAATTTTTGTTAAATCAATATGATAAATAATGAACACATGAAATGAAAAAAACAAAAATAGACTGAAAATTGAAAGATAACTTGCTTTCAAGACGAAAAAAATCAACCGAACATTCTCAGTTTATGAGAACAATAGTATAGCTTCTTCACAGGAAAATAATGCTGAAGTAGTGAGAGGAATTCAACTAAATTTTACTGTGCCTCTAGATTTTGTACAGCATTAGCAGTGACCAACCATTTATATTCGTGTAAATGATTCACTTGAAGGCAATCGCAAAAAAATATCCTTTCGTTGTATGGTTCATATAATGTCTTTTGAAAAAAACTCATTTTCTAATCATCCTTTGAATCTTCAAGTGAATAAACTGTTGCCTTATCGTTTTATTAAATGTATGAATTTCTTTAATCCCTCGATTCTATTCCTAAAAATAATAATATGACTGTCCATCAAAATACACAGATTTTTACACTAAATTGCTTCACATTTTTATGGTCTGATGTGAATGTTTATCTGGCTCTTTGAATTTGTCCCAGAGTGCATTAACTTAATTGCCTATCATAAAAGAAACTCCATCATAAGTAGGTTTCCGTATTTTTGTTGTAGTATAGTGCATTAAGGGAATCGCTTTATGTAACGACTCCGATAAAATTAAATTTGTACGTATCGCCTTAATGTAATGATGCCTCTTTTATTGGTAAGTTTAGATGTTTTTATTTGTAATAAAAATTCTGAGCGAGAGATAATACTATGTATAAATTGGAACAAGATATTTTTATTATATATATATATAGGGTGTCATGATTCATTCGCAATTTTTGACTGCTAATTTTACGCATATTACCCTTAAAATCGTTTTGGTTCTTTTTCTTATTAAGAACAAAATTTAGTAGTGAAAATTAGAAATCAGTTACTTATGAAAATGGAGTGGAGTCCTTCTGGCAGTCTACGCCAGATAGATAAACAAGGAAATTTCAGACTTGCTCAACGTCAGCAGAAGGATGGAGGAAATGGTCATAAAGGGGTTACAAGCTTCAGGATCCGACAACGAGTCCTCAGGAGATAAGAAAACCCTAGGTCGGCGACCTGATGTCATTGGCATGCCAGAAGTTGTCACCGAAATCCAGGAGATTAAGAACAATGTTCCCTAAAAGGAGTTGCGAGTCATTGCAAGGGAGAAATTTGTTGAGGAAAAGCTTTTCATCGTACTCGTAGATTAAAACATTTGTGACTTTTCAAACAAAGATGAGTATGGGACAATTTTTGTGCAAATCGTTGGGAAAAAACGACTCAAGAACACTATGAAGGTGATAAGAAATTGCAGGAAACGTTGTAACCAGACATGGCTTGATTCTTCTCCAATGAGAAAAAATTCTGCCAAGACCAGAAGATCAATTTTTTAATACTACAATTGGCTCACTTTCGCACTCAAGGTCATGACCACACTCATGTAGAATAAATTCCCAGTGCCTATCATGGTCTCTTTGTTGTTTTCTGTGAAAGTGACGTAACGCCAACAAACCTCTTCTCATAAGGGACTCAGGCTACACAACAATGGCTGCATTTTTCTTCTAAGTGAGATAGTAAAGTATTGGATATGTTTGGAAGCTGTCGGAGAATTTTCTAGAGCAGGCAGCACCTGACATTTGACCTCTTAACTCGGGTAATTGAAACCGCCTCAACTTCTTTGTGTGGCACGCGGTGGAACGATAAAAACAAATCCCGCTGTAGCATGAAAGAAGAGCTAAGGGCTAGGATTACTAGAGCCTTCAAAAGCCGAAAAGCAGAGATAATGACGAAGGCGTGTGGCCAATTCCGTGGATGGCTGGACGCTGCCATAAGAGCTAAAGGCAGTTTAATTACGAGAGATCGAGATATGTTTCCATGAAGAGAGATGACACAAATTTGATGAATATATCTCAAAAAGATAAAAACAGTGTGACAATTTTTTTTCTAATACAGTCATCATGCGAACGAATGACACCATTACCATATATATATATATATATATATATATATATATATATATATATATATATATATCGTTAGGAAATGAGAGAGAGAGAGAGAGACCGCAGGTGTCATCGAGTCACGAGAGGGGATTCCGAGCGAAGTAGCGTTGCTTCTAGACCTTTGGTAAACTTCCGTAATGATAACGAACCAGAAACTCGTCCCGTTTAGGGCGTTACATCATTTACCGATAAACGTCACCATGGAGGCTAGGGAAACGAACCGATAACGCTTCGGTCGGCAAATATTGGAAATTCTGGCGGAATAATATAAATTCTTCACCGGAGGATAATCGAGAAAGTATTTTTTGAACTTTTGGGCCGCGAGCTGTCTCCCCGTTGCTTCCCAGTAAGCAAGCCCACGAAATACAGAAGGTATTCACACGGCATCAGAAGAGGTCTTTAGAATCATTCATAGAAGATACGCAATCCTCGAGCGACAAACACCGGTGCTATTCGGTCTCGCAGCAGGAATCCATATTCAGAACGTCAAAGAGAATAATTAAATTGAATGTTTAATTATTCTCTTTGGTTATCTTATTGATTTATCTTTCTGTTTCTCTTTTATTAGGTTTAATTTTAAGGGTAATGACTTAAAGTACTAGTTAATTTTTATCATCAACAGGTTTCTCCATCTTTTTTTTTCTTTGCACACATATTTATCTATATTTTTAAGTTACTTTTAATCTATTAGTTTTTTATTTCTCCTAGCCAATTTATTATCATTATTTTCTTTGGTTGATTTTATTTTATTGTTATTTTTTTCCACTAATTGTTTTATGGTAGTTTTTTTAAATTGCTCTTGTTTTCTTGAGATTTGTTACTAGCCAATTTTCCCTCCCAATTTTTTTTATTTCTTAAGATTCTTTTTTAGTACACAGATATATGATTTATGATAAGGTAAATTTTAAAGAAAACAAGTATATATGTTTATTTATAATAATACATATAGGAATTAAAATATAACCTAAATTTAAATTATATTAAATATAGCTCATATTTATTATATAACCTTCTATTGAATTGGTACATGAAAAAAGCCAGGAAATATAAAAATCCGCATCTACAATATTTGAATCTACTAAATAATAATTAGGTGAACTTTACTTGCTTCTTACTTCTCAATTTTCACTTTGCAGATAGATAACGAAGACGTTATTACACCAGATAACCCTTTAATCGAGGATGAGGAAGTCCATGAGAACGTACATCTAGCTTAACCATCAGCTGCACTGGCAAAGTTTTATTTTGACAATGTCAAGTCTACTGGCAAGAATCTCATAGCCGACTGTTCACAAAGTTCAGTATGATGAATATGAAACCTTGAAAGCTGCAGAGGACAAGAAGAAGGGTGAGAGCTCTGCGTCACACTCACAGATCAAAATGACCTCTTTCTTCAAAATCAAAGCTGCACAAAAGAAATATTTTACGCTAATCACATCAAACAACGGTCTATAGTAAAGAAACTCTTAGACTTCATCGTATGTGACCAATTGCCTTTGAGTATTGTTGAAAGTAAGACTTTTAGAGTTTTTCTGCACGAAACAGAACTATGCTTTGTGTTCCCAAGAAGAACCACACCTAGAAACAGTTTACTTCTGCAGAGAGCGAAAAACATCGAGTCACAATTGATGACAGAATTCGAACATCTCAATCGTATGTACCTGACATGAGACTTCTGGACGAATCGGAAAATGATATCGTTTCTTGCTGTCACTATACAATTCATCAACTTATCATGGGAGCTAAAGTCGCGTGTCATTGCTTGCGATCAATTTATAAAACGGCATACAGCTGTTTAACATCGCTACAGCATATGAGGATATAGTCACTAAATTCGGAGTTCGTAGCAAGGTGAGGAAAGTGGTTGCAGACTATGGCTCGTCTATGGTGAGTGTATTTGATGTTTGTCTACCAGGATTATATGTAAATGGAGTAAGGAATGAAAGTAGAGTTCAAGATAAAGACAACACTGACCTTCATATTTTGGAAGAACAACTTGATCTGAATGAGGTGCTTGCCCTCCTTCCACCGGATAGGTCCAGTTGCTTTACAAACACACAACAACTCTGCATATGAGATGACTTCAATGATCCATGTGTCAGAAACAGTGAAATTTCAACTGTGATATACAAGTGTTATAGTATTGTAGCTGCAATAGGTCAATCTACTGTGGCAGCACCGTTCTTGGAAAAGATTGGAATTTCACTGCAGTCTGCTAACGCCACTAGATGCAACTCTGACTGATAATGCTTAAGTCAAAGTTCTCAAGGAAACAGACAGAGTCAGCACAGCTATTCGTCTCCTAGGATCGAACCGAAATTTAGAAATGTTGAAATTAGTGGAAACAGCAATGCTGAAAGAAGTGAAACAATTTTATTTTTGGAACCATTCCAAAAGGCGGTGACACAAATTGGAAGAGAAAACATGGTTACACTTTCTTGCGTTGCACGGGTTGTATTTGGACTTGAGCACAACCTTAAACTCTTCACTGAGTGTAAACTGATCTAATCTTTTAACTTGCCAAGTGCACTAGAGTCTTCTATCAAGAATATGTTGCATCCATTTCTTGAGAGGACTGATGTCATTGCCGCAGCTCCCATGGACCTCTGGTTTAAGTTGGAATAGAGACCATAGAAGGAAATTCAAAAGGAAAAGGTTTCGAGGACTGTGTACTTAATTCTTTCCGAGTCAACTCAATCAACCTTGAGTAAGAAAATAATTCAAAAGCATGAATCCAGAAAAGGCTAGCGTGAATGCAAAAAGACGAGGCCTTTGTGCCTTCACGCCTCCATCTGGGCATACGATGGAGAGTGCATCAACAAACGTCACTACAGTGGTGAGGGCACAACTTGAAACGTACCTAGAAGAAGGTGTTCTGCCTTTTGATGTCAACACACTGAGGTACTGGCGTGATACAAAAAGCTTCAAAATTTTGAAGCATTTCGCACATAATTTTCTATGGTGCTGTGCAACGTCGGTACCCTCTGATAGGGTGTTTAGCAAGGCCGGCAATTTTAACACTCCTGAGCGAGCAAAACTCGGCTCGGAAACCTTCCGGGCATTAATGATAATAAAATGCAATTATTATATGTAAAATATAAACTTGAGTGAAAAAAAAGTATCTGTTTTTTTTTTTTTATAATTTTTAGAGTATTTTTATTTTTGAAATCTGAAATACGAGTATTTGTATTTTTTGAACCAGTACTTGTATTTTTATTTTTAGATACAACCCTGCCTCGTCCACTTTATAAGGGTTATGTTTCAGATCATTCTAGACGGCCCCAACACTCCCAGCTCAAATAACACTCATATCCATAATAATTTTAAGTGTTATTTTTCTTGCTTTTTCACCAGATGCTAATCCTGGATTACACTTTATAATGAAAATTTTTGAAAAACACTTTTATTTACATATTCTCTCATTTAACTCCCTATTATGCCGAAATATTTGAAAAAGTTACCTTGGGAAAAATATGAAAACCTCAGTGAGAATAAAGTTTTTTTTATACTAAGCAGATTACAAACTGCTCACTTCTTTCAGTGAAAACACTCTTCCTCTCATTGTTATAGTAAAGTGTTCCTCTTTTGTCAACTTTCACTTCTTTCGTCAAAGGTCTACCCAAAATGTTTTATTGATATGGTTTTCAATTCGAACCTAATTAAGGTTACCTTTTTTCAACCTTAACATTCTCTAATTTATTTATAATCAAAAAATATATTGGTTTGTTTCGTTTTAGTTTTAGTGTTTGGTTTAGATTTACCCTTTTGGTAACATGCATGAAGTTTTTTTCGGCATCAGGGTGTGTTTTTCGACAAATTGAGATTTGAAAATAAGCTACATTTATTGTTTTATTTTTTAAACGATTTCACATGTTTATTATTAGACAGCCTCTGCTATTTCCACTCTAATATGAAGTTGAGTCTTAGTATTGATGTCTTATTAAGCTTCCTTATCTTTATAATTTTCTTTAATATTCTTTTTAGTCAAATTTGTTTGTTTAGATTAGTTTTATTTCATCTAAACGTTTAAAAGATTTGTTTACATTTGAGAGAACTCATTGAACAACGGGACCATATTCCATCTAGTTATTCAGTGTGAGAGAAAGCATAGAAAGTATGAATGTTTATTTGCTTATAATGTCCCAATTTACGAGTTATTCAATATTCTACTCACCCTTTTTCTTTAATTTTCTTTCACTTAACCCAGTTTGTAATTTCCAAATATTTGGTTTCAGACAAGCAATTTTCCTTTGAAAACCGGCGTTACCCATTTATTTAAGGGGAGTTTAATATTTGAGGAATGAAAATACCGACGTGGGGGAAGATAGTTTCACATATATATATATCTTCACTTTAATAAATTTTAACTTTATGTTCCAATAGGTTCCTTCAACTATCTAAAGTGATGATAAGCAGAAAAATAATTGATTATTAGAAGCGATTTTGTTTCATGGAAGTGGCATTTACTTACTGTTTGGTAATTCTTTCCATGTTTAACAATGTTGCCAGGGCCTTTGACCCGATAGGTCCACCCAAAATAAACAGAAAAACAAATAAACAAATTGCTAACGTGTTCACAAGTTGATATTTAGGAGTAATTAATTGTTTGTTATTTATTAATTTTAAGTTATATTATACATTAAAAATTTGGTAACTAGAGATTTTCTTGGTATTTTGAATAATTTTTTTCATGGACAAAACTGCTTTAGGAAGATATCACACAAACTTAAGCTTTACTTCATTTATTTGAGATACTTCAGTTCTAAGGATTTTGGGTATGGTACTCGTATCTAATATTCAGATTAGGTTTCGATCTCAAATGATTTGTTTTAGATCTAAAGTTTTCGTTCAGTTTGAGAGAGTTAATCCTTTAATAATGGAAAGAAGAGATAAATAAAAATAGGTGCTTAGGATATATTTGAGTTATTAAGCCTGCCTCATTAGAGATTCTGTTGAGTCATTTCCGCAATAAAGTTTATTACGGCCTCGAGCTTCCTGTCATCATTGCGAAACTCTACTATAAATATATATTCCCCTTTCTACAATTTGATGCCCTTAGTGTATGGGGGAAAAAGGAGACATGCTTATAGGTAAACGGGGTGATATGATTTATTGTCCCTTTAGTTATCCACTTGTAGGCTGGGTTGGGTTAACTGGATAGAATACGTGGCGAAATGATAGAATCGGTAGAAAATTGCGGTTTTATAAACTTTAAACTTCAGTTCGGGCAAGAAAAATCTCTGAGTTTCGGATTCGTTTGTGTGCTTACGTTCTTGTAACTGGCTATCTCCTTCTCTGTCAGACTGTAAGCGGAAGCACCGGAGATCGAGGTACAGCCTGAGTCTGTGTGGTTGAATTAATTTTGATATTAATAATACTGATCTTCGTTGTATGTTTTGCAAGCCTATTTATTCTAACGAAAATTTAGGAGCGTTGCTCTGCTTTTCCATTCCGAGCGCGGGGTGGAACTTATCTGATTAGAGAGTATGTGCGTGTGTTCTGGGATGCGATCGCTGGGGGAGCTTATTCGATCAGACGGTGTCTGCATGTCTAGTGAAAGCAAGTATCCACCAATAGAGTATTTGAATTTTGAAACCTGACCGGGATTTATTAACTAACTTACGTAGTACGATTGATATCGTCTTTCACGGGTTCACGTCAAGGCTGGTGGATCGGGCTTTCTTTCTATCAGATTCCGCTCTATCTATGCATAGCTGGCTCCACTGCCTTTGTTATCTCTGTGCTCAGACAGTCGGCCAGCACCTGTATACTAATGTGTGTATGTTTGTATATTCGTTGGGGAACACAACGATTTCACTTGCATTATTACAAAATATCCTGCTTTACATTGACACATCGATTATTAAATTGCGAATTGACATTATTTACGAATATTTGCTTTGTTTTACATCATTAAGTGTTACAAGAATCCATATTATTTCAATGTTCAATTTGTGTGCCAAATTTCATGATATTCTATGGCCGACAGGCAGATCAATTTGTGAGGTTCTTTGTTGGCTCTACTTCACCTTGCAATCGAGCGCTGCAGGTGTTCCAGAATAAAATTGAAACGAAATATTTTTTAAAATATATTGGAATCTTGATCTCATTTTAGATTAGGTAGCAGTGATTTTATACAACTACATACGCTTCTATTCATTTTTATCAATTAGATTCCTTAACGATATATGCGTAAAATATTACCTTGTAAAATACATGGTGCTCCACCCAAAACAGGCCTGCACACACTTTTTGTGATATATCCTTTATTCATTCATTCACTAATAACCCTTACTTTGCAGGAAATGACAGAACAACGCATGCGAAGACAACTAGATCTCAATGCAAAGCTCCAGCAAAGAATATACTGCGTCAAACATTTCCCCAAGACAGGCTCGTTCAAGAAAGTGCAGGACACCTTCGTGTATCAGTTCGAATCTGAAAAAGCCCCCTCCAAGAGCAGAAGTCATGACTGGGTGGACCACTTCGAGAGCTATCGGACAGTGGAGAACCTCAATGTAGCCAGTGAGAACCCTCCAAGCCATTCAGGACGCCCCAGTAAGCGTACAGCTGAGCTCGTCGAGAGCGTGAGTGAGTCAGTTGAGCAGAGTCCAAAACGCTCTGTGCGCAAGCGAAGTCAGTCCCTCGGTATATCCAGTGAGACTTGCAGGACAGTGCTAGTAATGTATATAAGGGCCTACTCATACAGAAAACAGAAGAACCAGACCCTTATAGCCTCACACAAGGATCAGAGAAAGGCTATGGCAGTCAAGATACTAGAGAAGATTCAGGAGACCCCAACTTTCCTTAACCTCGTTTGGACATCAGATGAAGCTCAATTCCATATTGAAGGAAAGGTAAACTCGAAGACTAATGTCTTTTGGTGAACCTTCAAACTAAATGAGGTGGTTACCAAGCTCTTACACTCCCCTAAGTCACGGTTAGTGCAATCACAGCCAGAGGCAACATCGGACCATTCTTCTTCGAGAAATCAAGGGCGACAGTGACATTCACCAAGGAGAGGTATGTTGAGGTTCTCAAAACCTTCAATAGGGAGCTGTAAACCCTTTTCTCGTCGCTTATGGGAAAGTTCTGGTTCCAGTAAGATTGCGCAAGCTCTCACACCTCAAACCTGTCCCGAGATTGGATAAAAGAGAACTTTGGTGGCCCTGTGATCAGTCTCTAGACTGATTTTGATTGGGCACCTTAAAGCCCAGACCTTAGCCCTCCATATTTCTTTCTCTGGGGATACCTTAAAGACAGAGTGAACGCAGGGAGACTCAGGACTATCACCAAAGTTTCATTTAATCCTTACATAAAATTAAAAAATGTGGCATATAGAAAATTAGGGCCCGTTTTGGAGGGTGACCCTGTATTACCACGCCAGCCTATTTTCTGACAACTTTCGTTTTATTTATCCTAAAATGGATACCCTCCACCCTTTGGTAGTTCATACTGTAAGTTATCGTATTCTATTTTTTGTAATGTTTGATTTTCTTTTGCAAATGTTTTAGATGTTATGATAGCATAGAGGCGTTCTGATCCTTTGGGACGGTATTTATTTTTATATTCATGTATATTTTTTACTCTGTAATTTTCTTGCAAAAATCTCAGAACCAACTGAGAACCAGGAATGGCCACTAAGCATTGCATTAAACTCCAGTTCACCAGTCAGTACAAAACTGAAACGAGCTGACTTCACTGGTTAAATATTATATTGGTATGGCCGAAGCGCTAGAAGTGGTAGCAACTCCGTGTGAAGCGCTACCAGCCTGTATTGTTTTAGGCAGCCTGTCCAACTCGAAATTGAATAATCACATCAGGGTGGGTAAAGATACACCTTCTTCCTTCCTCAAAACTTTCCTTACCCTGACTCAAACCTGTTCTTCGAACTGAGCTGTAATAACCTTAAGGGACTGGTGTACCAGTTCCTTTTTCACCTGCAAATGTGTGAATCTGAGTTGTGCAAAAGGGTCATACCGTACAATAAATCTCCATTAGATCACTTTCTGATAAAGTACTACCGGTTGGTCTCTACATACAAATTAAAGTAGGCTTTGAGTCTGGTAGATAATGTGACCTTTAAAAAAACCTTATCCAAACAATCGCGTGAATAACTAAGACCAGGCGGCTTGAAGACCCTCATCAGTTAGTTTATTAAGATCACTGAGATTGACAAGATGCTCAGCATGTTTTTTGTTGTTTATTACTTTTTGTGGTGAGGACTTAACGGTTTACTTCCCTTACAAACACTAGCGTGTCCTTAAGTGTGTTATCAGGTTCCTCTGCTGAGGTGAGAGGGAACTCCTGCGATTCCGGTAACCAGCATGCTCTTCTTCTCCAGGTTCTTGTCACCGTAAGTAAGCATAGGTTCACCAGGCTGCTCCTTTAAACAATGGGAAAGTTCAAAAGCCTATTATTAGTAAAGATGGAAAATTTTCATTTTCGGCGTGGAGAGTGTAAAAGTTCCAGGGAAATTATAGATGTAGTGCCTCCTTGGTTGAGGTACATCTGCCAGAGGGCGGCTCAAAAGAAGGTAAAGGGAAAAATTATTTTAGTGCCTTAGGAGACCGGTGCACCTCCTCCAGACAAAGGCATGCCTTGCATTTAGTTGCCTACCCTGGCACCTAGGATGGAATATAGAGCGATTGGAGAAGGCTTTCTTTGAAATAAGCGATATGTCTTTTCTCCTTCTCTACAATCATGATGCAGGAATTAAAAAAATTACTCATGAAAGAAAGATATTATAACCTATCTCAGTGTTGTAAGGCATAAAAAACCTCCCACATCATCAGAAATATCCTAAATATGATAATTCACACATGATTGGCCTCAATTCTGAACGAGGATGGGCCTTGCAAACCTCAACCACTATATTAAGCGGCCTTCTATTTGAAATTTAACCCATTAGTGATGGGAATATCTTAGCAACTCATAAGTTGATTGGAAGCGGGGACGAAAGTCGGCAGTCCGCTACATTCCCCTAATAACTTTCTAAGCTATCTGTAATTCGGCCTTCACTAATTGACCATATTGTATAGCCTACCTTTCTTCGAAGTGCCCCTAGCTACTAGAATCTCTATAAATTTTAGATAAATATTTGGACATGTAGACTAGTCTATATAATAAGGACAAATTGGTTAAGGCAACTTAGCCTAGAAGTATGGTGAGTGGTTCCTTATGATGTCATATTTTGGTCAGAAAATTAGTAAGCAGAGAAGTGTAAGAAAAGCAGTTAAGGTAAACAAACTGAAAATAGTGGAATACACTAAGCTGCAGGTTCTGCAGATATTGAGCTTCGGAGGGTCACACTTGCGTGCACTGTGGTTGAGGGGCTGTGCTAAAAAGGGAATAACTGCCTGGTCTGTTGTTCTACGTACTATGTAGAGTAATCACCAAAGGGTAACTCAGGCCTTAAGAGCAAGAACATGTATGGTGTTAGACATACATGTTTTTTCTGCAGCAATTTTCGATAAGGAGGGGGGGGGTAACTTATACAGGCTGTGAACCTTTTGATTTTAATAAGTCCTGGGTATAACTTCCAGTATAAAATCTTCAGCGTTTCTTTGTGTTTTCTGAAGTTAGATGTGAATTTTATGAGGATGTTAAGATTTGAAACTGTTTTCGAGAGGGAAAATACGAGTATATATTTTGTCCGATGAGCAATTGTCAGGTATGGGTAATCAGGAAAATTTGATGTTTTTTTGAAAGAAGTTGGCTGTGCTGCATGACGTGAGGGTCGGATTTTGGCTCGTGATCTTCTGGGTTAAAGAAAGCGACTTGATTTGTGCGAAGAGGGGACATTCTATTTGGAGTGAACCTGTTCATGCGCTAGTGTAGGTATCGGTTAAGTTACTGAATTCTGCATTGTCAGAGGTGGAGTACGATGTTTAGATGGAGAGTGGGGTTGACGTGGAACACTATATTATGTATGGAAAGATTAACGTAAGTAAGGGAGATGAGGTAATCGTGAGGCACTCGGTAATAAAACTTTTTTTCTTTGGATTGCTAAATGTTTAGGTTTGCTTGTCCATAGAATTTGGAGAGTAAATTTGCTATCCATTTTTTGCCTTAGAGGCTAGTTGATTTGATATTAACTTCTAGACAAATTGATATAATATTTTCATCTGAAACTTCGGTATCAAACTTTTAATCCTCTAAAGAGCTCGTAATTTCAGGTTTTAAACATCCTTATCTATTGAAGCATAATGATCGTGAGAATGGCAGTTTATATTAGAAATTGATTTTCTGCACCTTGGATGCCCAATTATGAATGTAATCGTCATGAGCTTTTAGTTGTGAAAGTATGTGGTAGGCACAGTAATTTTTACTTGTTTTCGATCTATCGAAACTCTGCTGCCAATGATGACATATATGACTCTTTACTGAATAGTATGGCATCTATACAAGAAAATGTGGGTGATTTTAATGTCCATCATAGATAGTAATTGAACTCTGTATCACGTGAAATTATGCAGCTGATTCTAAACCTAGACCTAGGTTGGGTTGAGGTTCTGATGGTATATTTCCTTTATTCTTTATTAAGACTGCTCATTTTGTAGCCTCCAAGATTGTTGTTATCTTTCGAAAGTTATCTAGGGAAGGAAAGCTCAGCTTGCGCTGGAGGACTGCTAAAGTTATTCCTATTTCTAAGTCTGTCTCTGCAGGCTCCTGTCCCTCAAACTACCGTCCTCTTTCCATCGCTCCTATTCTGTCCTAAACTTGTTGGTTAAACGTTTAAATGCATTTGCTGAAAATAATAACCTCTTTCCAAGTCAGCAGTTTGCCGTGCACAGTGCATTATTCGCTTGCGCACGTGATAGGCGCCTCCTCACTGCATCCGCAGCTGATATTGACGGTGCCTATTCCACCGAGAGACACCAGGCATACCCAAAACCCTTTGGATTTAGATCTAGGAAACTCTCTCGAGAGCTCGGTATAGCTATCAGCCATTGGCACCCCTGGCTTTGCCCAGGATGCCACCCTGGAAGGTACCAACTTTGCTATTTATCGCCAAGCCTCTACTTCCAAATCTTCTACAGCACCAGGATTATTACAATGGGCCTTATTGGATCACAGTCCGTGTAACGCTGCAACCGTGCCAGTATATACGGATGGCTACAGTCCCAAAAGAGGGTCGGTTTCCACGCCGTCTACCCTCTGTTCGATGCGTCTGTCTTCACGGCCGAGCTGGTTAAATACACTGCTCAAGTACGAGGAGTAACGCAACTTGCAAGGTTAGGATAGAGAATTGTGATCTATAGCAACTCACAAAGCACCCTGAGTGCTCTCGGGTCATTTTATTCTGCGTATTCTCTGGCTCTAGATATCCTTGACGCCACGCTTTTGGCTAGCCGGGCAAATGTCAAGATTATATTCTGCAGATTTCCTGGACATTTGGTATTTGCGGGTAATGAGCGAACCGATGAAGGCACCTACGAGTCCGCGAGGACTGGGCGACCAGACCAGCGTGTCGATCTTTCTCAGACCCCTTACATGACAAGAATACGGGCACTCCTCCAATCTGCTTTCAAAGAAGATAGGAGACAAAGTTGCATGCCATTACGCCGCGACTGTTCCCATGGACCTACCGACCTCCAATGCGATGACGGCTTCAGGTTGCTTTCTCCCGTCTCCGAATTGGACACACTCTCAGGCCGTACCGCCATTTGATCGAGTGCTCGCCTGCCCCTTATTGTGGTGACTGCGTTGTACACCAGACTGTTCAGCATTTCTTGTTGAATGTCCCGGTCAGGGTGTTCTTGGCGCACATTACCTGTTCCGGCACCTGGGCGAGCGAGGTCGCTACCCTTTGACCCTTGTGCTAGAGACTGATTCGTACACACAGACTTGCGGACTATATCACTTTTTAGAGGAGGCTGGCCTTCTCCACTTTATTGGATTCTTTGTTGTAGGTCGCTTGTTCCTGCGCCGGGGAGGTGGTCATACCCCCGAAGCCGGAGTCCGATTACTTCTTGTTATATTTTTACTGATCTTGTTTTTCTGGTTTTAATTGTTGTTTCTTTTTAGCCTGTGTCTCAGACTTTGTTTCCAACCCTCCGGGCAATTGGTCGAGAGATGAGATCCTACTCGTATAATACCTATCAGACTTCTTTTCTACACTGTATATTTACGTGTATTTGCTCTATATGATCTGTTATATGAAGATATTTTGAATGTAATATAATTATAATGACTACTGATAACAGGATTTCATAAACTTCATTAGCATTTCCATTGAAGCTATTTCAAAAATTGATACAAAAAAACTTGTATTTTTATTCAGCTTACCAAAATTACTTGACATGCATAAATCGTACATACACGAATATATTCATATACATACCAAAAGAATAAACATAATTTGCCCGTATCCGAATACCTTTGCCGCGGCTGCAGGTATATAGCCAAAAATCCTCCTAAAGCAATTGAGGCTGGGCCAAAACGCATCGGAAGTCCTCAAGGCAGGAAGGGACGCAATACTACAGATGTGAGCTGCAAAATGCTTCCATGCTACTACTGAGATCTCCATGATATGTATAGTAATAGAATGATGTAGTAATGATGAAAATGGTGTGAAAGAGGAAGGATAAATTACTCCCACTCAACAGAGTTATGAGTGAGCGTGTGAGTCTACTTTCAGGCGCCAAAAAGCATTGCAGCAAGAAATATAAGTAAGAAAAGGATTGTAAACTATTAGGCTAAAAAAAGTCAAAAGTATAAAGGCCAGTCATGAAACATTCCCTCTTACACTATCGACATCTGTTGTTATTAGATAAGCGCGTGTAAATTTTGATTTTGCTTCATGAACGCCTGCAACAAGATGAAAAATCATCACTCATTCCAATATCAACGCTCTCTCGAAAACCAATACCTCTCATAAAATTTTACAATGTTTCATAGATTTCTTGCCTTCGAAGCTCCAAAAGGTTTTTATTAAAATTTCATTTTTGGCCTTAATAATATGTAAAATATTAATCAATATGTCCACTAGCGATTGCATGAAATAAATTATTTTCTCATTTTTAAACATTTATAAGAATTTGCTCAGTTTTAATGAAGGAACAAGAAATTTTTCCATCGTGATTTTTAGTCATTGGGCTTTCACTGACATTGTCGCCCATGTTAAATATTGTTTTCTCTTAATTCTCTTTATATTTTTTACTTCGGTCTGCTTTACATAGTTGCAATTTACTAGCTATAGGTCATAATTTAGAGGAACACTTTGAAAAACAGAAATCATTTTCAACATTAAATAAATAACAAGTATATGAACACACATATTTGCAGTATCAGCAAAATAGAAGCTATTTGATTACTTTACTTTCATATCACTCGGCAGATAGGATAGGAATAATATAAAAGTGCTTTACTAGCAGAAAAAGAAGAACGTGCGCTTTGATCAAACCTTCTCTAAATATGGTATAAAATCAAAAGGAAAACAGTTACTTAAGTTAAATAGGCACTATATCTTTGAAGTTTATAAATCAGGTGACCTAGTCTATTACCTTGTACTGCCTTTCATGCTTTTTTACAACATGCAGCACTTTATGTACTACACCTAAATATTCAATGTACATTCCGAAAGTGCTAAAAGAATTTGTGCTTCTAGTTGCCTTGATATAATAACAAGTCAACAGGAGTTTCTAGCCTCTGGATAAACCAAGCCCTACACAATTAATCTATGTACATTATTTGAGTACCCAAGAGTCAGCTCCAATAAATACAATAGTTCGGATAACATAGTAATCAATAAGTCATAACCGACCTTCTGTTCAATTTTGAAAAAGTTTTCAAGAGATTATATGCTAATAATTAAGTTAAGTAAAGCTCTCTATAAACAGATGCATTCTGTATGTAAAGATAATATTGAAAAAAAATTCAATGTGAAAATATTAAATGCAAATAAAATATGAGAGTAAAGAACAAGTTATTGCTGGTTTGAGAATTTTACTGTCGAAAAATATTAGTTTGGAACAAGAGAAATGTCCGAATTTAGGGTTAATATTAAAAATTAAAAAAACTTAGGACTATGGAGATATGTCGTAGAATTGTTCATAGTCTGGTCCAATAATTATTCTAGTCCTTGATCTGAACACACCACTTTTGTTTACGTCAATGTTATTGAGACCCTATGACTCAATCTACGATAATATATATATATATATAGCTTTAATTCCTACTGAACGTGCGAAAGCTGGTTAAAGGCGGGTTGCGCCGCGGCCAGGATTCTCACTATAAATGTCTGACTTTTTACTGGGGGGAGGTTTGTGATTGTTAAATTCTAAGAGTGCATAATACCGGTTGAATAAATTAGCCGAAGGGATTCTTAATTAAAGTCTTGCCATGGGTACGTCAAAAAGGAGAAGCCACAAATAAACACACGTACAAAAATAAACTTTACTTTACACCAAAATAATAATTAGTAGCAATAGTTAAACGGGCATTTAGGTAAATAAGGATTAAATATTAAACCGGATTAGTCCGGGTTGACAGCAATTATAGATAATAATAAAAAAGGAGGGGAAGATAACACTGACGTTGAGCGTCTAGATTTATAACGACTAAATAGGAGTATCAATCACTGTTAATTAAATAGGTAATTTAAGAATAGAGGGACACTAGGTTTACAGATTACCATTAATTGTGATGGATTGGAGAGACAAATACTCAGGTCCAGACAAGGTGGTTCGGGTGGCGTTAACACGAGTTCTCAAGGAGAGTAACAACAACGAGTAACAACAAGGAAGGAAGGTACCCTAGTAGACCTTACGGTCCATTCAAGGAGGGTACCTTTGGACTAGCAATCGAGCGGGCACATGGCTGCTCAATTGTTTTGCGTCCCTAAACGGCCACTTTTCAAGACCTTGGCTAGTCTTGACTTGAACTGGTCAACGGATTCACTGTTGACAACTTCCACTGGAAGTGCGTTCCACATACCGCAGATACTGTAAGTGAAAAAATTTCCACACAGATTGTGGTTATAACGCTTCAGTTCAAGTTTGAAGCCGTGATTGCGCGTTCTGTTCTGACTCAGTGTGAAAATATCCCGGTAGTCAACATTGTCGAACCCTCGAAGCATTTTGAAAACATCGATGAGCTGACCACGCAGTCTACGGGTTTCCAGCGAGAACAGATTTAATTCCCCCAGTCTATCCTCATAACTTTTATGTCGGATAGAGGGAATCATTTTGGTTGCCCGAGCTTGTACGCGTTCCAACCTTGCGATGTCCTTTTGAAAGAAGGACTCGAAAATTGTATGGCATACTCCAGGTGCGGTCGGACAAGTGAGTTGTACAGGCACAGTACAATCTCCTGGTTCCGACAACCAAACTGGCGCTTAATATAGCCTAGCATCCTTTGGGCCTTTTTCTCCGCCTCAATGCACTGTTTCGAGAACTTGAGGTCACTAGCGATTGTTACACCGAAGTCCTTGTCAGTGTCGGTGGATTCCATAGCAGTGCCCTTAAGGATATACTGAGATTGGGGGTTTCTGTAGCCGATATGCATCACTTTGCATTTCCCCACGTTAAAAGGCATTTTCCACGTGTCCGACCACTCCCCAATCTTCCTAAGATCTTCCTGCAGGTGGGCAGTATTTCCATCCTTTGCAACGTTCATACAAAGCTTGGTATCGTCGGCAAATTTGGAAATCTTGGCAACCATGTCACCGTCCATGTCGTTGACGTAGATGATGAATAGTAGTGGTCCCAGGACAGAACCTTAAGGCACCCCGCTAGTAACAGGCACCCACTCAGAAGACTGTCCATTCACCTCCACCCGTTGCCGTCGGCCACTTAGCCAATTCTCGATCCAGCTGGCTACCTTTCCAATTATGCCAAGCGTTCGCACTTTCCGGAGAAGGCGGCGGTGTGGTACCTTATCAAAGGCTTTCTAAAAGTCTAGGTAGACTACATCCACCGCCTTGTCCCGATCGTGCTCACTGAAAACGAAGTGGAAGAATTCCACAAGGTTCGTCAGGCATGACCGTTGCCTTCGGAAGCCGTGCTGGGAACTCCTCAGTAGCAGGTTTGACTCTAAATTCGACGTCACTTTGTCCACCATGATGCTTTCCATGAGTTTACTGACTATCGAAGTCAGACTGATAGGTCGGTAGTTCGACGGTTGGCTACGGTCTCCTTTCTTGAAGATAGGAGTCACCTCCGCCTCACGCCAGTCTCTAGGAACGCAATTGGTCCGGATTAACATGTTAAAGATAGCGCACAGATGTCGTAATACTTCATCGCACACTTCCTTCAACACTTTAGGTAGAAACCCGTCCGGTCCAGGGGACTTATTCGTCTTTAGGTCAGCGATCTTTTTCTTTATTTCTCCTTCGGTGAAGTCCATTGCCTCCAGCTTTTCTTCTGAGTAGGAATCCGTCGGCTGGGGAATGGGACCACACTCTTCAGTAAACACTGTAGAGAAGTAGTCGTTGAGGAGGTTAGCATTTTCTGCATCTGAATACTTTAATGTCCCCTCCTCATTCCTCAAAGAGGCCAATCGTTCGACGGATTGGTTTACGGCTGTTCTCATATCCAAAAAACTTCTTGAGATTCTCTTTACAAAGTCTCGCCACTCAGAGTTCCTCAGACCGCTTAGCTGCCCTTATGCTGGACTTCACTCTCCTGGCTAGCCCCTGGTATTCTTCAAAGTCACCCGAGATCTTCGATTGCCGGTACGCATTTCTCTTCTCCCTAAGCAGTTGCCCGATTTCTCGATTAAACCACTTTGGTTGAACAAAGGACCGACGGGGCATTTCAGAGGGATAAAACGCGATTGAAGACTGATCAATGTGGTTTTAAAACTGTTCCAAGAGTCTTCAACAGCCTCGCACTGTTCTAGCTTCGCGTCAGTCAGTCCCGCGCAGAGACCTGCAAAGTCTGCTCTTCTCAAATCGAGTTTCCTTGATTTACTAGTTGCAGGCTCTGCCTTGGGGACTTTGTCTACAAATCTAATTAGTCGGTGGTCACTGCCACCGAGCTCTAAGCCAACAGAGAGGTCCTCAACGATGTCATCCTCAGAGGTGAAAACCAAGTCGAGGATATTGTCTCCTCTCGTTGGCTCTCTCACCCATTGAGTGAGGAACTCATTGTTCGTGAACTCCAGGAGTAGTGCGTTCTCGCCACAGGGTTCTCTTGTTTCCCAGTCAACTTGTGTGTTGAAATCACCAATGACGATACACACTCTGTCTTCGACAAGTTCTCCTAGTAGCTGGTACAGATCTCTGTCCTTTTCAACGAGTTGGGCAGGAGGTCTATAAAGCACCAGGGTCCTGTATTTGGCAGGACCTATCTCTTCCTCAACACCCAGTAGTTCAGGATCGGATACGATGTTGCAATCCGTCGAGTTGAGAGTATCCTTGATATACAATATCACACCGCGACCCTCTCTGTCTGGCCTATCTTTCTGGAAGAGCTGGTAACAGGGAATCGTGAATTCACCTTCAAAATCTCGGCTTGAGGTTTTAATCCACGTCTCCGTTATGGCCACCGTCTCAGGTTCCTCTGTTGCTTCGAGGCCACGGAGCTCAAGAAACTTATTCCTGATTGACCTCGCGTTAAACAGAAGAACTTTGAGGGAGTCCCCCAGTGTAGGACTCCCTACGCTCTTCCGTTTCCCGGCTTCTTTTGTGTGGCAGTACCTCTCTTTGCCACATCTAAGAACGTCGTTCCAGGAGTGACATGGGCGTACTGTCTTATGTCCGCCTTCACTCTGGGTCGGACACTCCTCTGCGTCCGCTCTACGACATCCTGGATTAAGTTACAGAGTACAGCCTTTGCCTTGAATGAAAGGTGCACTCCGTCCCTTTGGTAAAGGTCGTTTTGACCGTAAAAGGTGCGGTAAGGGTCCAGAAAGAAGACCCCTTCCGCCGTACAGAGGTTGAACAGGCGCTGGTTCAGGGTCACGTTCCTAGAGTGAGCTGTCCGGCTAGGACCTCTTCTTGGGAGCATCCCTACAACGACCCGTTTGCGAGTTCTCAATTCACAGTCGTCCACGGCTCCCATGACCGTGTTGAGAATTTTCTCGCTGGGGCCTACTTTGCCTCCTCGGAGGTAGAGGTCATTCCTACTCACCATCAGGGCAACGACTGAATTCTCGGAGATCTGAGATTTTTCAGCCTCTACCCTGATGTGGTGGTTTCCCCGTCCTGGCTGGCAGCATACCTCCACACTAGTGCCAAGGCGGGCCGCTAGCAGGGGCTGCAAACCTTGTGCTTGGGAATTGCCCACAAGGGTAACCCTCGGACATTTCCGTGCAGAGGTTTGAGGCTTTCCTTGCGGAAGCGAACTCTTGGTTCCCTCTTCCTTCTCCATCTTATTTTTCTTGTTCTTATTTTTCTTATTTATCTCTTCCCACTTATCTTCTTTCATTACATACTCTTCTGTTTTTCTCTTTTCTTCCTCTGCTTCAACTTTTTCTTTTTCAGCTTCTACTTAATCTTCTGTCCGTAGCCTAGCAATTACAGAGTTGGATTCCTGATTTCGAGGCAGGGGTTCTATCTACGAAAGCGCGGACACAAATTCTTTAGCGGTGTCATTATCATGAGGCCCAGTGCCGTTTGAGAGTAACTCGCCTCACAAATTTCATTATGCACACAACCCATGCTGCAGCCAGTAACTCCATTTATGAGTAGTAAGAATATATGTAAAAAAGCTCACGAGGCTAGGTAGATATTATATATATATATTTAACAAACGATTTTTGATCGAATTTAAAGTGCAATATCAATTAGGCCATATCATGCAGATAGCTTTGAAGGGAGACGAAATGGAAAAGAATTGCCAGATATAAGGCCGCAAGTTTATCTTATAGTCATTAAGCAGTGGAGTGTGTAAAATTGCAGGCACTGGGGCGGCAGAGTATGACTTTTGTCACGGTTTCAGTTGCAGTGGGGAATAAACAGAGAGATCACAGATATTCTTGACACTAAGACCTTGCTCAGTTAAGATTCCCATGGTGCAAATTGTAATAACATTTCTCTCTAAATAATATTTTCCTAAGTAATAACACCCACGACTACCAGTCTGAACATACAATTCAGTTTAGATGATGATTTGTGAAGCAGACTAGATAGGTTAAGAAAATTGTGAACACCCAGAAACCATTTCCTGCAAAGGTCTCTCGCAATACCTCTCTTTTTCCACGATTATGATTTTGCATGAACTGAAATTGCTCAGGTTATTTGTATTTACAATATTAGTGGTTGACTTCTGTTATATACAATAATAAATAGAGGACACTTCAGGACTCTAATGATGGATTGACATCAACTAGCTCAGAAATTCAGCGCCAACCATTAACTCGTCCCTCTCATTAATTTCTTTAATTACAGATGATTATCATAAATTTTTTGTTTGTTTTTACTTTTCCTTCATGAAATATATGTTTAGCATAAGTATAACCCTGTCGGATCTTTTAACCTTCTTGCGTTTTTGCTATTATTTCTTGGAGATAAACCAATTTTCATGTCGAAAGAAATTGACGCTTCATGTTGCCTTTGTCATTAGTCAAGTTTGTGATGAGGGAGAGATGCCTCGGATGATTGATGTTGCATGATGAAAGAATCGATATATTTCTTTTATTTTGCTTTTTTTAAGGAATTATGATTTCACCTTTTATAGAAAAAATACTAGTAAAAATTATATCCATTTTAGTCTTTCACCGGATGGGATATTCTGTCACTGCTGCTATATTGGTAATTCTGTACTATTTCTGTTTACATGAAGGTTACTTTAATGCTATTGTTCCTTTCTTCGATACAATTAGATTATGGATGTTTTAGATGCACTACAAAAGTTAGCCTTTAAAAATCAGGTCAATTATAGGTTCACATCATTCTAAATGCCCTCTGTGGTTAACCGTCCTTAGAGGAGAAATGAAGCTCATGGAAAATTATATCATTCATAAATATCATAACTCTCATCAACATCTTACATGAAAGTGGGTAACTAACTCGTGCTGTAACCAGATTAGAGCCACTTAACACAGCCTTAGTCATCGATTTTTCTCATCGTCGCAACACTTTTTTTATGGATATTTTAAAACCACCGGTACATTATAGTAATGGGAAGTTGTACTATTTATATATCGTCCAGTTATGGTTCATCATATTTGGCAGAATGGTCCAAGGAACCTACTCAAAAACTACTCCATGCATGCCTATCATACAAAAAATAATGAATTGTAGCTCTGTCAGTTTCATTTTCATAACCACTCTATGTGTGTGGTCTACCAACACTTCGCGCAGAGATGCTTGTTTTCTATTAACGACGCTTAAATACCGCCTTCCAATTTCCAACTTAACGCAGATTTATCAAATAAAGGAAAGGGGATCCAGGGGACCTCCCCTACCCCTCAATTTCTAACATTCATTAATGCCATATTAATCCTTCTACACAAAAACATGATCAAACGGACCTACACTAGTGTCCATAATATAAGATTGAGTAAGAAATAGTGTATTTAAATATTTTTATATAAGTTTATCAAAGCATTGAGGCTTGTTCTTATATTATGGACGCTATTGTATCTAACTACAGAAAAATCAAAGGCATTAATATCGATGGGGATTACTTCAATCTTTTGATATATGCATATGATATTGTACTAAAACGGAGGACCTAGAAGAGATTTAACGACAATTCAAGAACTTAACCATGAAAACATAAAAGTCAAGATAAAATTATATTTTAAAATAACAAATATTATGAAAAACCGACCAGAAGTCGAGATGATAAACATTAAAATTGAAAACAAGCAAATAGATATGATAGATAAATATACCTATCTGAGTAAAAAGATTACAATGTCACCGGTAAAGACGAAGATATGTTTACCGCGCAGAATCACACTAGGCTAGAAGGGCTTTAGAAAGGCAATCATCATCTTCAAAAGCAAAATGTCTACCTAGGACATATGGAGCTGAAACTTAGAAAATAGACAAAACTTAAATTATAACCTTAGAATAACACAAAGAGCCCAAGAACGTGAGAGAAAAACAGCCATTTGAAGAGTGAACAAACCAAAGTTCAGTATCTAGTGGAGGCAATGAGAAACGGTAATGTAGCTTGGCAGTCAATGTGGCAAAATTTAAGAAGATAGATGAGCCATAAAAAAATACTGATTAGAGTCGTTAAAAGAGGACCAAAATAAGACCAAACACAAGCTATAGAGATTATTTTAAAAAACTACGATGGTAAATGGAAAGAAATATATATACAGGGTGCGTCAGTATTATGAAGATATCAGTTTAATGAGCGTTATTTTGCTTACAACTTATTTGTTTTCAAATATTTTCAGATTAATAATGAATGGTATTTAAGTGACGAAGCAAAGGAAATGGCTGGCTCTAATCGTTGAAATAAAAACTCAGCCTAATGATACAAAGATTGCACGCTTGCTTTAGGTTGACCGATCCTTCCTTCACAGAGTAAGAAAAGACAAGGAAGCTGCTGATAGGGACCTAACATATTAAAAGGGTTCTAATAACATCGTAATCAAATAATTCGTACAACAAGTTGAGGGAAGTTCGAACAGCTCCCAAGTCCAGCAACTAGGATAGTTTTTAAAGTATGTAGGTAGCAGAGAAGAAGATGTCATGCCATCTCTGTTTTTTTCTAAAGGTTAAAGAGTCAATGCTGTTGCATACACAGTGGTTTTAGGAAAGGTTTTGAGGAAAAGAATAGACTAGGTATGCAACTGAAAACCTTGCATCTTCCATTAAGAATCTGTACCATTTTATAAGGATAGAAAAACCCAAACTTTGAAACCTAGAAATTTCCACTAGTATTTTATCTGAGAAACATGACCTGCTAGCTCAGCCTAGACCGAGCCTCACTCTACAGGACTATAACACATCGAGCGTCATTGAAAGAGAAGAGAATCACCCCCTCGTAGCACCATTTAATCTCTCAAGTCAGCTATGACAAAATTATCTCAGAAATTGATAAAAATCATCTGAATCGGGCATGTCAAAAATTCAGACCTAAGAAAAAATACAGCCACTGAGGCTAATGGTGGATTCATCTTTTCGTTGATGTGCTATCATCCTTATCTACTTTCTCAGAAATGACCTTAAAATATTGAAGAACTATATATATATAAATATATATATATATATATATATATATATATATATATATATATATATATATACATATATGTTTCAGGCTGGGAAACTTATCCTTCTATCGCTCTGAACGGACTTTTTGGGCAATTAGAAAAATTCATTTTTCCGACGAAAAATTATTCCGTTTGTCGTCTCATTCCTTGAGGTTAAGATAATTTAGTTGCATTATTTTCTCGCGTTTATGAGAGATATACATTATTTATTCGCCGCACGTTTATCTCTATTTCTCATTTGTCCTGTGAATTCCCAATTAATTTATCTCTCTTTCACTCCTTCCGATCGATCTAGCGAAGCGTGATTTAAAACCTTGCCTATTCGAGATAATTTTATTTCTTCTGCGTAGCATAGTGGTTTACATTATGGCTTTAATTAAAATCAAAGCTTTTGCTCACTGCCTTAGTGGCCAGATAATTTGGTGGATGAAGTCCAAATGCAAATCTACTTGTAGACGTTTGCTCAAAGAGCAGAGAAATCTTTATAGCTACCGAGAAGTCAAATAATGAGAATTAACTGAAAAATATAGAACCATTCAAAATATACCAGACACAGGATGGACTGGGAAGGCACCCGAACTAGTATATGACTACAATCTGTAAAATACCTCAATCAATTATAATAGAAAATAATACCGTAAGACCATAAGACGCTGAAATAATCATGATAAATGCGACTTGAATTATCACTTTATTTCAAATAACTAGGAATAGGAAAAAAATGATAATTAAATTTTATTATAAATTTTTCAATGGTGTTAGTCATATGTTATATTAAAACGTTAAGATTATTATCATCTCCAACCAAATATGGTAAATTAGATTCAATAAAAATAACTTAATTAGAATTTTTTCTATTCATTGGAGCCTTATGGAGAAAGAGAATTTAAATTCCTTTCTATGAGTAGTTAGTGATGAAATTAGAGATATATACTCTATTATTTAGTATTCTAGATCAAAATTATGAGACGTACATACATATCAAACTACCTGCTGTAAATTAATTATCTGATGAGGATTAAGGTTACAAAGAACGTGAAGAAATAATTAGTCTCCACAATTTATTCTGAAGGCTTTTATTGGTCTAAAATAAACTCGTCGTCGCATTTAATGAAGAAAAAATTAAAGAGAATTTTCCACAAAAATAAAAACAGAAATTATAAAGAACAACAACGGAGGAAATATGAATGATATTTTTAAAAAGATCCTCTTGCTTGTTGGAAATTTTACAAAATATTATATTTCTCCTTGGTTGTACTGTAGGAATTATTTTTAGGGGAAGATCTTATTAACCTTTAAGGTGACGAGGAGATTTAAGTATTTCATGTTATAAAATTATTCTTTATATCAATTTACAATCTTATAAGTATCAAAGAGCACATTTTCTGTTCTACTCAGAATATTTGTAAAGCCTTGCGTTGGAATAGGTTCAAAACATAATAGCTTTTGACCAACAAGTAGTGCTTTTGACCAAAATTATAAATAATCAGAATTGTTTCAATTCAGAAAACATCATCAGAAATGATTCCCAACATTTTATGACCCGAATTACACCTAATGACGAAACGATTAATTATGGAATATTTGGGGAACAAATTCTGCTGACTAAAGTTGCGTGCTCTCACTATTTCTGATTTATGACCTAAGAGCGACAAAACTTCTCTAATTTTGGGACTAACCTTGGAACAAGCTTGGTAATGACATCATTGAAAAGAGAATGTGAAACAACATGAGGGTTTCAAATTTCGTTAGAATCAGCCGAATGGTTATTAAGTTATTTCCAAATAATTACACGTCTAACCATGGGAGGACTTTGCTAATTAAAAATTTGAAAGAGAATGTAAAAGAACAAAAATGTTTCAAATTTCGTTAGAATCGGCCTAATAGTTATGATGTTATTGCCCCCACCCAAATAATTGACGGGCTAACATTGAAGAACCTTGGCAATTATATCATTTGAAAGAGAATTTAAAACAACATATGGGTTTCAAATTTCTTTTGAATCGGCCGAATAGTTACAGTGTTATTATCAAAGGAAATAAAAGCAAAACGAGGACCGACGGACCGATATAGTGAGATATATAGTCGCGCGCGACTAAACTTGAAGAAAGCAATCCATTTAAATGAGGATAATAGGCCTTCTGGATATTGCATTCATTTGATGACAAAAGAGAGGTTTTGATATTTCCTAGGGATAGATACCCGCGCCTTTTGTCTTTCGACGTGCATGATACGCTTGTAGGCGCGTTTCTTCAAGTCGCCAAAGGATATAGTTTTGCTCTGCCCTATCTCGATTCTGCTTCTGCCAAAACAGGCCCCTAAAATGACAAGAACTATGAGAAAATTATAAATAATCAGAATTATTTCAATTGAGAAAACATCATCAGAAATGATTCCCAACTTTTTATTACCTGAATTATACTTATTTGATATTTCGGGAAAAACAAAAGCAAGCAATCGAATGAGGATAATCCAATTTGTGCGGGAGTCATCGTTTCAGAATAGGCCTTCTGGTTATTACACTTATTTGATGCATAATCAACAAAGAAATATAGGGATGATTAAGACCAGAAAATTAATTGAAAATTGTTGATAATATTCAACATCTACTTGACCAGACTACTAATGACAAGACAGATCTTTATCATATACCATTTGATAATTTATTTACATGATTGCCTCTTTTAATAAAACTAATTATCAGGTAATTGAATTGGGCAGGCATCAGAATATCAAGTAGAATCGATAATAATTGTTTCTCTTATATTTTCATAATCCTATTAAACAAAGGAATGAATGTCTTTCACAAAAGTCAACGTCGTTGATAGATGACCATAAAATTCTCATCACCTATAGGATAGATAAAGGCCTAGTAAAATTTGCTTGAAATAGCTCTAAATAATTGCTGATTGTGGAAGTAAAACGCTAGTACAAGATTAAATGCAATATTATTTAACTAAAGAAAACAAATTTTATTCTAATTTGCATAAAATTTAAAGCGGAACTGAGTCAACATAATGAAGAAACATTTAGGTGGTGCACGTTTACCATGTTATTAAACTGTATCAATCTAGGTTTGCTAATTACACGACAAGTATGGATAGGCAGGTTTTAATAGATTTAGTTAGATAGGAATGAAATTGCTATTTATATTAGGATTTTATTTTCGGGTGTGAAAATCTATGCTTTTGAAAGTGAAAAATTTAAATTTGCAAATATAAATGTAAATCATATATTGTTCCTGTAAAACTGCATAATTATTTAAATTTTACTTTCTCTAAATGTAAGTTCAATACTATAAAATCTCTAAGTTTTTTTGCGTAAAGTACATAAAAGCAAGCAAAAAACCTTTTATTATGATGAGACCAAACGTTAGAGGTACTGGCGTTGGTCAAACGTCAGATTCCGTTTTGATTAGAAACAGAATCACTGATTTACATGGCGGAGTCCTGGGCAGAATCCTTCGCCTCCGCTATCTGCGCATTTTCCTTCAAACTAGCTGTTGTGCCAGTATTCCATGCAAGAGCGATCAAATGTGGTAACCCCGCAAGTCTGGAAATTTTGAAACATTTTATCTTTGAAACATTTATGTTCCCCTTTTCCTTCTTGCGCAAGCTATCGTCCAAGGTCAGGACGATATACATTAATTAATGGTTATGAGGGAACGATACATGATATTTCTTTTAGCTTTGTTTAAAAGAATCTGGTCTAAGAGTATCATCCTATATTCTTGGTGAATGCTTAATGAACCTGTTTTCAAAAGTAATGAAACTATTCCACTACATCTGATTTACGCTCAAATAAACTAACCTCTTGCACATGAAATTTGATGAAGAAAATTATTAATTTTAGGTTAGCAAATTGTTTGCACATTAAAGATCAACTATCTCCTGCAGTGTAAACTTCATATTAAATGCTCTACACCGTTAGGAGAGTGCTGTCTACCGGGCATTCTTCCGAAAACAACACTTTGCCACAGGGTTAGGTGGTAAGAAGAAAGTCTATGATATAGCTGGGAGATACGGAATAAAATACAACCTCTATACTATGGAATCGAATACAATCTTCACTTTTTTCAGTGTGATTTGTAAGAAAAAAAATGGTTTCCGTGTAATAGCGGAAGAAGGTAATTGCACTTTCCGGGCACGTAAGGCAAAAAATGGGCAATTACAGAAAAGTGTAAAGAGCGTCACACTCTTTGCCGTTAGTATTAACATCATAAACATCGCAATGCAGGAAGACATTTCAACTAAGTTTTTCTTAGACTATATAAAGACCTCTTTTTAGACAGCTTAGATTCCTAGCATGGAGCGAGATCTGCAACATTCCTCTGGAATTCGTCTCGTTTTAAAGAAAACGTAATGGCTTTGGTTTCATTTGGTCCAAGGATAAGATTGTGCATTTCTTCGGTCATTGAGGGCAGAACATTGATCCGGGCTTGTACATTAATGCTACTCGTATAAAATTCCTGGACAGGCACCGTTTTCTCGGTGTTGTTCTCAGCCAACGCCTCAACTCTGAAGAGCATATTTAACTTTATTTGGCTCATGGAGATTCTCCGTTTCGTGGCCATCACCAATAGTTCCAATTAATGGTCTGTTTTCTATCTGTCATTTCAAAGTCATGTTTCAAATGTGAGTACTACTCATCTACATTTGACCCTTTTATGCAAAGTTTTGCTCGATCGCCAAAATACGCTCTTGCTGGAGTGCCGCTCATCCCCCACGTGCACAATAGAGTCTTTGATGTTGCCTAGAGATAGATACCAGGCGCTTTATGTCGTTCGAGCTGCAGGATACGCTTTTACGCGCGTTTCCTCAAGTTGCCAAAGGATATAGTTTTGCCACGCTATATCCCGATGGTACTTCTGCCAAAACATGACGCCAAAAATGCCATGAACTATGAGAACTAGGTAAACCATTTTGAGAGATCAATGTAACTCAAGGCCCAGAGGCACTTATCATTCTTTCACAAAATCGTTTACGGATACCATCTTTAATTGATTGTGTAAAGGCTATCGCGGAACCCGGTTCACACGGCCCAAGTAAGATACACACATGAAATTTATAAAAGACCAGGGATCTAAAGGCCTACCAGAAATTTACCAGAATTTAACAGGACGGTGCTAAATTACGACGTATCCGCAAGGGGGTAAATGAATACACATAAAGGTATTTACAGTATTATTTACATCCAAATCAAAATGAAATAAATTGACTGTTAACAACTTAAACGGGGGTACATCAAATAATAAGAAAAGTCACAAATGCTTATCACCATCTAACGACCGCAAATCGTTCTAACTAAAATAGATATTCACGCATACAAAATTGGGTTCTATGGATAATTTGCTTGAAGCCGAAACAACACGGGCCGTTGAAGATGAAATAGGCTACGCTACTCTAGTGACAGGTGTTCCCGGAATAACCTCCCTGTCTTACGTCCCTTACCCGAAGGCCCAACTTACATGAATAAAACTATTTAATTTAAAAGGGACGTAAGAAGAAAGACATACTACAAAATACCTGATACCAGAGCAGTGAAGCAATAACTTACGTCGGAAACCTTGGCGAACTAGGTTCGACGACTATGACTTAATTCGACCCAAGTCCACAGGGGTGAATGCGATGACGGTCTTCGGCGAGGAGAAACCTACAGACGGCGATATCGGGACGAAAGGCGTTGAGACCACGGAGAACGATGACTCGAAGGCCCAACGATCCGAGAAAAAGAACTAGAGATGACAGAATTCCCCAAAGAGGAGATGGCGAGGTGACGAGGGTACAGCTTTCACGTGCCCAGTGTGAACGGTTTTCCAAAGGAGAAAAGTCTAAAACGTAACTGGAAGAGTACAGTTCGATGCAACCGAGAGAGGGTCAGCGACAACGCTGGCAAGAATCAATAGCAAAAATTCCTCGCATCACGAAGGAATCCAGTACGGGTCTCCAAATAATGAACAACGTTAAAGGTAACTGACGGAAAACGATTCAGCGGAGCAATCACGGCAGAATCCTCGCAACAGAATAAATTAAAAGGACTCACAGTCTCATTTATATCCATAATCCGAAAGGGGAAAAGGGAAGTGGGGCACAAAGGGGGGAAGAGTCGCTTCCCCTACGAAAATTCGGCTGCTAAGTTACAGAATTTTAGACCAAAAATAGTTGCCTCAAAGCGGGTCGACCTGAGCTAAATACCGTTAATTATGATGAGAAAGGGAAAGCATGGGAATACGACGGCCTACCCTTTACAATTGCGACAACAATTCTGCCTTGAAACTTTCCCAATAAAAAGATTAATTCCCTACTTTTACTGGGACCATAGCTCATGTAACGTATACAAAGATGGTTCGAAGACAGAACATTTGGTTTTTACTCCGTCTCTCTCTCGTTGTAACTGATAGGGCACTCCAGTTTCGGCGTCATCTTTCAATGGTCAAGCTCCCGCGAGGGTATTTCTGTGTAAACTGTTTCCCTAAGAAACCAGAGAAGCTACATGTTAAACATCTTCATTTGCTCTTTTATTGAATCTACTAGTATTGTTTGCATTCTCTTCATGTATTATCTTATCAACTTAAAAGGTTTACTGGGCGTAACCGGGATAATACCACGGATAGAAAGGAAATATGGATGAATGGCACAATACAACAGCCACACTGCGCACAGATCTGTACTATCCCGCTCCCCTTTCCTGTATATATATATATATATATATATATATATATATATATATATATATATATATATATATATATATATATATATAATCATAATCGATGAGGTTTCTGCTTGCCAGAGGAATCTTTAATATCACCAGGAATTCATCATCATTTATTGGGTATAAACAACGTTTCGAGCTTTCGGCTCATCTTCGGGTTCTATGATATCAAAGTAGAAAGGAATACATAATTTAAATGGATTATAATTTTTAAAAAATGTCTAGAAATACGAATATTTAAATTGTTGTCAAATATCGACAAAAAGAGGGACTTTTTTCCTATTATACAAAACCTAAGAAAATACATAATTTATCATGAGTTAGAATACTAAAAATCCTATAGGAATACAAAGGAGAACCATCAAAAAACTTACCTATGTTGGTCTGACCCCAGAGAGAAGTGGGGAGAGGGATTGAAGTGGACATAGGTAAGATTGTATTAGTAGTAGAGTTATGTCATAAGTAGGGGAGTAGCGGACGAGTCAAAATTAAGACTAGTGGCACGGGACTTAATATAAAGTGATTCTAGTACTGTTAAGCTTTGCTCATTCTTATCTTGATCAATTATTGTAAAATTATCTATAGTTATATCCGCGATGCATTTGATTGCATGTGCTCTGATATGGGATGGTTCTTAATGATTAAGTGGTTTTCCAGTGCGTGCACTAATGCCTATGTGTGAGGAGAACCTTGCTCTCAAGTAGCGAATCATGCTGCGCTGCCTATGTATCTTCTTTGGAGACTCCGAAGACAAGTAAATTCGTAAACAACACGACTGCGCATCTCTAGAGGACGTTTATCCTTTTGACTGAATCAACTGCCAATATTGTGTTTGTTAACCGGATATAGCGGCACACCTTATTTAGCGTTAACCTCTCTTTCTTTTCTTTTTCGCCTTTTCTTTGATGAAGAAAACTAGAAAGAAGATCGGCTGAGAAGAAGATGGTCTCATCTAAACGACTCCTTTTGCGCGTGCAGAAAGGCTCGTAAAAACCCGATAGAACAACCGAAATAATAACACTGAATATACTCTATTATTTAATATGATATTTATGGCGACCAGAATGGCGATGAAAGCCAAAGAAATCAGCTTTCTGGCTTTTCATTTAAAAATCACACCAACTAGATAACAAGTAAGGACTTCATAAGTGTCCAATTGTGCTTCGACCTAGAGAAGCACGTTAGTTGAGATTGCCCAATGAAAGATGATAAATGGTGATCTGAATATAGCATTAAAAGGCATACGTGGCGCGAATGCGACTCATAAAGCTAGAAATGTTTGAGCGGCAACGGGAACCACCGCAGCTTAGCGATGACTTACCACCCCCCCAACAAAAAAGAAATCATTGAAAACAAGAAGATATATAAGGTTAGACGGGAAGAAGGGAAACATAGTATCACATTCGCAAAGGTATGAAAGGCAACAGTGGAACAGCTCAACCCACTTAATATACATAATTGAACTCTACCAGGTTGATTCACTGAACATATTGGCATGCATCTTGCATGCTCATGTGCCAAATGTAGCCAACCCAGGTACTTTCTGATAAAGAGCTAACCTTATTTGTAAGCATGAATAGAAATAAAGGCCTGCAATTAGCCTGCAATTAGCCAGGCTAATTGAAAGGAAGCTTTCTTTAACCAACGCCTATTTAAAATAAGACCCTAAATAATTATATTTAAGGAAATAAATATATAAACCCCGATACAAATAAAATCAGGTTATTCAATTATACATTCATCGCCAAGAACACCAATGATGGCAACTTCGACGGAGTCGCAATTGCGGTGCGAAATGATATAAAATTTAGCAAGCTGAAAGCTTTGGATGATGCCTACCTGGCCATCAGCATAAGAACATACACGGAAACCTGATTATCAGGACATGCTACTAACCCCCAACGAGGGCCCTTTGCCCTTCCACAATTTCCAGGACATTTTTGGACGTAACGATCAAGCGATATTTGGGGGTGATTTAAAGGCCCGCAGCAGAGCTTCGGGCTATACAAGCGAATTCAACAAGGCAAGCAAGAATCGTGATACACTACTGCAAAGAGGAGTAGACGTGAGAATCGGGCCAGATTTCCCGACATTTTTCGGACCCAACCGAGCCACCAAGCCAGATATTGTACTAGCGACCTCGCATCTCCAGTATAATTATTTAGTAGTAAAAGTGCCCCCGTGGGTTAGCAACCACGAAATGGTCATTTTGACGCTATCGTTAGACCCAATCCAGATGAACTGACCTCCTAGGTAACGGTACAGAAATGCTAATTGGGAGGCTTATGAAGGGGGTCCAACCCTGAACAGTATCTAAACGATTGTCTTACCCAGCCCTCTATACGACTCTACGAGGTATACTCAATTTGTGGATGATATCACTATACTCGCGAATAGCCCATATAGGCACGCTCAACACATAGCGAGGGTTACAGCGACATAAATAGATAATATCAACAATATGAGCCAAAATGGAAGATCGGAACAAACACGGCCAAGTTCTCGATTAAACCCATAGGAAGAAGGAAGACCACCAGGTTCTAGGTGGAGGAAGTGAGGTATCGATACCAACACGAAAGTAGTGTGCTCGGTCTTAAAATCACCCGATATGGTTATGGCAAGCACGTACCGGATAGAATTAACCTATCCAAGGCGCATCTCACCAAACTGTCCCAAATTAGAGGCTTAAGTAAACAAAACAAGATTAAAATTTATAATGCTCTCTGTAAGCCCACGCTACTATATCCGGCAGTTCCACTGAGCAGAGTCCACAAGACAAATGCGGTAAAACTCCAGAGAGTGAAAAACTCTGCAGTGTATGTAAATCATCAGCAATACGAGGAGAATAGAACCCAAAAATCTAAGGGACCTACATCAGGAGATTAATCTTCCAAGCACAAATGTGTCCATATACAATAAAGCATGCAAAGTATGGGATTAGGTGAATATCATATTAAACGTGGAAGAGAGAAGATCGTTAGAAATCACGCAAGCATATAGAACCAACAATAGAGGCTTCTTCAGGAGCGGAAAACCCAACACAAGGGAACTGGCTTCCATGTACACGCAAACCTGAGATTGCTATGGGAACTCATTAACCCATCCGAATATAAATTACTTTGAAACAGACTGACAATAGATCACAAAGAAGATAAGAAGAGTTAAAGAGGCGTGAGAGCCTCTTTCCAACAAAGATAGAAGAAGGAAGAAAATAAATCAGTAAGGAAAACCCAGGAGATTGCTGGTTACCTAGCAACTAACCCTAACTCTTACTCATTCCATTTCACCACATTACATAATCTCGTTCTCCCCAGGACTATATACTTTTAACTTCAAACTTTTTTAAGACGTAAGACGCAATCAAGGAACATGATAAGAAAAGACAATCAATGAACCAAAATAGAAGACGAGGACATGATAGAACAGATATTCAAGGACCATTAGTAGATGATATTTGACATATGCAAAGAGGACAATGGAAAATTTGATATCGATTTCGAGCACAATATTATAAAGACACACAAGAAAGAAAAAAACGACAACACACTTTCACCTATCTGTAGATGCAGATAGAGACACCTACGACGCTAGCAATGCAAAGATCACCGGACAATAATTTAGAAAGACAATTTCTCTATTGAAGCAGAAGGCACCAGGAAGATCAGAACTCATTAAGAAGCATTATGAAGAAGCGTCCGAAAAATTTCTTAAGGAAATAGCCTCTGTTCTAAATGCAGAGGCTTAAAAATGGCTACTTCCGAGATGAACTAAAGATCACAAAAATGATCTTTAGCCCAAAAGTGGGAAAAAAAACACATGGGAGAGCTATAGGACCAACTTTCTGGTTGACTTCATCTGGAAGATGTTGAAGAAAATAATAAATCAATGAATAAGTGAACACCTGGAGGATAATGATCTGCTAAAGAAATACCACATTGGATATAGCAAGAGAAGGAGTATAGAAATGGCCCTTACGGTTATTTTTAAAAAAATAGCCAGAGTTAAAAAGCAAATGGCTAGCGGTTATATCGTCTGCAGGGACGTTTCAAAAGAATTCGACAGAGTATGGGTAAGGGAAATGCAATACAAAATCCTGCAATCACGAATGAACAACAAATTAGAAAGACAAATCTGCCATTATGTGACGAAACGACATGCTTACATAAAGATCGCGAACGACCAAGGAGGAAAATTAAAGATGTAGGCTGTCTTTCCACAGGGAGTGTGTCTGAGTACTTCAATATACTCAGTGTATACCTCAGAAATTCCACCAGCATTTACGGACGGTGCCACCACATACAGTTTGCAGATGAAGGTGTGGGCGAGCAGTGTGCGTGTCTCTGTAGGGTCATTCTCCCACCTCCCTTTACATATATCTTTTCCTACTCCTGTCTGAGTGTGTGGGCATAATTTGCCTTCCAAAATTTTATATTATGAATACGAATAATAACCGATTATATTCTCTTTTCAGAGATATATTTTGTTTAAACAATTTATAAATATAAGAGTAAATATTTAGAAAGTTGTAAATTGCAATTGGTTGTCCAGCGCATTGGGATATTATACTAAGGTAAGATTGGTTCTTTGCTAAAATTATTTTAACAAACACGCCAAAGAATGAGGTAATGCTAATAGGCTCAACATTAATTTTAACATCGAGGGATAGCAAAGTTCATCACCAGATTTTTCTTTTGAAACCCTATACCAAAATTTCTCTGGCTCTTTTTAGTATTACATCCTGTGTCTTCAAAGAGTAAAGCTTTAGCGGACTGTGAGAGGAATCCTGGAGGCGAGTGCTCCGCCCAGCCCAGCCCTGAAACGGAAGGCGTTACCTGCCTCGCTTGCTACCTGCCTCGCTTGCTACCTGCACTGCTCACCTGCATTGGCTGACGAGCCTGTCCCCCTTTTTATTGGCCAACTACTTCACCCCCCCCCCTCAGCGCACAAGTGATAGTCCCGTGCCCCTTTTCGTTTGGGTGTTTTTTTCGTTTTGTTGTGTGGACCTTGTTTAGGTTGTGTAAATTTGTTCTCTACGCCTGTCATCTTTTATTTTTGTTTTCGGTTGGGGAAGTTTAATTGGTATAGAGTATTTATTTTAAATGCGCACCGGTGTTTATTTTTTAAATATAAACTGTAATTATCATTGTATTTTTTTTAAAGCAAAGGACTGTATATCAAATTGTATCAATTCTATCTCAGGCTTCTCAAGGTTCATAAATTCTAGGATAAGGTTGGAACGCGGGGTTAGTGTTGCTTTCGGTCCGCTACAACGTCACGCAAATTTTCGTTTGTCCATACAGGAAGAGCGATATTCAGGCAAGGCTAACAGCATAGGAAATAAGAAGGATCAATGAATACGAAAGAAAATGGAAAATAAATACAAACAGAAATAAGTTTAAAATCATATCGATCCACAGGAGAAAATTCGGAGATATATATGCCGAAGGAGAAAGATACGGACACACCAATGAATCTAAAGTACTAGAACTAACATTAACCATGATAATATATAGCAATTATACAAGAGAGCAGGTAGACAAAGAAAGAAGGCGACTGGGCCTAGTGTACAGGCTCAATTCACTTAACCGAAGAAACAAAAAGAAAACTTATCAAGGTATCATCCAGTCAGCGTGGTATATCCAGTGAATCCTATGTACACCATTTTAAGTAGTAGAATTACTGAACTGCATTGTATTCAAAACAACGTAGTATCAGTAATCACAAACACAAGAAGAGGAGATAGGAGGAGACAACGTGATTTGCATAGAAAAGTGGAGATGAAGCCACTGAAGAAGATAATAGAGGGAAGAGCCAGGAAACTAAATGAGAAAATGCAACAGGAAATAAGAGAGGAAATCACGGAATTGATAACCCAAGGAAACCACGGGGGAGCACATCACCACTGCCCTACATATACAACGCAGATCGACCAGGAAGAGAGAGGATTTTTTTCGCTCTAGGTTGGAAAAGTAAGAGAGAGTAATTAGCAAAACTTTGATGTTTTAACAAATTCAGTAAAGTTGTAACGAAACAACAACAAAAAAAGAGTTATGAGAAAACTCTACAGTAGAAGAAAGAAGAAGAACAACAACACCAACAACAATAGTATGACCGCCTTATAATATTAACAACAACACCAACAACAATAGTTTGACCGCCTTATAATATTAACAACAACACCAAATATGACAACAAAATAAAACAAAGAATGATAGACTGAGACTCAAGCAACTACTTAGGAAAACTAGCGAATTTCAAAACTAAGACATACTACTAAAGGGAAAGAGATTACCATGTCCTCAATGCACCTTGATATTCAAGTGCAAACCTACCACTTCTTTTCACTTTCCCTACACTTTCCTTTCATCCTTCACATTTAAGGGGCTAAAGAATCCAAAACAGGGGACAGGGGCACAAATATAAAGAATGAATAATATCGACCGTAGTTCAGAACCAACGTAAAGCTGTAGGTCCACCGCCCAACTAGGTCAACTTTTTATTCTACTACACTGTTTTAACCTTTGAGATATCTATCTTTAACTCTTCCTAACTCTTTCTGTTTCATGATCTCTTCTTCACTCCTCTAGGAGCCCCAAATAGAGCTTGGGGGGGCGGAAAGTAGGCCGGAGTGGAGTGGGCGGGGTTCCTTCCCTCCCCATCTGGTCATCTCAAGATGGTCAGAGGAAACTGGCGAATCTTTCTCTGTCTCCCCTCACAGCTTTCCTTTTATTTCATTTCATTCTATTATCACCATACTTTCATCTGTAAAGGAAGAAAAGGACAGCGACATCTAATGTGAAGATGATCGCCCAATATCGAGAGCTTAGTAATTAAAGTTTGGTTTTTACAAAACAAAGTAACTTCAAAACGGAAAGATGAACTTAGGAGAAATAATTTACCATCAACAAGATGGAAAAAAGAGAATAATAAGGAAAATAGAAATTGTCAAAGAAACTTAATTAAGGCTAAATATACAATGATCGTCAACAATATATATATATATATATATATATATATATATATATATATATATATATAAATATATATATATATATATATATATATATATATATATATATATATATATATATATATATGTATATATATATATATATATTGTCTTTGTCTAATAGGGACTCTTTTGATTGCTCTTAAAATTCTGTAAAATAACTCTTCTTTTTGAGCTAGAGAGAAATATGTTTTGGAATGGTAAACTATTTTAAGAGGAGACAAAATAGACTTCCACAAAATAGAGAAGAGTAAAACCAACTTGTCAAACATTTATACAATGCCCAACTGGCGACTACCTTCAGGGGCATATATCGCCGGAATTAAAATTTCAGCCTATTACAAAGCTAGTTTAATATTATGCTAAACAAACAAAATAAATAAATAACAAAACTAAAAATTTACAAACAGAAAAAAGGCAAATAGTGATTGAAGCAGTTCCCGCATCTGGAGAAGGCCTTTTCCCGGAGTAAGTTCATGCGATCAACAACAAAGAGTTAAATAAAATAAGACGACTTCGTAAGCACGAGCTGTCCCAAGCAAGAGGAACAAGCGCTAGTGACCCTGCTAACGGGACAGTTAACGTTCACACAGATATAGCGATTTGACAAGAATGTAACGAACACTAAATGAGACAAGGGAGTGCTCACAGAATGATGCAGGTGAGCGCCCAATTAAAGAGCTGTCAGTCACACGAGTATGCCCAAAGACGATTCAAAGCCTTCTAGAGCCTTTGCCGCGTTGGTAGGAATAGTCAGGGCACAATGTGAGAAAGCATTAAGTTTCCCTCGGCCGTCTCCCTACTTGCTTGCCAAGCATGCCGTGATGCCTGATATGTAGTCGGTATGAGGAAGAGAGAAAGGCTTATCTGGTTGCCCAGTCCTTGTCAGAATTTGCCACAGCCTTTGGCACCCTCGTTAGCGCCCTTATTTCCCACAATTTCCACATGTGCAAGGATTCACCAGAAAATAATATCGACATCCACCAGTTTCGTGGCAACCGTGTAAACCGTGCAGTCACTGATATCGCGAAGAAGGTGGTGTGGAGATTCAACATGGCTGAGACCATTCAAGGCAATTTGTAAGTCTTTAAAGAAAAAAATCCAGTCTTTAAACCGGATAAGATGCGTTATCTCCTGTACCAAGCGGTGTATTGGAACAGCTCAGCCGTAAGACAGAGCCAGCAACTTGTAGAGTCACGTTGACTTCAAAGAGATGGCATACGGGGACTGTTAACCTTCCATGTACACTGACACAGATCCATAAAGATCGAACGCAATAGCTCCGGAGCTGGGGAAGCTTTCGGATCAGAGTTGTAGCGAGAAATAGGCAAATGTGGTTTCCTCCAGGTTGGCTCTATGGGCACAACCATATAAGCTACCGGCATGAGAGCTACACCAAGTTCTCAAAAAAGATTTTTACCTTTAGCCCTAAACTCAAAGGACCTATGGTATAGCTGGTGTCTTTCTTTGGAATGAGCAGCGTAGAAATCGGCCACGGATGTACGAAAAACCGTTGGCGACTGAAAGAGATGCCGAGCTGACTCGTTAAACCGCATAATGCACTTATTGGGTCTGAATAAGGTATGGTATACTCTCTCTTGTAGTTTTGCAGGCTGGGTTAAGTGATCAACCGCTTCCTTATGGGATGAAGAAAATATATATACATATAGTTATATATGGATTCTTTATTCCTGGGTATATGGCTGGAATAAGCTTCAAATATGGCGAACAGGGAATATAACTTTTTCTTGATAAGCAATAATAATTTTCTGACTCTTCTGACTGACATTTACACAAAAATACACCTATATAAATAGTTATTTCATCTACACTTAACATTATAACTATTTAACCATTTAGGCGCCATGATAGATTTAAAGTGTTACTAACGTTCCAACCGTTTACACATAAACATGGCCGAAATCGGTTTTCCGAATTGCTGGGCGAATATTCGACTGCGTAGCATTGCCTTACTAACTTCAGAAGAGCGATTTTTACTCCTGTGTAATTTACGGACTTTTGAGCCTCGCCAACTAAGAACGCTACTGTGCTGGGAGTCATCAGGATCCTAGTTGATCTGCAAAAATTTAATATATCTTTTCTCTGCGAGTGAGGAAATAAAATGAGGGCTTAAGCAATTAATTGCTCCCGTCCACCGCCCTACGTAAGAACCTGCTCGGATGACTGCCCTTCATTAATTTCGTCTTAACTATGTCGGTCACTTGGACTGGAATAATTAAGGGCTTGAGGTGAAACTGGTTTGAGGACTAGCCAACAGCCGAAGCACAAGTCAGAAATTTTCTCGAATCTGGGGCAAAACTGCGAGTCACGGACGGAGGAGAGATCCCCATCTCTCGGTGGACCCTGCCAGAATCATAGAGGGAAGTACACCCGTCTCTATGTAGTTGGATGCAGTTTTGGCGTACGTACCCGAGGGGGTGGCAAAAACTTAGCGATCGTTGATTCGACCGCTATGTATCAAGTCCACTCGAGACTCACTTCCATCCATCATCACCCATCATCCCGGCAACACCCAAGTGGGGGATCAACAGGAAATTGGACGGGAGTGCTTTTCTAATTTGACGTTCCAAACACACTCTCGGCTCTGCCCCCCTTACCACTTCTGAAATCACTTTTCTCACCAATAACATATTAACTACACATTTCTTACAGAGAGGAAGAAAAAACAAGAAAGAAGAAAGAAGACGCCCGCGACGATGGAAGACCTCCCTAAGAGGGTCCCCATAAGGACCATACCAGGCAAAAAGGCACCCGAGAGGAAGACAGTATGCCAATCCCTTTTCGCAAACCTGAGGATCGCACTCCTAAAATTGATTGAGATCCCAAACGGATTCATCGCGATATGCGGAGAAAATAAAGACGTAGACCAGCTCCTATCCAAAGAAGGAGCCGAAGTACTAAAGACACTCAACATAGAAGCTAAGACCACCAGCAATCTCGGCCAACCGAAGCATCATCCGCCGAAAACTCCCCCGCAGATATCAAGATTGAAATTGAAACGAATCACACATGGGCGAAGGTCAGGGAAGTGATCAAATTCCGTGACCACACCCATGTGTTCAAGGTGACGTTTCAAACGACTGAAATAGCCTACAAGGCGGCAACGGAGAGCCTCCTCGTTTTTAACATGAGGATCCTAGCCTGCAATATTGAACATGAAACATATCACAGCATCCAGATGTGCTTCGTATGCTACAAGCCTTAAGCACACACCACCGCCAACTGTCCACGAAAAGGAACGACTTGGTGCAGTGAACGCGCCACAGAGTGTCATAGATATGACACGTGTCAGTGCACAAATAAAAAGTGAATGAATTGTAAGAGGCCCCATCGAAAGATGGCCCTTAACCTCCCCAAAAGGACAGAAAACATGAATATAATGGAAGAAGAGGAGATAAAAAAAAATCGACCACTTACGCGAGCACTGTGAAGAAAACTGAAGGGATGGCCTTAGCAATGGCAACCCCCTCACAGATCGTCTTCACGGATGACCTAAGTGCCAAGATATTAATTTGCATAACGCATGCAAACGTGGCAAATGCGGTAAAACCTGGATGCTACAAGCAGGTTCTAAACGCACTTCTAAAAGCCAACAACCTAACATCCATCATCGTGCCCGCAAATCCCGAATGCTCCAAGGCATTCAAGGATATTGTTATAAAAAATAACCAAGAGAAAGCCATCGGATTTAAAGAAGTAATTGAATGTTCCTCATCGGAGGGATTCGAAGAGGAAGACGATGAAGCAGATGAGGATAAAAAAGAAGAGGAAACCACATCTTCGGATAGTGACGAGGCCCCATCCACTTGCAATAGAGCGACGAAGAGTAAGTCTAAAACTCCTAGGCCTCCCCCGAAGAGTGAGGAGTCAAGTACAAGCCAGTAACAAACCTGGAAGTATCCTATCTTGCAATAGAGGTCGAACTCGATATGGGTAAGCTGGTCATTGCCAACGGGTACCAGCCAACGAGACGAGGATATTTACCTATTAATTCTCTCTCTTTCTCCTTTTTTTCATAAGTTAAGTAGAGGGAGAGGTGACGCTCCCTTGTCGCGGGAAGAGAACTTGTGTGTACTTTTGACTTTTCGAGCTATGTCGGCGGGGGTACCTCTCATTTTAGTACCCATGGTCGGGCTTCCCTTGTCGATTTGGTCAGAAATAGGTTCCAGACTAAGTGCGTCATTCTTTTTTCTACTCTATCCTCCTTCTTTTTAACTTTTATCCTATCTCTTCAACTTATTATATAAAAATTAAAAAAAGAAGAGAAAAATAAAATCCTACTACTATCAAGTCATTCTCACCCTTTTTTTATTCTTTCTAAATATAAGGACATGGCAGCTACCTCACGCGTCAGAAGAGAGGCTTTGGAACCTCTATAAACAACGATAATCGACGCTCACTGGTTGCGAGAGACTAGGACTAGAGGTGTCCTAGGCGTTGGGGAACGATGAATGGGGTGAGGGTAGTGTCCCGTTAACCCCTTCCCTGGCGCGTAATTATTTACCATTCCCAGTGACCGTTGACGGGTGCCTCTGGTAGCATCGGTACGAGGTGACGGCCCTTTGCTCCCTGGTTGGTTGCCAGGCCAATAAAAAGCCTCGGGTCGAGTCTCTTGGTGTGGCGAGATATCCATTGAACACTGCTTCGAGATCTTGGCCGTCGTGAAGGGAACTAGTAAGAGTTTAGTACGGGGCGTGCTCTGTTGTTCACCTGGTGAGAAATCGATGGCCCCTTCGGGGACGGTCATTGCTGCTTGGTTGGGAGCCACGGCACGCTGAGGTTTGACGACTTGATCGGACAAACAGCAGCACATAAAGCGGGCCTTCTGAAAGATCCGAAACTTCTCCAATGGATAGGCGGGAGCGACTCACACGGGGAGAACTCACCAACCCCCCATTTTTATCATTGATTGGTCGCAAAGTATTGAAAAAGAGAAAGTGTTCAAAATGACCGGCAAGAAAGGACCAGGAGCTCTAAAATACACGTGTGCAATATGCCAGATAGATAAGTGCTGCGTGGACTTTCCGCAGGGGTGTTTTTCAAAATGCCACCCGGCCAGTTCCTGCACCAACTGTATTCTAAACGGCCAAATAGAGGAGCTAAAAGAAACTTGCAGGGCTTCCGAGGAAAGATCCAGGAAGTTGGAGGAGAAAATAAACTGCCTGGAATTAGAACACGCCGGACTGATTCGCTGGCTAGAGGTCAGAATAGCAGAGCTAACGTCAAGCCTTGTAGTAAACAGTCCATCTGCAGTATTACCCCCAGAGCTAGGTCCGCATGCTAGGATAAACCCTCAAAGAAAAAGAAAAGGAAGGGAAAGAAACAGAAAGAAGAGAAAGTTGAAACAGAAGATAAAGTAGAAGCTGAAGAAGAGAAAGCTGAAGCATAAGAAGAAAAGATAAAAATAGAAGAGTATATAAAAAAGGAAGATAGGGGGTAAAAGATAAATAAGAAAAAGAAAAAGAAAAAAAACGAAAATAAGATGGAGAAGAAAGAGGGAACCGAGAGTTCGCTTCTGCAAGGAAAGCCTCAAACCTCTGCACGGAAATGTGCGAGGGTTACCCTTGTAGGCGATTCCCAGGCACAAGGTTTGCAGTCCCTGCTAGCGGCCCGCCTTCACACTAGTGTAGAGGTATGCTGCCAGCCAGGACGGGAAACCACTACATCAGGGTAGAGGCTGAGAAATCTCAGATCTCCGAGAATTCAGTCGTTGCCCTGATGGTGAGTGGAAATGACCTATACCTCCGAGGAGGCAAAGTAGCCCCAGGATGTTGGAGAGCGGACGCAGAGGAGCGTCCGACCCAGAATGAACGCGGACATAAGACAGTATGCCAGTGTCACTCCTGGAACGACGTTCTTAGATGTGACAAAGAGGGGTACTGCTACACAAAAGAAGCCGGGAAATGGAAGATCGTAGGGAGTGCTACACTGGGGGACTCCCTCAAAGTTCTTCTGTTCAACGCGAGGTCAATCAGGAATAAGTTTCTTGAGCTCCGTGGCCTCGTAGCAATAGAAGAACCTGAGATAGGGACCATAACAGAGACGTGGATTAAAACCTGAAGCCGAGATTTTGAAGGTGAATTCACGATTCATGGTTCCCAGCTCTTCCAGAAACATAGGCCAGACAGAGAGGATGGCGGTGTGATATTGTATGTCAAGGATACTCTCAACTCGACGGATTGCAACATCGTATCCGACCATGACCTACTAGGTGTTGACCTAGAGATAGGTCCTGCCAAATAAAGGACCCTGGTGCTTTATAGACCTCCTGCCCAACTCCTTGAAAAGGACAGAGATCTGTACCAGCTATTAGGAGAACTTGTCGAAGACAGAGTGTGTATCGTCATGGGAGATTTCAACACACAAGTTGACTGGGAAACCAGAGAACTCTGTGGCAAGAACGCACTACTCCTGGAGTTCACGAACAACGAGTTCCTCACCCAATGGGTCAGAGAGCCAACGAGAGGAGACAATATCCTCGACTTGGTTTTCACCTCAGAGGATGACATCGTTGAGAACCTCTCTGTTGGCGAAGAGCTCGGTCGCAGTGACCACTGACTAATTAGAGTTGTAGTCAAAGTCCCCAAGGCAGAGCTTGCAACTAGTAAATCAAGAAAACTTGATTTGAGAAGAGCAGACTTTGCAGGTCTACGCGCGGGACTGACTGACGCAAGGCTAAAAGAGTGCGAGGCTGTTGAAGACTCTTGGAGCAGTTTCAAAACCACATTCATGAGTCTTAAATTGCGTTTCATTACTCTGAAATTCCCCCGTCGGTCCTCTGTTCAACCAAAGTGGTTTAATCGAGAAATTGGACAACTGCTTAGGGAGAAGAGAAATGTGTACTGGCAATCGAAGATCTTAGCTGACTTTGACGAATACCGGAGGCTAGCCAGGAAATTGAAGTCTAGCATAAGAGCGGCTAAGCGGTCTTAGGAACTCCGAGTGGCGAGAATCTGTAAAGAGAACCCCACGGAGTTCTTTGGATATGTAAACAGCCGTAAACCAATCCATCGAACGATTAGCCCCTTGAGGAATGAGAAGGGGACTTTAAAGCATTCAGATGCAGAAAATGCTAACCTCCTCAACAACTACTTCTCTTCAGTGTTTACTGAAGAGTGTGGTCCCATTCCCTAGCCGATGGATTCCTACTCGGGGGAAAAGCTGGAGGATATAGACTTCACCGAAGGAGAAATCAAAAAGAAGATCACTGACCTAATAACGAATAAGTCACCTGGCCTGGATGGGTTTTTTCCTAAAGTGTTGAAAGAAGTGCGCGATCAAGTGTCACGACACCTGAGCGCAATCTTCAACAGGTCAATCCGGACCGAATGCGTTCCTAGAGACTGGCGTGAGGCGGAGGTGACTCCTATCTTCAAGAAAGGAGACCGTAGCCAACCGTCGAACTACCGACCTATCAGTCTGACTTCGATAGTCAGTAAACTCATGGAGAGCATGATGGTGGACAAAATGACTTCGCATTTAGAGTCAAACCTGCTACTGAGGAGTTCCCAGCACGGCTTCCGAAGGCAACGGTCATGCCTGACGAATTTTGTGGAATTCTTCCAATTCGTGTTCAGTGAGCACGATCGGGACCAGGCGGTGGTTGTGGTGTACTTAGACTTTCAGATAGCCTTTGATAAGGTACCACACTGCCGCCTTCTCCGGAAAGTGCGAGCGCTTGGCAAAGACGGAAAAGTAGCCGGCTGGTTCGAGAACTGGCTAAGTTGCAGACGGAAACGGGTGGTGGTGAATGGACAGGCTTCTGAGTGGGTGCCCGTTACTAGCGGGATGCCTCAAGGTTCTGTCCTGGAACCACTACTATTTATCATCTACGTCAACGACATGGACGGTGACATGGTTGCCAAGATTTCCAAATTTGCTGACCATACCAAGCTTGGTATGAACGTTGGAAAGGATGGAAATACTGCCCGCCTGCAGGAAGACCTTGGGAAGATTGGGGAGTGGTCGCACACGTGGCAAATGCCTTTTAAAGTGAACAAATGCAAAGTGATGCATATCGGCCACAAAAAAACAACAATCTGAGTATATCCTTAAGGACACTGCTCTTGAAGCGAGTGACACTAAGAAGGACTTGGGTGTAACTATCACTAGCGACCTCAAGTTCTTGAAACAGTGCATCGAGGCAGAGAAGAAAGCCCAAAGGATGTTAGGCTACATAAAGCGCCAGTTTCGATAGCGTAACAAGGAGATAGTACTTTGTCTGTACAACTCCCTCGTTCGGCCGCACCTGGAGTATGCCGTACGATTTTGGAGTCCTTCGTTTCGAAAGGACATCGCAAGGTTGGAACGCGTACAAGCTCGGGCAACCAAACTGATTCCCTCTATCCGACATAAAAGTTATGAGGATAGACTAAGGAAATTAAATCTGTTCTCGCCTGAAACCCGTAGACTGCATGGTCAGCTCATCAAAGTTTTCAAAATACTTCGAAGGTTCAACAATGTTGACTCCCGGGATATTTTCACACTGAGTGAGAACAGAACGCGCAATCACGGCTTCAAACTTGAACTGAAGCGTTACACCCGCAATCTGTGTGGAAATTTTTTCACTCAAAGTATCTGCGGTAAGTGGAACGCACTTCCAGTGAAAGTTGTCAACAGTGAATATGTTGACCAGTTCAAGTCAAGACTAGACAAAGTCTTAAAAAGTGGCCGTTTAGGGACGCAAAACAATTGAGCAGCCATGTGCCTGCTCGATTGCTAGTCCAAAGGTACCTTCTTTGAATGAACCGTAAGGTCTCCTAGGGTACTTCCTTTCCTTGTTACTCCTTGTTACTCTCTCCGGCCTATTTGGCAGAAGAGCCCTCACCATATTAATAGGGGATTGTCGTGGTATGACATTATATTACATCAATACCATATTATATCTATGGGTGAGGGAACAATAACTTACAGGCGAACCGAAAAAGGGATGGAACACTACTAGTTTAGACGGGTTGAGTTTTGAGAAAGAGTGCAACGAGGTCAGTCAACTTATGGGCAATGGCAAAGCTCAAGGTTATTTAAAGAGGCATGTACAAAAATATAATTTTATTTCCATAAAAATAATTAGAGAATTGATGGACAAAAATTAAATCGGATGAATTAATGGGCAAAATTACACTTGTAAACGAGGGGGGGGGGGAGGAGACTATTCAAATGGGGGGAATTAACGCAAATGTGTTACTGAGGGAGGGGGAGGGGTTGGCTTACGGAAGATTTCGGGTGAGACGTCAGGGTAAGGCTTCACGGAAGTCTTCTGCAAGTGAGGCGAGGCCACTCGAAGCTTCTGAACGGGATGTTAAAGTGATGACGGTGTTTTCCCCCAAAAGGGGGGGGGGGCGGTAACGTCCGGTCCAGGGGAGAGTATTTCGGCCACCCGAAAACGAGTTGCAAACGAGTAGGGCTTCGACGGGAGTTGACAAGAGAAGTCAGAAAAATCACTCGGTAGCGATCGTTAAATGGAATTACCTCACTGGCTGGGGTTAATTCCAATACACAAAAATAGTTCAGCTGTCACTTTGCTTTGTTGTTATCACCTGACTTGAAACTATGGGAATTTTCTTGGGGTGCGGGCGAGACTTCTCAACTCTGTGTCTCATCATGGGAGTCGAGCACTATTTATTTGCGAGGCTCTCCCCGCGGGGGAGTTAGTGGGAAACAGCTCTACTCTCGAATGGCCTCGAATCTTCTTGCAAAGGATATTCTAGCCCGTTTAAAGGTGAATCATCGTGGACGCGGTTCGAGGCTACCGCCTGTGGAAGGAGGCTGGGGAGGGGGGGGGGGGGTAGGCTTACCAATTTTAGCCTAACAGAGCCTTCTTCAGCGCATGGAAGTTCCGTTCTGAACAAGAGATTCCACGTGGAATTCCCTCACAGGGATCTTAATGCCAGTTGTCGGGAATCCGGGTACAGGTCCTTAAATGGAACTGGAAGGAGCCTGGAGACTATGATGGCCTGAAATATGGTCCAGAGAATAGGCCCGGACTTCTCTACCTATATTCGAGGGAGAAGTGCCACAAAACTAGACATTTGTCTGGCTAATCATCAGTTGCCGTTCAATTACTACATGGAACCAGTCCAGGTACCATGTAGTGATCATATAGGGATCCTACTTACCATCAACAGGAACTCTATACAAGTCCCAGCTCCAGTCAAAAAATACTACAGAAGAGCAGACTGGGCACGGTACGCGGGTCTTGTCGAGGCGTACCGTCCACCAAATCTGGACGAGGCAATTCTCGAGGAAATAGACGAGGCACTCGACGACCTCAACGAACACGTTATAAATGCAGATAGGGCTCGCATCCCCAAAACCTAGTATAAAACCATCTCAACATACAGGTGAACTGGGTACATGGAAGAACTATATAGAGAACTAAGAGTAATGTATGAAATAAATATCAGAAACGCATCAGTTGTCTCATTACAACGAAGTAAAGAGATCAAAGAAGAGCTGAACCAGTTGATCCACGAACAACAACAGAGACGATGGGACGATGCGATCGAGAGCCTCGACCGAGATACATCCCCCAAAGACTTTTGGATGAAAACAGAAGTCTCAGACGATCATCTGGAAAAATAGAAGAAAATGGAAATCCAAAAACCAAAAAGATGATGGATCCATTGAAACAGAAGAGAGAAAGATCGAAATAATATTCCGGCGTTATTGGGGAAAAATCTTCAGTATACCCGAAGAAGAAAACGAAGATTTTGACATAGAGTTTGAAAATATCATCGTAGACGAGCTTAACACGAAAATACATAGAACGCATCCTCATAAACAGGTGGACAGACTGCGTGACGGAGACGCCGAGATGACCGAAGAAGAGATTCTTGGCGCACTCTGCTCATTCCGCCAAAAAGCCCCAGGCCAATCGGGGTTTACGAAGCTAAACTTCGGAAAGGCACCAACTAACATAATCGAAGGAATCAGACGAATATTCAACGCATGTCGAATACGGGGTACTTTCCAGATGCTTACAAGACGGCAAAGATGATCTTTTTGCCCAACCTCTACAACCCTTGCTAATACAGGTTTAAAAAGAAGCGAAGTTCGTAAATGGCAATCAATGTCATTACGGAAAAGCTTTCCCAAGCCAAACGGGACAGGAGTTACGTGGATATTGTTTGTCGGGATGTATCAAAGGTGTTTGTTAAGGTGTGGCAGCGAAGCATGCAGTATAAGATCTTACAGCTGGGTCTAAGTGAAAACTTGGAAAGAACTCTCTGTGGCTACTTCATGGAGAGATCAGCGTATGTCAGTCTAGGGTGCACGGACGGACCAAAGTTTCCGCTCACTGTGAGCCTCCGTAGGGGGGGTGTGTGTCTGTCTCCCACCCTTTACTCGATATACACCGTGGATGTTCCAGCCCCTGTCTACCCCTCTTCCCCCAATATTCAATACGACGATGATTTCAGCCAGATAATCATATCTCCATGGAGGAATGTACCGTGGCAAGCTCACCTGACAGCAATAGAAATCGTAAATCTAAACAACTACAAGGCTCAATGGAAAATTAGAACTAACCAAGATAAGTTCAAGGTGGTTCCCATTGGACGCACCTGAAGAGCAGACGTGCGATTGGGGGATACTTGCTATCCCTACACCAGCGAATGCAATGTACTCGGTATGTAAATCACCTCTACCTGGTACAAGAAGCACGTCGAAGAAAGAATTTCTCGAGCCTCGGCCGCTGTCAGAACTCTATATACGTTCAAAAATCTACATGAAAGCAACAAGAAGAAGATTCTGAATGCCTTTGTTAGATGTACGTTGCTTTAACCCCGCAGGTACACGAGGGCAAGATAGAAAACGACAAGAAGACCCTTTACAGAGAGGTGGGGGAATTCCCATTAACAAAGGCATCGAAGAACGCACCCGGAAGATGCAGGATCTGGTTAATCGGGAACTGAGTGAAGAAATTACTTAGATGATTAACCAGAACAGAAGAGCAGAATGTCGCGCAAGAATTCCAAGCTCCGCTAACCGAGTGTTTGGCAGGGTTGAAGTGCCGTTCTAGGCATGATGAGATGTATAATCTAATCTAATGTAAGAAAACAACCGATTCAAGACCAAAACTAAATTATGACAAAAAATCACCGATGAAGACAACGCAAAACCAAGAAAGAAGAAAACAACCGAATATGACGAGAACTCTACCGACTAAGAAAAAAAACAACAAAAACATACACACATTCAAAGAATACAAAACAATTAAGCACGCACTTAAAAGTTTAAAAAATATAAACAAATAAGCAATGCATATCACACAACAAAGTTAAACTAAAGTTATCAAGACACAATGGCTTGAATGCTGTGATAGAACGGGTTGAGGCCGCGTAATTTCAACCACTATCACATGTTATTTAAAACCACGATGCTCCCCACGTGCATATTCGCTTTGAAGCTGAGAGCCTTATCGCAGCCACCTGAGTCAATGTTTAAACAAGGAGGTTTATCTTCCCCCCCGTTCGCCCCATTCGCCGACCTCGCCAGATTGAGTTAGGCTTATGGGCAGATAAGGCATTGTTCCCAGGCTTGGCTGTGCATTCCCTCGAAGCTCCCACTCCATTGTCCCCGACGCCAAGGAGATGTCCCGGCTATTTATTTGGAAACTTTTCCACTAAGATGAGATTGGAGATCCAGATTTTCGTCGCGAAATATCACTACGACCCACTCTCACCTTGTGCGCCAAGGGACCTCGACCTCGAGATTCACCATCACTTGTCCAGAAGGACAATATCACTTGAGTCCTAAGGTTCGAGCCTTCGTGACGCCAAGTTCACAAGGCCTCCCCTGTTGTTAAGAAAGAGAACAACTTTAGAACAGCCATTGTTCTTTTGAGCCCGTTGACAAGAAACTGTTCTCCCCCCCGCCCTGTTGTTCAAAAGAGAACAACGTAGAACAGCCATTGTTCGTTTGAGCCCGTTCACCAAGAAACGGCTCTCACCCTTCCCCTGTTGTTCAGAAAGAGAACAACGTTAGAACAGCCATTGTACGTTCGAGCCCGTTGACAAGAAATGGTCCTCACCCCTTCCCCTGTTGTTCAGAAAGAGAACAACGTTAGAACAGCCATTGTTCGTTCGAGCCCGTTGACAAGAAACGGTTCTCACCCTTCTCCCTTGTTGTTCAAAAGAGAACAACATTAGAACAGCCATTGTTCTCGAGCCCGTAGACAAGAGATGGTCCCCCCCCCCATACTGTTGTTCAGAAGAGAACAACGTAGAACAGCCATTGTTCTTCAAGCCGTTCGTCAATAAACGGTTCTCATTCCCAAGACGCCACTTCAGGATCATTTAATCCCTCCCCTTTCGGCTGGAACTCGCCAGCGGACCGAAAGTTCCTTCACGTCGCCTTCCTCTGCACAACAAGTATAATTAGGTAAGCCGAACGTTACCTTTGAGTATTTAACCCTTTTTTGTAAACTCTATCCGGTGCTTTAAATGGTTTAGTGAACCATCCCATCCCTTTGACTATATATTTGTTTTACCTTTTTAAATCTATCTTAATCCACGGATTAGCTAGATTCCCCACGACCCTTTCCATTCTCGGTTTATGTCAATATTTTCCGTTTTGTGTGTTGTTGATAGTTATTATTAATAAAACTCTATTTTATTAATGGTACCAATATTATTATCCTTGAGCTCAGTTCCACTTCTTAAGCATATCGAAGATACATAATATTGGCCAGCTTAGACATCCACGCACTCTAAAGATAATTAAAGAAGTTCCCTCAACGAATAGTTATATATGGTATATCATCGAGAGTCCATTCTACGATATATATATATATATATATATACATATATATATATATATATATATATATATATATATATATATATATATATATATATATATATATATATACTATTTAAATTTGGTATCAAGTGTGTAAGGTTTAACGCTATATCTTTGCAAACACTGGTCTCAGTCGAGTAAAGCATGGTGTTATTCGTTACAATAATAGAGTATAGTAGTTCCCTTTTGTTTTAACGATTGCTATCCCCTTTTTTGAAACTTAAGAAGCTGGAGTAGCTCAAGGAACTGTTATAATAATTTGTTTGTGTTTTTTGCAGGGTGATTTTAGTCAGTAGTTATTTAGATCGAGAAACCAAGTACGAATAGGTCAGTGCCCATATTTAGGTAGGCTAATTCTATAGAGGCATAATTCTTGTTGCAAGGAATTTTAGTTGGTTGACTATTGCGCCCCCAAGTGCAAAGATGACTCAGTTCGAAATCTTTAAAGCGCAAGGAGAATCCCTGGGACGTTCCGGAAAAGAACTAATTGAGTACGTTCAAGAGGAGCAAAGAACAGAAAGAGAAAGAGAAATCCAAAGAGAAGAAAGAGAAATCCAAATAGAAGAAGAAGAAAGAGAAAGAGAAATCCAACGAAAAGAAAGAGAAATCCAACGAGAAGAAAGAGAAAGGGAGGAACGGAAAAGACAAGCTGAGCTTCACCATCAGATTGAATTAGCTCGTGTTGAAGCAGAGATACAGTCAGCCAGTTCCCGTTCCGAAGCCGCCCCTAATCTCTCATTAAAGCTCCCCAATTTCAAGGATGGAGAGGATTTCGGAGCATTTTTAGCCCACTTTGAAAAGATCCTCGAAATCAATAACATGGATCTGGAGGCTGAAGGTGTAGTCAGATTACTTTACCATCTGAATGTATAATTAACTACAGCACCTTAAAAGCTGAGTTATTGGCCGCTCATAATATGACTCCCGATTTCTACTGCCAAGAATTTCGAGAAGGTCGTATTAATCCCGGACAGACGTTCCGTCAATTCGGATACATTCTTCGGGGGAATTTTAAATTTTGGTTAGAATCCTCAAAGGTTGATCCTAACTACAAATCCTTAACCGACTTCATATTGCGGGATCAATTTTTGGCGTCTCTCCCGACGGAGATCCGCGCGTTCGTCAAGGATCGTTGGTGCCAGACCTTTAAAGAATGTACCGAAGAAGTGGATGTCTATGCCGTAAGCCATAATTTATACCCAAAGGAGAATCGAGCTTCTCACCAACCCCCCAACCAGGAAAGAAGGAAGGATTCGCGCCCCTTCACAGGAAAGTCGACAAGGTTTCCGAGCCCCGTAAACCCCCCCAAACTTCTTTCCTCAAAACCAACAACGGGACTCCAAACCTCCCGTTAAGATTTCTCCTCCATCTCTCTTCCCGAAGCGACCAATCATATGCTTCACCTGTGGTGTAGAAAACCACATGAGCTGGAATTTCCCCCAAAATTCTAGGCTAAAAGCGGACCAGCCCACCAAGTTCACCAGATTAATGCCACTCCGGCTTCCCCGGTGGTGCAGATCCAAGCAGCAACTTCTTCCCCTCCGTCCGGCCACCAGGTAAATTTTATTTTTGATAAAAGTTCATCGGGAACTTTGAAATTTGAGGAGGGCAGCGTGAACGGCTGCCGAGTGTCGACTCTCGTCAGGGACACAGGATGTACGTGTTTCATCGTGTCCGACGAACTCCTCCCCCCAGTGGACCCCAACCACGAAAGATTTGCGGTAGTACATGACTACCTTGGGCGGGCGAACCAATTCCCCGTCGTTAGATGTTATCTGCAGTGTCAATATTATGATGGCTGGGCTGAAGTCATTTCAGCACCCATACAATTCTGTTCCGTACTTATAGGAAAGAGCCCCCAAGTAAGTCCCGACCCTGTGTCTCAGGCCGCCCTTCCTCGAGGTCGAGCTAAGAAAGAAGCCCAGGAGCCCGTATGTCTTAGAACCCCGATACCGTCCGAATTCTCGGAGATCCTTAACCAGGACCTTAGGACGGCAAAAAAGGAGTGTGAATTACTAACACCCTTAGGCGATAAGGCCCAAGACAAGGACACGGAGACTGTCCGTGGACCCCAAGAAAAAAAAGTACCCCCAACGCGCCCATGGAGATACCTTCGTAGCACTGGACGAAACATCGGCGCTTGAAGAAGATTACTCCGCGGAGTCCCTTAATGTAATACAGACAGTGTGCATCCAACCTGATGCCGATTACCCTCCTCCTTCCCTACCAGGTGAGTCTTTTGAACCCTCTGACCTGTATATTGACGCGCAGCTGACACCACATCAAAAGAGTCAGCTACAAGAACTATTTGAATGGAGTCACCATTTAACCACCCTATTAGCTCTCTTCGAGCGAAAATGGCCTCACCATTGGCCCCAGCAAATGCCATTTTGCCCACGAAACCATAAAATACTTGGGTTTCAAAATAGGACAAAGCAAGTTAGGTCCCCAAGAGGACAAGATTAAGGCAATCGCCGACATACCCCTCTCGAATACTAAGAAGCAATTAAGATCGTTCCTAGGATCAGCTTCTTACTATCGTCGACTTGTCCTGAAATTCGCTGCAATACCGGCGCCCCTCAGCTCGCTTCAAAAAAAGAATTCCCCCGATCGTTTACGTTGGAATGATGTCGCTGTTTCCAATTTTAATCAGCTCAAGTGTAAGCTCATTTCTGCCCCCATTTTAAAGTTGCCCAACCCGGAAAGATCCTTTGGGATTAAGACCGACGCGAGCAACGAGGGGATTGGAGGTGTACTCCTTCAATACGAGGATGACGGAACGAGTCCTTCAGTTGCATATGCTAGTCGCCAATTATTGCCACGCGAAAAGAGATATGCCACTATAAAAAAGGTAGCTCTATCAATTATCTGGGTTAGAGACAAATTCAAAATGTACTTGATAGGAAAGGAATTTCAGATAAGAACCGACCACCGTCCGTTAGCCTATATTAGGAATGTGCGACACTCCAACGGCCGAATCATGCACTGGAGTTTACTCTTGCAGGAGTATCAATTTAAAATAAATTATATAAAAGGTTCCAAAAACCAGGTCGCTGACGCACTCAGTAGGAATGCGTTACCGAATAGCGTAGAGTAATTGTATTCATAGGATTAGTATCTCCATGTAGGTATATACCGTCTTGTACGACTTAAATTAGATTCTCTTGTAATATAATTAGTTAATGTATATGTCTGAATTTTGTAACGCTCAATGCCTATTTTTTTTTGTATGTATATATATTTGTACCCATTAAATTACGTATAAATTATTTTGTCCCATATGTACTAATTTTATATCATTTCATTGTTCCATGCCCCTTTTTTCTTGATTAAGTTTGTATTAAAGGTTATTTTCCCCTGTAATCTAAAGATCAAAATAATCATATGTATTGAGGTAATACTAGTTAGGTGCAGGAAGGTACGGCTGGTACAAGAAAACGAGTTCCCCACGACGGAGCTTTATCGTTGTCCCTTCTCTCTTTTTTTCGAAGTGACAACTTCCCCCGGAATGGAGGGGGGTGATAGAATGGGTTGAGGCCGCGTAATTTCAACCACTATCACAGGTTATTTAAACCACGATGCTTCCCACGTGCACCTTCGCTTTGAAGCTGGGTGCCTTATTGCAGCCACCTGAGTCAATGTTTAAACGAGGAGGTTTATATTCCCCACCGTTCGCCCCATGCGTCGACCTCGCCAGATTGAGTTAGGCTTATGGGCAGATAAGGCATTGTTCCCAGGCTCGGCTGTGCATTCCCTCGAAGCTCCCACTCCATTGTCCCCGACGCCAAGGAGATGTCCCGGCTATTTATTTGGAAACTTTTCCACTAAGATGAGATTGGAGATCCAAATTTTCGTCGCGAAACATCACTACGACCCACTCTCACCTTGTGCGCCGAGGGACCTCGACCTCGAGATTCACCATCACTTGTCCAGAAGAAGGACAATATCCCTTGAGTGCCAAGGTTCGAGCCTTCGTGATGCCAAGGTTACAAGGCTTCCCCTGTTGTTAAGAAAGAGAACAACTTTAAAACAGCCATTGTTCTTTCGAGCTTGTTGGCAAGAAAAGGTTCTCACCCCTCCCCCCCCCTGTTGTTCAGAAGAGAACAACGTAGAACAGCCATTGTTCGTTTGAGACCGTTCGCCAAGAAACGGTTCTCACCATTCCCCTTGTTGTTCAGAAAGAGAACAACGTTAGAACAGCCATTGTTCGTTCGAGCCCGTTGACAAGAAACGGTTCCCTCCCCTTCCCGGTTGTTCAGAAAGAGAACAACGTTAGAACAGCCATTGTTCGTTCGAGCCCGTTGACAAGAAACGGTTCTCACCCTTCCCCCTTGTTGTTCAGAAGAGAACAACATTAGAACAGCCATTGTTCTCGAGCCCGTAGACAAGAGACGGTTCTCACCCCCCTGTTGTTCAGAAGAGAACAACGTAGAACAGCCATTGTTCTTCAAGCCGTTCGTCAATAAACGGTTCTCATTCCCAAGACGCCACTTCAGGATCATTTAATCTCCCCTCTTCGGCTGGAACTCGCCAGCGGACCGAAAATTCCTTCACGACGCCTTTCTATGCACAACAAGTATAATTACGTAAGCCGAACGTTACCTTTGAGTATTTAACCCTTTTAGTCAACTCTATCCGGTGCTTTAAATGGTTTAGCGAACCATCCCATCCCTTTGACTTTATATTTGTTTTACCTTTTATATTTATCTTAATCCACGGATTAGCTAGATTTCCACGACCCTTTCCATTCTCTGTTTATGTCAATATTTTCCGTTTTGTGTGTTGTTGATAGTTATTATTAATAAAACTCTATTTTATTAATGATAACAATATTATTATTCTTGAGCTCAGTTCCACTTCTTAAGCATATCGAAGATACATAATATCGGCCAGCTTAGACATCCACGCACTCTAAAGATAATTTAACAAGTTCCCTCAATGAATAGTTATATATGGTATATCGCCGAGAGTCCATTCTACGACAAACGCCATAAAAAATAAAAAACCAACAAAAACAACATAGAATAAACACTACGAAGAAATAATGAATGTGATAGGCCTGATCACCAGGCTCTAGCATCTCTTTGCACCCTACCACACTTCTTTCTCTTTTCACCGCTTGTCTGTTTTCTCTATCTATCCACACACCCTATCGTCCTTCCCTACACACACACACACTTTAATTTAATTGTAATTGTAATTTTCCGAATTTTTTTTACTTGGAATAAATCTATAAGAAAATGGAGCTCACCGAAAAGTTCACAGCTGCCAAAGGAGGAAAAAAATCGAGAGCAGGTCACCTCAGCAAACGCCATCGAATTTTACCTTTTCTCCACGGGAACTTCAAGAACAAGATTTATTTTGTACCAAGCCATGTATGGCCGACCCATGATATCGTACTGTATACTGGGGAGTTTAGCTTCCTGTTTACAAAAGAGAGATACTAAAGCGGGAAATTTATCTTCATATTTACAAAAGAGAGATACTAAAAGCGTGAAGTTTATCTTCCTATTCATAAGGGTCAATGTGTGAACCGTTTAAAATTTTCAAACAAATGTTTATTATATTTGACCCCTACACACTGTGTATACCACAGAGCGATTGGCAACTCTCCAGTATCGGAAACTTGGCTCTCAATTGGGGACGTGTGTATATCACCAGTTGTAGGTCGGATATCGGTGTGGTGAATCGAATCCACCTGGGGCAATACATGTTCCCTTAGGGATCCGTAAAACATCATCCGTAAGAAGCTTCAAAATAACAATGGTTTGCTAGAAAAGAAAGGTAGTAAGCAGCCATAGTAGCGATCCAACTGCTGACCTTCAGGGAATGAAAAATGTTAATGGTGCTGGTACAAGAGACCCTTAGGCTGTAAATATTATCCTTCACGGTGTGGCGTCGGTAAAAATCAACACTAAGTTAGCGGTGCGAATCCATCACTTGCAAGCAAACAGCGTTTAGAAACAATGCTGAGTGGTGCTGGAGCCGGGAATGATGGCGAAAATGAACCAGATTAGTCTTGGTCAAAGCAAACCGAAACCACTGCATTTCCGCATAGCGCGAGATGCGGTTCAATGCTTGTTGGAGGCAACGCTCTAGAATTGGCATCTGGCCCGCCAAAAATGGATTTATTGTCGTCCACGTAGAGAATAGCGTAAACATCTCCTTGTAGCGAAAAGGTGATACTATTTATGTCCATGGTAAAGAGTGTGACACAAAAGAACCTTCTCTGCTGGCGCGACAGGGCAGGAGAAGGCTATCTCATTCCGTAGGTGGAATTGACCATCTCTTAGAAGTCAGAAATAATGATTGAGAAGCGCCCTATCAGCCTAATCTTGTGGAGAGTTTCCATGATACCGTATTAGCAGGAGTTAGCTTAGGTAATCTCTAGATCGAAAACATCATGCTATAGTGTGTTTATGTAGGAAGGCCTCACAGAGAGAATTTTCTATGTAGTAGAAGCAGAGTATCTGACATGGAATGGAACTTCGGAACCGTCACTATACAGGAAACAAATATCCTCCGCTGTTTAGGAAAAGGCCAATCTAACTTTTATCGATTTCTTTATCAACCTACACATGCAGGAGGTAAGAGAGATGGGGAAGAAACCGTCAGGGGAAGTGTGATTCTCTTTCCAATTTGCTAAAAGCGAAGTATTCGACAGGGCTCTGGGAGGATAGCCTGTGCGACGATCCTCTTGAAATAATTTAAGAAAAAGGCCACGCCTCGCTAACCCTAGTGTCAATGCAATGCATACTGGGCTAGGGCCGGTTTTCGCGCATGATGTGTTAGCCGAACGCCAGTCACACATTTTAAACCTTTCGTTGAAGAATTCTGCCTGTCTGGAATTTAAGTCCAGTCCTCTTGCTTCCATGACATCACAATGGCATTGAATTCTAGCGGCAGAGCATTTAGGCTAGAGAATATTGAGAAAGCGTGCATGGTTTCTGCCACGGACTCGCAAGGAAGCCCCTGAGAGAACTTGCCCCGTATCCTTTGACTTGCTTCCACACCTCTATAAGAAAGGTCTTTCCAGTTAAGTGAAAAGACTAATGTCAACCAGTATGAGGCGTGAGTGCCTCGATTGTTAGAAATTAGGGTTACTGTATCTGAATAGGAATCGAGTTTTTATTCAAGTAACTTTAAATTAAATAAAATAATAAACTCTGTTTAAAAATAAGAAAAAAGTTAAACTTCAGAGCAAGGTAATATAGTCCTTTATAATCAACAATCGTTTGGTAGTTCAGCTCTGATAGTGAGATTTGTTTATTTCAATTAAATACTTAGAAAATAAATTTAAGTTTCATTAACGCTATTTCGTAAAATAACTAGTAACATGATGCTAAATAATTAATAAAATATAAAATAATAATAATTTTTCAAAATAAATAATCACCTATTATAATGTAATGACAAGCGGCTAGAACAGCTCTATTCGCGTCTGCGAGGTAGATTTCGACATCGAAGACGGACCGCGGGAAGTATGTTTCAGTATGTTCTGAGCCGGCGTCAGCGTATGCTACAAATATTATTTAGTGAATATAAAGTGAAATTCCAGAAGTAAACCAAGAGTTCACAGCCCAGTGGCAGCTAAATCTGGATCCCCAAACGTTTAAGTATCTTTGCACATTGTTTTTGTTAGAAGTATTACGAAAATAACTATAATCCTGTGTAGAAATATAAACTTTGGGGTTATGCCGCCCGTGATAAGAAAATAGCAGGCCGGTATAAATTTATGGTTACACAAATTTGTAACATAAAATTCACCGAAAGTGAAGCAGTTTGAGAGGAAAATCGCTTCTGTCTGAGGGCCTTTTCACACTCGGCCAACCACAAAACGTACAAAACGACAATATTTTCTAGGAATTATAGTCAGGCCGAAGGCATGAGGTGGCCGGATAAAAACTCAACGCCATCATACAAGGACTTAAACTCCTCAACTGGAGAAGATAAATCAGCCATTTGCTCAAATGCAGATGAGAAGAAGCACCAACGGGGTGCTTGTTTAAGCAGTAGCTTAAACACTACCACTGCCCTGTTCCCACCCTGTGGTCGTGGCGTCGAAACCTTTATAACTCGTGAGGGTTGACACGAAGCAGGCTCTCAGAATGGTCTCCTGCAAAAACATTCTAGTTAAAGAGGAACGGGAGCAGACGAGCCTACCATGCACCTCCCAAATTTGCGCGGAGTCCATGCCAATTCAATTGGAGGAATTTGCTCTCCGTGCCTAGCTCAGAGAAGATGCAGAGCTATCTTCGAAGAGAAGACCCTCGAGAGAATAGCTGTACGCTTTCAATAGGCAGAAGCGAGACTTTTCTCCCGCCGCCTAAACAATTGGAGTTCCCTCCTTTGGAGGATCCACAATCTTTGAACATACTTGTCCAGCCTTAGGTGTGTGGATAGGACACAAAGGCTCCTGCTTGTTGAAAGAGAGCGATTGATTCAAGTCATTTTGGATCAGTTCAAACGATTCAAGCACTCCACTTTTTAAACTCGCTTAGAAGAATTCTGCCACACTAGATGCTCTCATTCCTCTCTGGTGTCCATGGTAATGATCCGCTGCTCATCGTTACTACATTTCGACATCGCAGCTATCACTACATGCCTTTCTTCATCGTCGAGTGACCTCATATCAAATTCTGCTTCCGTCAGGTTTTACGCTCGCATTGCCATTAATGTCTCGAAAGTTTGAGACCATTTACATCTCTACACGAATAAAATACGGTTTGAAGCATAAATTCACCTAGATTCGAATAATTTGGCGGTTTACAGAGTGCTTAAAATAAAACTATTATATTCATAGCATTAAAAGCGATTGAATTCTCAAAAGCATTTTCCAATGAAGTATAATTTATATTTTAAATGTTAATAAGATATATGCGCCTATTCCTTTAATATAGTTAATACAAGCCGCTGTTCTCTTCCTTAACAGGAAGAGCTTGGTTACACAGGCACCCCTGCGGGGTGTGGCCTACGGCCTTATTTGCTAATCTTAACCGCCTTTTTTAATCCCCTTTATAGACTTTATTTTAACACCCTGAACACCCTTTTCTTCTTCTTCTTCTTCTTCTTCATCATCATCTTCATCATCTTCTTCTTCTTCATCATCATCATCTTCTTCATCTTCTTCTTCATCTTCTTCTTCTTCTTCTTCATTTTCTTATTCATCTTCATCATCTTATTCTTCTTCTTCATCATCTTCTTCTTCTTTTTATGTTTTTCTTGTTTTTCTTTTTTTTCTTTTTCTTATGTGACAACTGAACTAAAAGAAAAATCTTATTCAAACACCTTCAAAAAATGTCGTTCCAAAAATATAGGGTAATGGATAATTATTTTCTGTAGTAAACGACGAAATGAAATTTCTTTCTTTTTAACCTTCCAGAGTTAAAGAGTATAAATACATGGCCTCAAAAATTTACTCCGCTCCGCAAATGAATCAAAGCAAATGGGGCCAACTTATCTTCAATATTCATATACGTTCGAAAAAAAAGTAATGCAAATGCAAGGTAATGCACTTGGGTTGCCATAATTTAAGAGTAGAATATACCATGAAAGGCCAAGTCCTCGACGCGGTTAAATTAGAAAAAGACTTGGGAGTATTAGTCTCAGACGATTTTAAATTCTCGAAGCAATGCGCGGATGCGTGTAAAAAAGCAAATCGCGTTTTGGGTTATATCGCGCGTAATTTCACCTTCAAATCTAAGGATGTAATTTTACCTTTATATAAATCCCTTGTGCGGCCACTTCTCGAATACGCTGTTCAATTTTGGGCTCCATATTTAATGAAAGATATCGCGCAATTAGAAAGAGTGCAGAGTAGGGCTACGAAATTAATTCCAGAGCTGAGGAATAGATCATACGAGGAAAGGCTCAGGGCTTTAGATTTGCCATCGCTAGAACGCAGAAGATTACGTGGCCAGCTAATAGAAGTATTTAAAATACTAAAGGGTTTCTCAATCTGTTCGAACTGGATCATAGGGGAAATACTCGTCAGCACGGGTTAAAATTAGTGAACAAGCGTTTTAACACTAGTATAGCCCAAAACTATTTTACATTTAAAGTTACTCAAAATTGGAATCGGCTGCCCACCCACGTAGTAGATAGCACTTCGGTTAATATGTTCAAAAATCGTCTCGACGTGCATTTGAATAGTTTAAATATAACGTAGTTGAGCACTGTGAATTTAAACGTCCTTGCAGAGAGAGAGTTTGGAGCGGAGGTTTAAGGATATGAAATTATGATGACTAAAAATGATGCCGGCGATTCTCTGCATGTGTAGCTTAGATGTCCTATTTCTTTTCCGCCTATCCTATAAGTAGTCTCTATCCCTAAATTAGCTTTTCACCACTAGCAGTCGAGTGGCTGCGGAAGATGAGAAGAAAAACTTTCTATCTCCCCCGACCCCTAGTTTGATTAGTTAAAATTGCACGATAATGTACACATGTAGATAAGTGTGTACAGTAGATAGTATTAAAAAAAAAAAATAAAAAATAGCATGTTAGAGATACACTCGTAGATAAGGGTGTATCGTAGTTTTTGATTTAGTGTAGCGGACTAGCCTCGAGCGGACCTTAGGGTCTTTGCTGGTCCTAGATTCTGTAGTTCTGTAGTTCTGTAGTTCTTCTTCTTCTTCTTCTTCTTCTTCTTCTTCTTCTTCTTTTTCTGTTTTTCTTGTTTTTCTTTTTTTTCTTTTTCTTATGTGACAACTGAACTAAAAGAAAAAATCTTATTCAAACACCTTCAAAAAATGTCGTTCCAAAAATATAGGGTAATGGATAATTATTTTCTGTAGTAAACGACGAAATGAAATTTCTTTCTTTTTAACCTTCCAGAGTTAAAGAGTATAAATACATGGCCTCAAAAATTTACTCCGTTCCGCAAATGAATCAAAGCAAATGGGGCCAACTTATCTTCAATATTCATATACGTTCGAAAAAAAAGTAGGGAGGAAAGGATAAATATTTTTTAAGAAGTCATTTAAAAGAATATTTATCGAATAAGGCACTGAACCTATAAATTAATACTCCAAAACACAACCTAACCAATACCCCAAAAATTATTTACTGGTCTAAATCAAGAAATAATCCTCTTTCAAAAGAGCGAAAAGAAAATGAAGAGAGGAATAAAATAAACGTGAGATTTCCTCTCAAAACCCTCAATACAGAGGTTGAAGAGGAGAATTTCCTCTTCTACTCAAAATATTGTGCGGGGTAGAGAGGTGGCAGACGATTTGGGGAGAAGCCTTTATGAGTTAAGTGGGGACAAAGGGCTATATATCTATCTAATTTTTACAAAGAGTACTCCGAAAAAGTCTCCGAAATGGAGATTGAAAGGTCGGAAACATCGAATAGAATAAACACAGTCAAGGTTTAGTTCACAAAGAACTCGTAGGTCGAGCAAATGCACCGCCTCACAAGAAAAATACGAAACCTAAATAAGCAATGGAAAAAGGAGTAGAGAATTCACAAACACTACAAACAATAATGGAGAGTCGTAATCAACAAATATAAAAATTAGGAGAAAACAAGTTTTGAATAAGAGATTTTAGGGTCTTAAAAAATCAAGATCAGTATATAAATCATTGAGGGAGTCACCAATTTTAGCATCCTATATTTACAGAGGTTGAAACATATGTTATTTAATTGAGATAAATGATGAAGTTACCGCAGTATACTATAGAATATAAAATAATTTAATTCAATTTGAATTTTTTTCGTGATTTTCTTGCAATTAAATTTATGTTTTAACACATATCAATCAAATGTAGCCATTTATTATAATTTTTTTAATAAGCATAATTGTGGAGAAGTAAATGTGCTGTCAATTTGTCAACTTGTACGTGATTCACTAAGTTATATATCAGCTCAATTGAATTTGACAAAATAATTGACTTCTAATAAGATATTCGTTAATTTTCATACACCGAAATTTGCATTAATCAAAGCCCAAATAATTTTTTCATATTATTTCTACATCAGTACACAGTAGAGAAATTTCATGCTTGCCTTAAAATCTTACCTTCTTTGCCTATTTTTAGTCTTTTCCTAATATATCTATCATTAACTATCATGATTGAAAGAAAAATAAATTCCTTAATCCCTCTGATACCGGATTATGGTACTATAAAGGAGGCCACAGAAATTCCATATCTTATCTAGAAGGAAATATACAAATGATAGTAAGCGACGAAATGTCGAACATAAACTGCGGATGCGAGAACAGAACAGAAATGAATGAAATATTAAAATTGAGAAGCTTAATGGCTTAATAAAACCAGTCTGAATATGAGAAGTTTCTTTATCGCTATAATGCTTGGGTTGTTTCATTTTGCCTCTTTCACATTAAGAAATAGGTTTTATATCAAAGGATGTACATACTAATAAGTAGTCAAATTTGTACCTATTATTCAAGATAATGTATTAGGTTAATCTTTATGTCACATATAAACTAAAACTTACCGAGTTATAAGTGCTGCTTAATAATAGAATGACATCTCTCGCTGTTTATTCGGCTATTCAATGGCAGTTTAATACAAGGGGGGGGGGGATTCGTCCATTATGACTTCGGCTCTTAACTCTGATAGGGTAATTTGAATCACATTTTAAGCTCGAATTAATGCCTCTAGTTTCGACTAAAGAGGCTGATTATAATTATTAATTGTAATTTGTGGTAAAGATTCGTTTTAAAACATTTTTGAAAATAAATTAAAAAATTTATTTTAATCGACCGAAGTCCATAATAGGAAAAGTATGTATTTCCAGCAAAAACGAGCTTCATATCTGAAAAGTACACATAAAACTGCATAAGATAAATAGATTTTTATATTCATTTAAAAGATCCAGACCAGACCTAACCTGGTAATTTAAGGTGACGATAGCGCCGCTTACCTTAGCCTATTTCCGACAAAAATTATAAAAAATTTAGGGACTTTCAAAATGGGGAGCTTCACCGCATATACCCAACTTAATTGTACGGGGTTGCATCCCTACCCACGTTGCAACTTAAACGAACCTCGTAATATTCCTAATTCGCAAGACTGCCATTAAATTTGAATGCAAACGTTGTTAGGCCTCTAGTTTAAATCAAATCTTTTTGCAGAAAACAGTTTATAAATATAAGGGTTACGATTCGTTAAAACAAATCTTCACCCTATCTATTTCTAAAGCCTAAGAATTGTCATCGAAAACTTCTCGTATGAGTTGGTATTGCGATCTATCACGGCCGGCACACGCCATTATAGCAAAGAAACTAAAAACACGGAAACCTGCGAAGTATCCGGAATAAACGTATATATAACAAAGCTGTAATTGGATAAAAAGGCAGGAAACGCATGCGCAGTTACCCTGCAGATATAAATACCATGTTATTGGTTGAATATCGCCAAAAGATGCATCCGCAAATCGCCTATAGATCTCAAAAGCTCAGGTTTAGGTGATTGAATCAAAGCAAAAGTTAAGGAGCTAGGTCGAAAATGACGCAGAAAGATTCGAAGTTAGTAAAATAGCAATATAGCTTCGAAAAGTTAATAAATACGTTATTATTATGATCCGAAAGTTATAAATGGCATCCGTAATCATAAATTTTAAAATTAAAAACGTTTATTTCTTTGAAAATTAAAAAATCGTAAATGTGTTAAAACGAAGCTTTACCTAATTTGGCAGCATGAAATCCATTGAAGTCTGTAACGTTGCAAATCAAAACGTTTATTAACTTAACTTTATTAATTATCAAATTGTCCTGGAAAAAATTTATATCAAAACAATGAACCCAAATTGTATAATTATTATAAACCTTATAAGAGGAGGTCTTAGTCAAAGATCCAACACCTCAATCACTAGAGGGTGTTTTGTGATTTCATAGATGAAGAGATAATTCACCGTTACCAGGATTGTTTCCATAAAACACTTTGTCAATGCAAAGGGGAAATTCATATCAAGTATGAAGAATTTGAATCTCACTTCCAAGTTAGCCATTTATGAGTTAAAAAGGTGAATTACTCAAGATATTTATGTAGACTGAGTAGATAAGTTAAACATAAACTATTATTTACAGATGACTATGGGCCTTTGGGCTACATAATATGCTAGTTCACTGATATAATATGAAAAGAAAGAAATAGAAAGAATCGGCGATGGATGCAAATAGGCCGCACTCAGAGAAGCTAATTATCATGGAAAAATGCAAATAAAAAAATGGGGACAAAACAGCTGTAAAACATATATAGCAATATGAAAGAGAAAAGAAGTAGGGCAGACGAAACATAAACTAAGATTTAGACAACGCTGGTCATTAGGTCTGATTTACACAATAGTTTAGTGATTGAATATAACAAGAAATAGATAAAAGGAGCCGGGACATATGATGAAATTGAGTAGCTATTCAAAGATGAAATTTAGTGGCCATGAGCCAATCTAACTACTGGCCTAAATGACCCCCCAAATCTTTCCACATATCACAGATCATCGTTTAAATTTGGTATGTGTATTCTGCCATTGGCCAAATATCGTGTCAATATCGTCGAATTTAAAATAATATTTTATTGTTTCTCCTTGTAATTAGTCGTACATATTTCCATTTAAGACACGTATTCTTTTATTCTATCGATCCGCCTGGTTCGTTGCTTTATGGAATGGAGCCTATTAAAGACTCACGACCTCCAGAATGAATATTGTGAATAAATTACGATATTAATTGTTCTATATTTCTTTAAGTTGGCCTAAGCTTCTACGTGTTCATTTGTGTCCACTCTACACGTTTTACTTCATTATGTTAAAGTCGTAAGGTAGATCCGTTAAAAACCTTGGGTTCAAAGAAGAGAGAAATGTCGCATCAAGCACATTATAGGACGATTGCAAACCAACTTTAAAGCTCCTTATGATTTTCTGCAGATTTGCTTTACCCTGTTGGAATCAAAAGTCGCAACCTATCACCGCTAAAAGTATCTTTGTTTGTGCTAAAATTTGATCTTTAGTTCTAATTGACGTATTTCTGTCTAGATTGTTGTCCATTTTATAAATTTTGTTTTAAAAGGTTTATAATAGTTAGGTTATCATTAATTGAAAGCCCTTCTGACTCGCGGGGAATAATTGCATGTCATTAACACGGCAAGGGGGATACACTTTCTCTAGTTATCGTTTATTTTATTTTGTTCAAAGTATAAAAACTTTTAAATCTCCTCAAGTGCTGTTATATATCCACTGGGCTGCAAAACTGAAAAAACTGTTACTAATGCAAATTTCCATATATTTCGTTAACGCAGGATAATCACATTTACAAAGCACGTAGAACTTTATGTAATAAATAAAATGTAATAATCAGAAAAACAAAAGGGTGGACTTGATAAACTTTATAGGACAATAGTGAAATTTAAAAACGCAAAAGTTTACAACACATTTATATAAATATATATCGATAGATTATAGCTGCTAAATGTCTCATTAGAATCTAATCCTCATTTGTTCCTGAATATCTCGATTTAACGCACCCTGAGCCAGCGGCTTGATAGGGCCAACCCCTCAGGAGAACAAGGGATGGCGGCACAGGTCAGGCCTGGCCCCCTATGTTCCTCTAGTCCGTTATTTTCAGGATAAATAAGGCCAGCGCACCTGCCTCCCCTCTTCTTTCCGTGACGTCCAGCACCTGAAGCGCTGATAGGTCTACTGCTTTACGTTTTAATCGATCCTTTGTACTTCCGAGTCTTATGCTTCCGAAGCCTAGCGTGTATTTGCGGAAGGTTGGCTTGATCCACCACGCCAACCTTCTCCTGACAAACGAGGCTTTCCGCACGTCCCCGATTTAGAGCTTACTTGTAGATGCTGGGGAGATGTCATTCGCTCAGAGCCGTGCACAGTGCGTTCGCGCGTACAGGCGACTAGGGCTAAGAAACTCCTTCGAGAACTCGGTATAGCTCTCGGGCTGTTGGTGCCCCTGGTTCTGCCCAGAGCGTCACCCTGGAAGATACCACCTTTAAATATTTTTCACCGTATCTGTAGCCCCAATCTTCTACAGCGCCGAGATTATTACGTTCCGCCTTTTTGGAGCACACGCTGTAACCGTGTCAGTATATAAGGAAGGCTCCAAGTCCCAAGAGGGGGGCGGGACTCTGCCAGGCGCTGCGTCTGTCTTCACGGCTGAGCTGGTTAAAATACACAGCTCGGTACGGGCCAAAATGCGACGTGCACAGTTTTGAGAGGGGACTGTGATCTATAGCGACCCACAAAGTTTCCTGACTGCTCTAGGAGCATTGCAAAGTCTGCATCCCCTGGTTCGCGATATCCTTGACGCTACGGTTTTGGCAAGCCGGGTGAATTTCAAGATTATTTTCTTTTAGGTTCATGCACATGTGGGAATCATGGGGAATGAGCGCGCCTATGAAGGTGCCCAAGAATCCCCGAGGACTGGGTGACCAAACCAACGTTTTGCTTTTTCTCAAACCAATTACAAGGCAGGAATACGGGAAGCCTTCAGATCTGCTTGACAATAAAGATACGAGACGGTCGAGGGGAACTTAACGGTGCGTGCCCTTGTGCCAGGACTGTTTCCATGTACCGACTCCCCCAATGCTACAAAGGCTTCAAGTTGTTTTCTGTTGTCTCCGAATTGAACACACACGCAAGACGTACCACCATTAGATGGAGAGCTTGGCTGCATCTTATTGTGTGGACTGCGTTGTACACCTTTTTGGAGCACACGATGGAACCGTGCCAGTATATAAGGAAGGCTCCAAGTCCCAAGAGGGAGGCGGGGCTCTGCCAGCCGCAGCGTCTATCTTCACAGCTGAGCTGTTCAAAATACACAGCTCGGTAAGGCAAAAATGCGACCTGCACAGTTTTGAGACGGGACTGTGATCTATAGCGACCCACAAAGAGCCTTGACTGCTCTAGGGGCATTGTAATATCTGCATCCCCTGGTTCGTGATATCTTTGACGCTACGGTTTTGGCAAGCTGGTCGAATGTCGAGATTATCTTCTTCTGGGTTGAATGCCACAACGGCTTCAAGTTGTTTTCTGTCGTCTCCGAATTGAACACACACGAAAGACGTACCACCATTTGATGGAGAGTTTGGCTGCATCTTATTGTGCGGACTGCGTTGTACACCAGACTGTTCAGTATTCTTGTTGAAAGTCTCAGTCTGGGTTATCTTCGCGCACGTTACCTGTCCCAGTACCGTGGCAGGCCGGGTCGCTACCGCTTGTTCCTTGTGCTCGGGACTGATTCATGGACACAGAGTTGCGTACTATATCACTTTCAGTAAAGGCTGGCCTCCTCCACTTTACTGACGCTTTGTTGTAGGTCGTATGTTCCTTCGCCGGGTTAGGCGGTCTTACCCATAACGCCGGAGTGCGCTCCATTTCTGTTTTGCTGCTCATGTTTTTTGTTTTTATTTGTTGTTGTTGTTTTTTAGCCCTTGTCTTAACCTTTGTTCCTTTTTATATTTGTTATTAATTTAGGCTAGTCTTAGGTTAATCTGTAAGTACGGCAACCTTTGCCCCCCTAGACAGTCGGCTTATTGAAGCTTGGTTGATGACGTCTTACTGCGTCTTTTAGGTCCTGCCTAAGGTTATCAGATTATTTATTTTTGGAGACTGAGGAAAATCGCATTCCGGGTATTTCTTTATATTTAAAGAACTATTGGTAGCACGTAATCTCTCAGGAACACTTGGTACTGCCCTCATTTCATAGTGAAATCACAAACATTACGACAACGACCCTTGAACTTGACATAAAGTTCCATACCATTACAGAACGACTACTTAACTTTACTTTATGCACTATGTTCTCTTAATTTCACTACTTCTCGGGTCTGATTTGGACTCTAGCGTTGCCTCAGGTCGCAAATACCTGGAACCTGGACTATTAAAACGATAATACACCTCTCCATTGACACATGCTTCAGTTGCATTGCACACTTGCCTAAGCCTGTCAAAGTTGCTTTAGCTGAAGGTTGATCAGTCGCGTCTGGTGAGCATTATGACTTTAGGCCTCAAGCAAGCACTCGGCATCGGGCTGTTCTAAAGTGAACATTAACATACCCGCCCTCTTTCCATTTATGCTGCAGCTTTTCCTACGATTCAGAAGGCTCAGGCGTCACGAAAACATATAGTCACGTTGCGTAATGACTCTGGATCATACTAAAAAAGGTCATTCTTGGATATTTCCACTTTCTTGGAGCCTTTTTAACACTTGTAACACACTGCAAGGTTATCCCCCAACCCTCCGGGCAATTTGTCGAGAGCTGAGATCCTACTCGTATAATACCTATCAGACTTCTTTCCTACACTGTATATTTACGTGTATTCGCCATATACGATCTGTTATATGAAGATATTTGAATGTAATATAAATATACTGACTACTGATAACAGGATTTCATGAACTTTATTAGCATTGCCATTTTAGCTATTTCAAAAATTGATACAAGAAACTTGTATTTTATTTAGCTTACCAAAATTAATTGACATGCATGAAACGTACATACACGAACATATTAACAGGCATACTAAATGAATATATAACATTGCAGGTGTCCGAATAAGTTTGCCGCGGCTTCAAGTATATAGCCAAAAATCCTTCTAAAGAAATTGGAGTCAGGCCAAAACGCATCGGAACTCCTTAAGGCGGGAAGGCACGCAATACTACAGATGTGAGCTGCAACATGTTTTAAAGCTACTACCGAGATCCCCATGCAGCTCTTTCTGATTCTTTTAAATGTTAGTACGACACATTTTTCACGGTGTTTATACCATCGTTAATTAACACGTGGAATGCCTTACCCAGCGAGATTGTACACTTCATTTAAGTTCCGTGTCAATCCATTCTAGAAAGAGTAGTTTTTTTTCATTTTCTAATATTTCTTATTCATCTGGTTTACTATTAACCCTTCACTTTTTTCCTGGCTGCCTTTGCCTCTCTTCAGTACCATTTTGGTATTTTGTATGGACTCAATTTAGCAGTTGTTTTTGCACACTGGAGGGAGGCTTTGGTAGCTCTCAGAATAATAATAATAATGATATGTATAGTAATAAAGTGATGTTGTAAAATTGAAAAATGGTGTGAACGAGGAATGATAAATAACCCCCAACCACCGTAGATAAGAGTAAAGGTATAAGGCTCCCTTCCGGCCACAACCAGCATTAGGGATAGAAATGCTCACCAAATTTCACTTGTCAAATTAACCACGGCAATGAAATTAAGTGAGAAAGGATTGTAAAATATTAGGCTTGAAAAAGTTAAATGTAAAAAGGCCAGTCATGAAACAAAAATATTCCCTATTTCACCATCGCCATCTGGTGTTATTAGATATGCGAGTGTAAATTTAGCTTTTGCTTCCAGAGCGCCTGGAGCAAGAAGCAAAGTCATCACGCACTCCAATGACTCTGACTGATATTAAAAGTTAGAATATTTCATAGATTTCCTGCCTTAGAAGCTCCAAAAGATTTTTATTAAAATTTAATTTTTGGCCTAAATAATATGTAAAATATTAATCGATATGTGCACTGGCGATTGCATGAATTAAATTATTTTCTAATTTTTAAACGTTTATAAGCTTGTGCTTAGTTTTAATGAAAGAACAAAGAAATTTTCCATCGTGATTTTTAGTCATTATTTTTGGATTGTTGTCATCTATCGCATCATTCCAACAAATATACTGAATGAATTTTGCCACTGTACTTTCATATGAAAGTATAAGGTAAAACAAAGGTTTAGAAATTCAATAAATTATAATAATAATAGGTATTTATAATGCTCAATATAGAACCTACCCCGGGGGCTGACTGTGGACAAAGACGGGATAATGTTCCAGTAATAGGGTACATGAAAGTGAAGCTTAAAAGAGTACAGGAAAAATTTCAAGAACCAAGAAGTCAATAGAATGCCCTAAAGAGGGATGAGAAATGGTCAGAGTTTGAAGTAGAGGTGAGAACAGATTTGAAATATTGAGGCTAATAGAAGCGGATGGGATAGAGTTAAAGTGGAAAATTTTACAGGATTTCTTGGTACGAGAAATAAAGAAATTTTGCCGAAAACTAAGTGAAGAACAAGATATAAATGGATGCCTAAAGATACTTTGAATCTTATAGAGGAGAGAAAATTATGTAAAAATAAGTAGCAAAGATATATATAGTTGCATAGAGAAATAAAAAGAAGATCCAACCTGAGAAAAGAAGAATGGCTCACTGAGAACTGTCAAGAGACTAATGAAGAGGAAATAATGAAAGAAAAAGTCAAAGACATGACACGACGAAAGACACCAATACGAGGATCAGTAATTATGGACAAACATGGAAATCTGCTGATGGAAATAGACAAAACATTAGAAAGGTGGGAAGAATAGACAAAAGAGCTTTATTATGATGAAAGAGAAGCCATCCTGGAGGTCCATGAGGAAGATTATCTAGAAGGACCAGCGATATTAAAGAGCAAGATAGTAGCAATTATTTCCAAAATGAAAAATAATAGAGCTAACCGTGAAGATGAAGTGGTAATAGAAAGGGTGAAAGCAGCGCTAGACTTAGCTCTGGACGAAATCACAAAACTAGATAATTCCATAAATGAAAGTGGATATATACGGGAGGCCATGAGAGAGTCTATATTTATAGCTATCCCTAAAAAGCCAGGAACTGCAGAAGGTTCGAAGAACAGAACAGTATGCATAATGAGCCAGATGGCAAAGATAATGTTGGGAGTACTATGAAACAGACTAAAATGAAAGGTAGAGGGAGTTGTAACACAAGTACAGTTTGGATTTAGGGCATGAAATGTTTCTTCTGCCTAAGAACCATTCTTGAGAGAGCGATATAATTGCAGAAAGATGTATATTTTTGTTTTGTCGATTTTGCAAAGGTTTTTGACACTTAGTAAAACATGGAGACGTGGTAAAATTACTTAAGGAAATTGGACTGGATGGTAAAGATATCAGGTTAATTGATAATTTAAATTGGAACCAGAGAGCAGCCATGAAATAAAAGATACGAATTCAAAATTGAAATACATACGAAGAGGAGTGAGGCAAGGGTGTCTTCTTTGCTCAGACCTCTTCTCTTTGTATAGACAAAGTATTGTAGTACAAAATGTGAGCTACATACGTTGCTCTGATGATACAGTTCTTTTATAAGCCTCAGAAGAGAAGTTGCAAAGCCTTCTGGATGAACTGAGAGACGCTGGTGAAGTACGAGGATTGAGGATAAATATTAAGAAAACAGAGATCTTGGGTGTAACAAAACGAAGGGAGAGGTTAAGAGTAAGAGCACATATTGGAAGGAGACAAATCAAACAAGTCAGGTAATTCAATTACCTGGAAAGTCCTGTGTCAGAAGAGGAAGACTGTGAGAAAGGAGATGAATAATATTGACAAAAATTGCTTTTATGAAAATGAGAAACATTTTAAAGAATCTGAGCTTGGGAATGAGATTAAGAATTTGGTTGCAAAAGTGTTATATTTGTCAGTTTTAACATACGGCTGTGAGTCATGGACGATTAAGAAGAATATGGAAAAGAAATTAGAAGCAACAGAAATGTGTTTTTGACAAGGATGCAAAGAATCCCATGAACAGCAAATGAGTAAGGATTAGGACGTGCCCGACTGGAGAGGATCTTAATGAGAAGTATCTGGAGAAGGCAGCTGCAGTTGTCGGGCCATTAACTGAGAGCAAGAGGAATAGAAAGAGATTGCCTCCTGAGAAGGATTGAAGATAAAGGAAAAAGTTCATTGTGACCATAATGGAAAAAATAAAAAGAAGATGGACTGTGAAAGATCTAGTCAGGAAGGCAGAAGATAGAGATGAATGGCGCTCCATGGTAGATAACGTCACATGATTTTAAATATTTTAGAATCTGGAGGAAAGAGGCATAATTCTAGCATTTTTAAATTATAACAAGAGGAACTACTCTTAAAAATTTTTATTTATAACGTTATTCTAGAAAATTGGATATAAATTTCGTTCCCACGATATATATATATATATATATATATATATAAATATGTATATATATATAGAATCATATAATAACAAGGTATAACAATTTTCAATAACTTAAATGTAATAATAGTAAGAAATACATTGGAGTGAAATTAGCTGAAAGACTATTTTAAACAAGAAAAATTCAAGAGGTATTGCACAATGGAACCTTACAGAGTAATAACAATTAACTGTAAGGTTCTACTGAGGAATTCAAAGTATATACAGGATCAACTAAAAGAAATTTGCATCATCATTTTGTGGTTAAACTGTCCTCTATCTGCCTAAATCTCTCTGCCTGCAGGATGCTGCATAAGTTGTCATTTGGATTTATAGTACCGGCCAAAAAGATCAGAACGGCCATATTTCTATCCGAACATCTTCCATAATATTCGCTACAAAAAATCTAATTTTTCTAAATTTGTATGCTATAATCTATAGGTATAAATGACGTATTGGTAGAGGTTATGCAGAGTTAAATAAATAAAACGAATATTCTCAGCAAATACACAAATTTCTAGGAAAATTGAATTATCTAAAATGATTCAACGAAAGCGTCAAGGGATTTTTATTGGCATATAACGATTAGATTATCAATGGAAAACATTGATACCATTTATTAGTAATTAGTATTTAGTTTGGGAGACCAAATTCTGGACGATACTTTGACATCTGCCATAGAGACGTATGAACTGTTGACACTTGTTCCCAAGGTTCCAAAGGTCTTTGAACTGTTTTTGAATTCCTCGATTTAAATATCTTTCCAGTTTCTTCCAAAATATCTTTTATTTGGATTTAGATCCGTAATCTGTTCAGGATAGTTCATAAAATTGATGCTCTCCTCTTCTAGGAAGGTGTTCATCGATTTGGATGTGTGGCAAGGGGGCGTTATCCTGCATAAAATTATATGGTGGGATTCAGTGGCTCGCAGATGTGACCAAGCTTGCCCTGACAGCAATTCATTATGCACTTGTACATCCACCGTTCACCGTATTTGCGAAAGATTTCCAGTGCTTCACTGAAATCACGCCCTAGCCCTCGACAATTCATTTACTAATCTGGACACATTTTGGTGCAACTGATGGTCTTTCTCATGTCCTTTGACCGAAGAACTTCCTATAAATGGATCTGAAAATTTTAACTTATATACTTAGTACAAGCGGACATGGTTTTATTCGTCACCTTTCTCAGTTATGAACTCAATTTGAACCTTCTTGTTCTTTGTACTGAGCAAAGTTCGACCCCGGGTGCGAAAAAGTATATTTGTTTTTCTCCAACCGATGTGACAGACTTTTTGGATATATGAATGGCCAAAATCTCACTAATGTTTTAAGAAACTGCTCCTTCCTCTTGAAACCGCCCTTCTTTACAACGTGGATAATGGCTCGGCCTTCCTTTAGTGAAGTCTACTTTGGCCTACCGGGTGATTTAACAGCCGTACATTAGCTTACATATTTTCTCATAGATTGAGATAATATTTTGGACTACACTTATTGGCGCTTTACAGTCCCTGCAAAGCTTCTAATCTAATTCAAAGATTATCTTAGCAGCGCACCCTTACGATTAACTAAGGAACAGGGAGAGGCGTGAGAGAGTTCTTAGGCCTATTACCTGGAAGAGAACTGGAAGAGATTGACTTACTGTAATTTACATGAGATTGAACTAAATTAAGTTTTATGGAACCAATACCGGTTCTCTTTTCAAGAAACTTTAGCGTTTGGGTTGATTTTTTTCTATTAAGTTTTGTCGCGGGCGACTATACATCTCAATTTGTCAGTCGGTCGTCGGTCGGTCGGTCCGAATTTTGCCTTTTGGGGTTTTGTAATATGATTGTAACTATTCGTATGATTCTAACTAAATTTGTAACTCTTATGTTGTTTTACATTCTCTATCGAATAATTCAACTGCCAAGGTCATTCTAAGGTTAACCCGGTAATTATTTTGTTTAGGCAATAACATTAGAACCATTCGGCTGATTCTGAATAAATTTGAAACCCTTATGTTGTTTTACATTTCATTTGGAATAATATAATTGTCAATGTCCTCCCAAGTTTAGCAATTACATCATAACTATTCGGCTGAATATAACGAAATTTGAAATCCTTGTGTTTTTTTACATTTTCTTTCGAATGATATAATCGCCAAGGTCCTTCCAAGGTTAGCCCGGGAATAATTTTTTGTAGGCAATAACATCATAATTAGGGCGATTTTAACGAAATTTGAAACCTTTATGTTGTTATACATTTTCTTTTGAATAATATAATTGCCAAAGTCTTTCCAAGGTTAGCCGGGGAATTATTTACAAATAACATCATAACTATTCGGTTGATACGAACGAAATTTAAAACCCTTTAATTGTTTCACATTTTCTTTCAAATCAAATACGGGAATTCAAATCTTTGAAAGTCATAAGGTCATAAATTAGAATAAGTGAGAGCAACCAAATTTTGGTCAACGAATCTTGTTTCTCTGTTGATATCTTTTGTTTTATGAATCAGACTATGCATTCCAATTACTCATACGTAATTATTACTTTAAGGGTGCCAAACACCAATTTTAAAACCTTGGATTTTATCGTCCAAATGTTATATCAAATGTAGAGATAAAATTAAAGGAATTGTGATCGTTTTGGACGATACTTTACATCGCAACCTATAATATGCCAGTGGATTATTGAGACTCTTTCAAATATATGAGAGTGTAACCAATTCCGCGAGAACTTTATGAACGATTCGGAACATTATATTGAATGAAATCAACTGAAAACCTCATTCTCACAGGTTGTCTTTTGAACCAAACAAAGAAAGTTTTCTACAGGAACTTGTATTTCGCTTGGAATCCATTTTGACTCAATCATCCGCATTTAAAGTTCCTACTAGCTTGTTACAAACAAATTCAGCCCCAAATATCAATCTTATTCCTCGTCTTTGTTGTTTGGTAAATTGTTTTACTTCAAGTAGATTGACAATCCAGCCTCTTGGCAAAGCATCTGGCTCATCTATCGTGACTCTGGGTTCTTCAATCAAGATACTCGTATTTTCCTAAACTCAGTTTATTTGGTTTTACGATCCCACAATAGACGTTTTCCTCATTTTCTTTTATTAAGGTCAATTGGTTTCTATTTATAACAGTAGAAAATTGCTTCAGATTTATATGCTTTGTTCCTCTTCTGAAGCGAATTCACATTTGATTTGAAAAAGATCTCTTGGCTTAGGATAGCGAATCTCTATTTAATTTCTTTTCTTTCTTGGCTGAAAGCGGTTGCCTCCAATTTTATTCACCTTGCAATGATCAATCTTTTAGTTTTTAGAATTGATGCTTTATCTATTTTCTAGATGATATAATTCTTCTCTTGGAAAAAATCCTTTAAAATATACAATTTTATCAGACGATCCTTCTTTCCCTAAGATCTGGACGATCATCATAATCGGACAAAAAATTTTCAGATTTTATATTAAAATAAACCCAGACTTGAACAAAAAGCCCATATATATAAATGAAAAGGTGTTTCCAAGTACTTTCGAACTTTATTAAGTTCCTTATCACGGATAACTACAAAAAATAGTATTATATTAGAGGTATATATACGAAAGAAAAGTATGAAAGACCGCCTTAAAAACAAGAAATCACCAATGAGGAAGAGGGAAGGGGGAAGGTAAAAAACACATTAAGAATTACACATTGAGAATTACCTTCCCCCTCTTCTCTTCCTCATTGGTGATTTCTTGTTTTTGAGGCGGTCTTTTATACTTTTCTTCCGTATATATACCTCTAATATAATACTATTTCAGGGAGTTATCCGTGATAAGGAACTTAATAAAGTTCAAAAGTACTTGGAAACACCTTTTTATTTTTTCCTGCGGGACATTGCATTCATTTGCCACCCTCACGTGATACTTTGTGAGTTTTTCATATATATATATATATATATAGTGATGAGAATTGTTTCTAGAGAGACTCAATATAATTTTTAACAGAAATCCCAAGGCAAATAAATTGCTGCAGTCATTTTTTTTATTTACTGACGACGTCTCGACCATATAAAATGTATACTAGAGGACAATTCAAAAGGTAAAAATTTACCCTTGATAGTTTTAGCTTTGAAAAGGAAAATTAGAGTTTGAATAATTTTTTAAATTAGAGTTTATATTTTGAAAGTTTTGAATTAGTTAGTGACTGCAAAATTACTTAAATTTCACAATTAGGATTATGATTCCAATATTTATATATAACTTTATAAAAAAAATCATTATCAAACGAAATACTAAGCACTATTAACTTTCAAATGCAACATTTAACGAAAAAGCAAAATCATCCAGAACACTGGTTGTATACAAACACCAACCCAGCCTTATCTTGGGTTAAACAATGTTCCAGATTTATCTGACAAACGTCAAAATGAGAACCACAGCCCATATACTAAATCAATTTTGGCAAGTAGTAGAGGAACCGACAAGATATCACTATTTAAGTCTGGGGAGAGCTGTTTAATAAATAATGTAATCTGGTTTTTATGCGAATTTAAAATTCCAAAACCTTCTTTCAGAAATATTGATTTGACATTATATTGCATAATCTCTGATCGTTGAATTTCCTTCAGTTTGAAGTATCTTTCCTGTTCGATTATTTATGCCCATATGAGACGAGAATCTTAACTTTAAAGTTCTCACGGAGCTTCAAATGTATTTGCCACGGGGACACACAGGGCATTTAAATAAGTATATTATTGAACTCATTTAAAAGAAATATTTTATAATTACTTAGTTTATAAAGGCAATTTGAAATTATATTTCATAAAAATATTTCTTTAAAATGCATGTAATTTTCAGCTAAGGATTTTATTATAAATACCCAGCTCTGGCATAGTCAAGTAATTTTTGTCTTTTACCATCGTTACTTGCGGGTGGCCTGGTTGGTACAATCCACTTAAAAATGTATGGATTGACATTTCAACAATATTTAATGGAAAACCATTGTGCAAAACGAAAGATTTGAGGTGTTGGAATTCTTTACCGACAAGAATATAAAAGTAATAATGATCGTATGTGCGGTGGATAAGGGTCTTATTATACAAGATTTTATATTTTAAATTTAAGCTACTAAAACGTTTAATCCTAACATTGTATTAGTTGTATTCTTGTAAACTGATGTCTCTATAGTATTTTGATTTTTCTTTTTTAAAATACCTAAAAAGGGGGCGGTGTTATCGCTTTTAGTTTCTATTGTATATCGAATATCAGGGTAGATGGTGTTTAAAAAAATTACAAATTCTAAAGCTTGATCACATGGTTTAAATATCACTATGGAGTCATCTACGTAACGTCTATCAAAAGTTAATCTAAATCAATTAGGATTTTCAGAAAAATTCTTCTCTTCCAAATAAGCCATAAAAAATCAGCTTCGACAACAGTGAACTCTGCCAGGGTGAATCGGCATGTACTTGACAAGGATTGCCGACTCCGAAGGCTCGATATGTGCCCCCACTTCTAAAGCAAGAAGTAAACCAACTTCTTCCATCGCATTCATCGTACCCCAACTGGCCCCTTTTCGGCAATGAGCAGGTAAGGTAATAGGAACCGTGGCCGCCTTCAAATTTATCTTGAATCTGGCTTACCCCATTGCTGCAAAATTTTTGTAAACGCCCAGTTTAAAATCCCCCTTTAAATCCCCAAACTGAATCTGACCTCTTTAAACCCTTAATTAACCTACCTGTAACTCGTGTGGACCTTTAACCCCGTCTGGTTTCATTCCTTTTAAACCCGAGGTAAATATAAATATCATTTTGTTGTTAGTAAAGTTATATTTACGTCTTTATCTTTCTTTTGCAACCCCAGCGCGCACCAGCTACCTGTTAATCTTTGGCCAACTTGCACTCTAAAATATTTATTTAAAAGGACCCCGCAAATTTAATAATAAACCATCCCCACTGGACTCATAACAATTTCCCCTTTCCCTAACGTTCTTCAACCAACTTCGGCCCCAAGCCCCAAAGAACATATATATATATATATATATATATATATATATATATATATATATATATATATATATATATGTATTTATATATATATATATATATATATATATATATATATATATATATATATATATATATATATATATATATAAAGAGAGAGAGAGAGAGAGTCTGGCCATTCCACGACATATACTAATTTATATACATTACTCTATTATAAAATCTTGTGATCAGGTGTGTCAGAGTCTTTAAAAGATTTTGGGAGAGATTTTTTTTAAAGGCAACCACTTAACTTTATTGTAATTCTCAAAGCTGAGTACCGTTTGAGTTGCAAAGACAAAGGAAAACAGGAAACAACCCTGTCATATTTATTTATCGTTTAGTGTTTGTATGTGTGTTTGGACTGACAACATTTAATAAGAAAATTTTGTTAGGCGACAGAATTTCTCTCACGGTCACTTTAATCCCCCACGGATTAATAGAGTTTGAGCCCTTCTAATCTCACGAAGACTCCATTATTTTTTCTTAGTTATTTGTTTAATCGTGTATTATACTAGTGTAGGTATTTGGATAGCGAAGCTTTCGTGTTTAAACAAGCATATTCATCCATGTGTCAGTAATTTGTGAGTGAAGTCTCATTTATCCCGTGCCGAAGGTCCATTAAACCCCTTTTTTTCGGACAACTTACTCCCCGTGTTACGAACAAAATGTCGTCGTTTGGTGGATTTAAACTACAAGGAGAATTCATCGGTTTAAGTGCCAAAAACCTTGTTACATATGTACAGAAGGAAGAGAGAAAAGAGAGAGCTGAACAAAGATGATTAGAAAATTAACTGAACAAAAATAGATTAGAGAATTAGCTGAACGTGAAAAAGAGAAATTAGAGAGAGCGAAGCACGTGAGAGAATTCGCCAATATGAACTGGAACTGGAATCAAATCTTGATCGGCTCGCAACCCTTTGAGGAAATTCCCGCATAGGAGCACCTCAGTCCGCATCCTTTAAACTCCCCACGTTTAAAAAAGGAGAGGAATTCGGGTCTTTTCTCACTCTCTTCGAGAAAGTTAATCATTGGGACATTGAGACGGACGGTGTCGCTAATCTTCTTTCCCTCCTTAGCTCACCGCTCCAAAACCTAGTAGCATCGCTCCCCTCTGAAGTTACGGTGGATTACTCCACCCTGAAATCCGAACTTCTCGTGGCTTACAATATGACGCCTCACTTCTACCGCACCAAATTTTGCTACGCCCGCATCCAGCCAAATATGACCTTCCGTCATTTTGGATATAGTCTTTCCCGTACTTTATATTTTGGGTTAGACGCATCGAAAGTCCCCCCCCGATTATGAGGCCCTGGTAGATTTTTTTCTATGGTGTCAGTTGCTTGCGTCGCTAACACCAGAGCCCGGTCTTTTGTGAAGGATCGTCGGTCCAACTCCTTCAAAGAGTGCATATAAGAAGCATATGTCTATGCGGCGAGTCACAACTTATACCCGAAGGAAAATAAAAATCCTCCCCCTTCATCCTCCAAGAATAAATTTAATAACTCGCGGTTTCCACCTAAGAACTCTCCAGAATTCGTCAAGGTTACGTGCCCCTTTAAGCCCAGAGGTCTCCCTCCATCGGAACCCCGTGACGTCAAGCCCCTCATATCTCTTCCCCCGGTGTCAACTTTTCCCCGTAGGCCAATCAGATGTTTTGCATGCGGCGTCGATGGCCAAACGCGAACAAATTGCCCCCAAATTTACAACTCCGTGGTAATCCCATTCACCAAGTCCAGCAGGTAAATGCTGCTCCCTCCTTCCCTCAGACGCGACCAAAACCCAAGATCTCCCTCGTCTCCCAGTGCCCCAGGCCATCATGTAAATTTCCTCTTCGACTAGAATTCTCCCGGAAGTCTTAAATTTGAAAACGCAAGCGTTACTGGGTGCCGAGTCTCCACCCTCGTTCGCGATGCCGGGTGCACTTGTATCATGGCCTCGAATGAACTTCTTCTCCCGGTGGCTTCTGACCACAAAATGTTTGCGGTAGTCCGTGACTACTTGGGACGCGCAAACCGCTTCCACATTGTAAACTGTTTCTCGACTGTGAGTACTTTTCCTGATGGGCTGAAGTCCTATCAGCCCCTATCCAATTTTGTTCCATTTTGGTAGGACAGTACCCCCAAGTTTCTTCTAACCCTGTGGCTCAGCCCGTTATCACGATACCCCAGGCAGAGAAGGAATCCCAGACGCCCACTGGCCTTGAAACTCCCTTAGGTTCAGATTTCTGCAGCGTTATGAAGGAAGAATTTGAAAAAAGACAGGAGTAGTGCCCAAATATCCTTCCCTTGTTGGAAAAATCTCGAAGCCTCGAGCAGGATTCGGTCCGTGGTAACAAGACGGCCTCTTATATAGTGAAGGAAGGCTTGCTATATCGCGCTTGCTTGTTTGGCGTCAACCCCGAGACTCACACCCTCTGTGTTCCTCGTTTTCATGTCCCCTTTGTCCTAAAAATGGCCTACGATAGCTTGTTTTCTGGCCACTTCAGCCAGGATAAAATTGGACAGACGATATCGCGGTATTTCTACTGGGCTGATGCTGCAGTTGACATTTCGGAATACTGCCAATCCTGTGACATCAGCCAGGAAACCAAGGCAAAATGGCGTGTTAAACCGGCCCCCCTTCAGAAGAGTCGAATCATATTGAAACCCGTTTGTTGAAGATCTTACCCCCTTCCAATTCATCTAAGAAATTCCTTTAACTCTGAGTTTAACAAAACGCTCAACCCCCCATATCGTTGAACCCTTCACTTTAAATTATTGCTCTCTAATAGTTCTGGTACGGAAACCATAAACTCTCACCACCACAGGGCTTTCGCCATATTTATTTTCTGCCTTTCAAAACCATTTTGAAGACAGAAAGAAAGGTGCCGAACCTTGCATTGCAGACTATATAACAATACAGTACAGGGCGAAAGCCCTGTGGTGGTTGTTATCACCCGCAGAACTTGCATTTGCTCTTTCTTTGCATGTGACATGGAGGATGAGCCTTTAAATTGTAACCGGGTAAGAAGATATGGTATAAATATTCCTTGGAGGTCCCTAGCTTATAGAGATAATGGGTTTGACGGGGTAACGCTTTAACGCGAAGTAGAGTCACTGTACCTGGTAGCTTAGCGGTAGAGCATCTGACCGGCAATCAGCAGATCCGGGTTCGAGTTCCGACCAGGAATTTGAAACTTTTTTCCCCTGGCGTTATCTCTGTCTTTTTGGTAACGGATTGCCTTCATTGTCCCACTCTCTGCTCTTTTTTATTCTAGTCTTCTTCTAATGTCCCTATCTCTTTACCTCTAAAAAACTCATGTTTCTTGCCTCGTTGCTCATTCGTGTCCAATTTCTCTTCTTGTACTATCTCTCTCTCTTTCTCTCTCTCTCTCTCTCTCTCTCTCTCTCTCTCTCTCTATATATATATATATATATATATATATATATATATATATATATATATATATATATATATATATATATATATACATATAAACTCTATTTACCTCTATACCTACTATATTTACAGTTTATTCTTTGAAGTGATGATTAAAAAGCATTTGAAGATGGTTCATCCTTCATTTCGACTGGTGGGAGAGCCCACCTGTAGGCTAATAGTCCTGTGCATAGGCTATGAGGTAGTTTCAGTGATGCATCTGCTCGTCCACTGCAACCCACTGCTGAACATTTTCCCTATCATAACCTCCCGGACAAACGGAAAGACCCAGGGCGACTTAGAACTTCTGACGAGAGCAGATTTGGGGTGCCCTTTCGAACGGTTAAATTTACACAAATAAAAAGATAATGTTTGCAGCCTGCAATGTGAGAACTTTAATGGATTCCAACATAACCAAATCACATCACCGTAGAACTGCACTGATTGTGGAAGAATTACAACGCTACAGAGTAGTTGTTGCTGCTATATGGGAATCGAGTTTACCTCTTGAGGGTTGCATAAACGGTAAATGCATTCGTTCTACATTTTTTGGAAAGGTATAAAACAAAAAGAACCACGCATATACAGAATAGGGTTGGCCATGAAGAATCACCTTCTCAAGAGGCTCACCGAAATGCCTGTCGTTCAAAATGAAAGGATAATGACCATGCAATTTCCCGTAGCTAAAGATGTCTTAGCAACAGTAGTCAGTGTTTACGGGCCAACTCTTGATTCAGGTAAGGAAAGGAAGGATAAATTTTATGACGAACTTCAAACAATCACTCAGAGAGTTACCTACAATGACAAACTGATTTTACTATGTGAATTTAATGCCCAAGTTTGAACTGACAATAAGTCTGGAATAGGCAAAATGAACCAAAACGGAATCAGTCTTCTTTCGTCCTTTGAAGAAAATAACCTTATTGTCACGAACACTAAGGTTGGTGGATGCACCCAAGATAACGGCATTGGCATCAGATTGACCACATAATAGTGAGACCTCAAAGATGTGCACATAACCAGGGCCATATGAGGGGCTGAGTGCATAAAAAGACCACAATTTTCTGCTGTCAAAGATGCACATGGATATACTCCCACTAGCAAGAAGAAACGGTAAAGAAACCAGCAAACGCCTCAGATCAATAAATAACCCACGTAAACAAGAGTAACTTCAGACTGAACTTTTGCGGGAGGTGGAGAATTTTAAAGTTGACCCTAGACCACTTACGCAAGAAATAATTGATGATCAAAAGAGCCGAATCATTAAAAAATATACCATAGTGCGCTGAACTGCATTTTTGAAGAATCCAATGTAGTCGTCAGTCGAGAAATTTTGAAAGGAATAAAGCCCATGATTCTTACCTCTCTAACTTTTCATCAGCCAAACTTAAGAAGAGATCGCAGGACAAAAGGGCAGAGGTACAAAGGAGTCTAAAAAAATTTAAATATAACTAATTGCTGACTCGTGCTAAGGAAATACAAAGATTTTACTGATGACAACAAAATACACGACTTCTATGATGCCATAAAATGCATCCATGGACCATGAAAAAATACAACAAATCCAGTTAGATCTGATGATGACACAACTCTAATCAAAGACAAACAGGGAATTTTGAATAGATGGGCAGAGCACTTTAGTAATATACTGAACATGATAAATGCCACAGATGTCTATACCTTAAGAGTTGCCTGAATTCCCGCAGATACCTGAACTCAATTCATCACCTTACGCAGGAAGAGGTGGGAAAATCGATAAGATAACTGAAAAATCTTAAATCGGCAGGGCCGGAAGGAGTCCCCCGTGAAATATATAAATACGGAGGGGAAAACCTAATATCAACCTCCACGATTTCTTCTCAGCTTGCTATTCGAGCTGCAGAATCCCCTCAATATTTCGTAAAGGCAGCATCGTCGAAATATTCAAAAAGAAAGCAGACAGGGGAGTCTGTGAGAACAGTGGAGGATGTCTTTGATGGACGTCGCTGGAAAAATCCTGGGCAAAGTTCTTTTGTCAAGACTCCTGATTCTACCAAAATCGTAATGCGGTTTAAGAGCCGTCAGTAGTACCTTAGCTACGGTGTTTATTAACAGTCAGCTGCTGGAGAAATGCAGGGAACAAGATTAACCATTCATCGTGGCTTTTGTCATTTCACAAAAGCTTTTAATACAGTGAATCGGGACCTACTACATCAAATCCTTAGTAGATTTGATATTTAGCTCACATTTGTAGAAATTGTTCGCTAATTCGACGAAGGCACGCAGGCAAGAGTGATCTTGGGTCGCGATTTTTCCGAGTATTTCCCAGTTCAGGTTAGAGTAAAGCAGGGGTGCGTGATGGCCCCTGTTCTCTTTAATATCTACCTATCGGTAGACACACATACTTTGGCCAATCATGCAGCACAGGAAAATGCCATTACCATTAGATACAGGATGGACTGGGGACTATTCATCATAACAAAATTCAGTGCAACGACAAAATCTACGCTAGCTTTAATCCAAGAACTACAGTACGCAGACGAGACGACGCAGCCACAGTGGCTCACCACTCTAGAGAGATCTACAGAGCCAGCTTTCAGCTATTAATGAGGCTTACCAATTTCCTATACTAAGTGTCAATGTAAGAAAAACCGAACTCATGCTAAATCACGCAGAGTAAGAACATGAGCCACCAAAACCTATAATTATCGGCAGAGCAAGATTCAATGAAGCTGATCACTTTTCTTATCTTGGCAGGATAATTTCTAAGGACTGCACACTTGAAAGGTAGATTGAAAACCGGATTCAGCTTGCTTCAGCAACTTTTGGGTGAGTAAAAGACAGGGTTTTTTTAAAGCACGACTTGAAGCTCTCTACAAACGTGGGCTGTTTGTGTATCACAGCTATTGTACGGCGCTCAGTCTTGGACACCTTACAGAAGTTATATAAGAATTTTGGAAGCTTTTCATATCCTTAGCCTCCAAAGAATCCCCCGAATAACGTGGAGAGATAAGATGCCACACAATGAAATATTGCGTAGAACCAACTGTGATAGTATAGAAGCTCTTGTCTCTAGACGCATACTCAGGTGGGTGGCTGATGTGATTAGGAGGCCAGCTAAACGAGTGCCTAAACAAGTCCTTTACAGCGAACTCAGAGAAGGTGCCCGTCGTACCTGCGGACAGAAAAAAACGCCATAAAGACCATGTAAATGAACGTTAAATGCCTGCAACATAAACCTAACACAGGTTGAAGAATTAGTACAGGATAGTTCAACTTGGCGGCGTACTATCAAGTAAGTGGTATAACACCTGGAAGCCGGAAGACGAAGGAGAAGAGACCATGCCCGATTTGCAAGACACCAACGTCACCTAATCATCCCAGATGCGGACCATAACTGCCACAAATGTGGAAGAGGCTTCCTGAAAAGAACTGGTCTGCTGAGGACATGCGTGCCAATGATAGGAGAGATGAAAAAAGTCGTTGTCGAGCCAACGCACACTTAGAAGGCAAGTAAACAAAATAGCAGATCCCATATTTCACGTTCCTAATCAATGTAAGTGATGGCTCCCATCCATAACAAGGTGGATTGTTTAAGGTAACAAGTTTTGGCGCTAATAATCTATATTTTACAGTTATTGTGTGCAGTCTATTTGTATCTTTCGTTTTTATCCGGCTAATTTTCGAAAGTACTCTTTCCGGAAATACATGTTGAAGAATGTGGGAGTGACAGAAAGGGGCACACAAAAATTCCAATCAACCCAACCTTGGGTTCATCATTTCATCTTTTATTCTTTCTGGTTCTGTCCAAAATGTCAATGGATTCAAATCTATCTTCCTGATATTCTCATTATGGTATAGTAAATTATTTTCATCAACTATATTTGGAAACTTCCTCGCTAATTTAATTATTGAAGACATTTTTCTGACTTTGGAGAAAGCATTTTGCGGGTCCAAAATATTAAACAGCTAAAATATTGTTTCCTTCGAGTGGAGATCTTAATTTTATTTAAAAGCAAAGATGTGATAGAGACTTTCGACAGCCCGTCCTGAAAATTCCCTCTTTTTCTCCAAATGACTCTTTCATCGGCACAGCTTCACATCATCCACCTAGGAAAACTTATTCTAATGGTTTATAAATGGCAGTATTAATTAAATTAATATCTGAAAACTTTTCATTGTTAATAACTTCAACTTTATAAAGAGATAAGATAGTTCTATAATCACTATTTTTTATTATTAGATAAATTGCATATTTTAAGAGTGTCCGATTGAAATTCTTTATTCATTTTATCGATTTTTTAAAATCTATAATTGAGAATAATTGAAAGTCACATGACTTATAGGATAAATTTCGGGCAATGTATCCTAGCATTCGATTTGCTCTGAATCTTTGAAGTCTGCTGAAATTATTACCCCAAGATCCTTTTCGACTTCTAGGGACTCCAAAAGTTAGCCACTCATATAATTGTTTGTTTTAATATTTCGTAATCCTACGTACATAATTTGCTTTTCGTATGTTGAGCTACATTTGGTAACACAACCCGGTAAAACGCTAAGGAGAATATTACATGAACCAATGAAAGCTTAAGAAGGAAAATGGGAGGTGAAGAGAACGGAAAGATAGGGCAAACTATTTTAACCGTTAAAGGAAAGTAAATAAAAAAGTTGGATTTGAACCTGTGTCATCAAGCCTCATCGCTTATATCACCACGACATTCATCGTGGTCATATACCGTGGTGGTCATATAAGCGACAAGCGCTTGATGACACAGGTTTAAATCTAATTTCTATATATAAGTTACAATAGTTTGCCCAATCTTTCCGTTCTCTACATCTCCCATTTTCCTTCTTAAGCATTCATTGGTTCATGTAATATTCTCCTTGGCGTTTTTCCGGGTTGTGTTACCAATTTTCATTTCCTTGGGACTTTAAAAACACACACACATATATATATATATATATATATATATATATATATATATATATATATATATATATATATATATACAGATATATATATATATATATATATATATATATATATATATATATATATATATATATATATATATATATATATATATATATATAAGAGGGCGGTCAATGAGTTCTGCGAATCAGTAGGGCAGATAAGAGGAAGGGGGATGGCTGTTTGTGGGGGTGTTAGGACAAGTTATGACAAGTCAGGACCTGCAGTCGTACGCTTCTGCCTCATGTATTTAAAAAGCAGTAGCTGATCGCAGATCGTCAGTCACAAATTTTTAACAATGGAGAAGGTTGAGCACCGCACAGTGATCAAGTTTTTGACCAAGGAAGGAAAGAATGCAAAAGAAGGAAAGAATGCAGTGTATACCGACACCACTCCTTCCTATGCAACCATTGCTCGCTGGAATAGGGAGTTCCGCCATGGTCGTGAGTCCCTTGAAGATGACCCCCGTCCAGGACGCCCGTCAGACGTGACCAACGAGGACAATGTGGCCCGTGTGGAGAGGATTATCCTCCAAAATCGACGGGTGAAGGTCGAAGAAATCGAGAGAGAACTTGGAATATCACATGGAAGTGTTATCAACATCATCTACGACAATTTGGCCAAGACCAAGGTCTCTGCCCGTTCGGTCCCTAGAAACTTCACGAAACCTCACGCCCCATGATCGACTTCAACGTCGCCAAAGTTCGAAGAGCTGCTTTTCCTGCACAACCAGGAGCGGCAGGATTCGAGTTAGGCATAGTGACAGGTGATGAAAATTTGGTCCATCACTGGGATCCCGAGACCAAGCTCGAAAGCATGGTCTGCAATCACAGGGGCTTTCGAACCCCATCAAGTTCCTGACCCAACCCTCAGGCGGGAAGATCATGGCCACCATCTTCTGGGATTCTGAAGGAGTGTTGATGGTGGACTATGAGCCTCGTAGAAGGATCATAACAGCCCAATATTACGCCAAGGAACTAGCTTTGTTGAAGAAGAGCTCCTTTACGACAATGCCCCTGTCCACAAGGTCGGAGTTGCACAAGCTGCCCTGCGCGAGTGCGGATTCAAAAAGCTCAACCTTTCCCCCTACAGTCCAGATCTGGCCCCTAGCTACTACTTTTTATTCCGCCAGCTCAAGGCTGCACTGCGTGGACGCCAGCTTGGGGACGATGAAGATGTCCAGCTCGCCGTCCAGGAGTGGATTGAACAGCAGTCGGGAGATTTCTGGTTGTCGGGAATTCGAAGCCTCAGGGACAAGTAGCGCAAGTGCATTGAAGTCCAGGGTAGTTATATTGAAAAATAATAAAACACTTTTCCTCATATCTCGTTTCCTTATATCCGAATTGCACAACTTATTGACCGCCCCTCTTATATATACATGAGGGGCGGTCAATATGTTTTGCGAATCGGTAGGGCAAAACAGAGGAAGGGGGATGTCTGTTTGTGGGGGTGTTAGGACAACTTATGACAAGTCAAGACCTGCAGCTGCACGCTCTTGTTTCTTCTATTTAAGAAGCAGTAGCTGATCTCAGATCGTTAGTCACCCATTTTCATTGGAGAAGGTTGAGCACCACACAGTGATCAAATTTTTGATCAAGGAAGGCAAGAATTTAAAAGAGATCCATGACTGCATGGTTGCAGTGTACACCGACACTGCTCCTTCCTATGCAACTATTGCTCGCTGGAATAGGGAGTTCCGCCAGGGTCGTGAGTCCCTTGAAGATGACCCTGTCCAAGATGCCAGTTAGACGTGACCAAAGAGGACAATGTAGCCCGTGTGGAGAGGATGATCCTCGAAAATCGACGGGTGAAGGTCGAAGAAATCGAGCGAAAACTTGGAATATCACATGCAAGTGTTATCAACATCATCCACGACAATTTGGCCATGACCAAGTTCTCTGCCCGTTAGGTCCCTAGAAACTTCACGCTCCATGATTGACTTCAATGTCGTCAAAGTTCGGAGTAGCTGCTGCTCCTCTATAACCAAGACCCGTTGGGTCCATCACTGGGATCCCGAGACCAAGCTCAACAGCCTGGCCTGGAAGCTCAGTGGTTCTCCGACCCCCATCAAGTTTCGGATCCAACCCTCAGCCGGGAAGATCATGGCCACCATCTTCTGGGATTCTGAGGGAGTGTTGATGGTGGACTATGCGCCTCGTGGAAGGACCATCACAGGCCAATATTAAGCCAAGGAACTGGCTGGGTTGAAGAAGTGCATCCGTCAGAAGCGGCGCGGCAAATTGACACGAGGTGTCCTGCTCCTACACGACTATGTCCACAAGGCCAGAGTTGCACAAGCTGCCCTGCACGAGTGCGGATTCGAGGAGCCCAACCATCACCCCTACAGTCCAGATCTGGCCCCTAACGACTACTTTTTATTCCGCCAGCTCAAGGCTGCACTGCGTGGACGCCGGCTTGGGGACGATGAAGATGTCCAGCTCACCGTCCAGGAGTGGATTGAACAGCAGTCGGGAGATTTGTGGTCGTCGGGAATTCGAAGCCTCAGGGAGAAGTGGCGCAAGTGCATTAAATTCGAGGGTGGTTATATTGAAAAATAATAAAACACTTTTCCTCATATCCCGTTTCCTTATATCCGAATTGCAAAACTTATTGACCGCCCCTCGTAATTGAAAATACAAACCTATTTTTTGTTCCACTTCTTGTAAATATTTTATATATATTTGTAACTCCATCAACTTTGTCACTTCTGGATTCAGTCTAAAAGATAAGTTTTAGTGACTCGCTTTGATCTAGAATTCTACATAAGACATAGCCTCTAGATAACGAGTGTGTTTGAGAATTTTTTATAATTTGGTGATATGGGTGTTCAGTTATTTCTTGATTTAATTTAAATCGTGTATGCATCTTGCTACTTCTAGGAAGGGTGGTACAAACATTTTTTAAGAAACTTTCAAGCCAGGTGAGAAGATGCTAACTAGCATGAAGGTAACACAAAGAAAAGGAATGACAAACACACCCTAATTAAAATAAATATGGATTTTCATTCCTAAGTGATTCCTAAGTAACTTCTCACATACCGGATTGACGCAAGTCTTTACCCATACGCATTCTCGAAGCAAGAACAAAAACCTCAAACGACGAAGTGTTTGAGCTACAATACGCAGATGACTGCGTACTCCTCTCACACTCCCATGAAAACTTACAAGAAGCACTGAACGTCATTCACGACATCTACAGTACTCTTGGGCTCGTCATCAACACCGACAAAACAGAGGTGATGTGCCGGTGGTCTAGTGCTACCACGCAGTTGGTAGCTGTTATGAGTGTCACATCAGCTGAACTTAAGATCTCTCCTCAATTCAACTACATTGGTAGCGTGAGTGAGTCCACTGCTTTATTGATGAAGAAGTGACCAGGAGACTCAATAAGGGATCAGCATCCTTCAGCAGGATCAGCAAACGAGGGATCTAAAACCACCACCTCCCATTCGCAGCGAAAGTTGCTGTGTACAGAGTTGTATGTTTCAGCATGCTGCTGTACTGGGGTGAAACTTACACTCTGTATCGAAAAAACACCAAGCTCCTAGAAGCTTTCCACATGCAATGCATAAAGAAATTCTCGCTCTCACCAGTTACCCTCCTCCCTGTTAACTAAGGCATCGGGGTGAAGGTTTAAGGGGAGAGGAGTCGGTCAGGGAGAGGAAGAGGAGAGGGAGCGATAGTACACCGAGAAACTAGTAGGAAATTAGACAGGCGACCTAGGCGGTCATTGGCCTATATCTAAACACGGTGCTAATACCTCGTTTGTGTAGAGGATTGGAAGGAAGTTGGAGAGTTGCAAGTTTGCTTGAGGTCAATGCTAATCTTTGGCTGTCGTTATATATCTTCCACCTCTTCTTCGTCTCTTATCCTCATGCTGCTTAGGAACAGTCAGTGAAGTCTCCATCCTGCTCTGAATACTATTAGATTGGCAAGTTCCTCTTCAATCTATTCGCGTGTCTTACCAATGTCCGCTTTCGCCCTTTTCATAACAACCTTGTTAAGAGGCTCGATATTGGCTTCTCTATGTAGTTCTTCTATTTTTCATCTCTCTATCCTATATAATTAGAGAAGATTATTTCTCGACAATGTACACATCGCAATTGCCGGATAGATTAGCGTCGGTTTGATTATTGAATTATAAATTTTCTTTTTCTTCCGTTGGCTAAGTGTTCTTAACTTATATAGAAGTTTCAGTCGTATTTTTCTTTTTTCTATTCTGCCGGTTACGTGTTTCCTGTAACCGGCTTTAGTTAAGTGAAAAAGATAATGGAAATATTTCTTGTGGGAAATTTTAGGAAAGATACTATTTCTTGTAACGAAATTCCAGATGAAATGAGCTGACATTTGCATTTTCTGCTTGTAAATGACTACGATAATTTATTTGAAATAAAAAACGCTAGAAAATGATAATCTTAGTAAAATTAAGAAAACATGGAATATCTTTGGCCAATAAAGCGTTTGGTAAGAATAAATGATATAAAAAAGGAAATTAGGATATAAAACTACGAGTATTTTAGAAAGAAATTGAAGGGAAAATAATGCAGAAGTACATTCTCTTTCCAAAAACGGGTGCTATTTTTATATTTTGGTTAAGGTATACAGAGCTTTACCATTTATGAAAGCAATGAATTTGGACATTGTAGCTTAAAAAATTTACTTTAGCGTTTAATTAAATAATAATTCATTATCATATAATTCAGAAAGACTTAACCGAAGATAAAAAAGCTTTTATTTGAATATCAAGTTTAGAAGTAAATCTTGAGTGAGCAAGCTTTGAAATGATATAACAGAGGAAAATATTAGTTTATTATTAACCATTTCTGGAAGAATCTAGTAGCAAATAGAATGACCATTCGGCCGGAATTGCATTCGTATATTTTTCTCAAATTATTCTTTGATCATTAACGTTATTTTTTATTCCTAAAAAATTAAAAGTAGATTTGAAGGAATTAGCGACTTTGATCTTTTTGATGGTCTTTCTAAATTTTAAGGTAATATTAGAGCTCAATATATATTTTAAGCAGTTTCTATTTATTTGTATCCGATATTTGGTTTCTCATTAATATATTTGCTATTTAGAAAAGTAAAATATTGGCAATATACATATTAAACATAAGTTTTACCTCCATATTCTTTTTCATAAGAAGGAATAATGTGTTTTCTAAACTGCCAAACAAGCAAACAATTAATATATGCAAATGTATATTCAAATGGAGATGAAATATTTTGTTTTTCATGAGATTATTTTGAATTTACTGTTTAATAGGAATTGAATTTATTAAACTTATACTGGACGAAAAAAAAGATGAGTAGATATTTGGTTAAAGTTGTTTTTTTTAATGTAAATTAATATTTGGGGCTGTTTTTGTCCAATTTCATTAACAAATCATAAGCAGTAGTTTGCGCAAAGGAGTTGTTTCGTCCCGAGTTTAACGTAATCTTTTTGAAGCGACGTTAAGGCATTCTAGCATCATTGAGGCAAAATAAGATAAATTTACAGGTGATGTAGAAGCAATAAGGGATGTAACACTTTGAAAATTGGTTAGAATGTGGTAAAATTAGGAGAAAATATTGTGTTGGGAATATAAAACTAAGAAAACTCTGACAAATTGACTAAAACAAACCATATTATATAGTTTTACGCGTTATTTGTGATGAAATTCATATAAAAAATTATAATATATTCTTGGTTTACAATATTTTTTCTAATATTAATTTACTTTTTATATGTGCTAAAGATGACCCTTTTGTTTGATATCCTAAAAATAGTAAAAATTTCTTGAAATATAAACTTTTACTAATTTGTCATTATGATTTGACAATTATCTTTTAAAGGCTATATACGACATTTTTGCTATTTAATACTGAACATGATATTACAAATTATTTTTCCAGTAGTATTAATTAGAACTATTTTAGTTTAATTTTATTCGAATAATTATATCTTTTCATAAATAATCCTACTATTTTAGCACATGGATTATAGGCATAAATATATTACCCAACTCCTAAAATATTTCTATATATTGAAGCTTGAAGGACTTGGTTTGTTTAATTCTGTTTCACTTATATTAACTATATTTAGGCCTGGGATTATGGATGGTAAACCAGTTGTTTAGCCGTATGTTTTGCCTATCTTTCCATTATTACAGTGTGTAGCACTTAATAAATAATTCAAGTTGACGAAATTATCATCGTTGTTTATCATTTTTCTTTTAAAAGTTTTAAAACAATTTGTTTTATTATCATTTTAACGAAAATTTGTATTTTATTAGGCCTTTTAAATCCAGTAAAAATATAAGATATTATTTTTGTCTTTTTTTGATTTCAATTCTATATCGTTTTTTTCCTTGTTTCGTTTTATATTTGTCAAAAATCAGGATTGCGATGTTATGCGTTACTGGTAAAATTTACAGAAGATTGGAAAACATACACAAAAACCAAACTAACTCTAAACTAATATTTTCCCCACAGAGCATTAATAATACAGAAATACTGAACTGGACCAACAAAGACCCTAAGGTTCAGCCAATGCTAGGCTCAAAGCAACAAGGTCTATACCACCTCAACCGTGAGATTGTATTATGTAGATAAGTTACACACTTATCTACGCGTGTACCTTCATCGCATTCATTTTCTGTCTACAAATTCCCTGATCTACAAATATACTTCCAAATATCACAATTTCTATCTACGTACACATTGATCTACATTTGTACCAATTACTCTTTATTTCTAATATGCATACTCCTTGCACTCAAATAGGTGATAGGAACGATCGATTAGGCTATTCCATGTTTCAGTGAATTAAAGGGGGAAAAATCACATTAGGCAACTGGTAAATCTCTTGTTGACTAAGTTATGTACATTTTGCTCCATAATCTAATTCGAATATTGGCAATCAATTTATGTTGCAAAACATTTTAATATTTTTAAAACCTCTATCAGCTGGAAACGTAAACCTCTGCTAGCGAGTGACCAAAGTTTTAGACACCGTGGTCTTTCTTCAAACGGTTTGTTCCTAAGTTCGGGTATCAGTAAAGTTGCTCGGTGTTGTATTCTTTCTAACTTTTCCACTTCGTTGCTAAGGCCAGGAGACCTGATTAAACAGCACACTCTAGATGTGATTGAACTAATGATATATATGAGGATAATTTTATGTCCCTAGACTTATAGGATAAATTTCGGGCGATGTATCCTAGCATTCGATTTGCTTGGAATCTTTGAAGTCCGCTTAAATTATTACTCCAAAATCCTTTTCGACTTCTAGGGACTCCAAAAGTTAGCAACTCATATGATAATTTGTTTTAATATTTCTGAATCCTACGTGCATAATTTGCTTTTTCGCATCCTGAACTACATTTGCCATCTATTTGCCAACTCAGCAAATTTGTTTCGATCTCGCTGAATCTAGATGCAGCACCATTTGCTATATTGATATCCTCTGCGAACTTAAAATTTTTACTTTATCGGCCATTATCGAGGTCACTTTTATAAATAATTAACAATAATGAGCCGAGAACTAACTCCTGGTGCACCCTCCTGATATTTTGGTCCAAGTCCGAGTTTATCACATTTATGAGTTTCCTCTGTAGGCGATCGGTTAGAAAATACTTAATCCACTTAATATTTTATCCCCTCATCCCTGAGATTTTTTTTAAGGAAGAGCCTCTCATGTGGTATTGTATCAAACACTTCTTTAAAATCGAGATAAATTATGTCTACTGATCTGCTACTGTCTTAGATGCATACTGTATCGTTGGAAACGGAGAGGAGATTAGTTAAGCACGATCTCCCTTTTCTAAACCCATGTTGAGTTTCTGATATTAGGTTATTAGCCTCGAGGTGAGTTACCATTCTGTCTTCGATTATTGAGTCTAAGAATTTTCAACTACAGATGTAAGACTAATAGGACGAAATTTGATGGAATTGGATTTGTCCCCCCTTTTTAAAGAGCGGCGCGATATTATCTCTTTTCAATTCAAACGGGACTATCCCCTAGATAAAAATACAATTAAAAATCACGATCAGAGGTTTTACCAATTCGTTTATTGTTTTAATTGCTCAAGGTCCGTCGCGGGCTTATCTCTGACGCCGGAGCGCGTTTTTTTTTTATTGACGAATCTTGTTTTTATGTATATTTGTTGCTATCCTTCCTTTTTTTAGCCTGCCTTAGCCTCTGTTCCTTTTTTGTCTTTGTTATTTTGTTTTCTTGTTATTAGTTATTTATATATTATTTGTTTTTTTTAATCTTGTCTAAGATTAAGCTAGGGTGTTAGTCCGGCGACTTTGGCACGAGTAGGCATTCAATTTTTTTTAAATCAGGATGCGTCTGGTATAGACCATCACACCCGGGTGCCTTCGATTGTTTCATTTTATTTATTTATGTAAGTAGTAAATCTTGATTCCCTTACGCTCAAAATCAGTCTTGAGACTGATCACACGGCCACCAAAGTCCTCTTTCAGCCAATCTCGGGATAGGTTTGAGGTAGGAGAGCTTGCTCCATCATGCTGGAACCAGAATCTCCCAATAAGCGACGGGAACAGGGTCAACAGCTCCCTATTGAAGATTTTGAGGCCCTTAACATACCGCTCCTTGGTAACTGTTACTGTTGCGTCAGATTCTTCGAATAAGAATGGTCCGATGATGCCTCTGGATAAGATTGAAGTGCATAACGTGTAAATAAAGGAGTGTAGGGGCTTGGTGTCTACCTGATTTGGTCTGGAACTCATACAGAATATATTTGTCTTCGAATTTGCCTTTCCTCTAAGATTGAAGTGAGCTTCATCTGAGGTCCAAAGCAAGTAAATGAAAGTTGGGGTCTTTTAAATCTTCCTAAGTATTTTGATTGCCATGGCTTTTCTTTGCCCCTTGTCTGAGGCTATAAGGCTCTACCTCGTCTGTATTCTGTATGGATAGGCCTTTACATCCATTACTAGCACTCTCCTGCAAGTCTTAAGCAATATAGCGATGGACTGACTTCGCTTGCGCAAAAAGCGTTTGGACTCTGGTGAAATGACTCACTCCCTCTCTCGACGAGCTCAGCTGTACGATTCTTGGGGCATCCAGAAGAGCTTGGACGGTTGTCACTGGTGGCGTTGAGATTCTCCACTGTCCCATAGTTCTCAAAGTGGTCTACCCAACCAGGCCTGAATTCTGCTTTTGGAGAGTGCTTTTTCAAATTCGAACTGATTTACGAAAGTGTCCTGCATTTTCTTAAACGAGCCTGTCTTATAGTAATGTTTGACGCAGTATATTCTTTGCTAGAGCTCCCATTGAGATCTGGTTGTGCTCACAGGCATTGCTTCTGTCATGCCTTGCAAAGTACTGGTGATTAGTGAATGAATGACGGATATATCTCAAAAAAGTGTGTGCAGGAGCGTTTTGGGGGGGGTGAACTATAACGACCAATTGTTTTTATTGAGTCAAATCCAATGGATTTAAAATGTAATTTATGTATGAATTAAATAAACTTATGTGAATTCATTTCTTTGACATGTCTCAAGTGACCATTGCAATCTGTCGGACGGTACTGCATGCAATTTTCGAAAAAAAAATAAATAAATGAGGTACTTAATTGAATATAATTAATGAAAAAAATGCACGAAGATGCATATGGAATAAATATCATATTCAACCAAACAACACTGCTCAATGATATGGGTGTAAACATTTGCCCGATTAAGTTGTACATTCAGGAAATGTAGGGAAAGCCGAAGTGCTGAAAATTCTTTTTCTGTGTGTCTGTGTATGTGCTTCTTTGGATGTCTATTTATCTTATGAATTTAACTGAACAATTTGTGATCAAAACGACGAAAATAAAATCCGTTTAGATAAATTTTGGAGAAAAGATGTTAGCGTGTATCAAATAAAAACAGACCGGCAATTCAGCAAAAGAAATAACAACATACGCTCTTAAAATGACGATATTTTGCTAACAATACCACTAAATATATTTACATTCTGTAACGAATAAAAAAAAGAAAAACATCAGCATCGAATGGAAATAAGAGAAAAGAAAATTATCTTGGATAAACGTAACATAAAAAATATGTATAAGTTACACCTCGAAAGCAGAGAGGAAATGGCCCGCTTCAGGATGTCGCACAGATTGGATGGAAATGAATCTTACTCCCGCAAAGAATGAATAGCGGTAGACTTAGGGCACATTGTGGCTGAAAATATGTGAAGGAAATTTTTGGAAATAGTAATAATCAAGGGGCGGTAGACCAATGTTGAACAGCTTGTCATTCGCTTACCCATTGACATAAACTTGGGCAAAACGTATGCAAAATTTCTGATTTTGGAGGAAATTTCCACAGTCCAGATACTTTAACGAGATATTCAAAGGAACATGTGTGGTGGATTGGCTATGCTAGTGCTAGGCTGATTCAATATTATTTTTGAATATATAAATATATATATATATATATATATATATATATATATATATATATATATATTAGTGTAGTTGGGTAGCAGTCTTTCTTAAATGCAAGTTTGTTGAAAATCATTGTGTATTTTGCCTTAATTAATTTCCTTTGGCAACTTTCTCTTCTTCTAACTATCTTTTTTACTGCATCTTGTAATGGTGGATTACTTGACCAGTATTCATCTCATTTTTAAATGAATGTGTTTGGTAAAAACCAAACTAAATTGCTAAGCTTTCGATATTATTCGATCATGTTCGGAGCGTTTTGAAATGTTCTTGCCTCCTTTACCGATGAAATGAGTGGGGTGAGGATCTGGCAGAAAGTAAAGTAAAAGAAAACTATTTTTAAGAGGTATTTATACCACCTTGGTTAAACATAACGTTAGAGGAAATGAGCCACTCCTGTGCGTGGAATTTTTAAAATAGTTTTAATGTGGGATTCCAACAGATCGCTTGACTGTTGATGGCCAGCTTATCTTCATTTATTAATATGGCTTCTAAGATGTTGAGCCTCGCTTTATGAACCTCTTTTCTTTTAATAATGGTGTTATCAACGAGCATATCTCTCGTTAGGTTAATATTATATACACTCTCCATATGGTTCTTCGGTCCTCCACTTTGTAGATGCATAGTTAACCGTCTCGAAATTGTGTTTTTAAATGAATGTGTTTGGTAAAAACCAAACTAAATTGCTAAGCTTTCGATATTATTCGATCATGTTCGGAGCGTTTTGAAATGTTCTTGCCTCCTTTACCGATGAAATGAGTGGGGTGAGGATCTGGCAGAAAGTAAAGTAAAAGAAAACTATTTTTAAGAGGTATTTATACCACCTTGGTTAAACATAACGTTAGAGGAAATGAGCCACTCCTGTGCGTGGAATTTTTAAAATAGTTTTAATGTGGGATTCCAACAGATCGCTTGACTGTTGATGGCCAGCTTATCTTCATTTATTAATATGGCTTCTAAGATGTTGAGCCTCGCTTTATGAACCTCTTTTCTTTTAATAATGGTGTTATCAACGAGCATATCTCTCGTTAGGTTAATATTATATACACTCTCCATATGGTTCTTCGGTCCTCCACTTTGTAGATGCATAGTTAACCGTCTCGAAATTGTGTTTGTTGTCATGCCAATATATTTTGAGTTTTTATAAAGCTTACAGTCTTTATTAGGGGCAGATGAACTCGTAAACTATGGTGGTTGACTTGAGATTCAAGGAGTTTCAGCAGATGATATTTTTCCTCAGAAGATTGCTGGCTTTTGTTGTTTTAAAATAGATTATGAGTTTGATTTTATCCATTTGATTTTTAACCTTGATGTTACGGTTAATAATGTCCGTGATATTTATTACTTTTTTTTTAGGCCGTGGACATCTTGATTCTGTAATACACTTTGATGTTATTGACTTCTCCATGATTACTTTCAGTTTTATCCGCATGTTTGTAATGGTTATTTAAAAATGATTGGAGTTATTGGCAATCATTCTGTTTGAAAAACCATTATTCAGGAGTATTTGCTTTAACTCGTGCAATCTCTTGGTGCAAAAGTATTGTCTAAGGAGGTGCCCAATTCCTCGATATATATACACATATATATATATATATATATATATATATATATATATATATATATATATATATATATATATATATATATATATATATATATATATATATATATATATATACATACATATATATATATATATATATATATATATATATATATATATATATATATATATATATATATATATATATATATATATATACATACACATATATATATATATATATATATATATATATATATATATATATATATATATCTATTATATTCTATTGTCAGGTTTATTTTGGTTAATTGAGGACCCCTTTCGTTTTCAACTCTCTCAGTTGAATTAATAACAGATATCCCCAGTTGTGTCAGGTTTATTTCATGATGGGAAAATAAAAAAATTTCTAATTTTTTTTATTTTATTTTGAGTAATCGGTCTTTTGTGGTGCCCGTGAGGCCATATTCAGTAACAAGCCATTTCTTTGTGTGTGTTTTGGGAGAAAATCTTTCAAACTCCCCTCCTATATCAGGTACTCATATATGAATTAGTATATTCATAATCAATTATCTCCTTTGTCCGTGTGTGTGATCACAACGGTAAGATTTCATTTAGAATTTTCGGGAACTATTGCCAGAGCCCCATTTTCTTTACCGTAAGATTCTTGAACGCGTCGAGCGGCTATGGCTCGCGTAAGGAAACAAGATGTAGTCCTTCGAGAGATTAGGCAAAAGGGTGAGATTCTTGGTGTCTCCGGTAAAGAGCGTAAAGAGCTAGTCACCTTTATTCAAGATGAGGACAGAAAGGAAAGAGCAAAGAAGAAAGAACTAAGAAAAGCTAAAGCTGAGGAGAGAAGAAGAGAAGCTGAAGCTCAGCAGAGAAGAGGAGAAGCTGAAGCTGAAGGAAGAGAAAGGGTGAGGCAACACAAGAGGGGGTTACATAAGAATAACTTAGAAACCCTCTCAGTTAGTTCCAGGAATGAAGCCCTCAGATCCTCGCTTTAAAGATCCCAGCATTTATGGACAGTGAGGATTTCAGTGCTTACCTCACTAATTTCGAAAAGAATTTTGAAGTAAATCATTAGGATATCGATACTGATAGAGTCGCGATACCTTTGCCTCTCCTTAATACTCAGGTGCGAGATATTTTCATTTCGCTACCCACCGAGGCTACCCTCGACTATTCGTCCCTTAAGTTCGAACTCTTGGCTGCGATCAACAGGAATTCAGACTTCTACAGGGCGAAATTTTGTCCGGCAAGGTTGTAACCTGGTCAGACTTACCGCCATTTCGAAAACACCCCCAGAAGAAGTCTGCAGTTTTGGTTGGACTCTGCCCAGGTAAAAGGTGGATATGAGTCTCAGTCTGACTTGATTTTGCGGGATAAATTGAGGGCTACGCTGCCCTCTGAAATCCGTGCATTCGTGAAGGACCGAAGAGTTGCTTCCCTTAAAGAATGCATCGAAGAAGCGGATTTGCACACGGCCCGTCATAATCTCTACCACAATGATGCCGAGGAGATTCATCCTCCCTCCCCCAAGAGTAAATGCCACTTCCGTAAATTTCACCCGGAGAACGCTCCCAAATTTATAAAGGTCCCAGGTCCCTTCAAACCGAAATATCCTCCCTCGTCTGAACCTAGGGATGTTAAGCCAACCGTCTTTATTCCCATCGTATGTTTTCCTTGCGGAACCCCCGGGCAAGGGACGACGAACTGTCTCTACAATTCTCAATTCCGTTGTCCTCCCAGCCACCAAGTCCACCAATTCAGCGCCTCTCTTTCTCCTCGGTCTGCGCGCCTGCTTCCCCACCAGCGAATAGCTTTGCGGGACCTAAAGTTAATTTTTATTTAACAAGAGCTCCCCCGGTGGGCTGAAATTTGAAACAGGATCGGTTAATGGTTGCCGAGTTTCAACCCTGGTCAGAGATACGGGATGCACGTGCATCGTCGTATCGGAAAAGTTGCTGCCCCTACAAGAGCTCCCCCTGCCGGCTCGAATTTGAAACCGGATCGGTTAATGGTTGCCGGGTGTCAACCCTGGTCAGAGATACCAGATGCACGTGCATCGTCGTATCAGAAAAGTCTCCCCACGATTAATTTGCAGTAGTCCAGGACTACTTGGGACGAGCCAACCTCTTCCCAGTGGCCCGTTGTTTCATCGAATGCCAATATTTCACCGGTTAGGCTGACGTCGTAGAAGCCCCTAGTAAATTCTGCAATATAAGTCGGCCAGAGCACGCAGCTATCCCCTAGTCCCGTTAATCAGCCCGCCATCACGAAGGCCCAAGCCATAAAGAACGAGGCACCCCCGTGGATTTATTACTCTCTTCTTCCCCCAGATTACGAGACTGTGAACAACGAGTGTTTTTTAAAGGCCCAGAATAGGTGTCCCTCCCTACAGCCAGGGTGGTAAAAGTCAAGGACCAACGAGTGCGAATCCGTTCGTGCTCACAAGGAAGTTTCCTATCTCGTTTTGTGTAAACTGTTGTTCCGTTCCACCTCCGTCCCTAACCACTCCCATACGCGCTGCTATGTATCCCCCGATCCTATGACAGGACCTATTTTGACATTAATTCAAAAGAAAGACTATTCAAGCCTGGGGACGAAGTCCTGTTCTTCTCCTGCTCACGGAGAGAAATAAGCTTCTTTCCCAATGAAAAGAACTCTTTTCAGTCTTCGCAGCCCGTGGCCCCTTGGACTACCTCACCTAAACGCCCTCCGGTAAAATATTGTTTCACGTCATCATACTCAAACGTTCCCACCGCCGCACCTGCATCAACAATATTGTTGCCATGGACGAAGGGTCCGTTTCTTGTAGCCTCTTATCATCCCCAAACCTCTTAACCTAGTCCAGACAGTTTGCGTAGTATCTGACAATGACTACGCGCTCCCGTTGCTCCCCGGAAAGTATAAAGACTGTGTTCCAGGAGATCAATCTAAATTCCTACCTGAAACCCTCTTAGAAAGCCCAGTTATCCAGGTTGTTAAAGGCCTACCCAGAAGTCATTTTCGAGAAGCCTGGTTGCTTGAACCAATTCGAGCATGACATAGTATTGACTACACAGGAACCGATCCGATCGGATACAAGCTGTACCTTTTGCATATTCATTTGCGATCAGCGCTCAATGCGGAGGTCGAAAACACACTAAAATTAGAAATAATCGAACCATCCTCTTCAGATTACTGCTACCCGATTGTTAGTGTTCGGAAGCCAGAGCAGTTTTTTCGAATGTGTGTGGATTTTCGAAAACTTAACGCCTTGATGGTTTTCGATGCGAACTGAACCCGTTGATAGACCAGAGCCTACATTTGTTCGAGAACGCCGAATTTATTTCTGAGATAGATTTATGCAAAGCGTAGTATCAAATTCCCCTCAAGGATAGTTTTCGGAAATACATAGCCTTCCCTATAAAAAAGGGCTTATGCAATTTAATCGTCTCCCATTCGGTTTAGTCACTGCTTGTAGTAATTACAACAGAATGATGCGCCACATCTTAGATGGTCTGAACAATGTGTCATTCTATTTTGACAATGTATACGTAGCTACACGCACATGGGATGAACATCTAATCTCCCTTCGTTTCCTCTGTACTAGGCTCAGGAGCATTGTCTGACCATGGGTCCTTTCAAGTGTCATTTTTCTTACGAGACTATCAAGTACCTTGGATTTCACATTGGGTTCAACCTCATTCTCCTGGCGATAGGTCCCCAACTTTGCCGCCTTAGCGTCCCCCTTAACCTCTTCCCAGAAAAACTCCCCAGATTCCCTCTTTTGGAGCTCCAAGGAAATTTCCCACTTCCAACAGATGAAGGATAAGGTAATATATGCCACCATATTGCGCTTCACGAACCCCTAACAAATTGTTTGGAATCCATACGGATGCCAGCAACGATGGTATTGGTTATGTGTTGCTGCACTACGAAGAAGATGGGGTTAGCCATCCTATCGCTTATGCAACCCGGAAGCAGCATAATAGAATTTAGGTGCTAGCAATCGATTTTGGTGTCCGGAAGTTTAAAATGTATATGATAGGTCAGGAGTTCGTGATCGAAACAGAAGACCGTCCTCTAGCGTAATTAAGAAATTGTAAAAGCTAAAACGGAAGGCTTATCGCTTGAGTCTGCTATTGATGGAATATCAATTCCGAATTTTGTATTTAAAAGGTAGTGAAAACTGTGTAGCAAACAGTATTAGTAGGAATCCAGTAGAGGACCCTCCTCCCTCAAGGTAGAACTCCATACATCCTATAACTATATATTCGAGCTCGTTGCTCGCCCATGCAAAATTTATCTTTGTGCGTGTGTGCGTACGCCCGTATTTTAGTGTATTACGTTTGTATGTGTTATCATTATTGATTTTTTTTATTATTTCCTGGATTGTCCCTCCGATTGATTGATACCTTATTATAACTTGTGTGATTGCTTTTACATGAAACTATATATATTTTAATTATGTAATTAATTACACATTAACCTAAATGTATGCCTAAGATTTATCCGTCGTCTGGGATCAAACAGAGAAAATCCTTTACCTTGACGGCCGCAGTCTCGGCTGAAATTTTAATACAGATGGGTTTTGGTCAAGATGGCCATTTTCCTTCCCCTTCGTTGGAAGGGTGGCATGTAAGGGAAAGGGAAACCATGAAGAATACTCCCTTCATTTGTTTCATGAATTCCTTCCGTCTCTCTGTATTCTTAGTATAACTCCACGTGGAATAATCTCTGAACCCAAAGAGAAAAAAAAGAAGAAAGAATTCGAATGCCTGTCAGCTGCTTCACAAGTGCAGTTAATTAAATTGGGTGTGCTAAATTCCTAAATTCTTTTACCTCCCCGAGCAAGCGCTAATCTCCGTAGTCGGGAAGCTGCCACCCTAAAGTTTCCCGCCCACATCGTAAAGGCCATTAAGAAATGGGTCAGGCAACAAATGCTAATCTCTCTGACCACCGGAAGTGGTCAGCCAGTTGTCTGAGTCTGCCAACGATGAGAAACCAAAAATATGGCCGTCATATAAATACCCTAGTTTTTCGAATATCGGCAAATTGAATGCAAAAAAATCCTGGCATCTATATTCGATTTCGATAATGAAGGAAAATTTGGGGGAAATTTTTTATTTTTTCACAAGACTCCTCTGAGAAGTTGAGGTGCTCGGACGCACGGATATTGAGCACTCAAAGGACAGCTTACGTTACTTTCGCCTTCCAGCGCCTGACCTTTTGGAGAAGAGGAGAAGAAAGAAGATCAGAGTATTCCAAGCAAGGTTCCCACATAGGTATTTACAGAAGAAACTTTTCTCTCCAACGCCATTTTTCCCTTACTGGGGGCTTAAAAAAAAGAGATTTACTACCAGGTGGTCCTAATTAATTCTATGGCTACCTAAACTCATCACCACCTTCGCCCTCGCCTCCTAAGGCGTAGCAGTGCGCACTGCCATTCATAACCTAGTTCGAACTATGCCCATCGTGAGACAAGGCATAATTCGAGGCGGTTGGGAAAGCAGGTTTGTGGATTATCCCACTGTAGAACCTTCCGTCATAGGCACCCCGGATAGGAGGCGATGTGCAATCGTTGGAGAAGAGTTTTACTTATCCCTGATGGCCCGGCAGTGATCATAGAGGGACAAAAAACCGTCTCTATGTGACCTGGAAGCAGTTTCAATAACAAAACCCGAGAAAAGGCAGCACCCCGGGGAGTGGTAGTTGATACAACCTCCGTTTGGAGGGCCTCCCCGGGTCCATCATATCATTCATACATCATCTTTACCCAGGCAGATATACTGGCTATGCTAATGATTGTGGAGGCGGAGGAATCATTTTAACTTGAGTTTGAGAACCCGTAGCCTTCGGTTCAGATCGTGTGTCTGTTTCCTGGAGTCTCTGGTATTCGCTTATACGAGTAACATCGAGGTTGGATCTCAACAGGCAGATCCATCTCTTTTGTGAAGGCTTCCTCTGTTTACAGCAAGCCTCGAATCGTTTTCGTCTCCAAACAATTGGCCAGGATTACTCTCGTCTCATCTGGAACCCTACCCCTCAAGAATTTCTAGTTTACCGTGTGAGACTTTGACAGAGCCGCGTCAGAGTCTCGATTTTTGAATTTGCACTTCTCTGGAGCAGAGGTGCCATCGTCCGTCTTCAAGGACGATCGTGAACTCGTCTTCTGCCATCCCCCCCTTTCATCCTCGCCACCGTCAGGATATTCGGCTGAGTGTCACTCCATTGTCCATCTCTATTTGCCCGCGTCTACTCCCTAAGAATTCCTCTACCTCAAGTTGACCCCATCAAGTTAAAATTACCCTTGCTTGTATCTCCCGGTAATGGACTCTCTTTCCGACATATAAATATTCCCTCTGTATAAGTGATTTATAGTATCCCATTTAAAAGATGATTAACGAGTAGTTAACGTTACCCGATTGCCAATTAATCTATATTCTGCAAGAATTTTCCTTATTTACATTACTTATATTTCCCATATGTATATATATGTTAACTAGGGACTTAGTAAAATTATATTTTTGCTTTCACTCTTTAAATATACCCTCGAGCTGCAACTTGGTAAACTCATTAAAAGCTATCGGCGCCCCTGTAGTAAATCGCAGTCTTATACCTCGCAATCAACGTATTACTCTTACGAAGGGAACGTACTTGTACCTAGCGAAGGACGCGTACGTACATTAGAAAATATATGTATATATAACTGTATATACAAATATTCTCGTGGCTTTTATCTCTTTCCTCCCAACCGATAGATACATATATGTATATATATATATACGTATTGTCTAGAGAGGTGACCTATTCCTCGAGAGTGTATATATATATATATATATATATATATATATATATATACAGGGGGGTTGGGAAAAATATTGGAACAGTAAAAATTAACACCAATATTTTAATATTACGAATATCGTAACAAATTTCATTGTGTTTTGTTTTTATTGTAGATACATAGTTTTATTTATCAACTTTTATTGATTATTTGTATTTCTTTTTCAGATCGTAATATAGATGCTAAGATGCGTGACCTCACTGAGTTCGAAAAAGGGAAAATTGTTAGAGCTCGAATTGCAGTAGCTTCCTTCACCAGAACAGCTAAACTCCATTGGTTTTTGGAGAGCTAAACCTCCATCATGAGGACTAATTTCGGAAGGAGTTCGAGGCTCGCTGAAAGAGATCGACGAGGGTTGAAACGTATTGTGAGGAAAAATCAAAAGGAAAACAGCCCCTGCAGTGGCTGCAGAGTTGAATAAACATTTCACTAGCCCAGTTTCGACGAAAACTGTTCGCCGTGAGCTCAATAAAACGGAAGAGCCGCCATCAAGAACCTCTGCTTTCTCATTAAAACATGCAGAATAGGTTCAACTAGTGAGGAAGTCAAAAGAGCTGGTCGAGAAACCAATGGAAGGAAGTAATATTCTCCGACTAGTCCAGTTTTCTCTTATCCCCATTGAAGTGTGAGTTTATGTTTGGAGGCAGCCGTGGGAAGCTTTTAATCCTGATTGACTTCTTGAGATATTTGAACAGGTAGAAGTGTCATTGATTGTTTGGGCAGCCATAGCTTGTAATTTTCTTGGTCCAATCGTTGCCCTGCATGCTGGGATCAACAGCAGCGAATATCTAAATATTTTGGAAGATCAAGTTCAACCCATGGTCCAGAAATTATTCCTTGATGGTGAGTGCTTTTTCCTAGATGACAATACCCCAATGCACACCGCTCACGTGGTTAAGAATTGGTATGAAGAGCATATTATTGAACATTTGTTATGCGTCTTGATGCGACAAGTTAGAAGTCGATAATCTCCACCGTCGTGTCTGAAACAGCTGGAGCCGGTATAAGAAAAATAGCTCAAGAATCCTCTCAAAGAAGTCAAGGAAGTGTATGAATAAATTCCATGACCTATATATATATATATATATATATATATATATATATATATATATATATATATAAAGAAAGAGAGATTTATATAATGATTCAGACTCAAATTAATTTCTCTCTTTTTTCTATTCCTTCCGATCAACCAAGCGAAGCAAGACTTAAAAGCTTGTCTAATCCTAAAAATAATAAATTCTTGGGAATCTATATCAATAGGAGAAATTTCCAATTTTAATTTGTCAGATGGGGAATTGAAATGCAGCCTCCATTCCCCTAACCTCACCGTAAACAGCATGGTCAACGATTTTAGACTTGCACCCCCTGATTAATAACCTTTTACTCCCGTTTTGTATTTCTTTGTGTTTTTTCTTTTTTTTCTGATTTGTACACTATTTATAGACTTTTGTAAAAATCGCATTCTCAATAAACGATTGAAGAGGGTATGATAAACTACATACCGAAACTAGTCTCGTAAATTAAACTTTTGGCTCCTATACAGTGGTTTCACTATCATATATATATATATATATATAAATAGGTACAGCACTCTTTAAAGAAAACGTCATATTCAGTCTTTGTTAAGTGAAATTATACAAAAATGTGTTAATAAACCTAAAAGGGATTTAAATACTAAATATAAGACAATATAGCAAATAGTCTCAAATATAATTAAAATTTAATGCCCGAAAATGTGTAAATTTAAATTGTATTAAAATATTTTACCTTAGCTTTAGAGAGGTACTTAGCATGCAAGGGGATTAGTATTGGAGTCTAGATTCAGGAAATCGTAAAGACATCAGTTGACTTGGCACTTTATCGAGTGCTCTCATATTGGGGTGAGCTTCTTTTTATTCCTTGGATTACAAATTTTTATTTTGATCCTCATATACGAACAAATCAAAGTTGGTTAGGGTGTTATCACTATAATTTTTAAGAAAATACATGGTGCCTAATTAAAGATGAACTATTACTCAAAGCAATCGTTTAAGTGTTGGAATTATGGTTGAGAAAACATACCAAACGTGTTATTTGGGAGGAACTCAAATTGACAATATTTTTTGTCGAAAACTTCATACACACGTTGACTAAGTTTAGTACTTGATGTTGAATTTTAAATCGTGGTTCGGATTCCACGTTAAGCTGTAATGCAGAATCGTAATTGCAATTAACTTATATGTATTCGAAATTTGGATCAAATTATTTAAGTGTGGCAAGAAAAGCTTAACATAATCTTCAATCTGATTGTTGTTTTAACTTATTAACCAACCTTGGACTTTATAGATACTATTTTACTGATTTTTTTCTTTCGACTTTTACATATTACTTTAAATTTTTAGAATTTACTAGGTGATGCTTGACACAGTGGGTTTTTAGTGGTAATCTAAAAAATAATACTAATATTCTACATTCAGATCTCCAACACTGTTTTAGTTTGCTACTTGAAAGAGGAGCTCGACCTTCTGGTTTAACTCTCAAGCATTGTTTATACTACCAAGGATTTATTTTTTTAAGAAATTTACTTCTTTCTTTCTTGCGTTTACTTTTGCCTTTTTTTAAAAGACAAATATCACCGATTTTCTTCGTGAAGCTTAATTTGCAGGCTAGTCGCCATTCACTTTGTTCTTCTGTTCATGCATGTTGGGTCTGTGAGTGGAACAGGATTCGGGTCACCTCCCTATATTGGCTTCAGTTTGGGCATTTTTTCAACATTTGTGCATCCTTCCTCCCTGTTCTCTCTCTATATTGCCCTACATCTTTCTATCTTTTTGACTACCAGATATAAGATAACGTGAGGCACGCGTCAAATTGTTGCGGCTTACATCTGGAGCATTGTTAGCCCCCTCTAGGCCCCAACCTCCTCAGTTTATCTTCCTGGCCCCATCGCTCGCCAATTGCATCCCCAGCTATAACGCCTGAGGAAGGAAATAATGCTGAATGTATCTCCCACACAAATTGTTTTCCGTGCCATCATCATTTTAACTGATACGCCCGTTTTATTGTCTCTTTAAACTCGAAGGAAAATAATCTCTCTTCACCCCTCAGGCCGCTAAGAAATTGCAATTGTGTTGGAAATTTTCCCCTTGACTTTACTTTTTCCCTCAAATATTTCCTTCATGTAATGTTTTAATTTTTTGAAAATATTTGCCTTATACAACTCTAATAATGAGAGCGTTTATCAGTGTGTGCTCCTAAATTTAATCATCCACGGCGTCAAGAAGATTGGCGTTAACATGGAGATTTTCTGTAGTATTTATTTTCCTAAAATGGTGGCACTTTATAAGCCCCCACTCTCATGTGTCAGCCCATCTTTCAAGTTGAAAATCCGGCCATTTATAAATTTCAGTACGAGGTATGCCCTTATGCCCTGGCTATAGTTGCAAAAGGACATTGGAGCTTTTTGTTGAGTTGTAACTTCTGTATGTTATGCTATAACTTTTGTCCTCACTTCATCGAAGGCTTTATCAGCGCCTCTTGTTATTACAATGCGCATAGTTTTATTTTCATTTGCCTTTACTATTTTTTCGCTTTGTCTATTGTCCATTGTGGTATTTTGACCTTTCCAAAGAACGAATTTGTACTCGTTAGTACGTAACTCAAAGGAGTTGGGAGAAGATATGTGATCACGAGTGTTTGTTTATCTGTCTGATTGTGTACAAGATATCTCAAAAAGTTAGTAACGGGCTTGGATACCGTTTTGTAGAGGGGTGAGTGCTTGCTCCATGAAGTGTTTAGATTTTAGAGTTGATCTAGAACAGCAAGCGGATTTTTGAACATTTCTTCACTTTCCTATCAATGTGAGAAACGTATTTTCTAAGATTGTCTGATATCATACAAATAGTTGGGTCGTCAAAAGTAAAAATACTCAAGTATGGACAACTTATGAAGTTCTACCAACCTTCACAGATTGCTCTAGATAAAGAATTATTAGATCAAAATATATATTTAAGGGTGGTAATATTTACTCACTCACTTTACAGTGATTGAAAGTGAAGAAACATAGCACCGAAATGTACAGAGGTATAACGTAGGGGTTGAATGCCCTCAAAGCGATTTTGTTTATCTGCGAAAGGTAAATAGTAATATCTGGATGAATTCGAAATCCGTATCTGCCATGATCGAAATTCAGCCTTATGTTAATAATTCAGAAACTCGTGAAGATGGTGGGATGTTTTTTACTGTGACGGATGGTCTCCAGAACGAGGGAATTTTAAGGTGTTACTGTATTTGAATCATTCCGTGATTAAGTGAAACTTTCATGACAAGACGTTGGGGAAGATATGCGCTCCGTGAAGGCTTGTCTAGTTAAGATTATTTCCTTCAGTTATTCAGTCAGTTGTCTATTTATTTTCTCAAAAGTTCTACCTTGAAGGATAATAGTGTTATTTATAGGCTGGCTACTTTACCCGGTGTTTTGCGGTGTATGTTATTAATACCCATTTAGGTACTTTAAGAGGCGTACAAAAATATTTTCTTTAGGACTAGTGATCTCATTTTGAAAGCTTTTACCACACTCCGGAATCTGTTTCGATTATTATTGCCGTAAATCCCTAATTATCCATTTCATTCCTTTTTCTCTGTTATAGACTCTTTCTTCATTATGTTTCATGTTCTTGAGCACGTTTATACCATTTTAATCTTATAGCGAAAGATTTCCTCTTTGGTGATAGGGAAGATATTGAACATAAGAAGCCAGAAATCAGTGTCAAAAGTTTTAATTAAATCGGAAAAAAGTGGCAAAAAGAGGATAGTAGTTAGATATAGATACCTGGTCAAATTTTACCTCTGATATTTATCTATAAACAATTTTTTTCCCTTCGGAGAATTTTAATTAGGATAAAATTAGAATTATTTTGAATTCATTGTATTTTTTATCCATAATTAGAGATAGGGTTGTGTGGGATCGGTGAATAAAATAAATTAGATAAAATAAAAGTGGTAAAAATATTTCCTTGTTTGGCTAGCCTCAGTTCTTGTCGTATTCATTCAAAATTGTCGATCTTCCTTATTTTTATAGATATTAGCTGAGCCATAAAATTTAATTTTTGTAGTACTTGTAACAATTCGGGTAACCTTACCTCCGAACTGTATATAATGTGAATCTTAGCCTATTGGTCGTGGAAAAACAATTATATAGATGGCGTTGAAGAATCGACTGAGAAAGCTGCTCTGAGGGAATCCCAGCAAGAAACTTAAAATCTTGGTCATTGAAGTTAAATGCCTGGTTTTCCATTATTTAGTAACATATCACTTCTGCAAAAAAATTGCTTGAGCCTTAATTTCAATTTAAAATCTCTGGAAATTTCGTAGAAATTTTCCGTTTGCTCTCCATTTTTGCCGGTTAGCTAATAATTATCCCTAGTGCAGTATTTGTTCTTTGTCTTGGTTTAGGTCCATGTATTATCATATTACGTAGACTCAATGCATCTAGAATATACTATAACCAAATAGAAAATATAGTTTTGCATATTTTAACACCGAATTCGAGCAGCCTTATTGCCCTGAAGTTAGGTGGAAAATCAGGGGGATGAACCAGAGTTAAATATCATTTTACTGACCCTCTACCCGTCAGAAAAGTAGCCAGTTGGTGATACAGTGTTTATAACATTTATCAATTCTTGAAAGATATTAAGCGGGTCAATATTATAGTTGACTTTCTTAATGTCTATTCGATCGGAAGTAGTTTTCCTAAAGTTTTCATGGTTGCTAGCATTACTTGCTGAGAAATTATGTTGCACCATTTTTTGTGTGGTTCCATTTGTTACATAATAATATGGATACGTACTATCAATAATTAGATTTAGTTTGACCATAATTCGTTCTTCTAATCAACAACAAACTTTGTGTTTTCCTCTTGTAAAGGGTCTTCCAACAAGGACGCTCGAGCTTTGTTAGGTGATAGTTGCCATGTATTTAAAGTGACATCTTGCAACCTCACTTTGAACTGTTTAGTAGTACTTGGCAAATCACTATAGGAGGTTATAACGTTGAGAAACGTCTGCGAGTTATCAAATGTTATTATCAAATTTAGCGCTTCGTTCGACAAACGTTCCGCGCATTACGTGATATCTATCCTCGCCACAATCGTCCTGCCGAGTCCACTGTTCAACGCTTGGTGGCCAAATTCGAGGCAAAAGAGTCGATCAACAATCAGCCAAAACCCATACGAGGCCGAAACGCAAGGTCTGCTGAAAACATCGCTGCCGTAAATGAGAGTGTACGGGAAAATCCAAGGCAGCCAATTTCTCGTCGTTCACAAAAACTTGGCCTTTCTGCGACTTCAGTTTGTCGAATTATGCGTAGGGACTTGGGTCTCCACCCGTACAAACTCCAACTTACCTAGGACATTGGAAGGAAGTCATATTTCCACACTTAATGCCATAAATTTAAAATAAATTGAGTGGATATATATCACACACAAATGGTTTTATTTACATTTAAAAATCGAGCAAGCTTATTGAAAGACCCTTTAATATTGTAAAGATTGTGAATTACTGTTTTTTTTTAAGTTTTCTAAATATTTTCTGTGAATTTTCAACACGTTTTCGATTTCGAATGTTTTTTTAGTTTGAGGATTTGTTTTACATTTTATTTAGTTTATTCTCTGCAAAAGGGAATGCACCTTGGTTTCTAATTCCAGTTTCTTTATAATATTATCCTCCAAATCTTTTTTCTGCTCTATTATAAACTTTATTATGCAAAATTAAGTTTCCAGTAATCTTTTTGTGTCTAATACGCGTTGTATATTAGAAAAGCGTATTTGTTTATTTTTATCCTTTTATTGACTTAAGTCTGATTAGATTTTGATTGCTAAAGCGTTCAGTGGATACGAGAAAACGTGCTCGTGCATAACTTTGCCTTTCCTTAATATGAATTTGAATGATATCGTTGAAACTGCAATTAGTGCAGAAAGGAGCCACTTTCTATAACTGCGTCCTATTCTATTTAGCTAGTTAAAACTATAGCAACTATGCTGTCCACTTGCTCACGTATAGAGGTTAGAAACTGAAGGCCAGCTTGCTTCAAATCATATCTATTCTGAGGCACTTTTAGGATTTTGACTATTTAATTAGAAGTAAATCTGAAAGCTCTGGTCTCTGCATTTAGGTCCCGGTCACATATAGTAGACTTTGAAGGTAAAAAATAAATAAAAAGTACTAAGAATTGGAGGACCTATTTGTTATTGATCAATTCTTTTTTGTCATACTCTTGCAAATGAATCGTTTGTTACATATCTGATATCAGTCGTATTAATACTTGTATGAGTGCTTATTTTCCTTACTAATATTCAAGCTGCATTTATTTAAAGATGTTATCCATATCTCATTTTACTTTTGAAAAATAATGTCTCTTAAGCCTTCTTGTTTTGTAATTTACTTAGATTCTAGACAGTATCGCCCAAAACGATCAGAACGCTTGATTTATATGACATCTCCAATAACTTTAGATAAAGAAAATCAAAGGTTTACAAAATTTGTGTAAGATAGCCTATATTTATAAACTACGTATTTGTAAACGTTAAGCAAATTTAGCAGATAACTTTTTACTGGAAAATTATAAATGTGCAAAAACATCGGAGCGGTTCGGTTCCTTGTATAGAGGACCGGCATTTGTCAAACTATGCCAAACTATGCATTTGATAATGCAACTAATCGTTGATAAAGAGAAGCCATGCAAATATGAACAGTTCCGGGTGCTAAATGAATTCAAATTGAGCAATATTAGTCAGAATATGAATCTTTACACTGTATCCTTCAGCATGCCAAAACGAATTAAATGAGTCCTGAAGAACATGTGGCATCATTATGAAACAAACATTAAAACAAAATGTAAAGTTTCCTTAGTTCTAATAAGTTGAATATATTAAAAAATATTGTAGTCTCACAACTTTAGCCCATAATTCTAAAATAAGATTAAAGTAATTTATATGGGAAACTGATGGTAACTAATAATTTTATCCATTCTACGTTATTCTTCACACACCACTTCCCTGATAAGTGGTGTTGTAACTTTCTAGGGCTTCACCTCTTCTCCTATGGCGGGTCTGTCATTTAACTTTCCAGCAGCGTGATAATTACACAATGACCGGATATTTTGATTCAGGATAAAAAACAAGGACAGAGAAATCTTGTAAAGTATGCCTAATGCAGGACCATATGAGATGTTCTCCAATAGGGAGATCCAAGTTTATACAAACACAGCGATAAATATTCGTCAGAAGTGTTCACACATAATTATATGTATTATCACGCAGCATGACAAATTTGAGCCTCGCCATTAAATTTATGCTCACTATCCCTGTATCTTCCTCATTCTCTCTCACTTTCTCTCTCTCTCTCTCTCGTACGCACTCTCGCTCTCCCCTATATCTCTCTCTTAATCTATTTATCACTCGCTTGCACGCGCCCTCTTTCTCTCTCTATCTTTCTCTTGATTCTCTCCCCCACCAAATTTCTCTCTCTCGCGCTATTAAGACGCTATTCAAAAAAGTATCTTTCTCGCAAATACACATAGACTTTATCTTACTCTGTAGGTAAATGACACTAACACTTTATTTCATAGAATTATAGCCATGAAGGAATCGAATATGGCAGCTATAAATATTCTCTTACTCTTGTATCTACCACCCACCATATATATATATATATATATATATATATATATATATATATATACATATATATATATATATATATATATATATATATATGTGTATTTAAAGGTCCCCCAAAATGGAAACTGGTATCACAACACGAAAAAACGCTGAGGAAAATATTATGTGAACCATTGAAAGCTAGAGAAAGAAATAAAGAGATAAAGAAGCGGAGAAAAATAGGGAAAACTATTTTAACCGTTATATGAAAATTAATAAAGGAGTTGGATTTGAACCTTTGTCATCAAGCACTCATTGCTATTATGACTTCAACCCGTCACTTAATTGTTTAGGGGTTGCATCATCCCGCACCCCGCAAATAAAAAATAAATTCGTAATATTCCTGATTCGAAAGCCTAACATTAGATTCGAATTAGGTAGATGATTGCTAAATGTCGGTAGGCCTTTAGTTTTTCTACCACGTGCCTTGATTTCAAACATATAAGCCTCACCCACTGAATGCTATTTAAATGAATCATATTTTCTTTAAAATTGATTAATATGAAATGTCATGATATTTTAATTTAGAAAAAAAAATTCAATTCAAAATAGTATATAGAACAAACACTATAATGTGATTCAAAATTTACAATGTGTCTCCCAATATATGGACCAATATATTTTTCGCCATAACATCATAATTGGAAATTTACCCACATTAAAGAGTGAAGAAGTTATATGGATTTTTTTTGTTTAAATTAGAGATATTTATAACAAAGCGGCCAAAAATATGAGGGTAGGCATAAACCCAAAATTAACTATATATATATATATATATATATATATATATATATATATATATATATATATAAACTCACAAAATAGCAGGTGAGCGCAGAACTTTATTCAGCTCATTATGTAGGATATCTACATGAGAAATTAATATATTAGGTTGAGGAATAAGTTCTTGCGTTTTTTTTTAATGTTGTGTTGATTTAAGTTTTGTTGACGTGATTTGTGCACATATTAAGAAACAATAATAAATAATGAGAGCGTAGACTATTAGGCTTCTGCTTAGGCTACGTCTTGAATTTGAGTAATAAGTCATTGTGGTTTATCTAAAAGTTGTGTTAATTAAATTTTTGTTCTGTACCCTCAAAATGGAATGTCAAGTTGAAAGAAAGGCGCATTTTCGACACTTGTTGTTATTTATTTTCAATCGAGACGGGAACAATGCAAACGCAGCCAAAGCTCGTCGCGATATTTGAGCTGTGTACGGAGAAAATACTTTATCAGAAAGGACAGCTCAATGGTGGTTTCCACGTTTCAAAAACGGTCATTTCAATCTTAATGACGAAGAACGTTCTTGTCGCCCCATTAAATTGGATGAAGATCGATTGAACGACCTTCTTCATGAAAATCCTCGTCAATCGACTAGAGAATTGGCTGTACAATTAGCGTGTAATCAGAAAAATTCCGTGAATCACCTTCATTCGATGAGGAAAGTTCAAAAACTCGGTGCATGGGTTTCACACGCTTTGGGCGAAAGCAACAAACTTCAACGCTCCGCGATTTCCGCAGGTTTACTTGCTCGTCACAAGGTTACTCGTGGATATAAGGACAATTTTTTTCACCGCATCATCACTGGCGACGAAAAGTGATGTGTTTATGTCAACACAAACCATCGAAAACAATGGCTTAGCCCCAATAAAAACCACTTCCGCGATTAAAGCAAGGACTTCATTCACCAAGACGATGCTGTGTGCATGGTGGGATTGTAAAGGCATCATTCTTCATGAGCTTCTTGGGAACAACGAGATTGTCAATGCAGAACTCTACGTTCAACGAATGTATCGATTTGCCGAAGCTATTCGCGAAAAGCGACCTCATTGACGTTATGGAGTCCTTCTGCAACACGACAATGCTCGTCCTCACATTGCCAATATAAAAAAGACGCCATTCAAATGCTTACTTGAGAAATCCTACCGCATCCTCCATATTCGCCAGATTTGGATCCATCGGATTTCCATCTGTTCCGATCGCTCTCTAACAATTTGCGCGGCGTTTTGTTCAATAGTGATGTGGAATTAAGAACCTGGTTAGACGAATTCTTTCAGTCAAATTCTAGAGATTTTTATTGTAGAGGCGTAAAAAAATTACTTGAACGTTGGGAAGAATTTGTAAATAAAAACGGAAAATACACTATTGATTAAATTGCATATTGTTATCAATTGAAAATGAAATTTTTCTAAAATTGTTAATGGTAATGAATAAATTTGATAAAGCCGCAAGAACATATTCCTCAACCCATTAACAAGGTTATATATAAGAAAGAAAGAAATATAGCACCACCTCTAACACAAGAAATCCCCGATAAAGAAGTCTTAGAGTCAGGATAAAAGCACATCAAGATTTATAACTAAACTTAATTCACTTGCCTCTCTATTAAATTTACCCAGGAGATTAAAAATATTAGAAACCCCTTTCCTTTCCCGTTCTTCATATTCATATAACACAGGCTGTTTTTCAATATTGCCTATTAATATTAATTTTGTGGTGAAGTAATTTTTTAAGCTCAACGAATGTAAGATACAAAATAGCTATATCTTTTGGTGAAATTATATTTTGTTTCATAAAATATCTTATAACATTTTTCTTTGCTAATCTTGGATTATTAGTCCTTAATTTTATAGTAACTCTCCGATATAACTTTTGATTTAGAACTTTCTAGTTGGTTTAAATCCAATATAAAATTATTTAGTTGTATTACAAACAAGCTTAGAATTAAGTATTAATGTTTATGTGTAAAATTAGGTACGAAAAATGACTTAACTCCTTAAAACCACCAAAATAAGGATTTTACTTCAAGAAGACTTTAGAAAAGTGAGCATGACAAGGAAGTAAAATTGTGTGTTTTATAAGGAATGTGGATGATGCTGAGTGCTAGAAATAGATGAGATTTAGGGAAGGTGAAGTCAAAGATAGCTCCTAACCTTCCTGTTATTCCTTTTACGAAATATGTAATAACAGCACAGTACCACTTCCCCCCAAAATTACACCAGCAATAGTAAAGAAATGAGAAGAGTTGGCTAAAACTATTATGGTTGAACTAGACCGGATTGGAAATGTAAAGTAATTGGGGCCAACTAATGCCAAACTCATAACATTTATAAATTATAAGATGTGATAGAGGCTCGTTGAATCTACTTCTCAACAATGGGACAAGTAAGAATGATACATATGTATATTCTAATCTAATATACATATATTAACAATTCAGCTTAACTTTAGTGCATAAAAGAGCATTAGTTATTTATAATATCACAATATGTAAGATGCTACTGGCTTACAACTTTCCAAGCTATATAATGAATTTTATGGCTGTCCCGTATGGATGCAAAAGCTACCCAGTGTATCAAAGTAAGTCCCCTTTCAATTAATCAAATGGCTTATTGGGTATTTTTGTAGAAAAATGTCCAATTTTGAAAAAGAAACAGAATTATTACATCACTAGTCTACCATTAATATTCACATTTACATCTTCAAAGTAACATTTGAAATGGAATGAATGACAAAAAATGCAAAGAACGACGCATCGATCCCTTCAAAATAAAGATCACCTCGAAAAATATTGAGCAGGAAGATTATCACAATAAACATGCTCTGCGGTCAAAAAGTCGTGGGCTCTCACTAAATCTGATTTATGACCTTAAGACCTCCAAAACTTTCAATAATTCATGCAGTAACCTTGGGGGAACATGGCAAATATATCAATCGAAAGAGAATGATTTACAACATAAGGGTTTCAAATTTCATTAGAATCGACCGAATTGTTAGGATGTTATTGCCAAACCCAAATAACTTCCAGACTAATCTCGGGGGAACCTAGGAAATTATATCATTCGAAAGAGAATGTGAAACACCATAAAGGTTTCAAATTCGTTATAATCGGCCGAATAGTTACGATGTTAGTGCCAAATAATAACCTTGCAAACCTAGGGAAGACTTTGGCAATTATGGCATTCGAAAGAGAATGTTAAAAACTTAAGGTTTTTAAATTTCGAAATAATCGGCTGAATAGTTTCGATGTTATTGCCAAAACAAAATAATTCCCGGGCAAAACTTGAGAGGACCTTGGCAATTATATTATTCGAATGATAATATAAAACAACATAAGGCTCTCAATTTTCGTTATAATCGACCGAATAGTTACAATATTATTACCAAATCAAAAAAGCAAAATGGGGACCAAACGACATAGTGAGATGTAGTTTCTCGCGAATAAATAACGCATTTATTATTACGTTAATCACCGTCCCATTGATCTGAGTAGACGATAAACATCATCAATGAACGATTTAACACAGGCTCTGCTCCGAGTTATTTCAAAATGCAACGCTGATTTTTTTTGGCAAATGGGGAGAATCGTCCAACGAGGAAAGAGTACTACAGACCAAACTTTCTGTTGAATATTGGTGGCAAAAATCTTTAAATTCTCTTACATAATAGACTCATCATCAAATGTAAACAAACTTGTTACATAATGACCAACTATACAGCTTTAAAAAAAAAGAAGCACGGAAATCGCAATAAGTAAGTCATGACCGAAGGGATAGCAGAGGCAGAAAAAACGGGCTACTACGTAGATATCATATGCCGAGATGTTACGAATTCCTTTGATATTGTATGGCAAAAAGATATGCAATATAAGATACTTAAGCTTGGAATAAATAAGAAACAGGGTAAGATTATCTGTCATTACGTCCTGGAGAATACTGCGTGTATCAGAATATGGGACACTAGTGGACCGAATGTCCAACTATCTCGAGTCCTACCGTCGGGAGGAAGTTTATTGTGTCACTATACTCTGCACATCGAATATCCTAGAACTAAGAAATCCCATTAACCTGAATATATAATACGCTTTCAATATGCCACTTTATTCAATGACTCTCGAAGAGATATGAAAATTAAACGAATATGAAAGAAAATAAAAACAAACATAGACTCAAAGTATTTTCCTTCTGTGGAACACTAATGTTAGAGGTTTTAGTTGGGAATAAAAGTTATCCCTGCAAAAAAGAGTGTAATGTGTTCGGCACGAGAAAAATCCTTATTAGGTAGAGGAAGCAGGTCGAAGAACCAATTCCTAAATCACATCCGGTGTTCCGGAATCTATATAGATTCAGAAACCTCCAAGACAATAAACCATAAAAGATTTGTATATCAAAAAGAAGAGCAACGCTGATTTTCCCTGCATCCACAATTTACAGTTTATCAAGATAGAGAACTTTGACCTACATACAGTACAAAACACGTTGACTGGAACAGGAAAAGGGAAGAATAGCTGAAGAAGTTGCAAACAATAAACAATCTCTTAATATACAGAGTAATGTTAATGAAAAACAAGCTAATTCTAAATTTTCACCAAAATATCAGAGGAAAACGAAATGTGTCGAAACCATTTAAGATTGACAAATTGAGCCAATAAATAGAAGAAGAGGGAAAAGAATGCACCGATAAAAGAACTCTAGAAGAAGATAAATAGCCAATTTCGAGTATCACGCGATTAAGGAAACGAAACTGACGTTTATATGACGAAATAAAGCTGATTACAAAGAGAGGGAATAAATTTTACTACCCCAGAAATAAGTACTCTAAGTCTAGGCAGAAACACAAAAAGGAACAATAAAAAAAGTAAATAGTGTACTAACAATGTAAAAAATACATAAGTCATGCAACCAAAACAAACACAAAACTTAAAGTATAGGTTTAAATGCCACACAATAACTAACCTAACGAAGGAATAGAAAAACAGAATATACATGAGTGAGTTTAATTTTCCTCTTCTCCACAAATTTGTGCATCCCATTGAAACCTAATATTTTGTTCTAATTTCACCATTATACTTTAACACCATTACTTACTATTAATCATTCTAACTAATTTTACCATTACCACACATGGATACACATACATGGAGATTGTTAAACAGGGGGCCAGGCAGGGAGGAACAAGAGTGAGGCCCTGAAAGTCGATATAATCTTATAGCATCATCTATTTTATCATTAAAAACAAACTACTATAATGTTTTAGAAATAATATTTATTTAAGATGATCAAATACAGCTATGAATCTATATAAAAACAGTCTTTTGGTGGATAGTCTGTACTTATGCATTGACAGACGATCCAGATTTTGTTTTTGTTTTATTCAAAATTACTCGCAAGAAATAATTGGATCCAACGACAACTAAGTTTAAGTCTAAGGGAATCACAAAAGTTTAAAAAAGTATTCTTAAACCTTTTATATATGAGCTTTTATCCACATTTTAGGCACATCTGACATTTTATCATTTTTGTAATTCAGTGCAAAAATCTCTTCTAAAATAAAAACAAGAATTGTGACTGATCGAAATATAATTGAAATATATTGCAGTTGAATTAACATAACTGCTACTGATTTACTACGGTTTCAAAATAATCCAACATGGGTGCATACTAGTTAGTAGCATTTCTTCACTTTATTTAAAATGTAATAAAAAAATAACGTCACAAAAATAGAAATATCTTCCTTTAACAAAACACAAATTTTATCTCTGTTTCGTTGTATCGATCGTTTAAAGCAAGCGTCGTTTATTTAAATGTTACTCGATTAGTCAAATTGCCATTTCAATTTGAATGGCGCTATGAGCTATTTCCTGCAACAACACTCATCTCAGATCGTTTCAACTTCATTCATTATAAATGGTGAATTTCATAGTAGGACTAGCACACAAATTAATACAAATTTAGTTCCTCTAAATTAAATTTTATTAACCTCATCTCTATAAAAATTATGTCAATTTTGTTTGTTTGGTTTTAGGTTGAATGATTTTCTATTTTGACCAACCGGTATTTGAAGTAGGCCTTTGAAGGTTATTGGCGCCTTTTGCACAATATACTTCTACAGATAGGGATGAACTTATGAAACAGTTGGCGAATTTTTATCCTTACTTCTTTGAATTAATTGATATGGTTGGGAGGTTTTGATATGAATTTCTTTACGTTTCCAGTTTTATTGATAATTCTAAATCCTATCCTGAAAAATGAAAGCGTATAGCTAAAATTTAACTTTAATTAAGGTAACCGAAAGATAAAATATAATTAAAATGAGAATTATATCTTTGGATGGATCTTAAATTATTTTGTTGCTACTAAGGCTTTAATAACTGAGGTATGATGCATCAAAGCTCATTAAAGAAGGGTGCTTGCTGAAAAGTTTGAAAATTTTCTCGCTAATGGAAATATTTTTTAGGAAAATATGTGAGAAAATGAATCTCAATAAAGGTTCCATACAAGATGCAAAGAGCAAAATGTGTTTATGTGATTAGTGAAAATAATTTGCGTAGGTAAAGGTCAACATACGAAATACTTAGTTAAGCCCTGACTAAATTAAATTTTACCGAATAAAATTAAATAAATCGATTTTATATCGCATTCCCCATTTTATGCTTTTGACTACTTCAATTTGACAATAATAAAATACTTTGCCTTTAGGTAACCACAAAGAACGAAGGTTTGATTTAAATAGAAATGTAATAGAAATTCTGAGGCTAAATAACTGGCTGATGACGGCAATTCATCGCATTATACACAGTCCTGTAGCTACAACATTCCAACCATATTCCTTTCCTAGAAACTAAGATTTATTCAAAGCCAAAATACGTGTTGCATCCGTAAACACGCCAGAAATATATTCCATATAACCAGGCAGCTCAATCCAGCAAATTTATATTCGGTCTAAATGCTGTTCACGTATATCCGAGATTCCTTATTTATCAGTCCCCTTTGTATAGAGTGACGAGACGAGATTCAGCAGAGGAAATACACAAGAGTATATTTATTGCTTGTGTCGGAGTTTTCCTCAGGCTTTATTTGAATATTGTTATGACAAATGTTTCTTTCACAAGTTAGCAGTCTCTCAGCTTGTATAAATTAGGTTTATACCATTGAAAGTAAATGCACAGTCTTTGGTACAGAGGGAGATTAATTCTAAGAATAAATTAGGGGGTATAGGTAATTCAACGTTACACAATTTCTCTTTTTAGAAACTGGAATAGATCATCAAAAGGGAGCAAACATCAAAGCTCAAAGGGTGAAGTCTCAAGGGTAAGGGATGGTATTAGGTTTTTCTAGTAGGCAGGAACTATTAACTATATGGAAATACGAAATGCATCCGACAAGAGGGTTAAGATAAGACGTAAGCCATTTTAAGTAAACTGATGAGACAGAGCCTACAGAACTGACAATGGAGCGTAAAGAATTATTAGGTTTGTCAGTCTTGACAAGGCCATAGGGATAAGGAAGAGAGGCATTCATAGATTTAAATTTAGAAATTAAGTTTGAAAAATGTTTAAGAATTAAGCGGACTTTTTTCTAAAAATTACTATTGCCTTGTTCTAAAGGGTCTTTATTTAAATGCACATAGGTAGTCATCATTAGATAATTTGCTCATTTTATCGAAATATGTTTGTTTATCTAATATAACCATTGCACCAGATTTATCGGCTCTAGTGTAATGAATGTTAGGATTATTCTTAAGGTAATTTATAGCACGACGGAAACGTAAGGGATAATTAGAGTCCAAGGAGGAAGTCATAGAATGGTACACAAAACCTTTAGCAATAGAAATATACTCACTAGGAACATTTCCGAATTTTCTTAAATTAATAAAGTTCTTAGCAATTTTTACACTGAACGGTTGAGAAGGAAGAGAAAATTTTAAACCGAAACCAAGAGCAGAAATTGAAGTTCTGTCTATATTTTTCGATGAAAGGTTGACCACTGTAGTTTCGAGAGAGTTCTTTGTCCAAGCACTATTTTCGATGAGTCGTTGAAATTTAAGGTTAACTCGCCGTTCGAGTTTCCCAGTGCAAAGTCTCAATGTCCCAAAGATAGAGTTTTGAAGTATATTGGATCAGTTATTGGGGATATTAGAAGTAAAGATGTGACGCCTAGTATTGACTTCTTTGAAGGCAGCAGCAGTTTCGGCTTTTGAAAATGAGATCCGTTTAGAGAGGAGAAGAGTTCGTTCCGAGGGCTTTGAGGAAGACCGTGTTTGCCAAAATAGCCTTTGAACTGCATAATTAATTGCGTTACTGCAATGGTTTTTCTTACATATATGTATATATATATTAATAACTATATTTATATTTAATCTTAAATTAACAATATATATTTATAATAGTTAATTAGGGTCACCATACGACCATATTTTCAAAGACTTCTTCATCTTTAGTCTCGAAACTTTCAATGGAAAGGGTATATTTAATAGTGGATTCTAAAGGCAGTAAAATATAATATGTAGTCAAAATGTTTCTTTAAACAAAATGCAATCCATTATTTTCATACTGGTGTATCTGTGTTGACGGTTGAAAGGTATGAAGGAGTGAGTGTATATAGGAGGTATGATAAAATTTCTACGACATATTCAAGAAAAGACACAAATGTAACTAAAGAATTCAACTTGATATTTCTAAAAAAATAATATTTACCTTTTATTATAAATGTATAAAATTTTGGTGGAATGGAATAAATGATAATTGAAAATATAGAGAAAATATGTATAATGAATGAATGTGTTAAATTGACGTACTCAGGTGAAGATAAATTTGACCTAATTTCCTTCACTATACTCGGTAACTACTAAGGCAAGCCACGATTGAGATTAAGGCGAGCATAATAATTAGGCTTTTATATCTAGGATCTTACATACCGTTCCACTCTAATTATGCCCAAACACGTAGAACGCAACCATTGTTTTTTCCATGCCAAATTCACTCTTCATATCGAAGGCTTGCTGTGCGTTACCGCGGTGTAGCATCCGATAATTTAGTGTACATCACCGACTCAAGACTCAAATATGTCCCTATTACAAATTCCTTTATTTTGATCTACACCAATCAAACACAGTATCCATCCATTTGCTCCTACTGCAGCCTATTTTCTGTTGATCTCTTACTTAATGAACCTAAATTTTAACTCCTATTTCAACACATCCTCACACTCCCATAAGCATATATGTATTATATTATTTTCAGAATTATATTCGCTTACATTTTTCTGAAATGGCCATATGTTTTCAAAACACTTTTAGTCAAGTTTCGATTAGATTCTCATTCACAACATAAATCCCTCTTAATTAATTATGTCGCAGGCTATCAACATTTCGTACCTAAATCAATTCCTTCAGATTTTCATACAATAGTGACATTCCCATACACAATTTTGTACTAGCAGACGCTGAAGCACTTTCCTTATACATTTCATCTTCAAAGCCGCAGCATTCACTATCACTCTGATGACCTCAGATAAAATGTAACATTCAAAAGGTTGTGTTTACAATCTCTTAGTCTCTCCCTCTTACCTAACATCCTAAGAAAAATCAATTTCATACACCTTGCTCCATCCTCTAACCTCAAAGACACCATCTCAGAATATTCTCAATTTAGCTTTAGCTTTCTTCTTCAATCAAAATTTCAAATTCTTCTCACTCTCAGGTTCTAACACCCTTCCATCATTATACACCAACATACATTAAATAGTTTCCACAGCATTTCTGATGAATCACACAAACTTGTAACTCATTTGCATTTTTTTTTTCTTAGTACTCTATCCATAAAGATTATAGAAGCAAAGGTGTTATCAAACAACATTTCCCTACCCTGCTACCAAAATCCAACCATACTCTCTGGCTATCTTTCACACAAATGTAGGCCTTATTTCCAACATAAATAGTTTTAAAACTATCGAACATATAATAAATCTAAATACCCTGTTTTCGGATCTATAAACTTTACATATATTTAGTAGTCCTTGTTTTTTCACTTAGCTGCCACAATACAAATATTTGATTCATGGATCCTGTACCTGAACAGAGAGAGAAGCCTCTTTAGAAGGGTTCTCATATAAAGGAATGGTAGTGTTCGCTAAAGAGCATTTGAGAGATAGTTAAGCTAAATTAGATAAAATACTATGATCAGATATAATAAAAATAGAGTTCTGGGGTATAAAGAACAAACATTACGTTTGACGTTGATCTGACCAAGCTATATTCGAAAAAGAACATTGGATACTCACAAATATGGAAGAAATCCAATTATGTTTAAGGCATGCTAATCTGAAGCATTCAGCGAGGAAACTGAGACTTGCAAGCCATTTTGTTATTGAAAAATACAACGATACCAAACATACCAGCAAATATACCCACAAATACTGAGCATAACATTACATTACCCTTCTCAAGTGGTGTTCTCAAAGCCTAGATTTGAAAAGCAGCGAGCATGCGAAAGGAGCTAAAGAAGCGTGTGCAAAAGAGAGTTTGTCGTGGCAACTTTGTTTGAATTGTAAAAAAATGCTGAAGTAAAGAGGAAAAACTTCCCCAAAATAAAGTGCACTAATCTTGTCCATTCCTTTAAGAAATGCCTTACCGAGGATAAAGGGGGATGTGAGCATACAAAATTTAATCTCATGTTTGAATTATTTAAGTTTGAACTGTTTTCTAATAACTAAACCTTTCTCATATTTATACTACATTAGTTTCACCATTTTGCATTGATATTTAGTTGCAATAAAGTAGGAAGCATATGTAATACCTATATATTATGCAAGTGATAACTAAACCCAAATTTATTTTTAAAATAGGAATTTTATAGGTATTGCCTATACTTATCCCTTCAACTGTACTTCCTTTATCCTAATCTCAAGCATTCTCTCATTATCTTCCATTTATCTCTGACTAAACTGCCTTTTACATTTGATCCGTTCTTTCTATCAACAGTCTTTCCATCTTTTCATCTCGACACTAATTAATTTATTTCTTGAGATAAACGATTATAAATTGTCTGATAGGATCAAACATTAGGTTGTCATTCATGAATATTAATGATTTATTTTGGAATTTAATAGTCATCTACGCTTTATCAAATCGTATTCAACTCTAACCACTTTTGAAATAACGATCCTCATCATTAGAGTAAAAAGTTTGTTTAAATAGGTGGTGATGTTATGGTGCCGTTCAAATAACCAGATCACAACCAAATAAATTTTCCTCTTTCTCTCAAATATTAAATATCTTATCTCTTCTTGCTTCAATAAATTGTTACTACACCGACCCTTGGTTATACTGTGTTGCGAGTAACCCTTTAGCAAGGGTCAACCCAAGTTATTTAGAACTTTTGTTCCGTTCAAATTCATAGGAATATGGGATAATGGTAATAATAATATTACATGAATATTACATACAGTGTAAGAATAATTTTAGTATGTAGTAGAAGATTTTTTTCTTACTTTTAGAAGAAATATTCATAAATTAGAAGAATTATGAATACTAAAGGAGAAATAGATATTTTATAAAAAGTTCTAAACTTTTAAATTAATTATTAATAATATCATCAAAAATACTCACAACTTTAGAAGAGTTATTGATAACATTAGCAAAGAAAAGTTTGTTGCAGATATATAGACTAATTGTTTTTATCTAATTTTTTTGTGCTTAATTAAAATCTTAATAATGTCCGATTTTCTCTATAAGCTACAGATATTTTACAATTCAGCTTTCTCATTTTTTTGTGAAATTTTGACACCTTTTGCATAATGTGTTAAATTAGACTTAAACCAACCACTTAGGCAAGAAATCTGTATTTATCTTAAGAGCGTGTACATTCCTCACAATGCTTACAATAATTTGGAATAAAGGCCAAAAAAAAGCTATTTAACCGAAAAATTTGTATTACTACTCGTCAAATCTGAACCGTGTATCCATTACATACAAATATTAGTGTGAACTAATGCGATTTAGAAAGACAGAGGAAATAAAATAAACTTAAATTGTTCCTATTATAGCAAGAATTTGCCTTTGTAGCCTTTGCGTTTGTGGACTTTGTCAGGACATCTCGTTTGATACTCCAGAAATAGTAAACAACATATGTATGCCCCATCGCCCTTGATAGCACTCGTTGAGAAGTGCTGGGTGAAACACTCTCCCTGTTCTGCATTGACAGTTCCAAGCCTCTAAGAGAATTCGTTGAAATTGACAATTCAAATGGAGAAGCTAAAGAACTCAAGTTATATCCAAAATACGAAATACCAAAAGCCTTCTACCAACCAAGCAACAAGGGCGCGAATTTGACGTCCCTCAAATTCACCACGTTAGATTTTCTTAAAGACAAAGCAGGAACGGCAAAACGTATTTTCTGAAAGCATTCCGTCAGTGAGGATCAATCCTTTTAGACGCTGATAGTGTTGAAAAGAATAAAATAGCTTTAAACAATTACGTTTGGATAACCATTTCACTTAATTATATTGAATAGAGTCGTAGACGATCAAATTCTTTATCATTTTCGTATCAGTTGTCGAAAGGTTCTGGAATTGAGGAGGAAGGTAACTTATTTTTTTATTGGTATGGTAACAAAACCAAATGATTTACGAAGCAGATCACTCTAGTTCCTTGCATGAAAGCCTCTATACCGACCACACTGTTAATTCTGTAGTACCATCCGTTATACAAGCAATTATATTGTTCATAGTGATTTATTTTTCCTTGAAAATCTGCTCAACGATAATTAACAAGGATTCACCTTTAGTAGAGGTTTTAAACTCCGTTGCCAACATGAGTTTTGCACAATTGTCCTATATTTAATGAGACAGACATATCCTAAAGGTAGTGTTTCATTACCTGGGAGAGTAGATTCGTCAAATTGTGAAAATATGGTTTATTTTTAATTCTATTTTATAAGATCTCTTCAATGTTCTTGGCCATTTCAACAATTCATTTTTGCATAGAAATATTATTAAGTAGAATCCTTATGAAAATTCCACTTGTACCGTTACGTGATCTGTAAAGTGCATGGGACTATTGCTAAGTTTGATATTTGGGCGTGTTTGTAGAAACACTAATATTGAATAATTTTTTAAAATTTGAAATAAAAATGGATAAATGCCCATCCCTCACTTGAATATGTTCTCCACCCCCTGAGTACAATATAAACTTATAGCGCCCCCTTTTAAGACAACAATGACCACCAAAAAGGGGGAGGGGGCTAGAATCTACGTTACAAATCACTGATATACACTATACAGGGTGTCGCAAAAAAGGAAACCGATATTTAAATCAATATATCTCTGAAGGTATTAAAGCTAGATAGTTTCTAAAAACTTAATTTTGTTTGTCTATTTTTTGTGCATCTATGTTGAAATATTATAAACTTACATGTATAATTGTAAATTCTACAATGAAGTAGATGAAAGATAAAAAGTATGCTGCAAGCAGGTAAAATACAGAATCATACTTCAAATACACTTATTTCAAAACCATTTATTAGAAGGGAGCATAAAAAAAGACAATTGTTTTAAGCCTAGTCTCAGCCTAGCTTACTAGGCTTACCAAAATATTAGCCTAGTTACTGCTAAGACCTTGTTGGAGAATTCCCACCAGTCAATTTAAGCCTCCATTTAATTTCATTCTTCAATCACCCTAAAATTTAACTTACAAGTGAACAACGAACTTTTGTAGTTACAAATTACACTGGACTGCGTTTCAAAGCTTTTTTTCAAAGGTTAAGGGTTTTCCAACTGATTTAGGATTTTTTTTGCGTGCTGAATTAAAACATATCATTCACTTTCTTTGGGCAGGTCTAGTTTCTAAGATACACTCGATTTCTATTACAGCATATTTTTCCCCAATGGCGCTATCATCCAAGCATTTATGGGCTTTGTTTTTTCCACAGCTGGTCATGGGTTACCTTAAATAACTAGTTATTCTTTCTTTTTTCAGGTCTAGTTGTGCAGTACGATGGATCGGAAGTGTAAGAACGATCCTAACAAATTTTGTTTCATTTGCAGACACGTGGTACTTCCAGACCGTCAAGCGAAAATCATGGATTTTGTGAAGAAGGCTTATTAGGCTTATTTTGTAGTCAAATTAGGGGACCAAGATAAAACATTTGCTCCCCATATCTGCTGCAAAACATGTGTGGAGAACTTACGGGATTCGAGAAATAATAAAAGAAAGAGTATGCCAGTTGGTGTCCCATTGGTGTGGAGGGAAGGTAAAGATCACGTTACCGACTGCTACTTCTGCACGACAAATTTAAAAGGCATCAATCGCAAGAACAAGCACCATGTTCAATACCTTTATATTCCTTCTGCCATAAAGCCAATCCCCCATGGACCAGATGTTCCTGTTCCTGGGCCGGATGTTATCATGGAATCAAGTTCTGATTCCGAATCTACTGACATGACTGATACAGGTGAGTGTAGAGCATACGAGCCAGAAGAGGACGAACGAACGGTGCCATTGACCCAAGCAGAACTCAACGACTTGACACGAGACCTCAACATATCTAAGGAGTCTGCTCAGCTGCCGGGTTCTCGTCTTCGAGAGAAACATCTACTTGCCCCAGGAACAACATTCAATTGGTATCGGGAACGCGAGAGCGAATTTAGAAAATTCTTTATGTTCGATGAAGTGTCTTCACTGAACTACTGCAACAATATTGTTGAACTGGTGAAATTAATGGGTATGAAGTATGTTGCTATGGAATGGAGACTTTTATTAACTCGTCTAACAGAAGTCTCAATGCAGTTCTTCTGAATAAGGGAAATAAGGTTTCATCAATCCTTTTTGGACACTAGGCTGAAATGAAAGAATCCCACAACAGCATGGAACATCTGTTGTCTGCTCTCAATTACCCGGAACATAAATGCTTGATTTGTGGAGATCTTGAAGTTGTTGGACTCATCATAGGACTTCAAGAAGGGTACACGAAGTGTCCATGCTTTTTGTGCTTGTTGGATAGTCGGGCTGACGACCAGCATTATGTCAGACAAGAGTGGCCATCAAAACAAGAATTAGAACCTGGGTCACACAATGTTCTGTCCCACCCTCTGGTTGAACTGAGCAAGGTGTTACTTCCATTCATACACATTTAACTCGGCCTAATGAAGAACTTTGTAAAAGCACTGGACAGGAAAGGTGGAGGATTTGCCTTCCTCCACCACAAGTTCAAACGAATCAGCATGGAAAAGCTTAAAGCAGGTATATTTGATGGTCCTCAGATAAGAGAACTCATAAAAGACTCTAGTTTTTACGATTCATTAAATCCTACTAAACTCTCTGCCTGGCTGTCCCTTAAGTTAATCATTGCAAATTTCCTTGGTAACCACAGAAGTCCTCTGTATCAGAAGATGGTTGATGACTTAATGGAGAATTTCCGCAAACTCGTTGCCCGTATGCCAGTGAAAATGCACTTTCTTCGGTCCCATATGGACAATTTTCCAGAAAATTGCGAAGACTTCAGTGAAGAACAGGGTGAGCGCTTTCATCAAGACATCCGTGTAATGAAGGAACGCTATCAAGGCCAATGGGATGTGAACTTTTTGGTTGACTACTGTTGGTGCCTTAAGAGGGATGTGGTGTCTGCTCGGCACAATCGGAGGTCACTGAAGAGACAATTCATCCATGAGTAGCTTATTTTGTACATTGTACTATTCATGCTATCTATTAAAAATATTCTGTAAACCTTCTGTGAGTAAACGTGTCCAATATTTGCTATTATGTGTTTCATTGACAACAAATATTTGGAAATATAGGAGTTTTTGATATGTGCTCATATTTCAAAAACCTGACCTGATTAGGTAAAATGAGCCTGATTTTCAAATTCAGTGCAAAGAACTGACCTAAAATAAGGTATTATATATTTGACCTTGAAAACAACGCAGACTAGTGTTATTTAACGACCGAAAACTTTAAACAAATTCAACATATTTTTGAACAACGCTTTACGGATAGAGTTTTCCCAACCAAAAATACACATCTAGACAAATGTTAATAAGTACAAAACTGAAGGAACAAGTTTAAATTTAAACAAAAATCGATTGGCAGAACAGAATGGACACAGCAAAACATTAAACTTGTTCAAGAAAAGCTTATTCAGGCTCCATGAATATAAGTCATAAAGAATGGTTTGAACATGAGTAAGGATACGTTTCACCGAATCACTAAAAGAAAATCAGGATTTAGTTAAAAGAATTATGGCAGAAATGTGAAGAAGGATGCAAGTATATGTAGAAAGAAATGTAATAAATATTAGAAATTAAATTCTATTTTTTTTTCTGCTCCCTTCTACTAAATGGTTTTGAAATATGTCTATTTGAAAATTGATTCTGTATTTTACCTGCTTGCGCAAGCACACTTTTTATCTTTCTTCTACTTCGTTGTAGAATTTACCATTATAGATGTAGGTTTATAAGATTTTCAACAAAAATGCACATAAAATAGACAAACAAAATTAAGTTTTCAGAAACAATCTAGCTATAATACTTTCAGAGATATATTGATTTAAAATCGGTTTCTTTTTTTTACGACACCCAGTATAGTATTTCGAATATTTTTCAATTTATTAATAATTATAACAAACCGCATTCGTTTTTCTTTTGTTTTTTAATTTAGGTTGATTGCTTTCATGGATTTCATGCCAATTTTAATATACACACAATATCTTTTCCAAAAATTATTAGGTAATCCAGAATTTCGTTCTACTTTGGAAAATTATGAAAATAAAGTATTTTTATTCAAATTTATTCAATTTTAATTTTTCCCAATTAATTGGGTCATAAGTTGAGAAAAAAAATTACTTGAAATAATAGGAATTTCTATGCACATCATTTGGAGCCAACAATGAATTTATACCGAATGATCGTTAAGTTCGGATTGGTCTAGACTATTTTGTTTATTATCTAGGAAGAGGCTAGCCCTAGGGTCCCTGACCCGCGGCCCGCGGGACACATGCGGTACACGAGATCATTTTGTGCGGCCCACGGCAACTTGTCAAAATTAACATTGTCTTTGGCCCACCAGATCGTTTCCTTGGTCATCGGTGCGGCCCTCCATCATTCTAAACATGCGTCGAAACATCTTTTTTGTTTCTTAAAAGCGTCTGTAGGATAAGTTAAGTATTATTAGACTAAGTTAGGTTAATTGGATAGTTTATGTTAGGGTGGTTATGTTTAGTATATTTTTATACGAATTTTCTCTTCTTGTCTTAGTCTTCTTTCCTCTTTGAATATGACTCCCATTTCTGTATAACATGCGGCCTTCAGGCTCTCTCTGAATTGTCGATACGGTCCTACGAGTTGGGGACCCCTGCCTTAGCCGACACCCAGATAAAAATAAGCGAATTTTAAGAGGAGAAAAAAGTTCGAATTTTTTAAACAAACTAGTGATAATCCAAATAGGGTAGCTTTGTGTGTCCTCGTTTGTATCTCATTAGAGTTCATTGTTAGCACAAAATAATTTGTATATAACCTTTTTCTTTTTCAGATAATTTTAAGTTTCTTACAATCCATTTCATTTGCAAATTGTGGTTGTAAAAATGCCAAATATATGATTGACTAAATTCCCCTAAATGTTTTATTTCTACAAAGCAGCAAGAACATTCCAGGATGACATCATATATTAAATAAGCAATGCTGATGATTCCTTAAAAAGTATTAATTTAATTAATGCATTAAAGTGAATTATTATTAAACAAAAATAAATTAAGCTATGAGAAGCATCTGATGTAGTATATACATATTCATGTACTTAATGACATAGGGTTATTTTAACGAAAAAGAAAATGAAATACTCAATATTTTAATAAAGAAGAAAGAAATGAAGAAAATATTTATTTACGTTATATATTTATTGAGTAAAAAATTAAAAATAATGAGATATTATAGATGATTAAGAAAGGCAGGAGTCAGTTAACACGAATGCAAAATAAGGAAAAAGGAAAATAATTAAAAGAATAATTATCATTTTCCTCTCACCACATCCCTCGGAACATCTGGCATCACATCTCACTAGACTGCCATACCCTGGATAGTGATTGAAAGAAACTATCAAGTCTTCGTTGCCATAGAATAGGCTCCCGACGATATACTATATATCTATTCTTTGTGGGGATTATTCTATATTCGAGTGCGTGGTTGATCAGATGGCCGAGAACGACTCTATGTAATAAATAAATAGGCCTGGAGAGGGCTTATTTATCTTCAATATACTTAAGAAGTGGAACGGAGCCCAAAGATAAATAATATTGCAAACATTAATAAAATAGGATTATATTAATTAATCTAACAAAACAACACATGGAAAATATTTACATGACCGGGGATTAAAATGGGAGATACACATGAAACGAAAAAGGTCATGGGAATATTTGATTAAGCGGAGGATTAAGATTTGGAGGGATTTAAAATGAAAAAACAAACAAGAAGGGAAAGGGTTGGCTAAATCCATTTAAAGCAAAGAGTTACGCGGGCACAAAGTTAAATAGTTAAATGCAATGCGTAGCTTACATATTTATAAGGTCGTCATGCAGAGGAAGGCGATTTGAAGGAATCTTCGGTCCAACTGGCGATTTCTTTTCCAGGAGAAGGGGTTTTTAGAGGGGTCGTCCTTAACGAGGGGAGAAGGACTGACTTTGAGGAGTGAGAGCAAAGTGGAGCTCGGAAGTACGAGCGATCTTTGAGACAGGATATCGGAGATGTTCTGGATGGACAATTGATGTTATTGGTGTAACTAAGCGTTCTCTTAAAGAACGTTTAAAAAAGGGGGAATTAATTTACCACTGACGTGATATCAGGGAAACGAAAACCATTTCTTGTCGAACGGGCTCGAAGAACAATGACTGTTCTAAAGTTGTTCTCTTTCTGAGCAACAGGGGGGCGAGAACCGTTTCTTGTCGAATGGGCTCGAAAAACAATGACTGTTCTAAAGTTGTTCTCTTTCTGAACAATTGTAAATCATCACTGACTTGATATCAGGAAAGCGAGAACCGTTTCTTGTCGAACGGGCTCGAAGAACAATTACTGTTCTAAAGTTGTTCTCTTTCTGAACAACAGGGGGGCTCTGTTGACTTGGCGTCTTGAGGGGCACAAACCTTGAAACTAAAGGAAATTGTCCTCTTCGTGAAAATAAGGGGGTACTCGGGGTAGAGTTCCTAGGTGCACAAGGGAGACCGGATTGGCGTGATGCCTGGCGAAGATAATCAGGATCTGGTTCAAACGCGAAATTCTATCGCATAATTAGCCGGAGCCAGCCCCTCGGCGTCGGGGCCAATGGAGGGACTTCGATGGAATGTCCAGGTAGTGCTTGGAAAAATCTTATCTTCCCATAAGCCTAATTCAATCTGGCCAGATCGACGCATGGAGGAAAACGGGGGATTGAACCTCCTTGATTAAACTTGGGAATAGTGGGCGATAAGACGCCGTTCTACTCTCTCTCTCTCTCTCTTTCTCTCGCATGATGCACGTGTAAAGCATGAGTTTCGATATGTGATAGAGGCGAGGCGTGGCAGCCTCAGGCCATTCTCTCACAGTCTTACACCACTAAAGAAGAGCTTGAGTCTAAAAGCCACAGAGTTTCGCTGAGTTACGAGTAAGTGGGCGGTCCTTCTAGAAGGCATGTTGCAAAGTCGCTTTGAGGCCTACGATGAGACTGACATTGATTTCTTTGGAGAAAATGAAGAGTACAATCCCTCAAGTCTCTTTCATTAAAAATGATCACAGGTTATTTTCTTTTATAATGAAGTTAAGCGATATACTAACCAGCGAACCGTATAAGGGTCAATCACCTCGCAAGTTTTAGACTCGCGTAACGTTATTAAATTTAGATACCATTTAATTTACTTGGCTTATTTAAAAATGTTAACACAGAATGAAAAGGATCAATTACATTGGCCTGTGTTTCAACTCTTCTTTTTAAAGGTCATCATAGGTTTACCAACTGATTTAGAATAATTTTTCGATGCTGAATTTAAGAATATAATTAGTTTTCTTTAGTCAGGTCTGGTTTCTGAAATTTGCTCCATTTAGATTTGACTGTCTATTCCAAAATAGTGCCGCCATCCAACCGTTTAAGCCTTCTATTTTGTTAAATCTAGTGATGAATAACCATACATAACCAATTTTTTCATATTTTTTTCAAGTCTAGATTTACATTACAATGGATCTTACGTGTAAGAATCATTCGAATAGGTTTGGTTACATCTGCGGACATGTTGCTCTTCCAGACCGTCAGACAAAAATCACGGATTTTGTGAAAAAGCCATATCATGTTTACTTTGGGTAAAACTAGGAGACCAGGATAAGCCATTTGTTCCCCATATTTGCTGTAAAACACGAAAATTAGGGGGATTGGAGTAATAAGAAAGAAAGAGTTGCTATTTTGATTTCCAATGGTATGAGAAGCAAAGATTACATCACCGACTGCTACGTCAGCCTGACAAATTTGAAAGTCTTCAATCGCAACAGAAAGGATCATTTTTTAATACCAAATGTTCATTTTGCTAGCTTTTGTTCCAAAGCTAGTATCATCACTGATACAGCTGATTTTGATGCAGACAATTGGGTGACCAATTGGGACACTTTACGCAAGCCAAACTCAACGACCTAACACTAGACCTGAACATTTCCAAAGAATCTGCTCTGCTTTTGGGTTTACGTCTTCGAAAGAAATGTATGCTGGCACCAGGAAAAACATTCAATCGTATCGGGACAGCGAGAAAGAATTTAGGAGATTTTTTAGGTTTGCTGAAGTCACTTTACTCGTCGACTGTAGCAACATTGCTGACCTTCTCAACTTACTGGGCCTAACGTATGATGCCATGGAATGGAGAATTTTCATTGAATAATCTAACTGAATTATCAAGGCAGTTCTTATTCATAACGACAATATGTTATCATCTATCCCTGTTTCACACTCAGCTACAATGAAAAAAACCTGCAACAGCATTGAGCGTCTGATTTCTGCTTTCAACTAACAGGAATACAAATGGCTGATCTGTGGAGATCTTAAAGTTTTTGTAATCCTCCTTGGCCTTCAATGTGGGTACGCAAAGTATCCATGCTTTATGAACTTGTGGAACATTTAGGCTGACGATCAGTATTATGTCAGACAAGACTGGATGTCAAGACAAAGTTTAGAAACCAGTTTACACAACGTTCTTTCAGAACCCCCGGTTGAAACGAGAAAAATATTGCTTCCACCCATACACATCAAACTCGTTTGATGAAGAAGTTTGTCAAGGCAATGGACAGGGAAGGTAGAGGATTTGCTTTTCTCCGTTACGATTTTACAGAAGTCAGGATAGAAAAAGTGAAGGTATGTGTATTGGATGGTCTTCAAATAAGGGAACTCATTAAGGACGTCAGTTTTGATAAAGCCCTGAATCCTGCTGAAAATTCTGTCTGCTTGTTCTTTAAGTCAGTCATTACAAACTTCTTTGGCAACCACAGAAGTCGTCAGTATGAGAAGGCGGTAGATGAGTTAATGGAAGATTTTCGCAAAATTAGTGTGCGCGTGTCAGTGAAAATGCACTTCCTTCGGTCCCACCTGGACTATAAACACGAGAATTGTGGCCACTTCACTGAAGAAGAGGGTGAGTGCTTTCACCAAGATATCTGTATAATAGAAGAACACTACCAAGGACTTTGGGATGTCAACTTTCTGGATGACTATTGCTGGTTCCTGAAAAGAGATTTTGTGTATGCTAGGCAGAAACGGAAGTCCCTGAAGGGATTATTCATCGATGAGTAGCTTTTTTTGTATTTTGTACTCTTCTTGGTATCAATTAAAACATTTTTTAAACCGTCTGTGTATAAATAGGCTAAAAAATTACTATTGTGTGTACTTTGACCTACAAGTAGATCGGAATATTGGAATTTATGGCATGTGTTTATATCTCAAGAACTAGATCCGATTAGATAAAATGAGCATGATTTCGGTTTCAGCGCGAAAAGCCTAAAGCAGGTATTATGTGTAAGACCTTGAAAACAGCACAGCCCAGTGTTATTAAATCTTATAACATTACTGTGTTTTCACGATGCCGAAAAGAAAGGTATTAAAATCATTTCATTACCGGCTATTGCAAAAGTCTGTTTCACCCGTTTCGACGGTCTCAAACAAGGAGCAATGATAGTTTTGATGCAGATAGATACGGTTTTATTGGTTTAACATATAAATATGCTTTTAAGTTGTAATATTAATCAATGTGGGTACTCTCAGCCGGGAGCCAGCGCGCCAAACTAGACCTGTAGGCACTCTACACGTTGCAGATGAAGTCCTTACACATTGTGCCCCACACGAAATGGCGGATGACTTCAGCTCGTTGACGTTGCTGTAGCGGGTCTTGCAGGCCTTGCTCTCGACATGACACCGCACGCTGTAGTCGATAAGAGTGCGATTGGGTTACTGTGGCCGCCAAAATTCATTCATCCAACAGTTCATGTTCGACCCCAACTATTCTTGCAAGGACTTGGACATAAATTACGAGCACCGTCCTGCAGAAAGAGGTAGTCTACCATCGTCGTAATATTTCTCACTCAACATAGAATTTTCTTGCCAATATGTTCCTGTATTCGGCCAGGTTGATTCTGCAACCGGATGAAACCACACCGGCGGCATCTTCTCGCCATTGCAAGCCACATGCCTAAGCCTTATTATGAGGCCTGGTACTTTTTTGTGTACAGATAGCTAACATTGAAAACGTGCTCACCGTTGTTTACCAAATGGGAGCTCTGTATGTTGATGAGTAGATCGACTATGAATTATTTTTCATTAGAAAAAAATAGAATTTAATGAATATAAATCTTTATATTACTTAAAAGGCGACTACAGCGCTCCCAACGTTGTTCTTACATAGGGTCAGTGAGCAGAGCTTTTTCCATGCAACTCAAGCTCAAGCCGCTTTCCTCCTTGATTGCCTTGGATAACTTGGGAACCGAGATATTCTTCTTCGTGATTTCGTTGATTTTGAACTAAGGAGCTGTTTTAAAGGACTTTATCACAGCCAAGCGGTTACAAATGGAGGTCTGCCTGAACGACACAGAGTTTTGAGACCTTCTTGTTCTTGAGCCTTTCCACGACTCTGGGGACGTTCTTCCAGCTGATGATGAGTCGCTTGAGATGTTAGAATCCTTGTGACCTGTGCTCAGGAGAGCAGATATATTAATTCTCTTTACTTACATATTGATTTACCTGCGCACATTAGAAAAGACGTTCTAATGACACGGGGTGGAGAGTAGAACTTTAACTTTGTTTGAATCATAAAAAAAACTGTGCAACATAACTTTTGCAAAAACTGGTGCAAGCGATTTATTTTGCATCACTAACATTTATTTTCCTCTCTGCGTTATGAAGACCAACAAGGATTTCGGAAGAAACAAGGAACAGAGACAGATTTAGCCATGATATAGAGTCATGTTGCAGCAGGAATAGGAAAGGGGTGCATGGTAGACGTCGTTTGCAGATATGAAAAGAAGGCCTTCAATAAATTTTGGATCGATATCCTGAAGTACAATCTCACGAGACTTGCGCCCCACTGCGAAAAATTCCTCTGTAATAACCTTGAAATGCAAGTAAGCCTGGCGTTTCACGGGGGGCCTCTTTTAGCATCAGTCTCTCCACCATCTACATACGTAACCTACCAAAGCCACTTAAACACCAAACAATAAACATCACTATACGGTCAATCTCACCTATTTCATTGTCCGACGGACAAACTCCAGAAGAATGATGTCTAGAGCCACGACAGCCGAAGCCGAAAGAATCTCCAGATCTCAGATGTGAACAATGATGGAATATCCAAAACAATGTGTAAGAATTTACGCCGTTGCCGATCGGGCGACACCCGAAAGCTCCCCTCAACATAGACAATTTTAAAATTAACTACTCGCTAACTGAGTCAGTTTTGAGCTTCTCATAGCCAGACTGAGCTTGAAAAGGCAGATTAGCACAAGAAATAGACTTACTAACACGGATCTAGACAAACTCCCCCGATTTCGAAACTTATCCATAAAGAAGAACACAAAATTATGCTTAGGATTAATTAGCTCTAAACTTCTCTACCTTTCAATCCCGCTAAACACGTCGTTAAAATAATATGAACAGAGTGCATTTGTGCATAACAAAGGAGTCAAGTTCATTACCATTAAGAGATGGCAAGACTTCCCTAACCCAGATACCCGGCATGAATACACTTGGCTAGAACCCGTTAACGCCTTACTACAAAGGAGTCGGGAAATCTGGAACAAGTCCGACGAACATCTTCCTAGGGACAGAATGGCAAGCCCTGACCCAGAGGTAAAGGGAAGCAAGTGATGCAAATATTACTTACCAAACTCAAGGAACGACAGAGAACAAGACAAGATACAAGTGATCTTGTGAGACTAATGATGAATCACAGGAAAAAACAAAAGAACTCAAAAAAAGAAAATTACACGAAATATAAAAATTAAAAATTGAAGATTTCAGGTCAGGCATTAACGAAAGAAAAACAGCCCCTAGGACAAGCATAACTAAATAAATAGAAAATGAAGTGGGAAAAAACTAACAGAAAAATATTAGAAATATAAATTACAATTGAAAAGGCGCGCTCACCGGGCGCATTGTAATACTTTCGCTTCACTCAATTTTTTAATATTTTTTGACCCCTTCCCCCTCTTCTACATCTTATCCTCTCTTTCTACATCTCACTTTTATTAAAACAAGGTCTGCTGACAAAAAGTAGTGTGCTCTCCCTTATACTGATTTATGACCTTACGACCTTCAAAACTTTCAATGATTCAGGGCCTAACCCGGGTAGGACCTTAAGAAATATATCATTCCAAAGAAAATGTATGATATCATAAGAATTTTAAATTTATTTCAGAATCGGCCGAATAGTTATGAAGGTATTGCCAAAGGATTCCGAGGGTAACCATGGAATAACGTTGCAAATTTCGTTAGGAATCAGCCAAATAGTGATAATTTTATTGCTAAATAATTCTCCGGCTAAACTTTGGAGGCCTTTAGCGAATATATCATTCAAAAGAGAATGCAAAGGAACCTAAGGGTCTCAAATTTCGCTAGTATCTGCCAAATAGTTATAATGTAATTGCCAAAAGAAAATAATTCCAGGGATAACCTTGTGTGGTAGTGGTTTAAGTGGTGTAGGTGGCTGTGGTGTAGGTTAGATGGTTGTGGTGTAGGTAGTGGTAGTGTAGGTGGTATAAGTGGTGGTGATGGTGTAGGTGGTGGCGATGTAGGTTGTTGTGGTATATGGGGTGGTGGTGTAGGTGGTGTGGTGTAGGTAGTGGTGAAGGTGGTGGTGGTGTAGGTAGTGGTGAAGGTGGTGGTGGTGTAGGCGGTTGTTGTGTAGGTGTCAGTGGTGTAAGTGGTGGTGCTAGTGTAGGTGGTGGTTTAGTTGTTGGTGGTGTTGGTGTAGCTCGTGGTGGTATAGTTGATGATGGTGTAGGTTTTGGTGGTGTAGATGGTAGTGGTGTAGGTGGTATTTGTGTAGGTGTTGATACTACTCCGAAACCTTTCCCACAACTTGATCTAGATGATCTTGCAAGAGATCTAAACTTAACAAAGCAACATAGTGAATTACTGGCCTCGAGACTGAAAGAAAGAAATATAGTAGCAGAAGTTGTTCAAATTACTAAGTTTCGCATTCGATCAAACAATTTAAAAGGCAAATTTTTATTTGAAAACAATTTCGCTACTGTAATAATATTCCAAGTCTATTGATGAATTAGATATACATCATGAACCCAGTCGATGAATACTTTTCATTGACTATTCTTTATATAGTAATAAAGCCGTGCTTGTGCATAATGGAAATAAACTACCATCAATACCAATAGTTCACTTTGTTGTTTTGAAAGAAACGTATAAGAATTTAGATTTAATTTAAAAAGTATTAAATACAGTGAACATAAATGGTTGATTTGTGATAACCTTAAGGTAGTGGCCATTTGTGTAGCTTGCAGTCAGGCTACACAAAATTCATGTGTTTTTTGTGCGAGTGGGACTGTAGAGCTCAGGGAGAAGATAATATACGCTCAGAATGGCCTTTAACAGAAGAGACAAAAGTAGGTTGTTATAATTTCATGCGTGAACCATTGGTTCCTAAGGAAAACATAATTTTGCCACCACTTCATATAAAATTAGGATGACCAGCCATCCTTCTTAGATTTAAAAACAAAATTTCCTAAGATAAGTGATGCTGAAATTAAAGAAGGAATCTTTGTTGGGCCTCAGATTCGAAAACTTATGGTAGATAGTGAATTTGAGCAAGTCAGAATTTGAGGCCTGGCATAGTTTCAAAGGTGTATGTAATGGCCCAAATCAGAAAATGACCACATTCTTGTTCAGAATTTGATTAGGTCTTATAATGAGTTGGGATGTAATATTACTAAAGGCGCATTTTTTGCATTTCCATCTGTCTTTCTTTCCAGAGAATCCAGCTGACGTCAGCGATGAGCATGGTGAAAGATTCCACTAAGATATTGCTACTATAGGAGAATGGATTCCTGAAATGCTTGCTAGACCCTTCACAGAGACCGAAAAGATGTTGTACATAAAAAGAAGCCTAAATATTCTGAAGATATCTCACTATTGTATAGATTTCAGCAATTTGGAAAAAATCATAAATTTTCATTATTTTTTTAAATATATTTTTATAATACCACACTCTGAAATGTATTAAAAGAACTTATTAATTTATTTTGATGAATAAGCTTTTGGTTTCCACTTATCTTTGTACTTTTTTTCAAATAAAATAAAAATAATAACAAATATTTCATACCTCTATATACTGAATAATCAAATATTAATATTCATGAAAATAAAGGTCATTTTTGTAATCTACGCAAAAACTATAATATAAAACTACTTTCTCAATTCTGAGGCAAAATCATTGTTGGACAGGGTAATTATTTATTCTTCTCTTCCTTTTATTTTAATTTAAATTTTTATTGGGCACCTTGCCTCTTTTTTCTTTATACTTTTTTTGTTCTTTCGCTTCTTTTTGTTTTAGTTAAAGTTTAATTTGGGCACTTCGCCTGCTTTATTAAAGTTTATTGCCTTTTGTTTATTGTTTTTCTTTGACTTGTTTCGATTTTTGTATCTTTGTTAGGTGTAGCTTGCTCTTATATTTTCACTTGCACAGTTTCTTCCCTTGGGGATAGTGCTGTTCTTTCTACTATGCGTTGTCTGAATCGCGGTATGTCAAGATTATTGTTGATTGTTGGGAGTATTTCTTCTTCTAATTTGTCCCATGTCTTTCTCCCTAGCCTCTTGAACTCAATATTGATTTGTTTGAGTCCGGTTCTATCGTGTAGAAACGTTTTTCGAATACGGTCTATACTTAACGTGCCAGTTATAAGCTAAACAGTGAGGCTTGATTTTGTACCCTCTGCATCGGCTTCTGAGGTAAAACTTGACATCTGCGTGATCACGGCAGAGTACACCAGGCCCTAGCGTACCAAAGGTCGTTTAGAGTTTTCTCTCTTGGCACTTTGAAGCTTCAAAAACGGTACAGTTTCTTAAGCTCTCTTTTGGCTAGGGGGATTCTGTTGTTTATGTGGGCCTTATATCCTCGTTAGATTATGGATAAATTTAAACCTGAAAGAGGACGTCGTCTATTTTCCGGCGTTTCATCGGAATTATCTCAAATTTCTGGCAGTTAGTCTTGATGTTCCACCTCAACCTTTTTCCATAACAGGTGATGTTATCAATCTCGGCAGCTGTCGCCCTTGCTTGAACTCCAGCGTTCATGATGGGACTTGAAACGATTTGGTGATTTCATCTGCGAATTGCAGATCAGAGAATCGTCCCTCACTGGAGCAGGGAGGTCTATTGTGTATACGAGTTACAGCAACGGATTCAGACAGCTGCCTTGTGGAACTCCCGCCTCGAGTTTAAAGTCGGGTCTTTTGTAGCCATCGATCACCATTTGGGTTCTCCTCTCCATAACATAGTAATAAAGGACACTTTCAGGATTGGGTTGAGTTGTAGTTGAGGAGCTTGAAATGTAGGCCTCTTAGTCTCGCCTTATCAAATGCATTCTTTACATTCCGCAGCACCATGTCAAAGTATTTTCGCTCAGCTTTGCTGCATGCGAGTCTTTGCGTTATGAGGGCGAGGGGGGTCTCTTTTCTTTGTCTCCTACGAAACCCGCGCTACTGAGGGTTGTGAGCTCCTCGCTCGGCTAGTTGCTCTTAAAGCCTGTCAGCCAGGAACTTCTGGTAGACTTTCACAACGAATTCAAGCAAGTATGAAGATTATTTTAGCAATCTTAAAAACACCAGGGAAGTAACCCGTGTTTAGGGAAGCGTTATAAATATATCTGATTCCCTGAATGATCTGCTGTAGATAATTGATCAAGTTGAATTTGGTGATGCCCGTCCAGTCTTGTGACCTTTGTTCACAGCATCTTACAGTGACCATGACCTCATCTGATGTTATGGAACGGCCATGGCCCGCCATCTCCCTGCCTTCGTCTACTTGATGTTGTGGGTGCGTGCGGTATATAATCTAATTCAGGTCTTCGATCAGTTGGCCTTCAAATTCCTGGTCGAACTCTTCATTGAATTCGAGAGTGATACTGAAGACATTTTTCCAATAATTCCTAAATCTGTCTTCTAGAACCGCCGGGTCCTCTATACAATTTCCGTTTTCTTTTATTCGAGCCTTCCTTTTTCCAATTAGTCCTTTTAGTTTCTTGATTTGACGCCAGAATTTAGCCAGGTTCAGTTCTTTATCGGTTTTGGCTATCAAGTTGTTCCAGATTTCCTATTGTTGTAGGTTGGGTACGCACTCGTGATCTGAATCTAGAATGGACGTAGTTATCATCTTCATTTCTTCGTCTATTTTCTCCCGGGTTGCGTCGCTTAGGTCAGCTTGGGCTTATTGACTGAGTTGTCTCTTTTAAGGTTCCCAGTTGGCCGATGCATAGTTTTTGCGGAGAGAGACTGGAAGCTAGATGGGCGCGAGTGATATTGTGGTGACGATCGTTATATGATTACTGGGGACTGATGGGCCTGGCTCACTATGGTAGTTAAATGGAAAGCCTTCACTTGTTAAGATTATGCAATGATTGGTGTCTGAAGTGGAAGTGATATAGGTAGGAAAATCCGGCCCTATTCTTTGGAGGTTTTTTCTTCCCATAATCAATTCCACATTTCGGCCTCTTTCGTTGGTTCTACCATACCCCGCCGCGCAGCATCTGGCATTGAGGTCATCCCCTAAAATTGCCATACTGTGGTGTCTAAACATTGTGTAGAAGTAATTTATTGGGATATAGATTCGACGAGGAGGTTGATAGGCTGCTGCTATCAAGAGGTTTCCTAACACTGTGTGGAGTTCGACCGCCATAAATAATTCGTCCAGGTCTGGAAGAAGTTTGAACGATTTGCTTCACTTGGTAGCTATTGCAGCACCATCAAACGTTTCCTGAGAAGCATTATTCATGACCAATACGTAGCCCGGTATTTTAATTTGAACAGATGTAGTGTCAATGCCGTGCTCTGTTATAAGAATGATGTCGGGGTCAAACACCCGGAATATGTTCCCATATGCCGTTGTTGTCCCGAACCCATCCGTCTACATTGAGTGTCAAGATCGTCATTTTGTTGCTTACTCTTTCCATGTTGTCTTTTTAGTGCTTCTGTGTTATGTTCTTCTTCCTCCCGTTTCTCTTCTTCCTGAACTCAGCGTTAGAAATTTTCTCGCAAGTGTTGTGATGCAGAACCACGTTTATTAGGAACAAAGCTTTTTCTACTGTTTCAGTGTCGATTAACGCATCGTATTCACATTTAAAGACTTTTGATTTAATGCAATTGAATATTTCTCTGGGTTCCATCTCTTCGGCCGAATTTTTGGAGTTTTTCGATCTTCATCCAGCGTTTTTGGTGCTCTATTTCTTCTTTAATCTCCATTGTTGTTTTTACTCCAATAATTAGATCCATCTGTCTGCCGACAATCATCCCTTTTGTGTTGATTTCTGGGTGCACGTTTGGATTTAGATTGATTCTTCTTAGTTCTTCGCTGGCCGTTTTGCTGAGCAATTTTTCGCTGTTGTTCTCTGAATGTCACAGGGCTATGAATCTCTATGGAGCTTCAAAGAGCTTTACCAGTGCCACTTCTAATTTTATATAAATTGAATCCCTTCGTTGGTTTAGTGACGGCACTGTTTATTTCCCTGAGTTGGAGTCAAAACGATGTTTCCTGCTCCATAATTAGTCTTCACTTTTCACTTTAAATATTCTCCTTCTAGACATCGCCCCGAATAAGCCAGAATCCATATCTATATCAAAAAGCCGAAAAGGGAAACGTGATGAATGATGAACGATGTAAGTGTGTAGGGAATAAAGAAATGGTGTGGTGACAGACATCTGAAAATAGACAAGTGATCAAAAGAGAAAGAAGTGTGGTAGGGTGTAAAGAGATGCTAAGTGCCTGGTCATCAGACCTATCGCTTTTAAATATTTTCTTGTTCTGTGGTTCCTTTGTTCTCTTTGGTATAGTTTATCTTATTATGGCGTTAAAGCCATTTGTCTTCCAAAAAATAATGTTCTTGGATATGTTATGTGCATTTGCTGTTGAAGTAATAAGCACTTTAGTATTATGCTTAGTGTCTTTGTTTTTTCTATATCATGTAGTGAGTGTAAGTCGAGTCTTTTGTTTTTTCTTTGATCTCTTCTTCGTTATAGTTGGGTCTTCATCGGTGAATTTGCTATCGATATTTGGTAAATTATTGTAGAACCTGGTGAGGTTTCATAATTAGGTTTTCTTGGTTTGGGTAAAAACATTCTTATTCTCATGCGTAGAACGGCACTTCTGCTCTGCCAGCTAAAAGCCCAGCGGAGTTCGTAAATCTGGCGCGACCTATACTTATTCTGTTGTGATTAATCATTTGGAAGATATCATCGTTTAATTCTTGATTAAACATTTCCTCCATTTTCCTTGTCCATTCTTCTATGTCAACGTTTTGGACTTAACCCCGCCTCCCGATGCAGCTCTTTCTAGCGTCTTTTTCTACGCTGAGTGTACACACATTCGTTCTAAAACACTTGTAGTTTCCTTAATTGTGTCTTCGAGACACAGAAGGGGACGGAAGCAGGGTATAGTAGCGTCGATCTTACAAGTAAATTGTATATATTTTTCTTATTGCTTTCACCAGGACTTCTGAACATGTAAAGAGTTCTGACTGCAGCTGAGGCCTTGCTGATTTTTTCATGGACGTGCGTCGCTTACCCCGCTGAAGTAATATTTATTCCGAGTACATTGCACTCCGTGGTGTAGGGATAGGTTCTATCCCCATCCTGACATCGAATAGTAGTCTCCTGCCTATGGGGCTACTATTTGTTTCCTGGTTCGTGCGGATTTTCCATTGCGCCTCCTAGGTGTTAAAGTTTCCAATTTCTGCTACTGTCTTTCCGAGCTTGCGAAGGCGCATTCATCCATAGACAAGTGATTATATGGGTAAAGTCTTTGGCTCCTGGATGTTAAGGCAAGTGGGGCTCACAGGGGCTGTAACATCAGCGGTGGGAGGCCCCGAAGTGAGCAAAAACTTTGGTCCGTCCGTGCGCCTTAAACTGTTATACGCCACTCTCTCCATGCCAAAGTCACAGAGAGTTCTTTCTAATTTGTCACTTAGGCCCAGTCGTATGATCTTTTACCGCATTCCACGTTGCTACACCTTATCAAACGCTTTTAATACATCCCAACAAACAATACCCACATAACTTCTTTCCCGTTTTGCTTAGGCTAGCTTTTCCGTGATGACATTAATCGTCATCTCCGTACTTCGCTTCCTCCTAAACCCGAACTGTTATGGTTTAAAAAGGGACTTCTGCTCCAGATGAGACACCAGTCTGCCATTGAGGATCTTCTCGAAGAGCTTCCCGAAAATTCTAGAAGTGAAATTGGCCAGTAGCTTTCCTTCAACGTTGAGTCCTTTCCGTGCTTAGGCAAGAAAATCATCTTAGCCGTTTTCTAACCATCTGGAAAATATCGCTTGTTCAGACAAGCATTAGATATCCCTCTCATCCCTTTGATGACATTGGCTGGTGAATTTTCAAAGTTTAACTTTGTAAGCCCCGATTGTCCTGGGGCTTTGTGTCGGAATGAGCGGAGCGCGCAGAGTAATTCTTCTTCGGTAATCTCGGCGTCTCGTCGTGCTGTCTCTCCACTTGGTGCTGAGGGTGCGTCTTGTGTATTTGGTCGTTAAGCTCATCTATGACGGATCGTAGGCCCCGAAAAGGTGCGCATACCGTGTCCAGTTGGCTTTTTTGTAGTTCTTTCTGACTACAGCTGGAACTTGCATATGTTTCCTGTTGACAGTGAGTAGGTTCCCTATATGGTCACTAGATGGTACATGGACTGGTTCCATGCAGTAATTGAACGGCAGCTGACGATTCGCCAGACAGATGTCTGGTTTTGTGGCAATTCCTCCTCAGACAAAGGTGGGGAGGGAGGGGAATATTCGTTTTTAATGTTTCTGTCCAGAAATAGCTCCAGGCTTCTTCCTTTAGCGCTGAAGGCCCTGTAAGCGGATTCTCAGCATTTGGCGTTCAGATCCCATATATAAAAAGTGGGGGGTGCTTCTTCCAAATAGGCCGGTGAGAGTGTGAATTCGTACCACGTCTCTCCGTGGAGGTTGATATCCGGTAGCAATTGCCAACTTTCCTATGTAGAGATCCACCTCAATTGCGAGTTAGGTTTCTTTGAGATTTCTTATTTGCTTGTATTTAATCCCTATCTTTATTTCAATAGTGGTACCGTCGAACCGCTCCTGCGAATAATTGGTGAATCTCACATCGTAGTTCCATATTTTAATTTCTGCGTTACTCGTGTCAATCCCGTGTTCCGAAATTAAGATGATGTACTGCATCAATTTCTCTGAATACACTTACGTAAAGAGTTATTTTTGTAGTCCAGCCGTTAGTATGAATTTCCAGCATCGTCAGTGAGTTCCGTAACCTTGTGAATTGTTTTTACCTATGCTTGTTTTATTCTTCATTTTCTTCTTGGTGGCTGACAAAGCGGTTTTAATGCGCCCCGACTTCTCGTGCTTCGGTGGAGGGCTTGGTATTTTTGATTTGCTCTTCATGGCACGAGTGCGAGTGCGTGGGTCCTCGTCACTGTCCGAAAAGGCTGATTCATCTTTTTCTTCTCTTCCTTATCCTCACAATCCTCCGATGAAGGGTTTTCCTGGATTGCTTTCTCGAGACCAGATTTCACCCGAGTTGTTGCTCCTGGCTACTCTCTCTTTGAAAATCCTCGAACGCTCTGGGTTGTCGGGAATTTAACTGAAGGTAGACAGTTCTCTTTCAGTAAGGCATTTAAAACCTCGTTGTAGCAGCCTGTTTGACTGCATTAGCAACATTAGCGTGTGTGGTACAGATCAGTACCTTAAGGTTTAGATCGCTCGAGAGGTTTAGTGGAGTCAAAGATGTTCTTAAAGGCTCACATTATTTCGCGGCGGCATTGGCATAAGTGATATCTTTGGACTTCCTCTATTCTTTTTCTGTCCTCTTCATGATCTCTCTTCTTTTAGGGAAGTTTAAGGCCATTTTTCAGTGCTCCTTATCTTGCCTGGTCGATGTAATATGGACTTCTAGTTTGTAGCATGAAAAACACATCTGAATGCTACTGAATATTTCTTGTTGGAGGTTATCGCCTGGTATTCCCATGTTAAATTCCAGTATTCCGTTCTCTGTCGATTTCTTGGCCATGTCGGTGGTAGCAAAAATGATCTTAAATACGTTGGTGTGTTCACGAAATTTTATGAGTGCACGAACTTGTGCCCAGAGATTGCTCTTGGTGATCTCCTTGAGCTCCCCGGGAATATGTTTACTCACTCAGATTTCCACTTTGCGGCAGCTCACGCTTCGGTTGGCTGCCGCTTGTGGAGTGGTCTTTGCTTTTAGTCTGGTTTACCTGAGGATCCTCGCCCCCTCTTCCGATAGGAGCTGGTCCACCTCCTTTGTCTCGGCACATAAGGCGATGAACCCATATTAGACTTCCATCAGTTTCACCAGTGCTACCTTTAATTCGAGGTAGAGGGTTTCGCAGTAATTCATTTTTCGGGATTTTCATTCCAGCCTTCTGCCGGGTCACACCTGCCTGCTCATTCCTTTCTTTGCATTTCTTCCTCCCGGCGCCCTTCGGCTTCCGGGAATGAGCATACGGTCATCCGGCAGTAGGCTTCGGCTAGTCCCCCCGATCTCTGAACCCTCTTCTGCTGAAACTACGATTCAAGACACTCAAGACTCTGGAATGTGTACTGGGGAAGGCGTTATCAGTGCTGGCACGCAAGAGTCGTCTACGCGCTACATTCTCCCCGACCGTTCCCAGAGCCTCACTAATTCCCCGGTGAGGGAGACGATAGGCGGCCGCCACGACAGGGGTCCGTCGCCACCGCCTGTACAGGCCCTTCTCCTACGCGCTCGAACCCGAGACCCCTAGGTCGCCTAGCAGACCGCCGCCAGCATACGAGACCGCCAACGAAGATACTACAAGAGCTCAGCCGGTCAATCTTGAGTCTTACGCCCACATTAGGTGGGACGTGATTCTCAACCATCTGCGTCGCAACATCAACTCCACAGTCTTCAAGCAACGGAACCGAATCGAAATTGAACTTCTCCTCGCACTGTACCCGTTCCGGCTGAGCATCGCGTCTGCAACCTTCCATTCCCATCATCAGCGCCTCCGCCTCTTCTACACAGTGGCCCTCCACGGATATAGTGCAGCCCTTATCTATACTCGACTCCAGGCATCTACAGAATCAGGAATTAAATACGACGCACGGATCCTCAACCGCTCCACCGCAGTCCGCCCCCCCCCCTCCTGTATATGGATCGTGGTATCGTCACCCCGCGCCCAAACGAGCTAGTCGGTGACGCCCTGCGGGTCGGTCTCGACCGGGCCCGCAGGTTCCTAGCCGACGTTAGGGCCAACGTCGACTGGCGCGCTGAAATTTGTATTGCCCGCCATCGCCGCCGCCTTGGATTTGACCAACGCCTGCGATCGGACACGTCAGAAGAATTTCACTCGCCCAGCCCGGGCTACCCCCCTTACTTCCCCAGCCCGGATCCCACCCTCGACTCTTCAGCTTCCGGCTTCTCCATTTCCGATGCTTCGTCCACCCCGTGTTGGAACCCTTGTAATCGCACCAACCTCTTTGGCTCTCCCGACCCTGTGCCCCCACCCGTGCCTGTGCCCCCTATTGTTCACCAGCTCTTCGGGCATTCGCCCTCTCATGTGTCATCCGATGATTTAGAAGTGATCAGTGTTTTTACAGATATCTCGGATAATAATGTTACTAGTGCTCCCCCTCGTGTTGTTGAGCTACAAGACCCCATTATCACCCTTCTTCCTACCCCTGCTGACCCGGATATCACCTCCTTCTTCGAGCTTGCTGCTACTGAACTTGGTGCCACGGTTATCCACGACCCTCGCCCTGAACCTGCCCTGCAGCTGTGTTACACTGTCTGCATACCACAGCCTGGGCCTTGCAGTCCCCGTCGTCCTCCAAGGACCCCCAGCGCCTTCCACTTCCTCTCCTACTCCCTCCTCCCCCCCATCTCTTTGAGATGGGGGACGTCCTCAATGATCCCAATAGCGGACCACCCGACATCATCAGAGGAAGAGGAAACCAGAACGACAATGACCAACGGGACAACAACAACAATAACAACAACAATAACTAAGGAGGCAACCAGGACGACAACCGTGGTAACCAGTGGGAGAGTCCCGGCCTCGACCCTTTGGAACCAGAAACCCCCCGCGTGGATTTCAACACCCCCCTGGATGTCGAGGAACCAGGTTCCTACGACTCCATCCCTGCTGTCTTACACCTTCAGAAGGCCAATCGTGAGAACGGCATTAAGGTTTTTCTTAAGAAAAACTATCGCCATTGGGCACCTTCCGACGACCGCGCCCTTACCTGGCTGGAGACCCTCGCGAACAAGGACATCATTGAGGAGGCGCACATCAGATGTGCACACCGCGTATTTGGGGTAACAAAACCGAATGGCTCCGCTAGATTGATCTAGGATATGTCCTTGGCTAGCGAGGCATATCAACCTCGCAAGTTTAGCCTCCCTAGCGTCGCATGCATCATGGGCACCCCCACTGAAGGCCTTTGGGCGATGAAGTTGGATCTTAAAGACGGATTTTATCATCTCTGCCTTCACCACATGGCTCGACCCTGGTGCGGTATTAGATGCCAGGGGCGTTCCTTTAGATTCAAACGCCTCCCCATGGGATTTAATGGGGCGCCCTTCCTGATGCAAAAGGTAACGGCCACCGTTATGAATCAGCTTGCGTTTAAGTGTAAAATACAAGTCTACACTTACCTCGATGACGTGCTCTGCTTGAGAAAGAGACGCGCCCTCCGCCTCTTCATGCGCACCATACGCCAAAGCTCCATCAATGCAAATTGGAGGAAGTCCATCACCATCCCGTTGAAAATAATCTCTTACCTTGGCTTCAATATAGATTTGAAGCAAAAGCGGATTCAACTCACCCCCTCTATGTTGGAGAAGACACGCTCAGCTCTTACCATCAGGGCGTCCCGCCCCGTCACCCGCAAGGCCTGGACAAGGCTTGCCAGTCTCCTCAACTTTATCCTCCCGGCCCTCCGTCTCCCCTTTTGTTGGCTACAACTTTGTTACCAGCAACAGCCTCATCCCAACTCCCGCCCTTTCCTCCACCTCAGCCGCCTCATACACGGGAAGTGGGCCCGCTTCCGTCCTCCAAAGGGAGCTAGACCCGTGATTTACGTGGACGCCTTCCCCTGGGGTATTGGCTGGTGGTGCAGGGGAACTTCCATGGCCCTTGACTGTTGCAATTGGGACGCGGGCATCTTTGATTTGGAATCCCTCGGCGTCATCCTCAATATCATCATGGCCCCCCGCGCCCTCCTCTTTTGTGACAACAATGGGGCAATTTGGAACTCCAAAAAGGGTAAGCTCCCGGATTCAATTCTCCGCTCCCTTTCTCCTACCTCCCTCGTCGGCTTCTCCAAGGCATTCAAGATCGCCTCCAGAAACATTGGCTACATTAGAAGCAGGTGCAAACCGGCGGATGTCCCATCTCGGTACTTTTCAAGAAGTATCCTTTAGGCCGTGTGTGGGCGTCCCCCCTCTGGGGGCTACTTAAGGTCCCACACTCCCCGAGACGGGACGGACGTTTAACATCCTTCTGCCGGGTCACACCTACCCCCTCCATCCTGCCCCTTCTCCCCCGTTTTCTCTCTGTTTTTGACTCTCTTGAGTCTCTTTTTGTTTTATAAAACTTTTGTTAATTGTTTTCTCCTGAAAACACTCTGTGTAAATTTAACTCATAATAAAAGGAAGGTCCTCCTCACCCTGTGGGGGGAGGACTAAACTCACCCCCTCTATGTTGGAGAAGATACGCTCAGCTCTTACCATCATGGCGTCCAGCCCTGTCACCCGCAAGGCCTGGACAAGGCTTGCCGGTCTCCTCAACTTTATCCTCCCGGCCCTCCGTCTCCCCTTTTGTTGGATACCACTTTGTTACCAGCAACAGCCTCATCCCAACTCCCACCCTTTCCTCCACCTCAGCCGCCTCATACACGGAAAGTGGGTCCGCTTCCGTCCTCCAAAGGGAGCTAGACCCGCCATTAACGTGGACGCCGCCTTCCCCTGGGGTATTGGCTGGTGGTGCAGGGGAACTTCCATGGCCCTTGACTGTCGCAATTGGGACGCCGGCATCTTTGATTTGGAATCCCTCGGCGCCATCCTCACTATCATCATGGCCCCCCGCGTCCTCCTCTTATGTTGTCTTCTTTTCCGAAACCAAAGTGTAATTATGGTGTTTGGAGTGAAAAAACAAATTATGAGGTGATAAAGGAGGTAACGGTTAATGGAGGTAAGTTCGTGAATGAGTAAAGCAAATGGAGTAAACGCACCCGTCCATTTTCATGTTGTTTCCCTGCTCGGTTGCTGCCAGGATGATGGGGGATGGATGGATGGTATGGATCTCGAATAGGAACCTCAAGAGGGATGAATTATGGTGGACTTGATGCAGTAGCGGTTGAATCAACGGCCGCTAAAGTTTTGCCACCCCCTCTAGGCTAATTGCGCCATAACTGCATCCAACTACATATAGACGGGTGTTCCTTTCGTAGGATAGTCAGCAGTGCTTAGTAATCGAATATTTGGTCGTCCAAAGGAAAAAGTGGGCAATAGATATAATAAGTTGTGAAAGGAAATTATATACACACATATAAGATTACAATTGCCCTATATATGTACATATATATATATATAATAGTAGGAGATGGATAGATAGAGATAGATTTCCCTAGTGAAAAGGAGATCGAACGGTAGAAAATCCCTGGTGATGAGGAATTGCAGGCGTATATTTGAGATTGGTGTTCTTCTCATTGTTTTTGGTCTTATATTCATGTTTTTGCGTACTATTTTTCTGTTTTTGTTTGGGTTGTTCTTGGTTTGTGATGGTATTGCTTGTTTGTTGGTGTTGTTATTGGTTTGTGATGGTATTGGATGTTTGTTTGTGTTTTCATTTTGTTTCATGTAGATTATAATAGTTTATTGTGGCGTTCAAGCCTTTGTAGGTGTTTTTGGTATTTTTGTATTTCCCTCATTGCTCGTTTTTGTACTTTTAGTGTTCTTCTTATTGTATATTGTTTGTGAAGCGTATTGTTTGTCGTTGTTTCATATGCGTAGTCTTATGTGTAGATGGGTTCTTCTTGTCTTTCGGTGTGTGATTTGCTACTGATGAAGTTTTGCATTCTTCTGTGTCTGTCTTCCAACGGAGTGTCAATGTGTCTCTGTGTGATTGTGTCCGATATGCGTCGTGGGAATTTCTCTCAGATTTTTCGCGCTCTTCTTTGCAGTTGCAAGTTAATTGGGGTCATTAGGATCATTTGATGTAGGTCCCTCTGCCTCCTTCTATCTCTCCTCCTAAGGTTGTGATTAAGAGTACTCCTTTATTTTGTACCCTTTTGAGGAGTCGCAATTTCTTTGGGAAACTAGTGTTATAGGTATAGGTGGATACAGTAGCTTTAATCTTATGAGCGCGTTATAGATCTTCTTTTTGTTGGTCTTGTTCAGGTTTTTGAACCTGAATCGCTTTCTGAGGTCGATCTTCGCTCGCGCTGCTGTCTGAGCATCGTGGCTTCTGTGCCCATTTTTACCTATCTTTAGTCCTAGTACTGTCCCTTCTGCGTTGTTTGGAATGCGGGGGGCGTCTATTTCAATATGGGCCCGTTTCCTAAGAAGTAGTGGTATCACCTTAAATTTCCTTGGTGTTAGTGGCGATTTTCCACATTTTTTCGTACCTGTTGACATGGTCGATTTCTCTGTCTGTTATTTGTGCCATGAGCTCAGGATCTATATAGAGCGGCATTTTGTGAAAAAAAAGGAGTTATCGGCAGTTATTTTCCTGTAAATACATCAAGACCCAACCACGCTCCCGCCAAATAAAGAAGTTGAAACCTGCCCAAATTTCCTTGACCTTTGAAAGAAGCTACGATCACACTAATAATCTAGCCTACGAAGCTACAAGAGAGAGAGAGAGAGAGAGAGAGAGAGAGAGAGAGAGAGATATATATATATATATATATATATATATATATATATATATATATATATATAGAGAGAGAGAGAGAGAGAGAGAGAGAGAGAGAGAGAGAGAGAGAGAGAGAGAGAGAGAGAGAGAGAGAGAGAGAGAGAGATACCATATTCCCGCACCTATAGGTAACAATCATTATAAATAGAAAAAAATAATCATTAGGCCCTTATCTCCCTGCCGTTGGGATGTTGGGATCTCGTTGAAAAAAGGACCTTAAAAAAATATCAGGATTGAAGCGCTTTTCAAGGTCCAAAATTAAAGTTATTTTTTTACTATAATTCTAAGTTAGGTAAGTTTAATCCGTTAGGTGGATATTTATTTCCCGTTGTGTTTCGCAATTTTGTATTAATACAACTTTCTTTTTTTCTCGTAAATGCTTTGTTATTAGAAACATTGAATCTCTGAAACTAGAGACTCAGAATCTTAATATTACAGTCTACCTACTATTGATATTTTTTATATGCTACTGTTTCTGTGAGTATGATACCTTTTTAAACTCGGAAATGTTTCGTTCGTATGATATGGACACACAAAAATTAAGCATTTCCGATTTTTAAGGAATCCAAAGCCGCTTGAATTATAGCAAAAAAAGTAGTAAACGATATATATATATCTAGGTAATTTATTTGTATGAATTAAACATTGATATAATCAAACTTAGTAATAGGCTAAATAAAATGTAAGCATTATAACGCTGTATGATATTTACTCGTATATTTCTTTTACTGGTAAAATTTAATTCAGAATGATTTAGTTAGTGTTTAAATTTATTTTCTATTTCATTATGTTCATAAAGTGTTTTCTTAAATGGCTGACTAAAATGATCTAGAAATAAATCTTGTCACTATATATCTTTTATACACAAAATATATAGATAAGAATAATTAATTATGAAATAAAGAAGGGATATTGTATGGTGGTAAATTATCTAATCAGAAATAAATGAATTTTAAAACAATAATCAAACAGGAAATATTTTGGATAATATCAATTATTCATATATCACCTCACCTCATTCTTCGTCTCCAGTCATTCCTTTCAAATACTATACGGAGAGTGAAGAAATGAAGAAGACAGAAGAACGATGTTCCGACCTTACTAGGAGTACCAGCGACACGCTGAAGTTAGTATTAGCTCAAGCACAGAGTAAGAAGGTTGGCTACTGATTAACAATTAACTACAGATTGATTGATACTTTCGTCTCCTATAATCTAACAAGAGGAAAGTTTCGACGGCAGCGTCTTATCCTAGGAACTACTCTATCTTTCTTGGAGGTGAGAGGTGTTGTTTGTTTTCAATTCTGTTGTTTAAAGAGCCAATAAAGACAAAACTTGATTCCATTTGAGGAACTCATTTCTTCTGATATTGGGAGATTAAGCCTCCCAATAATAGGGACCTATCTCTAGAGAGATAGGTCCCTATTAACTGTACTTTATTTACAAGAGGTTATTTCTAACTTCAAATCTTCGCTTGCCTATTTAAAAGACTGTCAAAAAACACATCACCTGCATATTTGCAACATGGAAGGTGTTGGGAAGGATACCATTGATGCAGAACTTACCATATAAGTCAACAAAGACACTGACTATAATGATAAAATAGTTTTTGAAGTGGAAGCACTGGCATCCCTTTTGGAAGAAAGAAGTTTACCCCCTAAAACATCCAATTGTGAGGGATGTATTAATCAGGATAAATTACCAAGTGACTCTCCCTTTAAACTAAAACTACCTGAACTTAAAATAACCCTTTTTGGGCTAACAATAATGATTCGTTCGCCTTTTTTAGGTTTAAGTCAAGTTTTGAAAATGCTTTAAATAGTATTACAGATGTCACAAATTCTTTAAAATTAGTGTATCTAAAATCTTATGTTCAAGGAAGAGCTTTGGATTTAATATAAACCTTCCTGTAGATGATGAAAATTTTAGGGTAGCATGGAGGTTGTTAGAGGAGGAATTCTTTTATAAGGACTTTTTAATCAATGAAACCTTAACTGGTAAAGTTAATTCGAAAACTTGTTCTACTTTGGAGTCTAATATGGAGGACATTTCCGATCTTAAAACAAAATTGGCTGAATTAGAGAAGTTTGGTTTGGATTTTTTCACAAATAAGGCCGGAGAGCAGCTAATGAGCAATGTAGTTAAATCTAAATTGTTCTTACCTTTCTTAAAAGAATTATGCCGAAAACCTGGCAGCAATTATCCCTCAGTCAAACTAATCATTGAGAATTCCACCGCAGTTTATAAATTGCTCCAACCTAGGGTATATATTTTAGGCTCAGAGCAGTAAGCAAAACCCGGTACTTTCAACTAAAGTGCAGTCTTAGAAAGAAGTTAGTGTTACCACAAAGTCTGATATTAAACAAGAACGACTTAGTTCCCCTTATGCAAGTTTGCAGGGTAAAAAAAAAAGGCACAGTCAGGGTGATAGTTTTGTTATCTTCTAAATCATTCTTCTTTACAATGCAAAGAAGAATTACAGTTATGTACAAGATATCCATCATTTAAACATACGGAAAGGAGCTGCCATGCCTCAGCTCATGTAACTCCCATGTGCCTTAATATGGTACTATCCATTTCCGCTGTCAAATCTGTAAAAACTGGAGGAGACAATAAATGACTAGCAGTTAGCTCTTCAGCAGATATTGCCAACCCTGTCTTGTCTATTGAACTGCAAAAGGCCATCAGGTTATGTATCTTTATCATTTTTGCTAGTTAGTAGAGCTCAAATATCCATCTTAGATTATAGTATAATAAAACAATATGAAGTTAATGGGACGCCTATCGAGAAATCCCAGATTAGTTTAGGATTGAATGAATCAGTAAGTGGATATTCCTTTGATACCAATATTATTTTCTCAAATTCAGAGATATCTAAGGTGTCCTTTTTTGTATACCATGTTTCCAATTGGAATTGTCTGTAAGGGGAATTTCGTCATTTTTGGATAAACCCCCCTTTGCTTGCGCAGGGGACCCTCTAAATTTCTTTAACCGGAGAGGAGGCTTACTCCTATCTTTCACCTACAGGAGTAGGGGGGCTCCCCCTCAGCACCTTGTGTGGAGGTGCTTTCAGGCAGCTCCCTCTTTCGAGTGGCAATCGCCCCTTTACTTCCAAGGGGACTACCAAGAAAGCTAGCAGGCAGCCCATAGCCGACCGCTCCCCATTGAAGCGGCTCGGTAGGGCAAACCACCTTAGGGGAGAGAGCGAAGCCAGGCCCCTTCGGTCGCTTCCCTCAAAATATCTGCTGGCTAGAATACTAAGCCTAGCGGGGTTAAAGGCGTTGGCCTCCCGCTACGAGACTAATGACACTGCTGTCAATAGGACCTATGATGTCCTGGGGGGGGGGGCATGGCCAAATTGAGGCTCTTCCCGAGATAGACATGGTCCTTGAGGCAAACCAGCCTCAGACGGTAGGGCTTTCGATGGGAGCGAATCCAGGCTCGGTGCCAAGCACCGAACTCGAGTCCGCTCCTATGCAAGGTCTTCCTCAAACGGCTAGGGTTTCCAAGGCAGTACAACGAGGGGAGGGATCTCCGCCCGGTGCCCCTACGACTGCTAGGACATTCTCCATCTCAGAGAAGGACCTTGATAAGGCCGATCCATCTGGCATGGGGGCCCTTGCAGGCGGAGGGGAGAAGAGGGTTCATTCCCCGCCATCCTCTCCTAAAAAACAACAACAACAACAACAACAAAAGAATTAAAAGACTCGGGGCTCTTTCCATCCGCGGAGCATGCGAGGACGAATGAGTCTGCTGCCATTTCGGTAAGCGACGAAGCCAAGATCGGCATATCCAGCCCTCTGCCCCCCTTTCCCGGGTGCAGAGCCCCTGACTATGACCAAAAGTGCGCAGGGCGGAGCCTCGAAAACATTACGGCCTCTCATTCAGAGATTACACGGCGTTTTCAAGCTTCCTGGCTTCAAACGCTTCCTCGTTATTCGCTCCACTGATGGCACCATGGTGGCTAAGGGCAACATGATCCATCAGAGGAGAAGAGCTTTAGCTAGTGTGATTTGTAGAGAGCCAAGGGTGACGCGTTTCTCGGATGGAGCCTTTCGGCGAATGCGTCGAATCTCTCCGAGGCGGCCATGATTAGTGCCCTTCGCACACATAAAGGCACCCCTGTGAGTGTGACGCTGCACTCTACCATGAAATATGTGAAAGGAGTAGTTTATGCGAGGGAACTCGATGACTACTCCATAGAGGACATCGCCTTAGAGCTGGCCGACCATGGGGCAATGAAAGTAGAACGTGTGATGAGAAAACGGGGAGGGGCATCGAGACCCGCCCCTACAGTCTTCGTCACGTTCGCTGTGGCAAGCTCACTGAGTCGATGCGTGCCGGTTGGTACCGCTACCGCCGGAATGCATTCGTGCCACTGCCGCGATGTGCTATTACTGTCACCGCTTCGGCCATACGAATCGCACATGTAGACGTGAAAAGTCTGAGTCACCCGAGTTCTGTGTAAATTGATCCCAAGCCGCAGAAGATGAGTCCAAATCGTGTCTGGTCAAGGGTGTCAATTGTGGAGAGCCGCACCCCGCCTTTTCGAAGCAATGTGATGCATATCTCCTTGAGAAAGAAATCCTGGCCATTCAGGCCCAGGATCGACTCTCATTCCGCGAGGCTAAGGACTTATACCTGGCGCGCCACGCCCTTGGTCCTGGCACGCCACGCTCTGCCTGGGACGTCTTACGCCGGACTGGTTAGAAAGACATCCTCGACTCCTAGCCCATCCAGGCCAATAAGCACGCTTGTTTCCGCACCCATTCGGAGCCCTTATGCGGGCTCTATTTAACCTGGGCGCACCCATGGTTAAGCTAGCGGCACAAAGCGTTTACAACCAGCCCCGGCTAAAACCAGGGCTTTCCCTCGTCCACCAGCCTGATCATTTCCCTAAAGGCGAAATGGCCACGCGCCTTCACCGAGTAGTTAGACTCACCAGGGGCAACACCGCTGAATTTGGACGCCAGGCCATCTTCCGGGGTTCCTAAAGCTGACCCCCGAAAGGAGGAGAGCAACCAAGGAGCTTTGGCTCCTACGCTTATAACTAGCGGTTGGCTGGGTGGCTCGGAGACGGTGCATACTCGAAAATAGGACCCCCCGCCTCTGAAGCCCCAACGCCCGCGTGGTTTACACCCGGCATGATGTCTCCGTTCTTCTTGTCACTTGGGTTACCTCCTTTCAGGCAGTCGCTGTGCAGCATCATCTGGGTAAGAGGTATACGGTTATTTCTGAGGACATTCCACCGTGAGCTGACTTCGACGCGGGGAACTTCCACAGGGTTGTGTCACAGTTGCCGAGGTCCTTTCTCTTGCTAGATCTGAACGGCAGAAATCCTCTCTGGGGAGACTACTCAATAAATCACAGATGACAAATTCTTGACGATCTGATCGAAGAGCTTGAGATAGGTGTCCTAAATGTGGATGAGTTTACAAATCACTGCCCGAGAACCGCTTCATTTTCTGGCCTTGATCTTTCTTTGTGCTCTTAGGATGCACAGCCTGATTTTTATTGGAAGGTTGTCGAAGACCTCTATGGTATTAATCACTTTCCCATTCCAATAACATATTTTAGGGTGATGCCGCCTGAGAGCCCACCTCAGTGGTGCTTGGCGCGGGCGCCATGACCTGCATTTCAGGAAGGGACTGAATTCTCTAACTTAGTCGAGGAGTTTAGGCCGGTAGATGAGGCCGTTGATTTCTTCTCCGGCAACCTCATCGCCGCGGGCCTGACTATATTTCCCAGAACCTCTGGCCGTTTTGCATGCCGACCACTCCTGTGGTAGTCGGCCGAGTGTGAGACGGCCCTCAAACAAACGCGTTATGCCTACATGTGCTATAAGCGCCGCCTAAACGATTTCAATGTCGGTAAATTTCGTCCGGCTAGGGCTAGGTTCCACTCTTTTTTGGCCGACATTCGTGTTTTCACTTAAAGGGAAGATGTCTCTAGCAGAGGTGTGGAAGAGAGTCATTAGGATTCGAGGGAAGTTCTCGCATGACCCCCTCCCCTTCTCCAGCAGAATGGGACCGCAATCTCACACCCCGTGTCCGCAGCGGAATCCTTCGCGATCGCTTTCTCCGCATTCTCTAGCCGGGATGCTACGCCACCAGCAGTCAGTGCAGGTCCTGATGTCGCAGAGGACGGCGACTGGACTTTACCTCCAGAGGCGGAGAACCCTTCAACGACAGGTTTAATCTGATGGAGTTGCGTTCCGCTCGTGCTTCATGTGCGGACACCGCCCATGGTCCAGACGATGTCACGTACACCATGCTCCGACACCTGGGTGAGCGAGGCATGGCCTTTCTCTTATATTTGTTTAATAGAATCTGGGTGGAGGGTTGCATACCGGATTCCTGGCGAATCGCTACTGTGCTCGCCTTTATTAAACTTGGGAGAGGTCACTCTACTCCGGCCGGTTTCCGCCCAATCTTTCTAATCTCTTGCGTATGTAAGTTGATGGAGAAATTGGTAAATGATAGATTAGCCTTTTTTTTGTACAGCGGAGACAATCGGTCTGCTGCACAGTGCGGTTTCCGCAAGTTCCACTCCACGTCGGAGGCACTGCTCAGACTAGAAAATCCGTTTGCAAGGCCTTTCTTTGTAGACAGCACTACGCCACGGTGTTTTTCAATCTGGAAAAGGCATGGCGATACAGTATCATTGAGACTCTCCACACGATGGGGGCAATATATATATCTGAATTTTTGCGAGATCGTCGATTCCGCGTACGGGTGGGGGGAGCCCTCTCCAGCCCAATGGAGCTGGAAGAGTGTTTTGCATGAAAGTGTCCTCAGTGTCGAACTCTATGCCCTGAACATCAACGGCATCACCTCGGTGTTGCCGTAAGATGTTCTTACTACGCTCTACGTGGACGACCTTTTGATCTCATTTGGCGCAGCCCAGATGCAAACTCTGGAGCGTTGAATCTAACATGCAATGAACCTCGTCTCTCGCTATGTCGAAGCGCACGGGTTTCGGTTTTCCTTGGCCAAGACTAAGGTGGTGCACTTCTGCCGCTATCCCGGGCTCCACCCTGACCCTGACTCGTTTTTTGATGGGGTGCGCTTGGAAGTGTTTGAATCGCACGGTTTCCTTAGTCTTGTATTTAACCGACCCCTCACCTGGAAGGCTCATATTCGCAGCCTTAGGGTCTCTTGTTTCCGCGCCATGAATATTCTCCGTTCCGTGACGTTCAGCCGTTTGGCCGCTGATAGGGCTACTGCCTTACTCTTTTATCAATCCTATGTTCGTTCGAATCTCGACTACGGATGCGAGATTAATGCATCCCCAGCCGAGTGTGAATTGCGGAAGGTGGAGTCGATCCACCACCCTGGCCTTCGCCTGGCGACCGGTGCCTTCCGCACTTCCTCCAATGAGAGCCGACTAGTCGATGCTGTAGAGATGCCTCTCGCTCTATGCCGTGTACAGTTCATTATTGGTCTGTACGCGCCAGACCGGCGCCTCTCTCAGTCGCTAACATCTCCCACTGCATCCGCAGTTGATTTTCACGGTTCCTATGCCGCTATAGACGATACTCATATGATAGGTCCTTTAGTTTAGGGGCAGGAAACTCAGTCGAGAGCAAAGTATAACTCTCGTGCCGGTGGCGCACGTGGTTCTGCACAGGATGCCACACTAGAGGGTACCAAATTTGACTATTTGTCGCAACGCTTTTGCTCACAAAGCTTTTACAGCGCTGGGAGTATTGCGTTCGACCTTTTTGGAGCACACCTCGTGTCATGCTGGAACCGTGCCAGTGTATACTTATGGCTCCAAGTCCGAAGAGGGGCTCGGCTTTCACGACCTATCCACTCTGTTTGAAGTCAGCGGGGCTCTGTCAGGCTGTGTCTTCAGGGACGAGCTGGTGGCAATACACCACTCGGTACGGGAGATTACGCGACGTTCCCGGTTCGGAGACCGGATTGTGATCTATAGCGACTCACAAACGCCCTGAGTGATCTCGGGGCATTGGAATTTCCTCATCTCCTGGTTTGCGATATCCATGACGCCACGGTTTGGAGCCAGGCGGATGTCGAGATTATCTTCTGCTTGGTTCCTGGACCTGTATGAATTGCGGGGAATGAGCGCACCGATTAGGGTGCCAAAGAGTCTGCGAAGACTCTGCGCCCTGACCAGCGTTTCGCTCTTCCTAACACCGACTACATGGTAGGAATACGGGCAGCTCTTCGGGATGCTTGGCGAAGAAGATAGGAGACGGTCGAAGGGAACTTAAATTTGCGTGTCATTGCGCCACGACTCTTCCCATGGACCTACCTTCTAATGCCGCGAAGGCTTCAAGTTGCTTTCTGTCGTCTCCGAATTGGGCACACTCGCGGGACGCACCGTGATTTGATGAAGCACTCGCCAGCGCCCTTCTGTGAAGACTGCATTGTCCCCCAGACTGTTCGGCACATTCTTGTTAAATGTCCCAGTCTGGGCGATCTCCGCGCACGTTACCTCTCCCGGTACCGGGATGGGCTGGGTCACTACCGCCTCTCCATTGTAATCGGGACGAGTTCGTGCATATTGACTGGTGGACTTATAGACTTTTGGGGAGAGGCCGGCCTTCTCCCCTTTATTTAACTAGGTTTTATTTTTTTGTTATTGTTGTTTTCTTTGTAGGTCGTACTCTACTGCGCCAGGGAGAGGAAGACCTACCCCCGACGCTGCAGCTTGCTTCCTGATTGTTGCCATCTTCCCTTTTTATCGTTGTTTTATTTTCATATTCTTATTTTAAACTAGCCTAGTGCTAGGCTGTCTTGATTTCGGCGACTTATGCCCAAGTGGGCAGTCGTCAGATGGGCTCTTAAAATTTAAAAGATATATAACACTCGATTTAGATTACATGTTCTTAATTTGATTATTAAAAACCAAAATTAAAAAATATTAACGAAAGAAGTATTTAATAATATCTTGGTAAAAATGTATTTAACACATAAAATACTTGAGTTGCTTACTGAAAATAAAAATATATACATACAAACAGGAGCATAAAACTTAGTTTATAAAAGTTTTCAAAGCACGAAAGGCACATAAAATGTTTTTATTGCATTAAGTACAATATCTTAAACTATGTCTTTACCTACATAGTTTTGTTTATACTCTTCCCACCTTAAGTTCTTTTAGAGCAGTTTACACATTCCAAATTGACTTTTTACTTCGGTCTTACACCTTCTTTTAGTAAATGTGTAAGGCGCAACTGACCTTTAGGTTTTTTCTAATATAGTTTATTGATCTGAAGATTCATTTATCTCAAAATATTGCAATAATTATTATAAAATATGATATGATAAAATCGAATGAAATACATTAGAATAGACAAAATGTTTCAGTGATTTATTACTAACATGGCCGACAAGAATGTTTCTCTAACTAAGTCGTCTCAGGCGAAAGCTACATACGTAAATCACAGCTCTTCGAGAGTAGACGAGGGGCAATAAATAAATTCTCCTTTTTATAACAACATATTAAATATCATGTGCTTACCCACGAGGGAAACAAGCGTCAGAAAATTTATCTCAAATTTTCCAACAAAAGAATTATATCTTTTACGTGGTCTTGTATACCTTCGCACAGCTGTCAACTCCGTCACATATAAACTTTTCTTTAGTCTATTCTCACCAAACTTATTAAATCCTCGTTTCACCACATTCTTCAATCTTTCTTCATATCATGTATACATACTTCTTTCTCATTAGCCTCTTTGCCCATTTTTTTTATTCATCATTATACAATATTATTTTTTAATTTTAGGAGCCCATCTGGCGACTGCCCACTTGGGCCTAAGTCGCCGGAATCACGACAGCCTAGAACTAGGCTACTTTAAAATAAGAATATGAAAACATAACAATGATAAAAATGGGAAAAACGTAACAATTAGGAAGCAATCTCCGGCGTCGGGGGAAGGTCCCCCTCACCCCGGCGCAGGAGCGTGCAACCTACAAAGAAAACAACAACCCCCCCCAAAAAAACCTACTTAAATAAAGGGAAGAAGCCTGGCCTCCCCCCAAAAGTCAACAAGTCCACAAAGTCAATGTGCACGAACTCGTCCCGAGTACAAGGGACAGCCGGTAGCGACCCCGCCCATCCCGGTACCAGGACAGGTATCGTGCGCGAAGATCACCCAGACTGGGACATTCGACAAGAATGTGCCGAACAGTCTGGGGGACGACGCAATCGTCATATTAGGGCGCTGGCGAGCGCTCCATCAGATAGCGATGCGTCACACGACTGTGCCCGATTCGGAGTCGTCAGAAAGCGAACTGAAATCGCAATGACACATATTTCGCGGCGCAATGGCACGCAACTTTAAGTTCCCTTCGACCGTCTCCCATCTTCTTTGCCAAGCTCATTATACAATAACAAGCCATTAATTTTATAAATTCATATCTAAATATTATTTTTAATATTAATGATAGTGACAATGTCGAGTTTAATACCCTAATTAAATGAAATGATAATTATTAGTTTTCTGAGGGCTAAACCTGCCTGGTCCCCGTATCTCTACATTAAATGGAAAGAGAAAGGAGAGGAATTTGCAATAATTTAGGTCCTAAATTTCGATCAATGACAAAAGAAGGCCTTTAAAAGAGTAAAATTTAAAATCCTACGTAACGTTAGCAAGGCTCAAACTTAAGGCATAATAAAACTTAAGGCATAAAATTAATGTTCCAAGCTTGACCATAAGGAGACAAAAACCTGTTGCCTGAACATATTTACACATTCAGTAAATAGTCTTAATTCTGAAAAATTCTTTGCTAAGAACTATCACAGACATGTATGATGTCGTAATGAATAACAAACAAGATGATGAATAAAGCCTTCATGATTCTTCTTTGAGGCGAGTTAAAACTTGGATAATCGTTTATATGCTAATTAAAACGTGCAGTTAAAAATTCAATAAAATAATTAAATCTTATTGTTTAATTATGATATTTGTGATTGCTTTCTTTGATAACCAATAATAACTACCCTCAAATTTACACAAGCTCCTTCAACCGACACATTCAAGAAATAGGGATCTTGAATTGTTTATTTCTGGAAGTATTGCCATAAAAGTATAAAAACTACACTTAACCAATAATAAAATGAGAAAAAGAGCAGATAGATAAAAAAAGATTATTGTATCCTTTCCAAGCTAAGCCCTCAACGGTACATCAGGAGATACGTTACGTCCAGGCTTGTGATGCTCACTTCTACAAAAAAAAACGATGTCATAAATTCTAGTAAGAGCGGCTCTTTTCTGTGATTTGGGATTTGATGGTTCGTAAAGGCAGTTAGAATCCATGATGTAATTCTGAGGACAGGAATTCTATGGTCTCTCTGCCATCAATAAAATACTACCGGACCGTGGGTCTCTTCTTTGAAAGAAGATTCTCTTGTGCCAGATCATCACGACAAATATGCTAGTTAATGTATTGCTTTATGACGCAGTCATACGAAATGGCAGAAAATCTTGGCTAGAAAAAAATCGGCTTAAAGGGGTTATTTTTTCTCAGATTCACTAGAGCAAAGAAGGGGGTCGTAAAACAAGTCGTTTATTGCTATATTATTCTTTAGGAAGTGGACAACCAGAAAAAAATTGAGTTGATTTATAGAAATGAATATGCTTTGCACATCTTTAAAAGAATACAGATATTATTAATCCTTCCGGTATAAGTTTTAAAATTATGAATACATCCCTTTCACAATTATCTCTTTCTGACACTAAGTGCAAGAAGAGTTATTAAATTTATATAGGTACATATAATTACTCTGTTTGCTTGTAGGTAGTATTATTTTTTTCTATTAATAGGTAGTTATCAACCTATACATATCGATATACAATATTTTATATTTACAAAAGAGGTTTGAGGCATTTAGGAATAGATATCAACCTAAATCAAATTATACACAATTATCTGATTATATATGAAAGAGATAGCGGTGTATACATTATTTCACATAGGTTTTTTACGCAGTATCCTTGTGATATTTCTCTTACATTAATTCAAAGGTTAGCTGTTCAGAATTGTATAAAATATGCAAGTCTTCATTTAAAATTAGGATAGAAGAAATTTATGCCCTAACCCTTTAAGTTTATGCTAAACAGAAACTACCTATAATGAGCTGTAGACTTGGACAACCAACTCCTTCAAATGTATCCCTAATTTTATAGATAGAACTCATCCAGCGCTGCGTAAGAGGCGTTTCATCTTTCAGAAAATCAAATACCGCCTTGAATACGGAGAGGGTTGGTGACCGGCACTCAGCTCTTGGCAAAAGTTTCAGAGGTAGGTACATCTAGGTAAGAGGGTCGATCCCTTAACCTTTTACATGCACACCATCTTTGATCGAGTAACCTAAGAGGAAATGTTTTACAAGTTTTCTTCAGACAAATTAATGTTGCATTAATTATACTTGTGAGTAATACAATCAGATATGTGTCTCTGTTAGAATGAAAAATATGTCAAGAGTTTGACCTCTGAAAATGCAGTTAATGTCTTGAGAAAGATAATTTAACATCAGAAACTTCCTCCCTAATTGTTTACTTACACACAGTCATATAGCTCACATTCGCCCAATAATTTAAAAACGGTAATTAAAAGTGAAGCGAATTTTTCAACAAATTTCGATAGCACAGAAACCCATGGAAACAAGACTGCCCCTTGTTTCGTCAATTTTTCCAAAGCACATCGTAATGGAAGAATTTGTGGACGGTCTAGTTTGTTTTAGATATTACCGCAGGAGAATTACCAAACAAAACCTTGGCCTCAAGGAACAGAAAGTTCATTTTAGAATGTGGTTTCAAGGGCCATACTTGGAAATTTGGGGCAAAAACTCACAAATAATTATTAGAAAAGTTGAGGATATCAACGGAATATAGTCATATCCAATGGAAAACTTATTATAACAAGGTCTGCTGACCAAAGGTCACGTGCTCTCACTTATTCTGATTGGTGACATTATGACCTTCAAAAGTTACAATAATTCCCGAACTAACTTGGGAGGATCTTGGCAATTATATCATTCGAAAGAAAATGTAAAAAAACATAAAGGTTTCAAATTTTGTTATAATCGGAAGAATATTTGATATTGCCATATAATTACCCAGCTAACCTAGGAAGGACCTTGGCAATTAAATCATTCGATAGATAATGTAAAACAACATAAGAGTTTCAAATTCAGTTAGAATCGGCAAATAGTTACAACCTATTATAACAAGGTCTGCTAACTAAAAGTCGCTTGCTCTAACATATTCTGATTTATAGTCTTATGAGCTTTAAAACTTTTGATAATTCCCGGACTTATCTTGGGAGAACCTTGGCAATTCTATCACTCGAAAGAGAATGTAAATAAATAAGGGATTCAAATTTCGTTAGAATCGGCGGGATAGTTATAATGTTATTGCCAAACAAAATAATTCCCGGGCTAATTTTGAGGGGACTTTGGCAATTATATCATTCAAAAGGGAATGTAAAACTACATTATGGTTACAAATTCGTTAGAATCGGCCAAAATAAAAATAAATTCCCGGGCTAAACTTGCGGGAACTTTGGCAATTATATTCTTTGGGAGAGAATGTAAAACAACGTAAGGGTTTCAAATTTTGTTAGAATCGGCCGAATAGTTACAATATTATTACAAAACCCCCAAAAAGCGAAACGTGGATTGACCGATCAACCGATAGACATAGTGAGATATAGTCGCCCGCGACTAAAAACGGAATTGAGACCACAGGAGGAGGAAAATACGATAATACCCAATGTCAAAGTATCTAAATTAGTTATAAACGAGGTAGATGTTGTTTCCGGAGGACCCTCCTTCGAGTGAAGTACATCGCATTAAATTTCCACACCCTTCTAAACCAATGGAACAAAATATTACCCCCTCTAGCCAGGTTCCCATTACAAATATCCACAGGCGACTTACTTTATCTGCACGAGACCCAAGAATTTGCGGGCAGAAGCTAGAGGTAAACTACCCATAAATTACAGCTTATAGGTTAAAGGTTAGGAAACGCAAATGTGGATGCTCGCTTTTCTTAATCTGAACCTTAAAATGTAGACTCAAAACTGAAACTCAATCGCTCCAGTCAAATTTCTAGATCTTCAACCCTTAATTCAATGAGAAATACGAATGCGTACTCATAAAGGAAAGTAAATGTGAAGAATTTACCTTCAGAAATCCCCTTCATCAGATGACATTTCTTACGGAGAAAAAACCGAAAGTTTAACCTCGGAAATTTGATATAGATGGACCTGTAACTAGGAAGAAATCTACTTCTCATGTGCTTAACTCTACACAATCTCGCCCAGTAAATAAAAAAATTAAAAAAACAATCGAGCTTTATATTATCAACAAATACTTTGCTAATGATGAGAGCAAGAATCCAACGTGTGAATCTTCCTGATTGCTCTACACTTCCTTACCACTTGTGGCAGTATATCCACCTAAATGTGAAAATTGCAAAAAATCCACAATAAACCATTTTAATTCTGACAGTCTTTAGGAGGGAGCGCAAGTAAAAAGATTTACATGTACAAATAGAACTCAAATTTGCAAATTAAGAGACTAGTGTGATCCAAGAATGTGAGCAATTTACACCTCGGCTAAAACCCAACTCCATCCAGCCTCATCTAACTCTGCTAGATAAAAACAGGCCAAAAAGGTTGAAATTTCACTTATTCTAATTTATGACCTTACGACTTTCAAAACATTCAATAATTCCCGGACCAACCTTAAGAGGAGCTTGTCAATTCTATCATTCGAAAATGAATGTAAAATACATAAAGTTTTCAGATTTGGTTAGAATCGGCCGAAAATTTATGATGTTATTGCCAAAACAAAATGAATCCAGGGCCAATCTTAGGAGGACTTTGGCAGATAGATTGAAATAACTGTAATAACCGCGAAAATGTTAAAGCTTTGTTTGATGTGTGAATTAAAACTCAATAGAACGTCGTAAATGTTTTAGCGATACAGAACACTTTTACATCTGGAGTTTGTCTACACCAAAAAACTATAAAAAATGATCACTAAATAAGTTCGAATCATCCACAAGAACTATTTAAAATGGCCACTGGAATATCAATTCAAGCACAGGGACTCTCGGGTACCTTGTCGGCCATGCCTCAATTATTTGTATGGATGAGCGGAGGGCAAAGGGTATCCGGCTTGCTATTTGACCTACCAGTGGTTTGGCGAGAATCAAAAGACAACGGAAATGACTGAGACTTGCAGGAATGCAATATTACGGACTATTTAGTAAAGAGTAGAGGTAGAATATAGTATCTCAACCTGGTATCCACAATTTGAACAGTGACACACAAAGATGATCTACCGGTTACAAGTCCATCAGTTACACAATATCACAGTAAATAAAGTGATGGATCTAAAGCAGGAAGAAAAATGGTGTTAAATACGAAGAGGACTCCAAAATAATAGAATAACAATTACAATTATAATATTGAAATAACAATTACTCGTTGCTAAAACCACGGAATTTACTGCCGTATAGTTTGCGGCTCACTACCTCTCTTCACAGATATAATTAAAAAATCTCGTTATGGGCAACTTTCTTACTCTGACAATACATATGCACTGATAGCAGAATTCTGCAAGACTTGCCCGTACAGAACAGCAGAGTGGATGATTTTCATAGATTCCGGAAAAAATACGTTGAAATTCTTTCTTCTGCGCAAGTGCAACCAGGCCAAGTCAGTTCCTACCACACATGCTTACGGAATAGCTGAAAGCTATGAAAGAATGAAAACTATCCTTGCTGCTATCTACTATGAAGCAGAACAGTGCAAGATATGCATAGAACTGAAATTCGTTAGTATACTCCTTGGACTTTAAATTGTTTATAGGAAACTTATGTGCTTTCTCTTTTATAGAATATCAGAACCGATAAAAATTATGGCATGCAAAGTGAACGGCTAACAAGATATATAGATACCCCATGAAGATTCAACTACATTTACAAGCAGCTGTTCGAGATCCACTGAAGATCTTCATACCACCGGTACCTCTGAAACTAGTCCATGTAAAAAGTTTTATTAAGGCAATGAACCGAGCTAACCCGGGTTTTCAATACCTCACAGTGAAATTCACAGGTGCAGTAACTAAGGGAAAACTGAAAGTAGTTGTAATGAATGGTCATGAAATTCGTTCAATCTTTGACGTTTGATTTATAGAAACCAGAAATCAAACTCAGAAGAATGCTTGGCTTGCATTCGTTCATGCAGTACGTATCATTCTGAACAACTAACTTGCAGGCTACTACAAGAAATCGTGCACTGCATGGTGGAGATTTATCAACCTTTTGGAGCTAGAATGTCTCTGAAGTTATAGCACTTCCAATTGCACCTTAATTTTTCACTAAATCTTGGACATGTCTTCCACGAGGGCGTTACCAATGCTGCTTCAGCTCTTCGCATTATTATTACCAGACGCTAAAGTGCAGAACTGAGAACAAGTATAGTTAAGAGTATAAAGGCAAAGGGAAAAATAGTTTTGATTGAATTATCTTTAAATTAGATAAATATAAATGTAAAAAAAAATGAAGTAATTGTTTTGGTAAAATGCTCATGTCCCAAATACTTTGAGTAAAACTCACTAATGACCAGTGCACTCAGATGGTGTAAGGTCTGCTCTTCTTATATGAAGAACTAGGGGAAACTCAAGCTAGCTCAATAAGTTTTACTCGTCGCCTTCGAATGTTTAGTCGTGAGGGTGGAAGCCACTCTTTCATTTTACATATAGAGGACGTCTCGCTAAAGAGCCTTATTTAAATGTTTGAATTAATGGATATGTAGGGTAAGTTAGATATGGCGTAAAATTTAAACGTTTAATGCGTTGTCAATGAGACAGTTGATGTTGGCGCCAAACAGTTCTTTTTAACTTAAAATATGTCTTAGGATTACTAGCTAACAAACGTCACCCAAAATATTTTATCATGGTTCTGGATCAAAATAGTCGGATTATAGGGTAATTGTATGTGCTGAATTCAATAATGTCATTCGTATAGTTGTATGGGGCTCAGTTTTCCAGAACCAGCATATCTATATATCTGGTGCTCATCTCATTCATACACTAATTTATATGTTCATTGGTTCCCCTTATGTAATATTTTTTCCTAATTTCTGCATTTTTGTTTGTTTCAGATTGTTGGTTCATGATAGGGCATATCTACAACAGCCTACTTTCTAATTACTTTGAACTTAACAAAACCTGAAACATCTCAAGTGCGTAAACAATGCTGATCGTTTTTGTTACATATGTGGCACTTTCACTCCTGGTAGCCTCAAGAAACCAATCACAAAAGCTGTTCGACTGAACTACAAAAGTTACTTCAATTGTCCTTTGTGGGACCAAGACAAGAAATGGGTACCTCATATAGATTGTACGTCTTGTTTCAACCACCTGAGCTAGTGAATATGTGGTAAGCGAAGCTCAGGAATGCCGTTTGCTGTACCAATGATTTAGTGTGAACCCAAAGATCACATCAGTATAGACACTCCTGTCTCACAAACATCAAGGGAATAACCATCAAAACACGATGCAAGGTGCAGTACCCCAATATTGCTTGTGTAATCCAACCAGTTCCGCTCAGCGCTGAACTCCCATTCCCAAATCCATCGAGTGAACAAGAATCGATGAGTGATTTCAATTCTAATTCTACCTCAAATGAAGACGACTACCAGGATTACTCTGAAAATCCCAGGCATAAATTCCTTACTTAAGAAGTGCTTCATGATCTCATCAAGGAAATAGACTTGTTCAAGGAAAAGAACGAAGTTCTGGGATCCAGACTAAATCAGCGTAACCTGCTGGAAGCTGGAGTGCGTAACACTACATTTCGTTATCGACATAGAGAGCTGTCTGCATTTTTCAATGACAAACAACCTTTGTTACTGTGAGCACGCAGTATCTCCCATGTAACAATTCTGAAAGTCTTTGCCATACAAGGCACATGATTTTAGGCTGTTTATAGAATCTGGCAAAGACTCTTGTACAAAGTTGCAATCGGTTTTCATCTCTCCCAATAGCACATGCAGCAAATATGGCTGAAAGCTATGAAACAATGAAGATTGTGTTAACCACTATAGAGTTCGAGAAACAGCAGTGGCATTTATGTGGGGATCTCAAAGGCATGTGTTTACTACTTGGCCTTTAGAGTTAGTACACAAAGCACATCTGCTTTTTGTGTTTGTGGGACAGCAGAGCTGATGCAGAGCTGATGCAGAGCAGTATGTGAGAAAGGAATGGCCGACAAGACCAAGAGAAACTCGGTTTGGCTAAAAAATTCATCAAGGCTATGGATCAATCTGAGGTTGGGTTTCGATACCTATGTCAGAAACTAGGTGGTGTGGTTTCCGAAGCAAAGTTAGAAGCCGGTGTTTTGAATGGACCTCAGATTTGCATGCTAGTTCATGATAGCGAATTCACCAAGGCCTTGAACACACTGGAGAAAAACTCATGGGAATCATTCGTCAATGTGTCAAAGCTCTTTTTTGGAAATATCATTCTGACAAATACAAAGAAATCGTTAAATCATGCTGCAGAATTATCATGCATTGGGAGCAAGGATGTCCTTGAACTTTCATTTTTTCTCTCTCATATTGATTTTTTCCCACATAATCTTGGAGATATTAGTGATGAACACGATGAAAGAATTCATCAAAAAATCGCCTTTTTATGGATAGCAGATATCATGGACAATTCAGTCCTAACTTTAGGGGCAACTATTGCTTGACGCTGCAACGAAAAGAGAGTGAGCTGTACAAACGAAAAGGCCAAGTTCAGAAGCATTTTCAGAACTTCATATTTAGTCAATTACAAAAGATTTGAACTCACGTCGTTTCATAATTTCTTACCTCCATTAGCTCAGGCAAAAAGGATCGCCCAGGTGTCCGTTGTGTGTCTCTCTCTCTCTCTATTGAAGAGCGAGGCGGAGCGTATCTTCTTCTCTTTCTCTGTAATCTCTGACACCCTCCTGCATTTTGTTTAATGAAAATAGATCTTTTTAGATTGTAGGAAATCGGAACAGACTAAATTTCAATATTTAAACATCGAACAAATTCACCTGATTTAACTATCAATTTGTTAAAACGAAAAAACTCGCCAGCACATCTGCGATTAAAACGTTTTGAAATACTTAAAAATAAGTGAATTTTTCTGAAATGAAATTTCACTTATGCACATAATTTATTCCTTCTTGAAGATAGAAATATTCGACATATATCGGATGCATAGCTCTCTTTACCACCTAATTCTTTATAGTAAAGCATGCACTCAAGAGAATCAACACAGACCTAGAAGTCCCTTGCATATTATAGATCCATCGCTATATTTCAAGGGGGAGGCCTATTTATGCTTTTCCTAATATTTTTCTTTATCGTGACCTCACTCGTTCTAGCATGAATGGGTTTTGTCATCAGAATCAAATATATACTCGGGTATCTACAACGTCAAACACGTATCAAAACTTATTCATTGACAGTAGTGGATGTTTACCTGATTTAATCTTAAAACTTCCGAAATATGAATTTCATGGTGATTTATTCCAGTGCACCGGAATAATAGCAATAATAAAGAAATTTTGCATCGTTCACTTCAAAGATATAGGGGTGCAGTGTGTACATCTTCCGACGTGTGAAAAGCTTGAGTGATTGTATTGGTAATCAGATTAGGCTCAAAGGCCATACGGGAAGGGGACGAGTTATATTTGAAGGCAGGGGAAAATAGAGAGAAAACATGTTAAACCCTGCAACACAGGCTACTACGTGGTATAAAAATTAAGGATGCAGGAAATTGGCGTACATTTATCAGTCTTAGATAGGGGCAGAGAGGAATTCAGCTAGAAAAGTGCTGCGGTATTAAAGTCTTCTATCTAAGACGGATGAAAGTGAGGGTAATTATTGATCAGATGCACAGTCAATGTAGATTAAAGGGCAAGGACATTTCACAAGAGAAACTTTCCCTACTGAGAAGAAAAAAGAACGAGTTTTTTTAAGAATATGTAGGGGTCAAAGGATATTTTGCGAAATGTTCGATTTTCCTTGACCCCAAAAGAGTAACTGAGATGCCATTTCTTGTATGTACATCGGACAATCGGCTCATATTGATATCGTAATATTGCTCTTCCCCTCGTCTTCTGTTTCAAGAGGCAAGTAAATAGGATGATTGTTGAAATAAAGTCTTTGTCTTCAGATCCGTACAAGAAATATGTCCGCAATGCAGAGGAATGACCAGCTTGCGACCAACCGTCAGTCAACCCCATGTCTACCATTTGCCACTTCTCCGATAGAGATGCTTTATTAGTCTCTTGTATTTAACATGACAGCATAACTCCACACCATTCTCCCTTGCTCTGTCGTGATTTTTGCCCCGTTAACGTAGACTCCGCAAATAACCTTGTTGCAACTATGCCTTTATTTTGACAGACATAATTTCAGGCGTCTCGATAGGAGGTTGGCTGTTGTGCCCATTGTGGAATACGAAGCAAAAGTCATCCTTGAATGGAACTGAGTTACAACCTACAGGGAGGGTACTCTACCTTACTCCGTGTCTCCGGGGTGGGTCACAGTGTCTCACTTCCCTCTCTGTGTATACTGGAAGTAAGTCTATATAATCAATCCCATTTAAAAGAATGTCACCCTCGGATGTAGGTCGTTGACCTGCCCTCATTTATCATTAAGTTACAAAGTTTTTAGACTCTCTTTAGGAGCCCATCCAGGCTCATGCTCATCATCCATTCACCTTTTATTGGAGTTATAGTTCATAGGTTGGGTTAACGGTGGGGTGAAAGGCTTTCTCACCTAATATTCAATAAAAGATCTCATTGAGAAAGGAGTAGTTTATCGAGAGAAGTCGACGACTAGTCCATAGAAGATATCACTCTAGAGCTGGCCGAGCACGGGGCGGTGAAGGTCGAGCATGTGATAAAAAAGCAACGAGGGGCCTCTAGAGCCATCCCTACACTCTTCGTCACGTTCGACTGGGACAAGCTCTCTAAGTCGGTGCTTGCCGGTTGGTACCACTTCCGCGTAAAGGCATTTGTTCCACTGCCTCGGAGGTGCCAATACTGGCACCGCTTCGGCTATACAAATTACTCATGTAGATGTGCAAAGTCGGGATCATCCAAAGTATGTGTAAACTGCTTCAAGGCCGTAGACGATAAGTCAAAATCGTCTGTGGCCAAGAGTTTCAATTGCGGAGAGCCGCACCCTGCTTCTTCGAAGCAATGTCATACATATCTCCCCAAAAAAGAAATCCTTGCTGTTCAGGCCCAGGATTGACTCTCATTCCGCGAGGCTAAGGACTTGGTCCTGGTGCGCTCGGCTCCGCCTGGGTCATCTTACGCCTCACTGGTTAGAAAGACTCTCTGCTTATTGCCCATCAAGGCCAACGAGCACGGTTGTTTCCGCGCGCATTCGGAGCCCTTCTGCGGGTTTTACTCAACCGGGGCACTCACCTGGTAAAGCTAGCGGCACAAAAAGTTCACACCCAGCCGAAGCTAAAACCAGGAATCCCTTCTCCCCCCAGCGTAGTCCTTTCCCGTAAGGCGAAACGGTGACAAGTTTCAACAGAGTCGTTAGACTCGCAAGAGAAGTTATTTACAAGGCCATCTCCCGGGGTTACTAAAGCTGTCCCGCGAAAGATGGACAGCAACAAAGGAGCTTCGGCTCCTTTGCCCACACCTAGTAGTGGGCTGGGCGGCTTGGAAACTTTGGGTCCTTGAAAAGAGGTTTCCCCGCCTCCAAGGGGAACGCATGCCTAGGGTTTCGAGGCCCAGGGAGAAAAAGACGCGCATGGCAAGCCCAACCTTCCCTAATAAGTCCTCGAAGGCTGGAGTGCCTTCAGCGCATTGTCAGACCAAGAGCGCCCTGGGTTCTGCCTCCGGCAAGCGTACGGCCATTCCCGTGAGGGTCTTCTGTTCGAAAAGGGCCCCCACGTCTTTCGAGTTAGGCATGGAGGGCATATTTCTTCAATGGAATTGCTGTGGCCTCCGAGCCAACTTGGAGAAGCTGTGGAGGCTTGTCTCGTCCCGTTCCCCGTTAGCGATTTTTCTGCAGGAGACCATGCTAGGCGCGTGCCCCCTGACCGCCCTCCCGGGGTATAAGAATTTTGCGACCCCACAATTAAGATATGTGAGTCGGGCTGAAAGATGCGCGGTTCACACCCGACATGATGTCTTCGTTCTTCTTTTCACTTTAGATACCTCCATTCAGGCAGTGACTGTGCAGCTTCACCTGGATAGGAGGTATACTATTATTTCTGCATACATTCCTCCGTCAGCTGACTTCGACACGGGTTACTTCCGCCAGGTCGATGTACGGTTGCCGAAGCCCTTTTTCTTGCTTGTAGATCTAAACGGCAGACATCCTCTCTAGGAAGACTATTCAATGAATCCCAGGGGAAAAATCGTAGGCCGATCTGATCGAAGAGCTTGAGATATGTTTCCTAAATGTGGATTAGTTTACAAATCACTACTCGAGAACCGCTTCATTTTCTTGCCTTGATCTATCTTTCTGCTCTTCGGATGCACAGCCTGATTTTGATTAGGGGGTGGTCGATGTCCCCCATGGTAGTGATCACTTTAACCATTCAAATATCATTTTCAGGACAACTGCCGCCTGAGAGCCCACCCCAGTGATGCTTGGCGCGGGCGCCGTGGCCTGCATTTCAGGAAATTATTGAATTATCTAACTTAGTTGAGGAGTTGAGGATGGTCGATTTTGCCGTTAAGTTGTTTTCCGGCAACCTCATCGCCGCTGGCCTAACTACTATTCCCAAAACGTCTGGCCGTTTTGCACGCCGACCACTCCTGTGGTGGTCGGCCGAGTGTGAAAATGCCCTCAAACAGAAGCGTTATGCCTACATGCGCTATAAGTGCCACCCGATCGATTTCACTGTAGGTGAATTTCGTCGGGCTAGGGCTAGTTTGCAGTAGATTTCGAAGCACGCCTGCCGATCTTCTTGGCGGGCATACGTGTCTTCACTTAAAGGGAAAGACCCCTCTAGCAGAGGTGTGGAAGCGAGTCGAAAGGATTTGGGGAAAGTTCTCGCAGGACCCCCCCTCCCTTTCTCCAGCAGAATGGCCCCGCGATCTCGTACCCGGCGTCAGTGGCGGAATCCTTCGCGACCGCTTTCTCCGCATTCTCTAGCCTGGATGTTCCTCTACCAACATTCAATGCACAGGGTGATGTCGCGGAAGGCTGCCGACTGGACTTTACCTCCAGAGGCGCAGAACCGTTCAACGTCAGGTTTACTATGAGTGAGTTGCGTTTCGATCTTGCTTCGTGCGGACGATTTCACGTAAGCCCTGCTTCGACACAAATGAGCCAGGGATGAAATTTCTCTTCGATTTGTTTAACAGAATCTGAGTGGAGGGTCTCCTCCCAGATTACTGACGAATCGCTACTGTACTTGCCTTTCGCAAACCGGGGAGAGATAACTCTACTCTTGCCAGGTTCTGCCTAATCTCTCTAAGCTCTTGCGTGTGCAAGTTGATGGAGAATTTGGTAAATGTTAGATTAGCCTTTTTTTCTGGACAGCGGATGCCATCTGTCTTCTGCACAGTGCGGCTTCCGCAATTTTCATTTCACTTCGAATGCTCTGCTCCAACTGGGAAATGCCTTCTGCGAGGCGTTTCTTCGTAGACAGCACTACGCCACGGTGTTTAACGATCTAGAGAAGGCCTATGATACCGCATAGCGATACGGTATCATGGAGAGTTTTCACTGTAACTGTTATGAATATCCATTACCCATTCGGCATCTAAAGGTAAGAATCACTTACATGCCATCGAAAATGACAAACCTTTCCAGTGGCCTAAAAATGAGGGTTTTGTACCCCAAAAGCAAATGACGTCGCATGATATAGACTGCCTATTTAAAGTAGGAGTATCATCTGGCCCTTCTTTAGCTGGTGTTGGAAGATGAACGATCCACACATACTCTCCAGAATTTTGAAGCGCAACATCTCTTCGGTATGTTAAACTACAAAGATGTGACACATCACATTATGACACATCCTTAAATTCAATCACAAACGAAGCACAAATAGATTCATTGCCAAACAAAGAATTCACTGTTATACTAATAGAATAGTCACTGTAAGTAGTCAGTTACAGGCTGTGGTTTGCTAAAAAACCAATAAAACCTATCCAAATGAATTGAATATATGTGGTATCTTTAACTCTCGTTTGTTAAAATAGGTTCAGTGATAAGAAAAGAACAAAAATTTCCGAAATTAAAATTTTTGAAAGTGTAATGAATACCTTCAAAGAAGAAGATAGAAATGCTCATCTTGGCTAGTTGAATTGAATTGCTAGCTTTTGCATTAACCGCGTCTTTTTTCGCACTTACCACCTAGACAAAATATAAATGAATATTAAACCAACCTAAACTGTAAGTGGTCAGCTAGAGAAATTGTCCCTAAAGAGAGGGATCGACTTCGCTCCTTGCATACTTCTGATTGCAAAGTTTTCAACGTCTGAAACCTCCCATAAGGCTGGTGGCTGGACAAAGATGGCAGACAGATGTTTCATGATTATAACTAATCCCTTCTTCAGTGCTAAATTATATACGGTTTTTATTATACGTGCAGTAGCCGTTTACCGTAGAGAAGAGGAGGGGAGGGGGGCAGATAAAGAGAGGTGGATATCTGGAGAGTGATAAGTTAAAAAAAAGTGAATAGGAGAGAATGAGGGAGCAAATGGTAGAATGAGATGAAATGAGTGAAAGAGAATGATTGTAAGTTTGAAAGAAAGGAGATTTGGAAGATATAGTTTAATAGAAACACGAAAAGTAAGAAAACAACAATAGCCAGTGAAATAGCGGAAGAAAATGATTATAAGAGCATCGTCATAGGAAAAATAATAGGAGGTAATAGAGCAAGAGAGAGAAATTCAAAGATGGAGATATAAAGAAAGAGAGAAAGAAAGACCAAGAAAATGAGGCAAAAGGCAAGAGAATTAGAAAGAGAATAAGAGAAACAAAGAGAGAGAAAGTGAATGAGAGAGATAAGGAAAGGGAGAAAGAGTGAGAGTAAATAAGTAAGATAATGAAAATGATTAAGAAAAAGAGTTAAAGATTAAGTGAAAGAGAAGCATAAAGAAAATGAGAGGGAAAGAGAGAAATTGTTAAAGAGAAAGCGAATTTAAGAGATAAGGAGGGGAAATATGAATACGAGAGAATGTGGTAGTAAAGGTGATAGAGCGAGAGAGAAGAGAGAAAAAAACAAGTGAAAGAGTAGGAGGAATACTGAAAAAAACAGGCACTTTTCTAATCTTCTTTAACCCTAATATTTATCTTTGTGCACCTGTTACGCTTGTTTTGGTTCTCAGGATTCCATTAAAGCAAATGCTCTTTTTCAGGATTATAGAAAAGCGTCGGAATAAACTATATAGTTTCTTGCGATGCTTTTTAACAAGAGACACGCGATATCCCACTCAAAATATGGATTAAGACATAAAAGTTATTTTGTCTTTAAAATTACCCGGTGTATCATGAAAGTATGAAATGTTATCAATGTTCTGAATTAGATATAGAAAAACTAACGAGGCAAGTTAATACTCACTTTTTATGGTTGTGTCAATTCTGACGTTCTCTATCAAATAATTTGGATGTATGAAACTTTGTTAGATATATTATTATTGTTTAACGAGCATTACAGGGAAGCGTTTCATCTTATTAGTCTTTCATCCCCCCCCCCACATCCAGGCCGAGCAAATAGAGATATCCAAAATGCTTTTCTGATATTTATAAATTGAATTGTTTATATTTCTCCTTATTTCTTTCAATTTTGCCGTAACACTGCAGATTAAAATAGGATTACAACGACACGCTAAATCTTCTCTACTTTTGTAGGAAGGATATTTCGGTTAATATAACATTGATTATGACTATTTTCCTGCATTTGGCATTTCTAAAGGAAGACCTTTAGTAATGGCAAGCAATGAAAATGACTAAATTAAACAGACAAATCTATCACTCCACATGACACCTGTTTTAGCTAACCCTAAAGAGTTTATATTTCTCCTTATTTCTTTCAATTTTGCCGTAACACTGCAGATTAAAATAGGATTTCAACGACACGCTAAATCTTCTCTACTTTTGTAGAAGGATATTTCAGTTAATATAACATTGATTATGACTATTTTCCTGCATTTGGCATTTCTAAAGGAAGACCTTCAGTAATGGCAAGCAATGACAATGACTAAATTAAACAGACAAAATCTATAACTCCACATGACACATGTTTTAGCTAACCCTAAAGAGTCTACAGACACCAGCGTTGTAATGTGATGAGCAATGTGAAGATTAAAATTCCAAATTGAAGCAGCTTTGTGTGGAGAGATTAATAGCGTGGTGTGCTCGATTAAAACATTGTTTTGGGTGGATTGGAAGTGGTCCAGGTGAATAACTGAAGCATTTTGAACGTAATCAAGTAATGCTATAGTAAGTAAACCATGCTGGCTTTAATGCATCCCATTCATACATCATTATCATAAATTGAATTTAGATTAACTCACTGATTGCCGACGGCGTATGCACACGCAGGTAGAGATATCTCTCATTGCGAGTTCATCATGCGCAGCTATTTCCAAAAGATTGTTGACGTATCTCTATCGAAACTTATATTTAAACCTTCCCTAGTTTTGCTTGCGCCTGTTTTTTAACCCGCATTCACTACTTACGCCACCCCTCTATACACCACTTGCTTAATTTTCATAATCCCTCAATATTTGTATGTGTGCAAATATTGCGAGCCTCAACATCAACATTGACAGTATTTCGAGCTTAGCTGAATTGCTCACCCTTAAAGCGCTTTGGTGGAAGAAAGAGGACCAATTGAATCAATACAAAGGTTCCGAAGACGAAAAGGCACCCCCCATCCTCTGTATAAAAATTAGTGCTGTATTTCAGGTGGAAAGGTATTTTCTGTAAAAAACATTTGCCATTAATCAATCGTAGCATAGTTTTAGTCGCGTGCGACTATATTTCACTATATTGGGCGGACGGTCCTCATTATGCTTTTTATTGTTCTGGTACTAACATTGTAACTATTCGGCCAATTCTAACGAAATTTAAAACCATTGTGTTTTACACTTTCTTTCTAATGATATAATTACGAGGTCTTCCTAAGAAAAGCCCGGGAATTATTTGGCAATAACTTAATTGTTATCAGGCCAATTCTACCGAAATTTGAAACCCATATGTTGTCTTACATTCTCTTTTAAATAATAAAATTGCCACGGTCCTTCGAAGGTTAGCCCAGGAATTATTGAAAGTGATGAAGGACGTAAGATCATAAATAAGAATAAGTGAAAGCACCCGACTTTGGTCAGCAGACCTTGTTATTATGATTATTTACTTCAACGAAAGCATCCCTTCAAAATTTAAATGAAGAGAGGTTCAAAAGGAAAAATAAATAGAAAAAGAAATGTATAAAAGAAACAGCCGGAGGCTAAAACAGGGAACTGCTTAAGCGAAAAAGTAAAGAATTTTTGGAGAAAAACAAATGGATAGTTAAAATGGATCAGATAAATATGTGTGGGGAAATCAATATCGCGAGCACAAACAGACGCTAGTTTGGTTACAAAGCGTCAAAAGTTACGTTCTATATGATTCGATACCTTAACCCCCTTCCCCTTTGCCGCGCTGTTCCAACAATCCTCGAGATCGCTCGCAAAGAAAGATTACCATCAGCAGATTTCGTAGTCCGTTAATAATAAACAAAGGAGGGTGGATAGCCTTTAGAATATAAATCTATGAACAGGCTCACTGTCCCGCCTATTTTCGCTAAATTGCAGAAATTTCACTTTCTCCGACGTAAACCAGAGGAGCGAATGGTCACAACGTTAAAGTGATGCCCTAGCAGGGAGGCTTGCAGGTGGGCACTCATCTCCCCTCTCCTACTTCCAGGGGATAATCTACGTATATATAGTTCAATCTGGAGAAAAGAGGAGGAGAATTGAGGTAGCAATCGGGAGAAGAAAAGCAGTCCCTGACTAAAACAGGTAATCCCGAAAAAGTGGAACCTAGCGGGATTTTTCTTCCAGAGGCTGTTCCTATGGTCACATCGGAGAGTGGACCATCTGTATAGAGAATAACTTTCATACCAATTTCGTTCAGAGAAACACTTTATCTCAGTTTTCAGAGTAAAATCAGAGATATCCCTCACCATGAGGAATACCAATGTGAAGTTCCACTCGAAAAAATATTTACCGCTTGGTCAAGTCTCATCATCGAGAAGCGGGCAAGTATAACCCAAGGATTGGAATTATCGTACATCCACAATCCCTTCGCTTATATCTTCAAGTCAAAAAGCATCGCCAACGCGCCTCACTTACCTCGCGATTAGCTCAGCGAGACGGAGGCTGTGTTTCCAAGTCAGCCTCACGCCTCAAATCATCGAATCAACAGGTTCTCGTTCAAGGTCATCCCAAGCTAGACTCCCTCTTAGTTAATGGTAAAAGGAATCCAGCTTATTTATATTCGTTAGTTACCATTCCTTACTGAATTGAATTTTTGCGCCAACCATCACGCAGTACTCATCGGTAGTATTAATTTTTATTTAGATCCTCTTATTATAGCCGTAATATATTTAAAGTTTCAATAGTTTATTGTTTTATATAATTAAAACTATATTTTTGACCTAGTAATTAAATCCTCGAAACGCTTCATATGGCAATAGATATATATTATAACGAATCCTCCCTGGTTAAAGAATCCAAAGTCAAAAAGAGTAAAACACTCTTTGAGAAAAAAGGAAAGGAGTTATTCATCTACGGAACAAACAATGCATACTTACTCGGCCGTAAACCACGACATTAAAATTAGTCACTTGGGGCATTTAGAACAACTCAATAATTGTTGATTGTGTTGAATCCCTTTGATTAGTAACAAATTTGTGCCTAAGCGTTCGAGGAAAATTGAAGATAATAAAAGGATAAAGTCGGTAGATTATTTTTTCTTAATTGTCTATGGTTAGCCCGTTAAGGGTGTTAATTAGTTTTTGTGTGGTATTCCAATTACCAGAAAGTGTGGGTGGTAAGGTTGGGTTAGGCAGAGCGCTACTCGTTTCCTGGTTGCCTAAGTACCTTTAGCGTACAGCGGTAAGTAAAATGTCGTCGTTCGAAAGATTCGATGAATAAAGCCAAACTCCTGGCCAACAAGCATAGAATTTATGGCCTACACCCAGGAACAAGAAGATATTCAAGAGAAAAGAGAAGAAAGAATAATATAGATAGAAACAGAAGAAAAATGAATTCAGATGAAAGAGAAGCAGAAGAAAGAAGAATACTGATGGAAATAAAAGCAAAAGTTGGATACAGATAAAAACCACCAGAAGAAAGAATAATACGGATGAAAAGAGAAGTAGAAGAGAGAATACAGATGGCAAGAAAAGCAAAAGAAAGAAGAATACAGGCGAAGGAGAAGCAGAAGAAAGAATAATGCAGCTGAAAAGAGAAGCAGAAGAAAGAAGAATACAAATGAAAAAAAAGCAAAAGAAAGAATAAAAATGGAAACAGAAGCAGAAGAAGAAAGAATACAGATGGAAAGCGAAGCAAAAGAAAGAAGAATACAGATGTAAAGAGAACAGACGCAAGCGGAAAGAGAAGCCGAAGAAAGAAGAATACAGATAAAAATAGAAGCAGAATAAAGAAGAATACAGATGGAAGAAGCAGAAGAAAGAAGAATACAGATGGAAAGAGAAGAAAGAGAACAAATACCGCACATGAAAGGTTCTTGAGCAAGGATCGGGGGGAAAATCAAGGCCGTTGTATGTCGCCGTGGAGCTACGCAAGTACCTACGACGAAACCACAGCAAAATATTGTGACGATGGATGAAGAAGGAACCATTGAAGCGTTATAGCCATGTGAACCTCTTTAGGTGGTAAACATGGTGTACATAGAGTCGGATAACGAGTATCCCCTGCCATCATTAGGCTTCCCCAAGTACGACCCATCCACAGCGTTAGATTTCTCCCCCCCCTCCTTGACCCGCTCAAGGATTCACTAGTGTCCGCTCGACTGAAGAAAAAAAGAAGTTCAGCCCCCATCCTTCGACTACCAAATCCCCCAAAGAAGTTTGGAATCCGCACCGAAGCCGGTGGTGAAGTTATTGGTGTGTCCGGGTAAAACATGATGACAATGATACCCCTGTTCCCATAGCTTATGTAACTATAGAACAGAAAGCGCTAGCCATAATTTGGGGGTTAAGGAAAATCAATTTTATGTAAAAGGTAGTGATTTAATGTGAAATTCAATCACCAGTCTCGGTCATGTTGACTTAACAGCAAAAGCCAGAACGGCACTCATGTGATGGAGTCTATTGTTCATGGAGTACCAATAAAATATAAACTATAAAAGGCTCCGATAATTGTATAGCCAATAACTTTAACATAAAGTATATAAAAGGCTCCGATAAGTATAGAGCCGATAACTTGAGCCGAAACTCAACAAAGGGCTAATTAATCTCCCATTTGTCTTAATACCATTTTTTTTTGTGTAGATACGGACTAATAGTCGGTTTCTTTTTCTTGTTCTTTGTTGTAATCGATGTTGTTGTTTTTTGTTAAATTTAGTTGTGTGATCCGCACTGCTTGGCCTTACGAGGTAATGTTAAAGTCCGCCGTTCACCTGCCTATGTACGTGTGCGCGTGTGCATACAAAGTCAATAAGCCTTAGTTTAGTATGATGGTTGATGACTGTAGTTTCACGGTAAGAGTCGGACCTGGTATTGCATTCCAAGACATGGGTTTTTTGGTCGTTTATTTTTTTTTTGCACTTGAGTTTTCTCCCCCCCCATCCACATTAGGTTCTTTAGAAGGGAGGAAATGTTGGCAAATCAATATCGCGAGGACAAATAGACGCCGGTTTGGTTAACACTAGAATGGCCAACATATTGTGTATATATAAATCGGCCAAGCTGTCGATTTCGACACAACCAATTATTTTTATTTTTTCAAAGTATATTTTAAAAATCTTAGCGTTGAATATCTGATCTAAAAGAGATATACGAGGGGTGGTCAATAAGTTTTGCAATTCGGATATAATGAAACGAGATAGGAAGAAAAGTGTTTTATTATTTTTCAATATAACTACCCTCGACTGCAATGCACTTGCGCCACTTGTCCCTGAGGCTTCAAATTCTCGACAACCAGAAATCTCCCGACTGCTGTTCAATCCACTCCTGGACGGTGAGCTGGACATCTTTATCGTCCCCAAACCGGCGGCCATACAGTGCAGCATTAAGCTGGCGGAATAAAAAGTAGTCGCTATGGGCCAGATCTGGACTGTAGGGGGGATGGTTGAGCTCCTTGAATCCGCACTCGCGCAGGGCAGCTTGTGCAACTCTGGCCTTGTGGACTTTGACGACGTTGAAGTCGGTCATGGGGCTTTAGTTTTCTAGGGACCCGACAGGCAGAAACCGTGGTCATGGCCAAATTGTCGTGGATGATGTTGATAATACTTCATTGTGATATTCCAAGTTCTCGCTCGATTTCTTCGACCTTCACCCGTCGATTTTAGAGGATCATCTTCTCCACACAAGCCACATTGTACTCGTTGGTCACGTCTAAAGGGCGTCTTGGGCGGGAGTCGTCTTCAAGAGACTCACGACCATGGCGGAACTCCCTATTCCAGTGAGCAATGGTTGCATAGTAAGGAGCGGTGTCGGTGTACACTGCAAACATGTGTTCATGGAACTAATTTTTTGGCATTCTTGCCTTCCTTGGTCAAAAATTTGATCACTGCGCGGTGCTCAACCATCTCCATTGTTGAAAAATTTGTGACTGATGATCTGCGATCAGCTACTGCTTCTTAAATAGCCGTGGCAGGAGCGTGCGGCTGCAGGTCCTGACTTGTCATAACTTGTCATAACTTGTCATAACTTGTCCTAAGACTCCCACAAACATCCATCCCCCTTCCTGTGTTTTCCCCTACCGATTCGCAAAAGTTATTGACCGCCCCTCGTATTATGAGCTCTTAGTCCTATAATAATATCAATGGCGTATCCAGGAATAATGTTTGGGGGAGCTATTGTATATAATATCACTTTGGTGAATTGGCGAATAAAGAATATCTAAAAGCTAATATCTGCTCAATCCCCCCTGAATACCTAATATTATTATTTTATGAAAATTAAAAGGTAGAAATATGAATGAAAATTTATTTTTGAAATGAGAAAATACTTTTTATTTCAGATTGCACTTTTACATGTAGAGCTGATTATTCGTGTTTCTTTTTATGAACACTTCCCGCAGGTCGGTTTTTCGCACATTTTGCATATAGTGACAGTTGCATTGTTACACTTTTGACTGGAGCACTTTCTTCTCTTTTTTGGGGGGTGGGGTGTGATCTTCAGCTTCATTTTAAACATGTGAGGATGACTTTTTTTTTCAAAACATATGTAGAACGAAGATTCTCGATGAGTTCAAGAATATATTTTTTCAGACTTATTTTACTGACAGTTGTTTTCTTATAAATAATGCAACTATTGAAGGCTGCCATCTCTAAAATATTTGACCAAACTCCAACAGGCCAGCGCCTTGTGCACAATGTGTACTATATTTTCGTACCATTTTGTCAACAGCATCGACGCCAACTTTATTCTTGTTATAAAACTTTATCACATCTGCCTTCTTTTTAGCCTCTTCTGAAACTATTGGAGCTGAATGCATTGTGGAAAGCAAACATACAGACTTATTATCTTTGCACTGATAATTCACAAATATGCATCCACTTTCTTCTGGAAAGAAAAAAATGCTATTGTAACGTCCTCCCTTTTCATAGGCAGTCATTTCCTTAGACAGATGTTTGCTGTTTGAACAAACTGTACCAACTATGGAAGTCCATTTATCTTGAAGTTTTCTTGCAAGTTCAAATGTTGTGAAGAAGTTGTCTGTTGTTACATTATAGCCATTTCTTTTTATTGTGTCTGTGCTCTTCAGCCCAACACTCTCCCCAAGAGATAGCCCATTTCTTGATTATTTTTCTTGTGCACTGAGATACAGTATTATGTTGGCAACATATTTTAAACTCACTTCAGCTAAGATAAAAAATTTGATGCCACATTTATCTGGCTTGTTTTGCATGTATACAATAAAAGGACAACGATTTTTCATCGGTAAAAGTTGCTCATCTATTGTTAGGCTAAACTCTGAAGTATAATTTCTGGTGCAATTTCTTGTGCAATTTTGCGCAAATGCTTCAAAAATGTCTCTTATATGGGTAAATACGTTCGGATCTCGTACCATTTAGATCAAAGCGCAGATGTTTCCTGATCTCTTTATAATGTCTTCGAAACATCATTTCTCGAAAAATATCAGGACCATAACTTTGCTTCAAAGATAATCTGCACTGTGGCCCTTGTCATATATTCCTCGAGCATATTCCAATGCAAAAAATGCTGGCAATTTTTCCAAAGTGAGAGAGTTATCAAGATTGTACTCTTTTGCTTCTGTAATAGTACATTTGAAAATTTTTCTTAGCATTGTCTCATCAATAAATGATTTCCATGCCATGTATTGAGATTTTGAAACATCATTGATCAAGGCTTGCTTTCGTGAGAGCTCTCCATGTTACTCCATATCGTGTTACAATATCTTCGCTTTTATCCAATTATAAGGGTTTGGAGAGCTGATGCCTCTTGATCGTCTTCTGAACAAGTCAGAAAATTCAATTAATTCAAATTGACTGTTATTATGATTAGTTGAATTTTCTTCATCTTCATGTTCACTTTCACTACTTATATCGTCACCAGAATCCCACAGGATGTCGATTGCTTTATCAATTGGAATACATTTATCTGCACCTGAAGACAAAATCTAGGTAGATATATAAAAATATCTAATGACGAAAAGTTTAAGCTATTATGTTGTACCACAGCACAGATTTGTAGAGTCCTGAAAAAGTAATTAACGATAATTTATAGATACCAAAAAACTAAAGATTTGAGTGGAAATTTCCATGGGAATCTAATGAAAAATAAAAATGACCCGCTCACAACTTATTGCACCACAATACGAAATGTTATAAATGCTTCACCCACATCTTATTGCATCACATTATGTAATGTTCACTGAAAAATAATTAGGGGAAATAATATCATTTCATTTTGTATTAGCAAAATATAAATGGTGTCGTTTTCGACACCTTGGCCTTCCGAGGTAAACTCGCATATTCCTATGGAATATGGAAGGCTTAAGTTAAACTTTGTAAGCGGTCGCTGATAACTATAACAGTCCTTTAAACTGCGTTGATTGTAAGCGACTTTTTTGAGTTAAAATACGGTCTCCTCTGTATTTTAGCTGGAAAAGGATTGTGTTAATGGTCATTAATATATTCAACGATTTCTTCGTTTTTAACGTGAATTCTTGATGTACAGGAATCTTTACTTTCACACCTATAGATTTTGTTTCCTTATCCGTGCTATATCTATTAAAGACACATAAACCCATCACTTTCAAATTATGGCTTTCCATAGTTCAATATTATATTCGCTGCCATATTTTGAGTCTAAGAAATGTTTAATCAATGAAATACTTGACCTTATTATAGATTTAAATAAATTAATCACTTGAAATTATTAAAGTGAAACACATAAAAATTTAATTGTATGTGTTCTGGATATCTGAAAAGTCCAGAAAGTTTGATTGTAGGTAAGCCAATTCATAACTTCAAAGATGTCTAAGACAAAACTGAATTTAAAATTTAAAAACATTTGCTATTTATACACTTCACTGCTGGAAAAATATAATCGCACATTCTTTGTTAAATTTGATGCTTCCAAGAGTTTAAATCTTGATGCTGGAAAAGAAGCAATTAGTAAAATCCCATCCAATCTCTTCCCAATAAATATTTAGAAATATGTGTTGTAAACTTTGTATGAAACCACGCCCGGTCAGTTTTTTAGGTTACAATAAACATAGGTATTCTAGTTGCGAGCTCTATCAAAACCTGACATAATTTATTAAATTTAAAATGATTCATATATCCCATTAATATTTATAACAGGTCAACGGTTATCCTTTAGACAAAATACTGGATCTATTGCCATTTTAAAAGGCTTTTGGGGATGTTATTTAAACTTTATACCCCTATTTATAATTATTTTTCTTAACTTTTTAAATCTTTGTTAAGCACATGCTATTCCAAGAGTTTAATGCAACATATTGGAAAATTACCATTGTGCGGGATCCTCCCAAATCCACTCATAAATATTTAGCTGTCAACCTTTATCCTAAGGCCAAAATACCGTCCCCAAAAGTTTCATTTGTTCTTTGTGTATCATATGTTATATTGCTTTCGTATAGATTTTCCGTCCCGCAGGGCTAAGAAATAAAAAATTCTTCTAGGTACAAGCGAATAATAATTACAAATTAGTTCAGACATTCTCAAAGAACATGGGTTTAGCAAAGATACTAATATAGAGCAAATATCCCCAACGGAGCCCATTTCTTATAGTTCGAAATACTTACTCCTATATAACCCAATATACCAGTACTAACCAGATCTTGGTCAAAACCCCTGTAAGGGGCGCGGCGATTTGCCATCCTGGCCGCCGTGCTGACGGGATCCAGCGCTCCGTCCGGCCCCAGCTTAGCCTCTCTTCCTTCCTTCAAACTACTTGTTTCCTCTCTTTTCACACAACCTCTCCCACAACTTTCTCTGGTCAGCCTCTAATTTCACAGGGTAGATGCTGACCTTCCTTTCAGCCAACTGTCCCGCATCAGGGCTGAGGGGGTGGGGGACAATGTTCCCTAACCTCTGAGCTCCGGTCTGGGGTGGCTGGTTTTTAACAACCTGCTTCATCCCCACCCATACCTTCCTCACATCCCTTTTCCTCTCCTCTTCACAATCTATTATTTTTTACGCCGTGTCCAAGGTGGAGCCGCCATGCCGATGGACTGCCAGGCCACCAGGCGGGAGGGGTGGTCTTAAATGGCGGCGCCTGGCTCTGCCGGGCTTGTAAGCACCTCTCGCAGTGCGGGCTACTGCAAGAGGTGGTGAGCGATTGCGTCCCGTAAAACAAAGAGGGTCACCATGCCCAATGATGAAACAAAAAAACATCTCCCCTTAATTCCCCCTATAACAACAACGGAGCCGCCCTCGTGCAGTTCCACAGAAAAGATGGAGGTCCCCCCCCCTGTGCTTGCGCAGGGGACCCTCCATACCTCTTTAACCGGAGAGGAGGCTTACTCCTCTCCTACGCCTACGGGTGTAGGGGACTCCCCCTCATCCCCTTCTCTGGAGGTGCTTTCGGGCACCTCCCTATCTCCAGCGGCAGTCCCTCCTATGCTTTCTAAGGGGACTGCTAAGAAAGCCAGCAGGCAGCCCATTGCCGACCGTTTCTCGTACAAGCGGCTCGGTAGGGCAAACCCCCTTAGGGGGCAGAGGGAATCCAGGCCCCTTCGGTCGCTTCCCTCAAAAGACCTGCTGGCAAAAATATTAAACCTTGCCGGGGTCAAGGCCTGTGCCTCCCCACTAAAGACTTATGACGCTGCCAAGGGGACCTGCGATGTCCTGGGAGGGGATGGCCAACTGGAGGCCCCTCCTGTGATAGACATGGTCCTTGAGGAAAACCAGCCTCAGACGGTAGGGCCTTCCATGGGGGGGAATCCGGGCTTGGCGCCAAGCACCGAACCCGAATCCGCCCCTATGCAAGGTCCTCATCAAACGGCTGTGGATTCTTAGGCAGGACAAGGAGGGGAGGGATCTCTCCGGATGAATCCCCTGCGCCCACCGGGACCTTCTCCATTTCAGAGAAGGACCTGGCTGAGGCCGGTCCATCTGGCCTGGGGGCTTCTACCGGCGGGGGTGAGAAGCGGGTTCATTCCCCGCCCTCCTCTCCTAAAAAGAAGAAAAAGACAAGAAAGACGAAAAAGACTCGGGGCTCCTCTCCATCCGCGGGGGCTGCGGGGACGGATGGGTCTGCTGCCACTTTGGTAGGCGACCAAGCCAAGATCGGCAAATCCGGCCCCTCTAACCCCTCGTGTGCGGAGCTCCTGACCAAGACTAAGACGAAGAATGCACAGGGCGGAGCCTCGATGACATCAGGCCCCTCATTCAGAGGTTACCTGGCGTTTTCGAGCCCGCTGGCTTCAAACGCTTCCTCGTTATTCGCTCCACTGATGGCACCATGTTGTCTAAGGGCAACATGATCCATCAGAGGAGAGGATTAGCTAGTGCAATTGGTAGAGAGCCGAAGGTGACCCGTTTCTCGGACGGCAGCCTTCTGGCGAATGCGGCGAATCCCGCCGAGGCGGCCAAGATAAGTGCTCTTCGGACACTTCATAGCACCCCGGTGAGTGTGACGCCGCACTTTACCATGAACTTTGTGAAAGGAGTAGTTTATGCGAGGGAACTCGTTGACTACTCCATTTAGGACATCACCCTAGAGCTGGCCGACCATGGGGCGGTCAAGGTCAAACGTGTGATGAGAAAACAGGGAGGGGCTTCGAGACCAACCCCTACACTCTTCGTCACGTTTGACTGTGACAAGCTCCCTGAGTCGGTGCGTGCCGGTTGGTACCGCTACCGCGTGAAGGCATTCGTGCCACTGCCGCGGCGGTGATATTACTGTCACCGCTTCGGCCATACGAATCGCTCATGTAGACATGCAAAGTCGGGGTCACCCGAAGTCTGTGTAAATTGCTCCAAGGTCGCACACGATAAGTCCAAATCGTGTGTGGCCAAGTGTGTCAATTGCAGAGAGCCGCACCCTGCTTCTTCGAAGCAATGTGGTGCATATCTCCTGGAGAAAGAAATCCTGGCCGTTCAGGCCCAGGATAGACTCTCATTCCGCGAGGCTAAGGACTTGGTCCTGGCGCGCCCAGCTCTGCCTGGGACGTCATATGCCTCAGTAGTTCGAAAGGCCTTCTCTGCTCCTGGCCCATCCAGGCCAACGAGCACGGTTGTTTCCGCGCCCATTCGGAGCTCTTCTGCGGGCTCTACTACACCCGGGCGCTCCCCTGGTAGAGCTGGCGGCAAAAAGGGTTCACACCCAGCCCTGGCTAAAACCAGGGCTCCCCCCTCTTCTCCCAGCGTGACCGTTTCCCGTAAGGCGAAACGGCCACGCGCCTCCACCGAGTCGTTAGACCTTACAGGAGGCAACACCCCTGAAGATGGTCGCTAGGCCATCTTCGGGGGTTCCTAAAGCTGTCCCCCGAAAGGAGGACAGCAACAAAGGAGCTTCGGCTCCTTCGCCCACGCCCCGAGGTGGAGCGAGTGGCTCGGAGACGGTGGTTCCTCGAAAAGAGGGCCCCCCGCCTCCGAAGCCGCAGCGCCCGCCTAAGGTTTCGAGGCGGAGGGAGGAAAAGACTCGCATGGCGAGGTCAACCTCCCCCAATAAGTCCTCGAAGGCGACAGCGCCTCCAGCGCTTTGTCCGGCCAACAGCGCCCGGGGTTCTGCCCCCGGGAAGCGTACGGCCATTCCCGTGATGGTCTTCAATTCGAGGAGGGCCCCCGCGTCTCCTCCGAGCTAGGCCTGGAGGGCATATTCCTTCAATGGAATTGCCGTGGACTCCGGGCCAACTGGAATGAGCTGCGGAGGCTCGCCTCGTCCCGTTCCCCGTTAGCTATTTTTTTGCAGGAGACCATGCTAGGCGCGTGCCCACTGCCTGCCCTCCCGGGGTATAAGGGTCTTGCAACCCCACCACCGCGGGACGGCCGGGCTGGGGGATGCGCGGTTTACACCCGGCATGATGTCTCCGTTCTTCCTTTCTCTTTAGATACCTCCTTACAGGCAGTGGCTGTGCAGCTGCACCTGGATAGGAGGTATACTATCATTTCTGCGTACATTCCACCGTCAGCTGACTTCGACGCGGGGGACTTCCGCCGCGTCGTGGCACGGTTGCCGAGGCCCTATCTCTTGCTTGGAGATCTGAACGGCAGGCATCCTCTCTGGGGAGATTACACCATAAATCCCAGAGGACAAGTCCTTGCCGATCTGATCGAAGAGCTTGAGATGGGTGTCCTAAACGTGGATGAGTTTACGCATCACTGTCCGAGAACCGCTTCATTTTCTTGCCTTGACCTATCTTTGTGCTCTTCGGATGCACAGTTTGATTTTGATTGGGGGGTGGTCGATGACCTCCATTGTAGTGATCACTTTCCCATTCAAATATCATTTTCAGGGCAACTGCCACCTGAGAAACCACCTCGGTGGTGCTTGGCACGGGCGCGGTGGCCTGGATTTCAGGAAATGACTTAATTCTCTATCTCAGTCGAGGAGTTTAGGTCGGTAGATGAGGCCGTTGAGTTTTTCTCCGGCAACCTTATCGCCGTGGGCCTGACTACTATTCCTAGGACGTCTGGCTGTTTTGCACGCCGACCACTCCCATGGTGGTCGGCCGAGTGTGAGACGGCCCTCAAACAGAAGCGTTATGCCTACATGCGCTATAAGCGCCGCCCGAACGATTTCACTGTCGCTGAATTTCGTCGGGCTAGGGCTAGGTTACGGTATATTTCGAAGCACGCCCGCCGCTCTTCTTGGCGGGCATACGTGTCTTCACTTAACGGGAAGACCCCTTTAGCTGAGGTGTGGAAGCGAGTCAAAAGGATTCGGGGCAAGTTCTCGCAGGACCCCCCTCCCGTTCTCCAGGAGAAAGGGACCGCAATCTCGGACCCCGCGTCCGTGGCGGAATCCTTAGCGACCGCTTTCTCTGCATTCTCTAGCCGTGATGCTGCTCCGCCAGCATTCAATGCACGTCGTGATGTCGCGGAAGGCCGCCGGCTGGACTTTACCTCCAGAGGCGGAGAACCCTTCAACGACAAGTTTACTGTGAGTGAGTTGCGTTCCGCTCTCGCTTTGTGCGCGGACACCGCCCATGGTCCGGACGATGTCCCGTACGCCATGCTTCGACACCTGGGTGAGCGAGGCATGGCCTTTCTGTTAGATCTGTTCAACAGGATCTGTGTGGAAGGTCTTCTCCCAGACTCCTGGCGAATCGCTACTGTGCTCGCCTTTCGCAAGCCGGGGAGAGATCACTCTACTCCGACCGGTTTCCACCCAATCTCTCTAACCTCTTGCGTGTGCAAGTTGATGGAGAAATTGGTAAATGTTAGATGAGCCCATTTCCTGGACAGCGGAGGCCATCTGTCTTCTGCACAGTGCGGCTTCCGTAAGTTTCACTCCACGTCGGATGCTCTGCTCCGACTGGAAAATGCCGTCTGCGAGGCTTTCCTTCGTAGACAGCACTACGCCACGGTGTTTTTTGATCTGCAGAAGGCCTATGATACCGCATGGCGATACGGTATCATGGAGACTCTCCACACGATGGGGGCGAGGGGACGCCTCCCAATGTTTATATCTGAATTTTTGCGAGATCGTCGATTCCGCGTACGGGTGGGGGGAGCCCTCTCTGCCTCAAAGGAGCAGGAAGAGGGTGTCCCGCAGGGAAGTGTCCTCAGTGTCACACTCTTTGCCCTGAGCATCAACGGCATCACCTCGGTGCTGCCAGAAGATGTTCTCGCTACGCTTTACGTGGACGACCTTTCGATCTCTTTTCCCCGTAAGGGGCGCGGCGATTTGCCATCCTGGCCGCCGTGCTGACGGGATCCAGCGCTCCGTCCGGCCCCAGCTTAGCCCCTCTTCCTTCCTTCAGATAGCCCGATTTCTCCCCTACCTCGTCGCTTTTCATACAACCTCTCCCACAACTTTCTCTGGTCAGCCTCTAATTTCACAGGGTAGAATGCTGACCTTCTTCTCAAGCCAACCACCCCGGATCGGGGCTGAGGGGGGGAGGGGACATTGTTCCCTAACCCCTCAGCTCCGGTTCGGGATGGGGTTTTTTTAACAACCTGCTTCATCCCCACCCACATCTTCCTCACATCCCTTTTCCTCTCCTCTTCACAACCTATATTTTTTACGCCGTGTCCAAGGTGGAGCCGCCATGCCGAAGGACTGCCAGGCCACCAGGCGGGAGGGGTGGTCCCGAATGGCGGCGCCTGGCTCTGCCGGGCTTGTAAGCACCTCTCGCAGTGCGGGCAACTGCGAGAGGTGATGAGCTATTGCGTCCCGTAATCAAAAGAGGGTCACCATGCCCATGTATGAAAAAAAACAAAAACCCCAACCCCCAACTTCCCCAAAAACATCTACGGAGCCGCCCTCGGGCAGCTCCACCGAGAAAATGGAGGTCCCCCCCCTTGTGCTTGCGCAAGGGACCCTCCATAATTCTTTAACTGGAGAGGAGGCTTACTCCTCTCCTACGCCTACGGGTGTAGGGGACTCCCCCTCACCCCCTTCTCTGGAGGTGCTTTCGGGCACCTCCCTATCTCCAGCGGCAGTCCCTCCTTTGCTTTCTAAGGGGACTGCCAAGAAAGCCAGCAGGCAGCCCATTGCCGACCGCCCCTCGTGCAAGCGGCTCGGTAGGGCAAACCCCCTTAGGGGGGAGAGGGAAGCCAGGCCCCTTCGGTCGCTTCCCTCAAAAGACCTGCTGGCAAGAATTTTGAACCTTGCTGGGGTCAAGGCCTGTGCCTCCCCACACCACCTGACTAGTGACAATACTGCCAAGGGGACCTGCGATGTCCTGGGAGGGGATGGCCAACTGGAGGCCCCTCCTGTGATAGACATGGTCCTTGAGGAGACCCAGCCCCAGACGGTAGGGCCTTCCATGGGGGGGAATTCGGGCTCGGCGCCAAGCACCGAACCCGAATCCGCCCCTATGCAAGGTCCTCCTCAAATGGCTGAGGGCTCCGAGGCAGTAGAAGGAGGGGAGGGATCTCCTCCGACAGGTGCCCCTACGACAACCAGGACCTTCTCCATTTCGGAGAGGGACCTGGCTGAGGCTGGTCCATCTGGCCTGGGGACTTCTGCCGGCGGAGGTGAAAAGCGGGTTCATTCCCCGCCCTCCTCTCCTAAAAAGAAAAAGACTAAAAAGACTCAAAAGACGAAGAAGACTCGGGGCTCCTCTCCATCCGCGGGGGCTGCGGGGACGGATGGGTCTGCTGCCACTTTGGTAGGCGACCAAGCCAAGATCGGCACATCCGGCCCCTCTACCCCCTCGTGTGCGGAGCCCATGACTACGACTAAGACCAAGAATGCACAGGGCGAAGCCTCGATGACATCGGGGCCCCTGATTCAGAGGTTACCTGGCGTTTTCGAGCCCGCTGGCTTCAAACGCTTCCTCGTTATTCGCTCCACTGATGGCACCATGTTGTCCAAGGGCAACATGATCCATCAGAGGAGAGGATTAGCTAGTGCAATTGGTAGAGAGCCGAAGGTAACCCGTTTTTCGGACGGGAGCCTTCTGGCGAATGCGGCGAATCCCGCCGAGGCGGCCAAGATAAGTGCTCTTCGGACACTTCATGGCACCCCGGTGAGTGTGACGCCGCACTCTACCATGAACTTTGTGAAAGGAGTAGTTTATGCGAGGGAACTCGTTGACTACTCCATTGAGGACATCACCCTAGAGCTGGCCGACCATGGGGCGGTCAAGGTCGAACGTGTGATGAGAAAACAGGGAGGGGCCTCGAGACCCACCCCTACACTCTTCGTCACGTTCGACTGTGACAAGCTCCCTGAGTCGGTGCGTGCCGGTTGGTACCGCTACCGCGTGAAGGCATTCGTGCCACTGCCGCGGCGGTGCTATTACTGCCACCGCTTCGGCCATACGAATCGATCATGTAGACGTGCAAAATCGGGGTCACCCGAAGTCTGTGTAAATTGCTCCAAGGTCGCACACGATAAGTCCAAATCGTGTGTGGCCAAGTGTGTCAATTGCGGAGAGCCGCACCCTGCTTCTTCGAAGCAATGTGGTGCATATCTCCTTGAGAAAGAAATCCTGGCCGTTCAGGCCCAGGATCGACTCTCATTCCGCGAGGCAAAGGACTTGGTCCTGGCGCGCCCGGCTCTGCCTGGGACGTCATATGCCTCAATAGTTAGAAAGGCACCCTCTGCTCCTGGCCCATCCAGGCCAACGAGCACGGTTGTTTCCGCGCCCATTCGAGCCCTTCTGTGGGCTCTACCCAACCTGGGCGCTCCCCTGGTAAAGCTGGCGGCAAAAAGGGTTCATACCCTGCCCCGGCTAAAACCAGGGCTCCCCCCTCTTCCCCCAGCGTGACCGTTTCGCGTAAAGCGAAACGGCCACGTGCCTCCACCGAGTCGTTAGACTCACAGGAGGCAACACCCCTGAAGATGGTCGCTAGGCCATCTTCCGGGGTTCCTAAAGCTGTTCCCCGAAAGGAGGACAGCAACAAAGGAGCTTCGGCCCCTTTGCCCACGCCCCGAGGTGGAGCGAGTGGCTCGGAGACGGTGGTTCCTCGAAAAGAGGGCCCCCCGCCTCCGAAGCCGCAACGCCCGCCTAAAGTTTCGAGGCGGAGGGAGGAAAAGACTCGCATGGCGAGCCCAACCTCCCCCAATAAGTCCTCGAAGGCGACAGCGCCTTCAGCGCTTTGTCCGGCCAACAGCGCCCGGGGTTTTGCCCCCGGGAAGCGTACGGCCATTCCCGTGAGGGTCTTCAATTCGAGGAGGGCCCCCGCGTCTCCTCCGAGCTAGGCCTGGAGGGCATATTCCTTCAATGGAATTGCCGTGGACTCCGGGCCAACTGGGAGGAGCTGCGGAGGCTCGCCTCATCCCGTTCCCCGTTAGCTATTTTTTTGCAGGAGACAATGCTAGGCGCGTGCCCCCTGCCTGCCCTCCCGGGGTATAAGGGTCTTGCGACCCAACCACCGCGGGACGGCCGGGCTGGGGGATGCGCGGTTTACACCCGGCATGATGTCTCCGTTCTTCCTTTCTCTTTAGATACCTCCTTTCAGGCAGTGGCTGTGCAGCTGCACCTGGATAGGAGGTATACTATCATTTCTGCGTACATTCCACCGTCAGCTGACTTCGACGCGGGGGACTTTCGCCGCGTCGTGGCACGGTTGCCGAGGCCCTATCTCTTGCTTGGAGATCTGAACGGCAGGCATCCTCTCTGGGGAGATTACACCATAAATCCCAGGGGACAAGTCCTTGCCGATCTGATCGAAGAGCTTGAGATGGGTGTCCTAAACGTGGATGAGTTTACGCATCACTGTCCGAGAACCGCTTCATTTTCTTGCCTTGACCTATCTTTGTGCTCTTCGGATGCACAGCCTGATTTTGATTGGGGGGTGGTCGATGACCTCCATGGTAGTGATCACTTTCCCATTCAAATATCATTTTCAGGGCAACTGCCGCCTGAGAGACCACCTCGGTGGTGCTTGGCGCGGGCGCGGTGGCCTGCATTTCAGGAAATGACTGAATTCTCTATCTCAGTCAAGGAGTTTAGGTCGGTAGATGAGGCCGTCGAGTTCTTCTCCGGCAACCTCATCGCCGTGGGCCTGACTACTATTCCTAGGACGTCTGGCCGTTTTGCACGCCGACCACTCCCATGGTGGTCGGCCGAGTGTGAGACGGCCCTCAAACAGAAGCGTTATGCCTACATGCGCTATAAGCGCCGCCCGAACGATTTCACCGTCGCTGAATTTCGTCGGGCTAGGGCTAGGTTCCAGTATATTTCGAAGCACGCCCGCCGCTCTTCTTGGCGGGCATACGTGTCTTCACTTAACGGGAAGACCCCTTTAGCTGAGGTGTGGAAGCGAGTCAAAAGGATTCGGGGCAAGTTCTCGCAGGACCCCCCTCCCGTTCTCCAGGAGAATGGGACCGCAATCTCGGACCCCGCGTCCGTGGCGGAATCCTTAGCGACCGCTTTTTCCGCATTCTCTAGCCGTGATGCTGCTCCGCCAGCATTCAATGCACGTCGTGATGTCGCGGAAGGCCGCCGGCTGGACTTTACCTCCAGAGGCGGAGAACCCTTCAACGACAAGTTTACTGTGAGTGAGTTGCGTTCCGCTCTCGCTTCGTGCGCGGACACCGCCCATGGTCCGGACGATGTCCCGTACGCCATGCTTCGACACCTGGGTGAGCGAGGCATGGCCTTTCTATTAGATTTGTTCAACAGGATCTGGGTGGAAGGTCTCCTCCCAGACTCCTGGCGAATCGCTACTGTGCTCGCCTTTCGCAAGCCGGGGAGAGATCACTCTACTCCGACCGGTTTCCGCCCAATCTCTCTAACCTCTTGCGTGTGCAAATTGATGGAGAAATTGGTAAATGTTAGATTAGCCTATTTCCTGGACAGCGGAGGCCATCTGTCTTCTGCACAGTGCGGCTTCCGTAAGTTCCACTCCACGTTGGATGCTCTGCTCCGACTGGAAAATGCCGTCTGCGAGGCTTTCCTTCGTAGACAGCACTACGCCACGGTGTTTTTTGATCTGGAGAAAGCCTATGATACCGCATGGCGATACGGTATCATGGAGACTCTCCACACGATGGGGGCGAGGGGACGCCTCCCAATGTTTATATCTGAATTTTTGCGAGATCGTCGATTCCGCGTACGGGTGGGGGGAGCCCTCTCCGGCCCAAAGGAGCAGGAAGAGGGTGTCCCGCAGGGAAGTGTCCTCAGTGTCACACTCTTTGCCCTGAGCATCAACGGCATCACCTCGGTGCTGCCGGAAGATGTTCTCGCTACGCTCTACGTGGACGACCTTTCGATCTCTTTTGGCGCGGCCCAGATGCCAACTCTGGAGCGCCGACTCCAACAGGCATTGAACCGCGTCTCTCGCTATGCCGAAGCGCACAGGTTTCGGTTTTCTTTGGCCAAGACTAAGGTGGTGCACTTCTGCCGCCATCCACGGCTTCACCCCGACCCAGATTTGTTTCTTAATTGGGTGCGCCTGGATGTGGTTGAGTCGCACCTTTTCCTTGGTCTTGTATTCGACCGACGCCTCACCTGGGAGGCTCACATTCGCAGCCTTAGGGTCTCTTGTACCCGCGCCATGGACATTCTCCGTTCCGTGACGTTCAGCGCTTGGGGCGCTGATAGGGCTACCGCCTTACTTTTTTATCGATCCTTTGTTCGCTCGAAGCTCGACTACGGATGCGAGTTTTATGCATCCGCAGCCGAGCGTTTATTGCGGAAGGTGGATTCGATCCACCACACCGGCCTTCGCCTTGCGACCGGTGCCTTCCGCACTTCCCCCATTGAGAGCCTGTTGGTCGATGCTGGGAAGATGCCACTCGCTCTGCGCCGCGTGCAGTGCATCACTCGCCTGTACGCGCGAGCCCGGCGCCTCCCCCAGTCGCCAAAAGCTCTCACTGCATCCGCAGCTGATCTCGATGGTGCCTATGCCGCCGAGAGACGCCAGTCATACCCTAAGCCCTTTGGGTTTAGGGCCAGGAAACTCCTTCGAGAGGTAGATATAGCTCTCGGGCCGGTGGCGCCCCTGGTTCTGCCCAGGACGCCACCCTGGAGGGTACCACATTTGGCTATTTGTCGCCACGCCTCTGCTCCCAAAGCTTGTACTGCGCTGGGAGTATTGCGTTCGATCTTTTTGGAGCACACATCGTGTCACGCTGGTACCGTGCCAGTGTATACGGATGGCTCCAAGTCCCAAGAGGGGGTCGGCTTCCACGCCGTATCCCCTCTGTTTGAAGTCAGCGGGGCTCTACCAGGCGCTGCGTCTGTCTTCACGGCCGAGCTGGTGGCAATACACCACTCGGTACGGGAGATTACGCGACGTGCCCGCTTCGGAGACCGGATTGTGATCTATAGCGACTCACAAAGCGCCCTGAGTGCTCTCGGGGCATTGGAATCTCCGCATCCCCTGGTTCGCGAAATCCGTTACGCCACGGTTTTGGCGAGCCGGGCAGATGTCGAGATTATCTTCTGCTGGGTTCCTGGACATGTAGGAATTGCGGGGAATGAGCGCGCCGATGAGGGCGCCAAAGAGTCCGCGAGGACTCTGCGACCGGACCAGCGTTTCGCTCTTCCTCACAACGACTACATGGCAGGAATACGGGCAGCTCTTCGGACTGCTTGGCAAAGAAGATGGGAGACGGTCGAGGGGAACTTAAAGTTGCGTGCCATTGCGCCGCGACTGTTCCCATGGACCTATCCCCCAATGCCGCGGCGGCTTCAGGTTGCTTTCTGTCGTCTTCGAATCGGACACACTCGTGTGACGCATCGTTACTTGGTGGAGCGCTCGCATGTGCCCTATTGCAACGACTGCGTCGTCCCCCAGACTGTTCGGCATATTCTTGTCGAATGTCCCAGTCTGGGTGATCTTCGCGCACGATACCTGTCTCGGTACCGGGATGGGCGGGGTCGCTACCGCCTGTCCCTTGTACTCGGGACGAGTGCGTGCACCATGACTGGTGGACTTATTGACTTTTTGGGGGAGGCCGGCCTTCTCCCCTTTATTTAAGGTTCCTTTTTTTGTTATTGTTTTGTTTTAGATTGCACTCTCCTGCACCGGGGTGAGGGGGACCTCCCCCCGCTGCCGGAGATTGCTTCGATTGTTAAGTTTTTCAAATTTATATTGATTGTTAAGTTTTCATATTTTAACTTTAAAGTAGCCTAATTCTAGGCTGTCGTGTTTTTCGGCGACTTATGCCCAAGTGGGTAGTTGCCAGATGGACTCTATAAAAAAAAAAAAAAAAAAAATTCGATCTCTTTTGGCGCGGCCCAGATGCCAACTCTGGAGCGTCGACTCCAACAGGCATTGAACCGCGTCTCTCGCTATGCCGAAGCGCACAGGTTTCGGTTTTCTTTGGCCAAGACTAAGGTGGTGCACTTCTGCCGCCATCCACGGCTTCACCCTAACCCAGATTTGTTTCTTAATGGGGAACGCCTGGATGTGGTTGAGTCGCACCGTTTCCTTGGTCTTGTATTCGACCGACGCCTCACCTGGGAGGCTCATATTCGCAGCCTTAGGGTCTCTTGTACCCGCGCCATGGACATTCTCCGTTCCGTGACGTTCAGCGCTTGGGGCGCTGATAGGGTTACCGCCTTACTTTTTTATCGATCCTTTGTTCACTCGAGGCTCGACTACGGATGCGAGTTTTATGCATCCGCAGCCGAGCGTTTATTGCGGAAGGTGGATTCAATCCACCACACCGGCCTTCGCCTTGCGACCGGTGCCTTCCGCACTTCCCCCATTGAGAGCCTGTTGGTCGATGCTGGGGAGATGCCACTCGCTCTGCGCCGCGTGCAGTGCATCACTCGCCTGTATGCGCGAGCCCGGCGCCTCCCTCAGTCGCCAACAGCTCTCACTGCATCCGCAGCTGATCTCGATGGTGCCTATGCCGCCGAGAGACGCCAGTCATACCCTAAGCCCTTTGGGTTTAGGGCCAGGAAACTCCTTCGAGAGGTAGATATAGCTCTCGGGCCGGTGGCGCCCCTGGTTCTGCCCAGGACGCCACCCTGGAGGGTACCACATTTGGCTATTTGTCGCCACGCCTCTGCTCCCAAAGCTTGTACTGCGCCGGGAGTATTGCGTTCGACCTTTTTGGAGCACACATCGTGTCACGCTGGTACCGTGCCAGTGTATACGGATGGCTCCAAGTCCCAAGAGGGGGTCGGCTTCCACGCCGTATCCCCTCTGTTTGAAGTCAGCGGGGCTCTACCAGGCGCTGCGTCTGTCTTCACGGCCGAGCTGGTGGCAATACACCACTCGGTACGAGAGATTACGCGACGTGCCCGCTTCGGAGACCGGATTGTGATCTATAGCGACTCACAAAGCGCCCTGAGTGCTCTCGGGGCATTGGAATCTCCGCATCCCCTGGTTCGCGATATCCGTGACGCCACGGTTTTGGCGAGCCGGGCAGATGTCGAGATTATCTTCTGCTGGGTTCCTGGACATGTAGGAATTGCGGGGAATGAGCGCGCCGATGAGGGCGCCAAAGAGTCCGCGAGGACTCTGCGACCGGACCAGCGTTTCGCTCTTCCTCACACCGACTACATGGCAGGAATACGGGCAGCTCTTCGGACTGCTTGGCAAAGAAGATGGGAGACGGTCGAGGGGAACTTAAAGTTGCGTGCCATTGCGCCGCGACTGTTCCCATGGACCTATCCCCCAATGCCGCGGCGGCTTCAGGTTGCTTTCTGTCGTCTCCGAATCGGACACACTCGTGTGACGCATCGCTATCTGATGGAGCGCTCGCCTGCGCCCTATTGCAACGACTGCGTCGTCCCACAGACTGTTCGGCACATTCTTGTCGAATGTCCCAGTCTGGGTGATCTTCGCGCACGATACCTGTCCCAGTACCGGGATGGGCGGGGTCGCTACCGCCTGTCCCTTGTGCTCGGGACAGATTCGTGCACACTGACTTGTGGACTTGTTGACTTCTTGGGGGAGGCCGGCCTTCTCCCTATTATTTAAGCAAGGTTTGTTTGTTTTGTTTTTTGTTGTTGTTTTTTGTTGTTTTTTTGCATTTTTTGTTTTCTTTAGTTGCACGCTCCTGCGCCGGGGGGACCTCTCCCCGACGCACCAGCTTGCTTCCTTTCCCCCTTTTGGGGTGTTTTTTTTTTTTTTTTTCTCTCTTTAATTTCATTTTAAAGTAGCCTAGAACTAGGCCAGTTTTAATACGGCGACTAATGCCCAAGTAGGCAGTCGCCAGATGAGCTCTTAAAAAAAAAAAAAAAAAAAATGGGTGATCTTCGCGCACGATACCTGTCTCGGTACCGGAATGGGCGGGGTCGCTACCGCCTGTCCCTTGTACTCGGGACGAGTGCGTGCACCATGACTGGTGGACTTATTGACTTTTTGGCGGAGGCCGGCTTTCTCCCCTTTATTTAAGTTTGCTTTTTTGTTATTGTTTTGTTTGTAGGTTGCACTCTCCTGCACCGGGGTGAGGGGGACCTCCCCCCGCTGCCGGAGATTGCTTCGATTGTTAAGTTTTTCCAATTTATATCATTGTTAAGTTTTCATATTTTTACTTTAAAGTAGCCTAGTTCTAGGCTGTCGTGTTTTTCGGCGACTTATGCCCAAGTGGGTAGTTGCCAGATGGGCTCCATAAAATTAAAAAAAATAAAATCTTGGTCAAAACTAATCGTTTCCTTCTAGGCTATGGCTCTAAACTCCACCAAATTTGTAGAAGTTGGGTAAATATTTTTCGTGAAATTTTGCAAAGAAACAAATTAAAACATGTTAGTGATTACATAATTTCCAAGGTTAATTTGGAAAGAAAATAAAAATTCTAAACCTGACATTGAAGTTTGCAGCTTCAAATATATAGTTTTTAATTAAAAAAAAATAATAAGGAAAATATTTACTAAACGTATAAAACCTGATCATGGTAAAAATAAAATAGTCGCTTCCTTCTAGGCTAAAACTCTATTATTCAACCAGATTTAGTAGAAATCATTAATTAGTTCACGTGTGATTTTTTAAACAAACAAATTAAAACCTGTGGCCAATACATAATTTTGACCACCTTCTCTTTGCAAAAGAAAGCTCTTCCAGGTATTGAGAAACTCAACATTTATTAACTCAACTCAAAGGTATAAGTTTCAGTTAATAAATTAGTTTGGAAAAGTTACCTGACCGGATCAAACCGGATCGTGTTAAAACACTGTTATTTTCTATGCTGAGGTTCTAGTACTACAACAAATTTTGAAGAAATCAATCTCCTAGTTTTTTAGTAAGTATGGACACAAACGAAGAGAGTCGAAAACACAAAAACCGGATCGTGTTAAAACAGTTATTTTCTATACTGAGGCTCCCTCCCTCTCTGGGATCTTTTCTTCAGGGGTTGTTCCCAGAGAGGCTCTGGCCTTCTCGTGGCGAGGGGGGTCAGCCCTGGGCCCCATAGGGGACCCATGGTGCTGCCAACAAGACTTTTAACATACCCCTCTTTCTTTCCTCCTCTATTACGATCTTCCACTGCCCTTTATTTGTCCTTCTTCCTTCACCTATCTAGTGGTACTTATCAATACCCGACCTCTGCTCGTTTAATGGATTGATTCTGAATTGTTCTTTCATGAAGGTGAAAGAGGCTGGGCATCTCCACCGCCTTCGTCTACCGAATGCCCAAGGAGAAACACATCGTTGGCCCCTTTTCTCCGTGCGTAAGAGAACTCGGGCAGCCTCGTAGGGTTACAAAGATGGTGTGGTGGATCCGTATCCATTCCCCAAGAGGACATACCGGACGTAACTGATTGCATAGTTGCAGTAGTGCCGGGCCCTTGTAGGCCTCCATGGTGGGGAGCCCCGAGGGAGAATGCGAAGTTTTTTTCTTTTTGCAATGGCTAGCCATAAACCAAAAACCTCCCCTTCTCGTAAGGGTTCTCGTGCCAAACGTTCCTTAGCTTCCCTTTCAGCCTTTCCTCGCTCGTTGGACCCCTATTCCAACGATGACTACCATGGCCCAGAATGCCCTAAAACGCCCCACTGTGCCAACTGCGGAGGTACCCACAGTGCCGCGTCGAAACTCTGCTCTATATTTTTATATGAAAAGGAAGTTATCGCTTTGCGCGACTCCCTACGTCTAGATATAAGAGAGGCCCGCCAGCGTGCCCGAGCACAAACCTCGCCACTCGGCCGGCTCTTCTCTGACGTTTTACGTGACGCTGGACGAAACCGACCATCACGCGCGAGTTCCGACCGGCCTGAAGCACTTCACCCTAGATCTACTCGTGGCGTCGAAAATATTCAGAATATGCAGTCGAAGCATCGCTCTCATACCGAGATAATTAATGTAGCCCAGCTCCACAAACCTCGCTCAGATCACCTGTTCGCCCCGCTCACCCTTCAAACCAAGATCCGATTGAAGCAGTTGATACTCCAACATCACCAACTGCGGCGGTTGTCCAACTCCTCAGACACCTAAAATACCCTCGACCCATGAATCCGGATCTACCGGCCAAAAATCCCTTCTTGATCTTCCTTTTCCGCCAGGTTGCGAGCCCGAATTACAATCAAGGGCCTCGGTCGGTTCTCCAAAACCCACGAAAAAAACCTCAGTTACTACTCCATCTAGGATTTCTCCCCCTGCAAAAGCAGGATCCGTCTCCCAAGCTCTTTGGGAAGAACCTCAAATACATTATCGGCCTCAAAAGAGAAAAAGATATCAACAGTGGTATCTAATCGTCACACATAATATCTTCCATTTTACAATGGAATTGTCAAGGAGTTCTTCCAAAGTGGGAAGAACTCAAAATTCTTTTGACGACTATCCACCCCGCTGTTATTTGTCTCCAGGAGAATAAACTGGGTATACGGCCCTTTCTGCCGGTACCCGGTTTTCTCACTTTCAACTCTATTGCTCCTGCTGGAAGCCCCTCTCATGGAGGGGTGTCAATCATGGTATCTTCATCCTACCATGTTTCTCTCATCTCCCTACATACTACCCTCCAAGCTGTTGCTGTGAGGGTTTTTCTTACTAAGCTTTTTACCGTTTGCTCTATTTACCTACCCCCTTGTTTATCATTGTCAAGATCCGACCTTTTAGAACTTATAGACCAGTTACCCTCCCCATTCTTATTACTAGGAGATTTTAACACCCGTCACCCATACTGGGGTGACATCACTCGAAATGCCAAAGGCAGTGTTTTAGAGTCTCTTTTATTATCTGACCTTCTTTGTGTTTTAAATACTGGCGATTTTACCTCTTATCATGTCCAGACGGACTCTTTTAGCTGTGTTGACCTTTCTGTTTGTTCCCCTGATTGCTTCACGGAATTTCGATGGTCAATTCTTGACGATCTCCATGGAAGTGACCACTTCCCTATTGTCTTGTCGGCCCTTCAAGTTAGCCCTCATACAACCATGCCCCTTAAGTGGGACTTAGGTCATGCAGACTGGGAAGGTTTCCAAGAGGCGTCCTTCACAAATGCATCTTTGGGGACCTTCAATGGAGTGGACGCGGCAGTAAAATACTTAACATCTACTATCTACAATGCAGCAACACAAACCATCCCACGGAGGCGACCTGTCACAGGCCGCTCAACCGTGCCCTGGTGGACTTCGACGTGTGCAACAGCTATCAAAAATTACAAGTTAGCCCATGCCCGATTCCGAAAGAACCCAACTTTGTGCAACAAGGTCGACCGAAACCGAGCTCGTGCGCTTCGCCAAAGAACCCTTCGTCAAGCTCGCCGAAATTCATGGCGCAGATACGTTTCATCGATCTCCTCTATGACACCTACTGCTAAGATCTGGAAGAGGATTAATAAGATCAGGGGCCGTTATGCTAATCATCATACCCCCACACTCAACTTAGACGGTTCCTTGGAGAATGACGGCCTGGCGGTCAGCAATGCTTTTGCTGACCATTTTCGCGCCGTCAGCAGTGTCAACCGTTACGATAAGGCTTTTCAATCCTACAAATCAAAGGAAGAATCTCATTCTCTCAACTTCACAACAAAATCTAACCTTCCGTATAACGCTCTATTCAGCATCTATGAGCTGCAAAGCGCTTTGTCCCTTTGCAGATCTACTTCCCCTGGCCTTGATGAGATCAATTTCGACATGATTCGGCACCTATATCCACACTTTTCTCTCTTCCTGCTTGATTTTTACAACCTTATATGGGTGAAGGGTTTTTATCCGTCATCATGGCGCATTGGGATCATCCTTCCCTTTGTCAAACCGGGCAGGGACGGGTTGAATGCAGATCACTACCGCCCTATAGCTCTCACCAGCTGTTTGAGTAAGTTGCTGGAAAAAATGATATTGGAGCGCCTAAACTGGTTCCTAGAAGCCAATCACCTTCTCTCTCTATTTCAATGTGGCTTCCGTAAAGGTCATAGTACCCTTGACCTACTAGTACGTTTCGAGGGATCGGTCTGGAAAGCTTTCTCTTTAAAGCACCGAGTCCTGGCCATATTTTTTGATATTGAGAAAGCCTACGACACAACATGGAGATACGGCATCTTGAAGCAGTTATACGTCTGGGGGATGAGAGGCCTTTTACCTTCATTTATTCAAAGTTTTTTAGCATCTCGATCCTTCAAGGTACGTGTTGGAGACGCATACTCTGACCTGCAACCCAAGAGGAGGGAGTTCCTCAGGGCAGTGTTTTAAGTGTCTTATGTTTTATAATTGCCATCAATGATATTATTTCGTCTCTACCAGAAGGTGTATCGGCAACTCTGTTTGTCGATGATTTAGCACTATACTGTTCCTCACCTCGCCTTTCATCAGCAGCGCGTCGGCTACAACTGGCGGTCGATGCTGTATCCAAAAGAGCACAACTTAAGGGATTCCGCTTTTCCACGACCAAAACCAAAGCAATGTATTTTTACCGAGGCAGAGGGGTTCTTGTTCCGCCATCTATATCCCTACAAGGCGAAGAAATAGAGTTCGTCTCCGAGTTTCGGTTCCTTGGCGTAACTCTCGATCCAAAGTTATCCTGGTTACCATACCTACGCCGACTTCGAACAGGCTGTCTGCGGGCTCTAGACATTTTGAAAGTCCTCTCACACACTTCGTGGGGCAGTGACCGACAAACATTGTGGACATTATACACAGCCCTCGTTCAATCCAAATTGGATTATGGCTGTCAAATTTACTCATCGGCTTCCCCTTCAGCCCTTAAAATGCTGAACCCCATTCGAAACCTTGGAGTTCGCCTTTCTAGTGGAGCCTTCCGTACTTCTCCTGTCAACAGCCTTTACTGCGAGAGTGGGGTACTCCCTTTGCCCTACCATAGACTTCAAATCTGCATGCGATACCTCTGCCGAGTACAGCAAGCCCCTGTATCAGAGTTCTACAGATGCCTGTATGCTGCCGAATCAACGGCGGCATATGATAAGTTGCCATCTTTACCCCACCCTTTGAACCTTCGCATAGGAGATCATCTCTCTAACCTGGGTGCTCCAAGGGTCCTTACCCTTCCATCCTTACTGAACCCTAGGTGGCGTGCTCCTCTCCCCACAGTATGTACCAACATGTGGAGCCTGGAGAAGTCCTCCATGGACCCTCGCATCATTAAAAGCCTGTTCTTAGAGCATTCGATCTCCCACAAACAATGCTGACAACTCTACACGGATGGCTCTAAGTCGGACGGTGGCGTGGGCGCCGCAGCCATCTACCCTGGAGGAGAATTCTTAACTTTATCTTTGCCGCCAGGAGCATCCATTTTTACCGCTGAACTTTTAGCAATCCTTTTAGCCTTTAGACTCATCCAAATCTTACCTTTTAGTGATTTTGTCATTTTTCCGACTCAAGGAGTGTCTTACAATCAATTAGATCTTTTAATGCGTCCCATCCCGTGGTCACAGAAATTTGCAGCTGGCTGATCCAAAATGCATCCCGATATAGAATTATTTTTTGCTGGGTTCTTGGGCATGTGGGGGTCCTGGGCAACGCGAAGGCTGATCGGCTGGCCCGCTCAGCACATTCTCTGTCCCCTGAGAACTCTGCTCTGCCTTTTAGGGACTACTTTCCATCAATAAGAAAGTATATTTTTCAACTGTGGCAGAATGAATGGGATGACTGTTCATCATCCAAACTATGCAAAATAAAAAATTCTATCCGCTCTTGGCCCTCGAGTCGTCATAGAATGCAGTCGTTGGAGGTGGCCCTTTGCCGAGTTCGCATTGGCCACACGAGACTTACTCACGGCCATCTTGTTTCGGGCGATGCCCATATCAGCCCTCGCTGTCGTTTTTGTGGTGGGGACCAATCGGTTGGCCACCTTTTATTGGATTGTAGCCATTTTACCATTCTCCGGTTGTCCTGTTTCCCGACCCTTTTAACTATTCCTCAACACACCCGTCTTCGATTCATATTGGCGGAGGAATCTTTTAACCTGTCGTTTTTTAAATTTTTGTCACAAAGTGGTCTCCTCCACCTTTTATAGATGATATTTCTCGTTTCACCCTAGCGGCCATATAGAATCCACTTGGATTGGGCAGCAACCCACCGGTAACTTATCTTAAATCTTAAATCTTCTATACTGAGGTTCTAGTACTACAACAAATTTTGAAGAAATTAATCTTCTAGTTTTTTAGAAAGTATGGACACAAACGAAGAGAGTCAAAAACACAATTTCCGACTTCGTTCTCAGAGATTACTAACACTAACCTGTCTTTTCAAGAATTTTTCTTTTTAAAGTTGATCTGGTTGACTTTAAAATTTTTAACAAGAGTGCGCCGAACAGGGTCTGTTCCGAATAGGGTCTGCGCCAAAAAAGGTCTGCGCCGAAAATGATTCGCGGCGAGTCGGTTCTGCGCCGAAACGTCCTAGACCCCCATTACAAACCCGTAAAGGGCGCGGCGATCTGCCATCCTGGCCGCCGTGCTGACGGGATCCAGCGCTCCGTCCGGCCTCAGCTAGACCTTTTTTTCCTTCTTTCAGATAGCCTATATTCCTCCCTTACTCCGTCACTTCCACTACAACCTCTTGACCAACTTTCTCTGGTCGGCCTCTAATTTAACATGATAAATGCTGACCTTCTTCTCAGCCAACCGTCCCGGATCGGGGTTGAGGGGGAAGGGGAAAATGTTCCCTAACCCCTGAGCTCCAGGCTGGGTTGGTTGGTATTTAACAACCTGTTTCATCTCCACCCTTACCTTCCTCACATCCCCATTCCTTCTCACTTCACAATCTATATTTTGAGGCTAGGCTCCTACGGTTGCTTCCCTCAAAGACCTGCTGGGAAGAATAGTGTAGCTTGCCGGGGTCAAGGCCTGTGCCTCCCCACACCTGACTAGTGACAATGATGCCAACGGGACCGGCGATGGCCTGGGTGGGGGGGGCGTATGACACACTTGAGGCCGACCTGAGATAGACATGGACCTTGAGGAGACCAAGCCTCAGATGGTAGGGCCTTCAATGGGGGGAGAATCCAGGCTCGACGCCAAACACCGAACCCAAACCCGAATACGCCCCTATGCAAGGTCCTCCTCAAACGGCCATGGTTTCCGAGAAGGACCTAGATGAGGCCGGTCCATCTGGCCTGGGGGCTCCTGTCGACGGAGGGGAGAAACGGGTTCATTTTCCGCCATCCTCTCGAAAAAAGAAAAAGAACAAAAACACTACAAAGGCTCGGGGCTCCTCTCCATTTTCTCTCGGTGCGGGAAAAGATGGTTCTGCTCCCACTTTGGTTCAAACAAGCCAAAATCGGCACAAACGGCCCCTCTGTCCCCCCGGGTGCGGAGTCCCCGACTATGACTAAGACGAAAAGAGCTTTAGGGCGGAACCTCGATAACATCGGGGCCCCTCATTCAGAGGCTACCCGGCGTTTTAGAGCTCGCTGGCTTTGAACGCTTCCTCGTTATCCGCACCACTGATGGCTGCATGTTGCCCAAGGGAAACATGATGGATCAGAGGTAAGCATTAGCTAGTGTAATTGGTAGAGAGCCAAAGGTGACCCGTTTCTCGGACGGCAGCCTTCTGGCGAATGCGGCGGATCCCTCCGAGGCGGCTAAGATAAGTACTCTTCGGACACTTGATGGCACCCCGGTGAGTGTGACGCCGCATTCTACCATGAACTTTGTGAAAGGAGTAGTTTATACGAGGGAACTCATTGACTACTCCATAGAGGACATCACCTTAGAGCTGGCCGACCATGGGGCGGTCAAGGACGAACGTGTGATGAGAAAACAGGGAAAGGCCCCGAGAACCAACACTACACTGTTTGTCACGTCCGACTGTGACAAGGTCCCTGAGTCGGTGCGTGCCGGTTGGTACTGCAACCGAGTGATGGCATTCGTGCCACTGCCGCGGTGGTGCTATTATTGACACCGCTTTGGCAATACGAATCGTTCATGTAGACGTGCAAAGTCGGGGGTCACCCGAAGTCTGTATAAATTGCTACAAGGCCGCACACGATAAGTCTAAATCGTGTGTGGCAAGTGTGTCATTTGTGGAAAGCCTCACCCCGCATCTTCAAAGCAATGTTGTACGTATCTCATTGAGAAAGAAATCCTGGCCGTTCAGGCCCATCCAGGCCAATGAACTTGGATGGGCCTACTGCGGGTTCTACTTTACCCGAGCGCTCCCCTGGTAAAGCTGGAGGCAAAAAGGGTTCACACCCAGCCACGGCTAAAACTAGGGTTTTCCATCCTTCCACCAGCGTGACCGTTTCCCCAAAGGCAAGACGGCCACGCGCCTCCACCGAGTCGTTAAACTCACAGGAGGCAACACCCCTGAAGTTGGTAACCAGGCCATCTTCCACGGTTCCTAAAGCTGTCCCCCGAAAGGAGGACAGCAACAAAAGAGCTTTGGCTCAGACGTCCATGCCTAGTGAAGGGCTGAGTGGCTAGGAGGAGGTGGTTCCTTGAAAACAGGGCCCCCTGCCTCCAAAGCCGCAAAGCCTGCCTAAGGGAGGAAAAGACTCGCATGGCGAGCCAAACCTTCCCCAATAAGTTTTCGAAGGCGACAGCGCATTCAGCGCTTTGTCCGGCCAAAAAGCGCCCGGGGTTCTGCCTCCAGGAAGCGTACAACCATTCATGTGAGGGTCTTGTGTTCGACGAGTGCCCCCGCGTTTCCCCGAGATAGGCCTGGAGGGCATAAACTTTCAATGGAATTGCCGTGGACTCCGGGCCAACTAGCAGGAGCTGCGGAGACTCATCTCGTCCCGTTCCCCGTTAGCTATTTTTCAGCAGGAGACTATGCTAGACGCGTGCCCCCTGCCGGCCCTCCCAGGGTATAAGGGTTTTAAAACCCCACCAGCAAGAGGGGGCCGGGCTGGGGGACGCACAGTTGACACCCGGCATGATTTCTCCGTTCTTCTTTTCACTTGAGATACATCCTTACAGGCAGTGGCTGTGCAACATCACCTAGATAGGAGGTATACTATCATTTCTGCGTGCATTCCACCGTCAGCTGACTTCGATGCGGGGGGATTCCGCCGCGTCGTGGCACGATTACCGAGGCCCTATCTCTTGCTTGAAAATCTCAACAGCAGACATCCTCTCTGGGGGATTATTCAATAAATCGCAGGGGGCAAATCCTTGCCGATCTTATCGAAGAGCTTGAGATGGGTGTCCTAAACGTGGATGAGTTTACGCATTACTGTCCGAGAACCGCTTTATTTTCTTGCCTTGACCTATCTTTGTGCTCTTCGGATGTACAGCCTGACCTTGATTGGGGGGAGGTCGATGACCACCTCGGTGGTGCTAGGCGCGGGCGCGGTGGCCTGCATTTCAGGAAATAACTGAATTCTCTATTTCAGTCACGGAGTTTAGGTCGGTAGAAAAGGCGGTTGAGTTCTTCTCCGGTAGCCTTATCGCCGCGGGCCTGACTACCATTCCCAGAACGTCTGGCCGTTTTGCACGCCGACCATTCCGGTGGTGGTCGGTCGAGTGTGAGACGGCCCTTAAATAGAAGCGTTATGTCTACATGCGCTACAAGCGCTGCCCGAACGATTTCTCTCTCGTTGAATTTCGTCGGGCTAGGGGTAGGTTCCGCAATATTTTGAAGCACGCCCGCCTCTCTTTTGGGTGGGCATACGTGACTTCTTTTAACGGGAAGACCCCTCCAGCAGAGGTATGGAAGCGTGTCAAAAGGATTCGGGGCAAGTTCTCGCAGGACCCTCTTTCTGTTCTCCAGGAGAATGGGACCGCAATCTCGTACCTAGCGTCCGTGGCGGAATCCTTCGCTACCGCTTTCTCAGCATTCTCTAGCTGGGATGCCGCTCCTTTAGCATTCAATGCACTTCCTGACCTCTTTAGGGGCCACCGAATGGACTTTAGCTCCAGAGGTGGAGAACCCTTCAACGACAGGTCTACTGTGAGTAAGTTGCGTTTCGCTCTTTCCTCGTGCGCGGACACCGCCCATGGTCCGGACAATGTCTCGTACGCCATGCTTCGACACCTGGGTGAGCGAGGCATGGCCTTTCTGTTAGATTTGTTCAACAGGATCTGGGTGGAGGGTCTCCTCCCAGATTTCTAAAGAATGGCTACTGTGCTGGCCTTTCGCGAACTGGGAGAGATCACTCTACTCCATCCGTTTTCCGCCCAATCTCTCTAACCTCTTACGTGTTCAAGTTGATGGTGAAATTTGTTTCTTTAGATTAGATTTTTTCATGGACAGCAGAGGACATCTGTCTAATGCACAATGCGCCTTTCGAAAGTTCCACTCCACGTCGGTTGCTCTGTTCCGACTGGAAAATGCTGGCTGCGAGGCCTACCCTTTGTAGACAGTACTACGCCACGGTGTTTTTCGATTAGGAGAAGGCCTATGATACGGCATGGCGATACGGTTTGATTGACGCCTCCCAATGTTTATATCTGAGTTTTTGGGAGATCGTCGATTCCGCGTACGGGTAGGGGAAACCCTCTCCAGCCCAATGGAGCAGTAAGAGGGTGTTCCGCAGGGAAGTGTCCTCAGTGTCACACTCTTTGCTCCAAGCATCAACGGCATAACCTCGGTGCTGCCGGAAGATGTTTTCGCTACGCTCTACGTGGACGACCTTTCGATCTCTTTTGGCGCGGGCTAGATGCCAACTCTGGAGTTTCGACTCCAACAGGCATTGAACCGCGTGTCTCGCTATGCCGAAGCGCACAGGTTTTGGTTTTCTTTGGCCAAGATTAAGGGGGTACAGTTCTGCCGCCATCCACGGCTCCACCCCGACCCAGATTTGTTTCTTAATAGGGTGCGCCTGGATGTGGTGGAATTGCACTGGTTCCTTGGTCTTTTATTTGACCGACGCCTCACCTGGGAGGCTCATATTCGCAGCCTGAGAGTCTCTTTTACCCGCGCCATGGATATTGTCCGTTCCATGACGATCACCGCTTGGGGCGCTGATAGGGCTACTGCCTTACTTTTTTATCGATCCTTTGTTCGTTCAAAGCTTGACTACGGATGCGTTTTTTATGCATCCGCAGCTGAACGTTTATTGCGGACGGTTGACTCGATCCACCACACCGGCCTTCGCCTTGTGACCGGTGCCTTCCGCATTTATTCCATTGAGAGCCTAGTAGTCGATGCTGGGGAGATGCCACTCGCTCTACGCCTTGTGTAGTGCACCACTCGCCTGTACGCGTGAGTCCGCGAGGACTCTGCGACCGGAAAAGCGTTTCGCTCTTCTTTACTCCAACTACATGGCAGGACTACGGGCAGCTCTTCGGACTGCTTGGCAAAGAAGATGGGAGCCGGTGGAAGGGAACTTAAAGTTGCGTGTCATTGCGCCAGGACTGTTCCCATGGACATATCTCCCAATGCAGCGACGTCTTTAGGTCGCTTTCTGTCGTCTCCAAATCGGACACACTCGTGTGACGCATCGCTATTAGATGGAGCGCTTGTCAGCGCCCTATTGTGACGACTGCGTCGTCCCCCAGACTGTTCTTTCCGATTTTCCAAGTTTGTTTTTGGTTACTGTTTTTTTTTTGTATGTCGCACGTCCCTGCACCAGGGTAGGGGTACCTTCCCCTGAAGCCGCAATTTGCTTCCTGATTGTTGTCATCTTCTCCTTTTTTCGTTGTTGTGTTTTCATATTCTTATGTTAAAGTTGCCTATTGCTAGGCTGTCTTGATTGCGGCGACTTATGTCCAAGTGGGCATTCGCCAGATAGGCTCCTGAATGAAAAAAATCAAAAAAATCCCCCATTACGAATTTTTGTGTACAAAAAAAAAAAAAAAAAATCTCTGGCAGCAATATAGAATTCATCTATTCATTTTCTCATTCCTACCAAATTAGTTATTTGGTTGTCCTTCTCTTGGTAATTAAATTACGTAATTAAGATTCCTATATGTCAGCCCAGAACACTTCTCATTATGAAAGATGCTTGATACAGAAACAGAGGCTTAAGAGATGGGGAAATCTCTTGGCTTCAGTGAGGAAGAAGCTAATTAAATTTATCATTACAATTAATGAAGTTGGTTTTCTTATAAATAATGATAGTTGCGTTAGTCTAAACACAGATAAGCTTAACCAAAAAAAAACAAATCTTTGCCAAGATGCTTAACCATAATACCGAAATCATCCATCTCCGTCAGTTGTCTCTGCAGAATCAAAACGGGTGGAATAGAGACAATAAAGATAACGAGCAAACAAAGAGAAAGCAGCGGTCGAACATCTTGGTGTGTGATTTAGGTCACTAAGGCACTGTCCTAAATCATTTGCCGGCTCTATCGAACTTCATTCATGGAATTTTTCGAATAAGTATGCTGTCTCATCTTTCATCTCGCCTGTTTTTTTTCTCTCGCTCGATTAATACTTTTTATAATATTCTTGCTCACTGAATAACCTTTGAAATTCTGGCCCAAAAGTAAGAGTAACAAATCGCAACCCCCCTGATATCTTTTCATATATACTCAGATGTATCAGCATTATCCTACTTCAAAGTGAATGCGCAATTGCTGACTGTACATCATCTGGAACTTCACCTAGATAAGGGAAATTTCGTCTGTCTCTATAGCTTCTTTCCTGCCTTATAATTAGCTATAAAGTAACATGCCTTCTCGCTCTCCTGTCAAGTTGTTAAAATGTCCAAGCATCTACTGCATGGCTCAAGTAGTCCCTAGCATCAGGCACTTTGTTTCAGGTTAAAGCTCTTTGTAAAATCAAAAGATCCCTTCACATTTGACTTAATAATTTGTTGTAACTTTACAGGGTTAAAACTTGCATTGAAACGTTAGTTACTATTCTTTGAAATCAATATATAAGTTTAAAAAGATTTGTCCGATATGCCTTGAAATCATTGACTATTTTATTACTCCTGTTGTTTTGTCTAACCAATGAACAAGGACAAGTAATAGGCGAAATTTGTAAAATAGGTTCCAAATATAAACATGACCCTATATTAACCTAGATCCCGGGTCATTTAAGAACTTCCATCAATCAACTGCTGGGATTTGAATGGGAACGAAAGACGGTAAGTTTTACAATATGGATATGTTTGGATTTCTTAAATTCCAAACATATGGAAAACCTTTGTTAAATGGAACTTTTATTATCTAACCACTAGTTTATTGCTTGAATTTATAAAGATCTTAGATAGTAGTTAAAGGAATGTAGAAGAGCTTTAAAACCAAAGCCTTTTCTAACTCTTCCAATGACGCATACCTAGTAAAACAGTACTCCTGGCCTCTTGCTTCAATTTAAACCAAAAAGGTTTAATAATTTTTAAGATCAAGTATTTGGGGAGGAAAATCGATCTGTTTCACTTTACAATCTGCTGTGTGGGTAAGTCTTTAACAATATTCGAAATATGGATCGATTATTATATGTACTCTTGGAAGACCAACTTGTTATTGTGGAAGCAGAAATGACAAATATTCTGGATTTTAAATTTTTATGGCAAATCATAATACTCATGGTTCTCTACTACAGCGTGTGGAGTTGTTTGGGCTACTTTCATAAGCAAATTCATCATTAGGATGGAAAAAGCGTGAAGAATGACTCGTCAGGCAAAATATATTATTTTTTTCCTGTTATGATTATCAGTACACCGTTTTATACTATTTAATATTTATATCACCAAAATGTTTGCGAAATAAAACTCTTGACGAATTGTTTGGTTGCAACTGAGTTGTTTAGGTGTTGGTTTAGCCGTGCATTCCCTTTTACTCCTGCAGCATGATGCGTTTTTGACATAATCCGTTTTTTTCTGCCACACTATTGGAGATATCAGAGCTAGCTTCCCTTTGAGTTAAGTATGGCAAAATAAGCCGAGAAACTTCTCAAATTACTTTACAACTCGTCAATTCTCACGAGAAAAGCTGTAACCATCTGCTCTAACAAGTTTAGTCTCTTTTAAAATCTAAGTGTCGTAGGTCAGGTAAGATTTCCTGACCTCAGATTGCTTCCTTTGACTTGGAAGGGAACGTGGCAAGCCCGCAGGCCACTCAGCGGTTAGGACTTGCCCTGAATGATGAACTTTAAAAGTGGATTGTTGTAAATCGAATAAGAGTGACTAGCTAGGAGGTTCTGGATATCAAACTGGATGAAACAAAATAATCTTTACTACTATACAAAAAAAGATACAAAATAGAAATACAAAAGAACTAAATGCGCAAAAGGTTAACACACATCAGCTATAGGCAGAAGCCGTGAGCACGTAAAGACAAACGTACACGACCGACAAAAGGAAAACTACAATTCCGGGTGGATCTGTCGCCCGAGGATTTTCTACCCGAGAGAAGGGCTGGATGGGGGGGATAAGCGTTGAGCTCAATTGCTTTTCAACGACACAGTTGGATTTGCACTTGGCCGATTAGTACTCGGCCTGCTTAAAGTTTTGAAGGAGAATACAATCTGTATTCTAACGACCACTACTAGCCTCGAAAGTAGGGATCAAGGGAGTATTTCGGCGCGGAGAAGATGAGTCGTATAGAGCAGTGTGGGAGTCTCCTCGTTCTTATCCCCGTAAGGAGCGCGGTGATTTGCCATCCTGGCCACCGTGCTGACGGGATCCAGCGCTCCGTCCAGCCCCAGCTTTGCCTCTCTTCCTTCCTTCAGATAGCCTGTATTTCTTACCTACTTCGCGGCTTTTCATACAACCTCTCCCACAACTTTCTCTGGTCAGCCTCTAATTTCACAGGGTAGATGCTGACATTCTTCTCAAGCCAACCGTCCCGGATCAGGGCTAGAAGGGGAGGGGGGCGGAAGGGATAACGTTCCCTAACCCCTGAGCTCCGGTTCGGAATGGGTTTTTTTGAACAACCTGCTTCATCTCCACCCCTCCCTTTCGTCACATCCCTTTTCCTTTCCTCTTCACACTCAGTTCCACGCCGTGTCTAAAGTGGAGCCGCCATGCTGATGGACTGCCAGGCCACCAGGAGGGAGTGGTGATCCCAAATGGCGGCGCCTGGCTCTACCAGGCCTGTAAGCACCTCTTGCAGTGCGGGCAACTGCGAGAGGTGATAAGCTATTGCGTCCCGTATAAAAAAGAGGGTCACCATGCCCATGTATGAAAACAAAAAAAAACCCAAATCTGTCCCTATTTCCCCTTGTACATCGACGGAGCCGCCCTCGGGCAGCTCCACCGAAAAAATTGGTCTCTCCCCCCCCCCACTGTGCTTGCGCCTGGGACCTTCCATATTTCTTTAACCAGAGAGGAGGCTTACTCCTCTCCTAAGCCTACAGGAGAAGGAGACTCCCTCTCACTCTCTTCTCTGGAGGTGCTTTCGGGCACCTCCCTATTTCCAGCGGCAGTCCCTCCTTTTCTTTCTAAGGGGACTGCCAAGAAAGCCAGCAGGCAGCCCATTGCCGACCGCCCCTCGTGTAAGCGGCTCGGTAGGGCAACCCTCTTAGGGGGGAGAGGGAACCCAGGCCCCTTAGGTCGCTTCCCTAAAAAGAAATGCTGGCAAGAATAATTAACCTTGTCGGGATCAAGGCCTGTGCCTTCCCACACCAGATGACTAACAACAATACTGACAACGGGACCTGCGATTTCTTCGGGGGAGGGAAGAATGGCCAACTGGAGGACCCCCCTGAGGTAAACATGGTCCTTAAGGCAACCCATCCTCAGACGGTACGGCCTTCCATGGTGGGGGGGGGGGAATCCGGGATCAGCGCCAAGCACCGAACCCGAATCCGCTTCTATGCAACGTCCTCCGCAAACGGCTAGGGTTTCTAAGGTAGTACAAGAAGGGGAGGGATCACCTCCGACCGGTGCCCCTACGACTACCAGGAACTTTCCCATTTCGGAAAAGGACCTGGCTGAGGCCGGTCCATCTGTCCTAGGGGCTTCTGCCGGTGGAGGTGAGAAGCGGGTTCATTCCCCGCCCTCCTCTCCAAAAAAGAAAGACTAAGACAAAAAAGACTAAGACTCGGGGCTCCTCTCCATCCGCGGGGGCTGCGTGCACGGATAGGTCTGCTGCCACTTTGGTAAGCGACCAAGCCAATATCAGCAAATCCGGCCCCTCTGCCCCCCCCCCCCGGTTGCAAAGCCCCTGACAATGACAAAGAATAAAAGTGCACAGGGCGGAGCCTCGATGACATCAGGGCCCCTGATTTAGAGGTTACCTGGCGTTTTCAAGCCCACTGGCTTCAAACGCTTCCTTGTTATTCGCTGCACTGATGGCACCATGTTGTCCAAGGGCAACATGATTCATCAGAGGAGAGGATTAGCTAGTGCAATTGGTAGAGAGCCGAAAGTGACCCGTTTCTCGGACGCGAGCCTTCTGGCGAATGAGACGAATCCCGCCGAGGCGGCCCAGATAAGTGCTCTTCGGACACTTCATGGAACCCGGGTGAGTGTGACGCCGCACTCTAGAATGAACTTTGTGAAAGGAGTAGTTTATGCGAGGGAACTCGTTGACTACTTCATTGAGGACATCACCCTAGAGCTGGCCGACCATGGGTCGGTCAAGGTAGAACGTGTGATGAGAAAACGGGGAGGGGCCTCGAGAGCAACCCCTACACTCTTCATCACGTTCGACTCTGACAAGCTCCCTGAGTTGGTGCGTGCTGGTTGGTAGCGCTACCGCGTGAAGGCATTCGTGCCACTGCCGCGGCGGTGCTATTACTGTCACTGCTTCGGCCAGACGAATCGATCTTGTAGACGTGCAAATTCGGTGTCACTCGAAGTCTGTGTAAATTGCTCCAAGGCCGCACACGATAAGTCTAAAACATGTGTGGCCAAGTGTGTAAATTGCGGAGAGCTAAAACCCGCTTCTTCAAAGCAATGTGGTGCATATCTTCTAGAGGAAGAAACCCTGGCCGTTCAGGCCCAGGATCGACTATCATTCCGCGAGGCAAAGGACTTGGTCCTGGCGCGCCCGGCTCTACCTAGGACGTCATATGCCTCAATAGTTAGAAAGGCACCCTCTGCTCCTGGCCCATCCAGGCCAACGAGCATGGTTGTTTCCTCGCCCATTCGGAGCCCTTCTGCGGGCTCTACCCAACCCGGGCGCTCCCCTGGTAAAGCTGGCGGCAAAAAGGGTTCATACCCAGCCCCGGCTAAAACCAGGGCTCTCCACTCTTTCCCAAGAGTGACCGTTTTCCGTAAGGCGAAACGGCCACGCGCCTCGACTGAGTCGTTAGACCCACAATGGGCAACACCCTTTAATTTGGTCGCCAGGCCATCTTTTAAGGTTCCTAAAGATTTCCTCCGAAAGGAGGACAGCAATAAAGGAGCTTCGGCTCCTTTGCCCACGCCTACGGTGGATCGATGGTTTGGAGACGTTGGTTTCTCGAAAAGAGGGCCTCCCCGCCTCAGAAGCCGCAACTCCCGCCTAAGGTTTTGAGGCGGAGGTAGAAGAAGACTCGCATTGCAAGCCCAACCTCCCCCAATAAGTCCTCGAAGGCGACAGCGCCTTCAGCACTTTGTCCGGCCAACAGCCCCCGGGGTTTTGCCTTCGAGAAGCCTACGGCTATTCCCGTGAGGGTCTTCTGTTCAAGGAGGCCCCCCGCTTCTCCTCCGAGCTAGGCCTGGAGGGAATATTCCTTTAATGGAATTGCCGTGGACTCCAGGCCAACTGGGAGGAGCTGCGGAAGCTCGTCTCGTCTCGTCCCGTTCCCCGTTAGCTATCTTTTTGCAGGAGATCATGCTAAGCGCGTGCCCCCTGCCCACCCTCCCGGGGTATAAGGGTCTTGCTACCCTACCACAACGGAAGGGCCGGGATAGGGGATGCGCGGTTTACACCTGTTATGATGTCTCCGTTCTTTCTTTCTCTTTAGATACCTCCTTTCAGGCAGTGGCTCTGCAGCTGCACCTATGTAGGAGGTATACTATCATTTCTGCGTACATTCCAACGTCAGCTGACTTCGACGCGGGGGACTTCCGCCGCGTCGTGGCACGGTTGTCAGGGCCCTTTCTATTGCTTGGAGATCTGGACGGCAGGCATCCTCTCTGGGGAGATTACTCAATAAATCCCCGGGAAAAAGTCCTTGCCGATCTGATCAAAAAGCTTGAGATGGGTGTCCTAAACGTGGATGAGTTTACGCATCACTGTCCGAGAACCGCTTCATTTTCTTGCTTTGATCTATCTTTGTGCTCTTTGGATGCACAGCCTGATTTTAATCGGGGGGTGGTCAATGACTAACATGGTAATTATCACTTACCCATTCAAATATCATTTTTAGGACAACTGCCACCTGAGAGCCAACCTCGGTGGTGCTTGGCGCGGGCGTGGGGGCCTGCATTTCAGGAAATGACTGAATTCTCTATCTCAGTAGAGGAGTTTAGGTGGGTAAATGAGGCCGTTGGGTTCTTCTCTGGCAACCTCATCACCGTGGGCCTGATTACTATTTCTAGGACGTCTGGCCCTTTTGCACTTGACCACTCCCATGGTGGTCGGCCAAGTGTGAGACCTCCCTCAAACAGGAGAGTTATGCCTACATGCGCTATTAGCGCCGCCCGAACGATTTTACTGTTGCTGAATTTCGTTGGGCTAGGGCTAGGTTCCGGTATATTTCGAAGCACGCCCTCCGCTCATCTTGGCGGGCATACGTGTCTTCACTTAACAGGAAGACCCCTCTAGCAGAGGTGTGGAAGCGGGTAAAAAGGATTCGGGGCAAGTTCTCGCAGGACCCCCTTCCGTTCTCCAGGAAAATGGGAACGCAATCTCTGACCCCGCGTCCGTGGTGGAATCCTTTGCGACCGCTTTTTCCGTATTCTGTAGCCGGGATGCTGCTCGGCCAGCTTTCAAAGCACGTCGTGATGTCGGGGAAGGCCGCCAGCATGACTTTACCTCCAGAGGCGGAGAACCCTTCAACGACAGGTTTACTGTGAGTGAGTTGCGCTCCGCTCTTGCTTTTTGCGTGGACACCGCCCATGGTCCAAGCGATGTCCCGTATGCCATGCTTCGACACCTGGGTGAGCGAGGCATGGCCTTTCTGTTAGATTTGTTCAACAGGATCTGGGGGGAGGGTCTTCTCCCAGATTCTTGGTGAATCGCTACTGTGCTCCCCTTTCGCAAACTGGGGAGAGATCACTCTACTCTGACCGGTTTCTGCCCACTCTCTCTCACCTCTTGCGTGTGCAAGTTGATGGACAAATTGGTAAATGATAGATTGGCCTTTTTCTTGGACAGCGAAGGCCACCTGTCTTTTGCACACTGCGGCTTCGGCAAGTTACACTCCACGTCAAGTGCTCTGCTCCGACTGGAAAATGCCGTCTGCGAGGCTTTCCTTCGTAGACAGCACTACCTCACGGTCTTTTTCGATCTTGAGAAGGCCTATGATACCGCATGGCGATAAGGTATCATGGAGACTCTCCACACGATGGGGGCGAGGGGACGCCTCCCAATGCTTATATCTGAATTTTTGCGAGATCATCGATTCTGCGTACGGGTGGGGGAGCCCTCTCCGGCCTAAAGGAGCAGGAAGAGGGTGTCCCGCAGGGAAGTGTCCCTGGTGTAACACTCTTTGCCCTGAGCATCAACGGCATCACTTCGCTGCTGCCGGAAGATGTTCTCGCTACGCTCTACGTGGTTGACCTTTTGATCTTTTTTGGCGCGGCCCAGATGCCAACTCTGGAGCGTCGAACCCAACAGGAATTAAACCGCGTGTCTCACTATGCCGAAGCGCACAGGTTTCCGTTTTCTTTGGCCAAGACTAAGATGGTGCACTTCTGCCGCCATCCACGGCTTCACCCCGACCCAGATTTTTTTCTTGATGGGGTGCGCCTAGATGTGGTGGAATCGCACAGTTTCCTTGGTCTTGTATTCGACCGACGCCTCACCTGGGAGGCTCATATTCGCAGCCTTATGGTCTCTTTTACTCGCGCCATGGATATTCTTCGTTGCATGACGTTCAGCGCTTGGTGCGCTGATAGGGCTACTGCCATACTTTTTTATCGATCCTTTGTTCGTTCGAACCTCGACTACGGATGCGAGTTTTATGCATCTGCAGCCAAGCGTTTATTGTGGTAGGCGGATTCGATCCACCACACCGGCCTTTGCCTTGCGACCGGTGCCTTCCGCACTTTCCTCATTGAGAGCCTGTTGATCGATGCTAAGGGGAGATGCCACTCGTTTTGCGTTGCGTGCAGTGCATTAGTCGCCTGTACGCACGATCCCGGCGCCTCCCTCAGTCGCCAACAGCTCTCACTGCAACCTCAGCTGATCTCGACGGTGTCTATGCAGCCGAGCGATGCCAGTCATACCCTAAGCCCTTTAGGTTTAGGGCTAGAGAACTCTTTCTAGGGCTAAGTATAGCTCACGGGCCGGTGGCGCCCCTGGTTCTGCCCAAGACGCCACCCTGGATGGTAGCACATTTGGCTATTTGTCGCCACGCCTCTGCTCCCAAAGCTTGTACAGTGCCGGGAGTATTGCGTTCGACCTTTTTGGAGCATACCTCGTGTCACGCTGGAACCATACCAGTGTATACGGATGATTCCAAGTCCCAAGAGGGGGTCGGGTTCCAGGCCATGTCCCCTCTGCTTGAAGTCAGCGGGGCTCTGCCAGGCGCTGCGTCTGTCTTCACCGCCGAGCTGGTGTCAATAAACCACTCATGACGGGAGATTACGCAACGTGCCGGGTTCGGAGACCGAATTGTGATCTATAGCGACTCACAAAGCGTCCTGAGTGCTCGTGGGGCATTGGAATCTCCGCACCCCCTGGTTCGCGATATCCTTGACGCCTTGGTTTTGGCAAGGTGGGTGGATTTCGAGATTATCTTCTGCTGGGTTCCTGGACATGTAGGAATTGCGGGGAATGAGCGCTTCGATGAGGGCGCCAAAGAGTCCGCGAGTACTCTGCGACCGGACCAGCGTTTGGCTTTTCCTCACACCGACTACATGGCAGGAATACGCGCAGCTCTTCGAACTGCTTGGCAAAGAAGATGGGAGACGGTCGAAGAAAACTTAAAGTTGCGTGCCATTTCGCCGTGACTGTTCCCATGGACCTATCCCCGAATGCTGCGACGACTTCAGGTCGCTTTCTGTCTTCTCCGAATCGGACACACTCGTGTGACGCATCGCTATTTGATGGAGCGCTCGCCTGCGCCCTATTGCGACGACTGCATCGTCCCCCAAACTGTTCGGCACATTCTTGTCGAATATCCCAGTCTGGGCGATCTTCGTGCACGTTACCCGTCCCGGTACCGGGATGGGCGGGGTTGCTACCGCCTGTCCTTTGTACTCGGGACGAGTGCGTACACAATGACTGGTGGACTTGTTGACTTTTGGTGGGAGGCCGGCCTTCTCCCTTTCATTTAACTAGGTTTAGTTGTTGTTTTTGTTATTGTTATTGTTATTGCTTCCTAATTGGTATTTATTTTTATTTTTGGTTTCTTTTCATTTTTTTTAAAGCAGCCAAGGACTAGGCTGTTTGTTTACGGCGAATTATGCCTAAGTGGGCAGTCGCCAGATATCCCCTTAAAAAAAATAAATTCCTCGTTCTTAGTTTTTATTTCTTTTTATTTCTTGTCTTTATGCTCTTGGTGTACAGGGGGCAGAGAGAAAGAATTTTTCTGCATCGCGTCCTCTTTGGCAAAATACTGATCTTACCCAAGCCGACGCTTAACTATTTATACGGGCCCACCGGAAGTGAACTTTACCGAGGCGCCGGAAATGTATTTTACTTTATCTATAGAGAGGCGCCGAGCGTGCATTTAGACCTTCACACCATCTCGCGGAACCTCTAGTTGTTACAATTAGGCTCGCAATAGGGCGTATAATCAAATCGAAGTTACCTCATAAAGAAGCCGATCACGGATTAATTTCCGACCTACCTGTCTCTCTCTCTCTCTCTCTCTCTCTCTCTCTCTCTCTCTCTCTCTCTCTCTTTTTTTTTCTCTCTCTCTCTCTCACTCTCTCTCTCTCTCTCTCGCTCTCTCTCTCTCTCTCTCTCCATCTCTGATCTACATTTCTCTCATCTTAGACACTAATGAACCTCTTATTTTGATTTGCATTAATAAACGAATGAAAAAAGAGCATAATCATATTACAACAACTTTACATATGAGGTGTTTGTAATTTAGATAAACGCAAATCATTACAATTAGAGCTTTATTTACTGAACATATAATTGTTGATAGATTATTACTTAAGGTTAATGACAAAAATAGATTGATCTAGAGTAATGTATATTTGTCCCATCTTGTTTTCTCTATTATTCGATGATTTCATCGAATAACTCACCGTTTGCCATGGATTGGATCAATATTCATCTTTTTACAAGAGAGGCGGTTCGCCACCTTTCATTACAGGATTAGCTTACACTTCACAAGCAGACCTTCGGTCAGTGACCTACACCATATCTGGGTCTAGTAAAGGGGTTTTCATCTGAAAAAAATTAAATTGTTTTTAGTACATATTTCCTAATAATTTACTCTAGGTTCAGAAGTTTTCAGATCCTTGCTTATTTTCTAGGCCTGAAGGCAACAAAGACTTTTATCGAAATTATTTTGATATATAGAAAAAACAATCCTAAGAGGACTATTTTGATGTCTTTTACGGAACAGGCCCGGCTGCGAATTAGGCGTTCGAAGCTATCGCTAATTTATGGTTAGGCCATGACGTTCGAAGCTCGTTGTATGAAGAAAGCCGCTAGGTTAGGCTAGGTTAGGTTAGTAGTTGGAGCAAGTATATGGCGCAAACTTTTTGTAGGTTTGTATAATCAGTTATGGCTTTACTTTGCATATTTAGCTCTTTTCCATACAAAAAACAGTAATTGTCAAACCTTGTGAGAAAGCAATAAACATTTGTTTCAAAAGATAATTTTGATTCTGCTAACCAAGTGTTTTTTTTCGCAATCAAACTCTAAAATGGCATTTAGGCTTATTATAGCACCATTGGCAAGCACACTACTTATTTAAAAGGCTGCTTGAGAAAAATAACATTGATATTTGCAAAGGCGCTGTGTTAATATAACGTAACCTAACATCACCGTAAGTTTAAACTCGCGATAGCATGTAATGCTTAATCAGCTTCCGGGACTGTTCCGAGAAAATACCACTGAAACAGCAATGCTTTAATTTAATACAATTTCTGAACTTCACAATTTGTATGTCTTTAAATTTCAACACATTCCTATTTTTTTCCCTGAATTTGTAGGAAAAAATTGTTAAAAGTTTAAAATACCGGGTCATCACCAAAAAACGGGCCCCAACTTTCGATAGGCCTCATTTATTAATTCTCTGCAAGGATTAAATGAAACTTTGGTCATAACTAGTTTATTGTATTTAAAAACATTATAGCAAAACATGAGTCTTTGGACTTTTCTTTATTATAGAGCACTTGTTTGAGATGACTTCTATTTAGCGCTGTGCATTTCTTGAGGCGCAGCACAAAGTTGTCCATGACGTCCTTACAAACCGATCGACTAATTGCTCTGATCTCCTTATTGATAGCTTCCTTGAATTCCGTGATGGTTCTAGGTCTCTCTGCGTACAATCCGTCTTTAAGTTAGCTCTTGAGAAAGAAATCTGGGTGGCTACAGGAAGGGCTGTGAGGCACCCACTCAAAATCAGTCTTGAGAATGATCACACGGCCACCAAAGTTCTCTTTCAGCCAATCTCGGGACAGGTTTGAGGTGTGAGAGCTTGCTCCATCAAAATGGAACAAGATCTTCCCCATAGGCGACGAAAACAGGGTCTTCAGCTCCCTCTTGGAGGTTTTGAGGACCTTAACATACCTCTCCTTGGTGACTGTCACTCTCACGCCAGATTCCTCGAAGAAGAATGGTCCGATGGTGCCTCTGGCTGAGATTACAGTCCATAAGGTGCACTTAGGGGGGTATAGATAGAGGCTTGCTTGTTGGCTACCTCATTTGATCTAGGGGGCTCCAAGAAGACATTTGTCTTCGAGTTTACCTTTCCTTCAAGATGAAAGTGAGCTTCATGTGAGGTTCAAAGGAGGATAATTAAAGTTGGAGTCTCCTGAATCTTCTCTATTATCTGCTCCTTATCTGTGTAGATAGGTCTTTACATCCATTACTAGGACTCTCCTGCAAGTCTCTCAAAATATATTGAGGGAGTGACTTCGCTTGCGTATAGAGCGTTTTGGACTCTGCTGAACTGACTCTCTCACACTCTCGTTCAGCTCAGCTTTACGTTTTCTGGGGCGCCCTGAATTTCTTGGACGGTTGTCACTGGCTGAATTGAGGTTATCTACTGCCTCATTGTTCTCCTACTGGCCCATCCAGTCCTGAATTCTGCTCTTTGAGGGGTCTTTTTCACATTTGAACTGATGCACGAAAGTGTCCTGCACTTTCTTAAACGAGCCAGTCTTGTAGTAATGTTTGACGCAGTATATTCTTTGCTGGAGCTCACATTAAGATCTAGTTGTGTTCACAGGCGTTGCTCCTGTCATGTCCTGTAAATTAATAGTGATTAGTAAATGAATGAATGATATATCACACAGAGGGTGGGCAGGCTATTTTTGGGGGGGTGACCTATTCATTGTATGAGAAATCATCCCTACGGGCTGTTTGTCGAACTGTAAAGAAAGGTTTAGAAAGAACTTTGATAAAAGTTTCAAATATATCAAGGTGACTCACAAAGTAAAATTTAAACTGATAAAAGGCATTCTTAAAATTTATTGTCATGAATAAACTTTTACGAGTTAAAATAATTTTGAACACAAAACCATATGGCTTACAAAACTACGATTATTTTTTAATTTCCATTTGCTTGCAAGTAAAATGGAGCGAAAAATCAATTCCTTTAAAGCTAAGACTCTTGTCTGATTTGATAATACCTAATTCTCTAGTAACCTTTTTGGCATATCATAGAAGTTTCATTAATTTTTCTCATATTTGGCCATCAAATACCCATGATACAAGTTCTTATCAGCGAATCATTTCTCTGCTTTCTTGATAAGAATATGGAGGAACTGTACTTTCTTCAGTTCGGATATCAAGTTTTCTCAGACATCAACAAGTTTTAAACTTTGCATCATTTAAAAGAAATACAACATTTTTTTCCTATGTTCAGCATGTCATTTATGCATTTATTTTTATTATATATCACCACTCCTAACACACTAATTCATTTAAAAATATTCACTCCGATAAAGAATGTTATCTAAAAAGTTAAATACAAATAAAATAATAAGGAAATTATATTTTTTATCATAAGGTTTACATTTTATCATTCTTATCAATGATCTATATCTCTTTATCAGAGTAGCCTCATTACACTCCGTTCCTAAGACTCATCTTAACTAGTGAATCATAATAATTAGGACGTGGTTTCGCCTGCGATTTTTGCATACGTTATTAAGTTTAACTATATATATATATATATAGTCGTAAGTATTGCTGCTAACCAGGCTGATTTTCAATTTCACAGCGAAGGCAAGGGCGCAGAAGATGCTCAAGGATATATATTTATCTCAATTTTGGAAACAACGTTTCGGGCAACATGCCCTTCTTCATGTTCTAAGATTAAAATTGTAGAAAAAATAATTAATGTCATTAAAGTTGTGAAAAAGAAAAGAATTTAAACTAAAGGTTTAAATGGAATAATAAAGTTGTGCTATTTTTCGTATAAAAAATATTAAGAGTATACAACTAAATTGATTAAAAGATACACAAAAGGACATAAACAAATAAATGGATAATTAAAAAAAAACCCGAAAGAAATAACATAAGTACTAAATGAATCAAAAGAGTAATAATCAATTTTATGAAAAAACTCTTATTATATGAGAGATTTGGTTCCCATATGGGAATAAGCCACTGCACTGGCAAACTCCTGTATAGGAAGGAGGTTTCTTCTATCAGAGACCACACTATACAATGCAAGACTGAATGCTCGAAAACCAATTTTAAAATTATAGGCCGTAAAACTAATGAATATAGCCTGCGAATATTAGAATCTCTTCTTATAAAAATCAAATCTCCCACCCTCAACCACGATAATTCTTCAGTCCCCCTTCTAATTACTTAATTATATATTTCTGGTGTATTTACCAACCTATTCCCCTACACCAAACAACCACCTAACATAAATCCAAGGTTTCCTTTAGCTTCCTCATTACTTAATTTCTCATTCTGGGTTCTATCTCCAACTTCGTTTGGTAATCACTTCATTCTTTATTGTTTAGTTAATATTTTTAAACACTTGAATTTTTCTTTTACTTTATACCTTTAAAGGAATTCCACCTTCTTCAACCATTTAAATTGTTAGCCCTTTGATTCAGATTAGTATTTATTTTAGTCTATACCTTCAGTTTGTAAACTTTTTTGGCATTTTACTCACTGTTTTATTAGTTTATTTGAAATGATTTATTAATTTATAGTTTAAATTGCCTTTTGCCTTTTTAGTTTTTTCATAAAATGGGTTATTACTCTTTTGATTTATTTAGTACTTATGTTATTTCTTTCGGGTTTTTTTTTTAATTAGTAATTTTTTTGTTTGTCTTTTTGTGTATCTTTTAATCAATTTAGTTGTATACTCTTAATATATTTTATAGGAAAAATAGCCCAAATTTCTTATTCCATTTAAACCTTTAGTTCAAATTCTTTTCTTTTTCACAACTTTAATGACATTATACTTAATTTTTTTACAATTTTAATCTTAGAAACTGAAGATGGGCATGTTGCCCGAAACGTTGTTTCCAAAATTGAAATAAATATATGTACTTGAGCATCTTCTGCACCCTTGCCTTCGCTGTGAAATTAAAAATCAGCCTGGTTAGCAGCAATACTTACGACTACATCTATAAGAAGTATGGACCAGAGGGATTGAAGTACTACCATACGTTCTCTAAGTTATCCTGAAAACTTACGAAATCTTTCTTAGATTGCACCTTCCTTGCAATTTGTCGGAATGGTAATGTTTACCGCAATTTCGTATATTTCAAACTATACCGAAAATCTTTCTACCATTCAGAATTTTATAAATTTTCCCTCGACTATCGACTAAACCAAGAAATAGAACTTAAAGTTAAGTCATTTGAACGCCTACTAGCTGATTTAGAATTCTCTAAACTTAATTTACGTTCTTTTTTTTCGTTTTTTAGACTTTATATCCTTTCTTATCTTAAACTACCAAGATCTTTCTTGTTACTCTAAATATGTCTCTAATATTCATAACAAAAACTTAAAAAACGAGGATAGGGAAAAGCAGAACTCTTCTTCAATGGTAAAACTGTTAAAAACCTCTCCAGCTATCACCTCTCCCCACGATAAGAATTCCTTTTATCTCTCGGTTTCCAATTTAAATTACCAAATCTAAAACTCTAATACCAAACCTACTACTTATACTTTGAAAATTTTCTTCATGATATTAGTAAATTACCCATTAACTACAACTTTAATCGATTCAAATCCGAATTTTAAGAAATTACCAATGAATTTTACCACAAACTAAAGAAATTAAATCACTCTTCATTTTTAAAAAAACTGACATTAAAACACTAAAATATCTTTCCAACAACCCCGATATTGTTGTTACCAAGACTGACAAAGGCAATGGAATCGTTTTGTTAAATAAAACCGATTACATATACAAAATGGATTTGATCCTTTCAGATCATACCAAATTTAAACTACTTTCTGAACCTACTTCAAAATTAGTTTTAAAACTAGAAGATAAGGTTAATAGAGTTCTAATAAATCTAAAATCCAATAACGTTGTTGATCAACGAACGTATGATTCTTTACATTCTTGCGGTTCTTTCCTGTGCTTACTATATGCCCTTCCCAAGGTACATAAACTTACTCTCTTGCTACATATAAACTCTATAAATATGTGTCCAATTTTTTTTTCCGAGTTTACTACCGGACAATTTACCTTAAAAAATAGTTTTTTTTTCTCTCTATTGAATTAAAAGCACATAATTTTTCTCCGTCTAAAATCCTAGTTAGTTATGATGTGGTGTCACTTTTTACAAATATTCCAGTCAATGAGACTATTGACATCATCCTTAATCTTGCTTTCAACAATACCAACTCTTTCCATAATTTCTCTCGTAAGGATTTTAAGACTATTTTAGAATTTATTTTTAATGAGAACTACTTCCTGTTCAATAACAATGCATACGAACAGATTGATGGAGTGGGGATGAGATCACCTATAGCCCCCATGGCTGGGAATATTTTCATGATTCATCTTGAAAATAATTTCATGCAACATTGCTCTCCTGTATTTAAACCCATATTTTACCGGAGATATGTGGATGATTCCCTAGCTATTTTTAATAATTTAGATCAAGCTTACCACTTTTTCAATTTTATAAACTCGTACCATGCGAACACTAAATTTACAATTGATATGGAAAAAGATAATAAACTTCCATTTCTTGATATTTTTTATTGAAAAATCAACCGATAACCTT